>JAVJGG010000024.1:9330807-9422463 GCA_035590195.1 Aviceda cuculoides
CCCCCCCCCGTTCACCTTAAGAAGCTGAAAAAAGCCAACACTGGAGGGGATACCTCTGGGAGCAAGAAATGGTGCTGATGACCAGTCCTCCTGCAATCTACTGGATGAGATTTGTTTGCACAAAGTATTTTTTACAATGACTTTCAGGGATGTCAGCAGACAATTTACAAGGAGGAAAAAGGGGTGTGTTTTTCAGGTAGATTGTTTGTTGCAAGTATTTAACCAAAAATTCCTGTAAAGATCCCAAGAAGTACTGTGCTCGGAATACCATTGCTTCCTTTTTTCATGAAGCCTGTAAACACAACAGGAGCTATAAAACGCATGGAAGATCCTTTCTCAAAATCCAGGCTTCTCGGGGACTCTTAGGAAGAAAGGCAAGTGATCTGGGAAACTATTGAAACTATATGACCTGGGAAGTTATTGCTAGGAGGAGAAAAGCCTCTTTCAAGGAGTTAATGGTTTACTGAAAAGAAGTACTTGATAAGTCATTGAATTTGTATTGTTTACCGCTGGAGGTGTTCAGCAGAACTGGGAGCCAGAACATCAAAGTCACATTTTCTATTGAAAGCTAGCTTGCCGATTTGTTTCTCAAACCCAACAAATAATTTTTATACGCTTGCTGTATAATTTCCTGTTAGAAAGTTTACATTAGTGAATGAAAATCACCCTTTTATAGAGGAGAAATTAATGGCCATAATTAAGACATTTCTGGTGAAGATGTTTGGAACATACATAACAAGGCATAAAATGTTTATGCTCGCTATTGGCATGGTATTTCACTTGTTGGCTGTGACAGAGCTTTTGTAGCTAGAAAGAGCATTGGCATTTTTACTATTCCGATGTCTTTTTCCTATTTCCCTTTTAGTAGTTTAGTTATGAAGGCACCAAAGATAACACATTTCTGCTGCTTCAAAATGATGTTTGTGAAATTTTCAGAGCAATTTTTGCACAGGTTAACAAGCCAAGTATGTCCAGGGAGGGTATCAAATACATTTTTGAGAGTGATTTTTCACATCAGAAATGGAACACTTTGGGAAGGTGAGGTGGTGGCAAAAAGAGCAAATCAAATCTTTGTGTTACTGGGATTGCATGAGCATGTAGAATTTGACCAGAGCTATCTCCAACAGGGAAGATGAGAATGGTCATTTAACAAAAGAGGGGGGAAAGTAGCCTCAAATCCGGCTGTAAAATAGGGCTGAAATTGTACAAATACCCCACCCTCACCCCATGTAATGCAGTGGCTTAGTTGCTCTTTGAGCTATATTGAAAGAACAAGATGCCTTTTTTCCCCAGGAAGTTGGTTAGGGAGATATTATGGAGTGATGCTAAATCGTGCCAGCCAAGGACGTGGCTGGTGTAGGTGTCTGCCGCCGCAGTCAGTTCCTCGCTCTGGGTGCCCATCCCAGTCGCTTCCTAACTTAGTTACGTTGTATGTAATCCTAAATAATTTGTATTTATTTCATTCACCTTCAGTCAACCCTTCCTTCCCACATTGCTGAAGAAGCGTAGGGACTCTAATTCAATAAAACATTTAAGCACATCCTTACATTTGTGTGGAAATCTTGAGGTAATTGAAGTATCCCAGGAAAGGACTAGGATGCCCTTTGATGCTAGCACCGAGCGTTGCGCAGGGAATTCCTTAACAGCACAGAGCCGCACACACGCAGAGCCTTACGCATATGTTCTTAATGAGGACAAAAAAGTAGAAAATAGGCCCACATGCCTTTTGGTTGTTTAAGTTTTCCACGAATTATGGTTTTTTGACCAAAACCAGGAAGAGAATGTTTCTGAGGTTCCTTAATTTCCTCTTCTCCTTGATCTATCTTCAGCTACTGCTGCCCTTTCCACTGTCATTTCACCTTGAGAAATCCAATGTCTCGGTGGGCTCTTTAAATTTAATCCAGACTATAAAATCAGGCTCACTGAGAACAGAAACAGCTCTGTGTGACCAGTTACAAGTAATCAACGCGGCCTTTAGTATCATGTATTTGCAGTAAACTCTTCATGGTCAGAATAGAACAACTCTGTCTCTGCAAATGCTTTCTTGAGAAAAAGTGAAGTAGGTCTGGATTCAGCAAATTATTTAACTGTGTACATATATTTAAGCATGTGAATAGTCTCAGTGGGGCTGCTTGCATGATCAAAGTTATGCATGTGCTTAAGTACTTTGTTGAATTTGGTCCATAGCAAATAAATCTGAACTGATACTCAACAAGCAGAAAAACAAGCTAATTTGGAGTGGGGTTAATTTATGTCCTGCGGTGTATTTGCTTAACTGTAAAATGAACATTTCAAGAGGCCATTTTTTTAAAATATAGCTGCTGTCTGAAGTCCAGGGGAAGCAAACAAACATCAGATTAGAATTTAAGTTAAGTGCATTCTTCAGGCTCACTCTTCTTAGTTTTGTTATTCTCTTCAATTAATATTTATTTCTTGGAGCCTGAAGAGCAATAATTCCTGTTTGTTTCTCCTCCAGGTTTTCTAGATCTTGCCTTGTTATTTGCCGTTTACTGAGTATGAGCGACAAGCTCTTAGATATACAGAAAAATGCCATCTTTGTCTTAAAACGGATGAAATCCACAAGACTGATATTCCAAGATGCAAAACATGTTCAATTTTCATTTCACACAGCAGATTCTGGGTGCTCTCAGGGACTTGCAAATTTCAAGACTTAGTTCCATGGAAGAAATCCAAATTAGCTCAAACAAACAAACAAAAAAATCCTGACCAAATTCCTCCTCCATCTTCCTGACCTGGCCTCGTATGTTAACTCACATTAATTGAGGAACTAGCCTTGAATAAGTAACCAGGGCAATCCTGTACTCTTATTTTTGTTGTCGGTACCAGCAGTAATACCCGGTCGCTCTACCGGTTCACGGCTCCAGCCTAAGCAGAGTGTGAATATGTTCAGGGATAGTTACAGCTCTGGCAGGCAAGATATTCATTGCCTGTGAGTGTGGCTCTTCTTTTTAATGCACCAGAGTTGGAATCAGGTAAGCCCGGTTTTATCTGTTAATCAATAAATGGCTCTTTTCCTCTCTTTTTCCTTGATTAATAGAAAGTCATCTCCGTCCTTCAGAGAGAGCTCAGTTCGCTCAAGTTAGAGGAATAAGCTGAAATCGGGGGGGGGCGGGGGTGCGTGTTTCAGAGGAGTGAAACATTACTAGCGAACCTCACCCCTGTGCATTAGCTGTAAGATTGTAAGATCCGGATGAATACCTATGAACCAGGTTTTAAAGTTCTCATTGGCCTGTTTAAATCAATAGTTATCTGGCACAGTCAGTTGTAAACTATAATTTTTAAAGTATTTTCCTTAAAGTTCTGTCTTCCATAGATCATTGCACAAGAGTCCTGACTTTCATTAGAAAAAAAAAGTAAGTTTGTAGTTGTCATGGTTACAAAGAAAAGCAAGAAATGTGTGAACCTTGACAGTTCCAAAACCAAAATGCAAATAAGAGGAAATCTAAATGTCATATGATATGGGGGGAGAAGTTACCAATATTAGTCTTCAAACATTTAATTTTAATGTGAATGACAACGAAATGCTTTGCCTATTAAGTTTTATGCAAGTACTTTGCATCATCCTTTTGCCAATTCCTGGCAAGAAATATCAGTATAAATCTCAAGCTATTTAGAAGAGAGAAAATGACTTACTATAGCTCTGATAAAGTGTGGGCAGATATCAGCTAAAACAAATAAATATCCCTATGGGAACTCGCATCCATCTTCCCTAGAGAAGCTAAATGGTGATAGTACCACTACACTAATCAAGGACTGAGAAACCGCCTGAAGATCAAGCTACCTAAAATGAGTCTTCTGTTGAAGAGTTGGTTTAGTATAGAAAAAAACTCATACCTTAAAAAAAACCTCCAGTGATGGGGACAAAAATAGTTGACTTAACTAGGAGTGAATGATGAGAAAAAGATTTTAGTTTGGAAACCTGGGAGATCTCAGTTTGGAAACCACGCTCTTGAAACAGGTATGATATTTAATGTAGAAGTTAATTTGCTTGATGTCTGGAAATCTGTGCCCTTCTCTGATCAAGGACATTTAGACAATAATATTCTTTTATAATACACAGAAAGGTTGTAAAATCTTTGTGATTCCAGTGTTCGTTTGTTTGTTTTTCCTGTAAAACATAGAGGAATCCTCTCTGTCCAGGTGTGATACAAAGCTTTAAGATACTAAGATGTCCCTCCATGAAGCTCACAAACCAGCAATGCTTGAAGGGCCTATCATGGTACTATTGCTTATGATTTAGCACAATTATAATTTTCAGTGTGAGATATGCCTCTATAAGCAATATATTTAAATATATTTAAATACATTTATAAGTATATTCACTTTCAGTTTATAAATCAGAGTTTTGTTATTCTTCTGTAAAGCTGGCAACAATATGCCAAAAGACACGCCTACTTCTTTATTATGCACAGATTTCTATCATGCACATAAAATGAAATACTAAACCCTTTCGTATTTTGCCCTTGTCAATAAATTCTAAAACCCCTCTATTTTTCCTACCGCACAGTACTTCATCTCCATCGAAAATTATGGGCATTACCTGTCCCCTGAAGCAGCAAAATCAAGTCCAATACACTTTAAAATACAAAGAGTGCAAAATTTCAAAAACACTTCAGTAATTCCAGAGCTTAAACTCCATTTTCATAAGTAAGTTAGGGCCAGATTTCCAAAGCTTTTGGAAAATGCAAATAGATGCCTAGAGGGCTTTCAAAAGCACACATCAAAATGGAGAAGGGAAAAAACCAGAACAAAGTATTGCTGCTGAGGTTTCCATATTAAGAAGTTTGCATGGGAAAAAAGAAGAGTTTTTTACTTCTCATGGATTTTGGGAAAAGCTTGGGAATAAACACTAAAACATCACCATACAACAGATCTTCAAAGCTTTGTAATAGATGTTTTAGGTCATCCTAGCAAATCTGTTGCAGCAAAAATTGGAGCTTTGCTTTGCAAGGTCTGTATTTAACATGAATTCAGCAGATTAATTTCTTTGTTGAAAACAGTTTCCCTGTTGTTTTGTAAAGTCTTTTTCTCAGTCTCATTCCTTACTTTTGTGGTCCATCAGTTGGGAAACATGAGAGGGCAAGATACGCGCTTTCAACAGAAAACTAATTTCCTGATCCTTATGACCTGAGCACACCAAGCTTCCCCACAGAGAAACAAATTGGATGACTATTTTAGGATAATTGGGTAGTTCGATGCCTTACAAGTAAGTTATTGGAAATCAGGGCTGTGAAAAGCTCTTTCCTGGCTTTACCTGTAGTCGCTTCTCATCAGGCACTTTGTTTTTGAGAGGTTTCATTTTTTGTCTACTTCAGACACAACTGAAAAAGAGCAAAGAGAATAGCAAAAGCAGGTTTGTGAGAAGGTTTCAGATAGGTACATTATAAACTGGCTGTTGTTGGTATTAAAGTTTCCTTCCTGCTGCTTTTCTTGTTCCTTCTCCTCTTCCTTTCACACGCTGTCTTTTTAAGTCCAAAATCTTCAAAAGTCTTGTGTACCTGTGTGAGGCTCCATCCACAATCACACATGTATTTACAGATCTGTGCACGTCCTCACTGGATGAGGGTTTTCTGTGTTAAACTTTTAAGGGCACGTCTCTTGGCTTCTTACCCCTATTGGAAGCACCTAGTTTAGTGGTGAATCAAGGTGGGAGATTCTCACTGTTGGTTTGTGCCTCGTGTTTTTCCCCCAGCTCACAAATCTTGCAAATTCATTGTGCAACACCCTAGTTCCTTGTCCTCCCTGGGCCGCCCTACACTGGGAACACTGATGGATCTGACCAGGCACACAGTAGCGTGTGGACTCACAACCTCGGAGAGGCTGTGCCGGGACGGGGTGCTGCCCTGCGGGGTCCCCATGGGGAGGTTTCCCAGTGTGACCCTTCCTCCTGACGCCACACGCAGGCTGGCCAGGTGGCCTGACGCAGCCGCCCGGATGTACCCTCACATAATGCACATCTGGGCTGATGTTTCCTGGCCCAGGAGAGAGTGGAGAGCTCTGTTGATAGCTATCAGATGGGCTGCCAGGGATAACAAGGCGCAAATCTGTTTCAGCAACTTTCACTTGAGCGGACCTGATGATCTTGGGAGACAATAAATGAGGGGAAGCCTTCACATTGCTGTGGGGTTCATGATAATTTTACAGGTGGGTGGAAGCTATAGCCCAGAATTGAGCAGGCCAGTTCTAAGAAGACGGCACAGATCTGGGTTTCTCTTGGATCAAGTGTTTGGAAATACCATTTGACTGGTTAAAAATCACTCAGCTAGTCAGCAGCCCAGTCTGGCAGCTCAGCTTCGGGCTCTGGAACGGTGTGCTCTCACCGCAGGACAGCCCGGGCCGCTCCACAGGTGAGTAACTCCACAGCCGCGGTTACGGCTCCAGACCCGACCGACGGTCAGTGCCCCACGAAGCTCTGCCCGGCTGCACGGAGGCGCCCCTGAAGCAGCAGATGGGCACCTCTTCCCAGGGGCTGCTTTCTGCGCAGCCGGCTCTCAGTCTCAGGGGAGCCTAAGGAAGGTGCGTTTTCTAGCGTCCGTCCGGATATAAGGGAGAAAGCCTCACCCAGGCTGGCCGAGGACTGGGGTACGGGTAGGCTCACGGGGGTGACTGCAGCCTAGAGATACCCTAGAGATACCCGAGAGATACCCGAGAGATACCCGAGGCGTTACAGAATAGCTGTAACAGTGGTGCTATAAGGTCAGGTCTGACCCGAGAGCAGGGCAAGCTAATTTACCTTTCTGGGAAACAAGCTGAACACAATGTACGCTTTTCTATACTAGGGAAGTGTTTTAGAGCAGATATTTAAAACTGCAGCTCTATTGCTGAATAGCAAGCCCATTCTGGACCAGCCAGTTCCCTTTTTGCAGCTCCGCAAAGCCACAACATTTTGTAACTGGGAAGGATTGGTGAGCTGCACAGAGCTATCAGGAGGGGGGTTGTTGCTAGTTATATTCCGTCACGGTGGTGGTTATCTAAACGCCCACCTAGGGTCCGTTTGCAGTAAGGACTGTACGCCCCCATTGCAAAGAGGTGGGGCTTCATCTTGCGGAGTACACAGGTCCTCTGCGGCATTCCTAGAAGAAGGAAAAGCAGAGTCCTGGCAGGAGGGAACTCTTTTTCCAAGATTGTCTGCTGGTAGTTAAAGGCAAGTGGCACCTTGTCCTGAATATAAATCCACAAGAGAGCTCAGATCTACCATAATATTTTTTCCAAGAGAAAGTGTCATGCTCATATGTGAAAATATAACTACAAAACCTCTGAAGATGTTCATGCATATAGCTATAATGCCTCAAGAAGGGTAATTTTAATTTGGGGTCCAGGGCCACATTCTCAGCATTGCTTCAAAAAGACCTATAGCGATTATACTAAATGAGGCTCTGGTCTATAATTTTCTATACCAAGTAAAAATGAGCACTGGTTTCAATTTTTTCCCCACTGCTCCATACAGCCTGAAGCACAACCCTCTAGTGAATAGAATGATAAATATTCCAATGTCCTGAACATGATGGATTTTAATTGCTTATTAGAGGAAGCAGAGGAAAAGAGAAAGTAATAGCTTTAGAGAGAATAGCTCTGTTTATTTTTTCACATACCTACATTTGCCTGGTAGTCTGCTACGTAAGTGAATTTCCTTGAAATCTGATTATTGATGTACCTTTTTTTTTTTAATTTTATCTTTTATATCAGACAGCCCACCAGCATAGTTCCTCGAGAGGGAATGAAAGGGGTGTAAAAGCAGAAAAAGAGCTGTAATGCTAAATGGCAGGGAAAAAAATTAGTATTAAGTATAGGTGGTTAAACCCCAGCAAAACAGTTTTGTTAAATTATTGATGTTTTTCTGAAGAACTCAGCTGTAAAAGGAATCTGTTATGTGTCATGGTAGAAATTCAAGGTAGAAATTTCCAACACAAAGATATCATTTCATTTGTGCACTAAAACTTTCTATTGAAATGTAAGCACAGGCGGTGTAAGTAATGCAAGCACAGCCCTCTGACACTAACTGGATCAGTACTGGATATATTCTTCTTCACTGCTGTAAAATCACAGCTCCAAGCTGCTTTCAAGGGTCTGGTCAGTAAGTAAAGGCAAACAGTGTGCCAGGCAGGAAAGCAGTAAACACACAGTAAATTGATTTAGGGCAATTTCTATTCTTTCAAGAAATAGCAAGTAACCTCTAAGCTCTCTGTTTTTCTGACCTGTCCCTGACTTCTTCTGCTGTTTGTTTGCTTTTTCATGTCACTCAGTTTGTGTCATGCCTAAATAAAAAGGTGGAATGATCTTTTGTTCCTGGTCACTTTTAACATGTTTTCTACGAGCTGTCCTTACAGATGGCAGAGTTATATGGATCGTAATACTAAGGAAAGCTGAAAAACAGAAGGTCTTGAATAAGATTGACTTTATTTTTTTAGGTATTGTAGCAGAAAATGGTTTCTCAACTAATGAGCCAGCCTTTCAACCAAAGAGAGAAACAAAGGAAGAGTCAAGCTGCTATACAATAATCATTCTGTTTATCTGTGCCGTACAAACGCTGCTTGTAAAGTAATGATAAGCCCTTTGCATTTAGATAACACAGCTGATCCAGGCATCTCTGAGATGCTGTGCAGATCTCCCCGTTCAAAAGAGGCTCTTGCCTAGATTCAAGTGGGAAATGGTTTTCCAGATTGTTCAGTGAATATTCTAGAAATGTCAGCAAATTTCTTCTCCTACAGTCTAGTGAAATGTATAGGATGTGAATACCAGGGTGTGCATCCCCATTCCCCAGGAAAGGACAAGAGGAGGGCACATTAAAACTCTGCTCTTTCTGTTCTGGAGCAGGAATGCCAGCCAGGGTATTTCTGAGACTGCCTATCGCCCGAGCGCAGGGGGGCAGTTAGTTCCCTCTCACCGCAGCCTACCTGCGCTTCCCTGCCAAGCAACAGGGCCGGCTCACGTCGGTGAGAGGGGCATCGAGGGGCCGATGCTCCCTTTTGCTTCTGCGCGTCGAGCGCGGACAGTTTAACCTTGCTCTGAATCCCCACTGTTTGGCTTCTTGCTCTCTTTGTTTCTCTGATTTTAAGCGTGCCACACCTGAGGATCACTGACAGAAACTGTGTTGAAACATGCGTTTTTAGATTGACTAATAGATGATATTTTCTGACAAACACCCCCCAAGTCTTTCCTGTTAATCAATACCTTCTTGACTGCCTCTCGTTATAGGAGCTGGGGGTCTGCTCCATCTCAGCTTCCCTTACACAGGCTGGCGTTGAAATCAGAGGCACTTTGGGCAAGCAAGAATAGTTCCTGTAGGCTGTAAAATGAAAGAAAGCAACAATAGGGCCTTGTTATTGGGTCACATAGATAGAGGCAGGCAGACTATAAGGAAATTTGGTTTAGGCAGAGTTTTGTTTCTTAATAGTGAGAGGGTTATAAAGATGATCCTGTTTGTTATTTGCCAGTTATGCCCTGCTGTGAAACTACTTTTGTTTTCTGAGGGCTTTTTTTTATCCAAAGGCTCTCTTCCTAAAACAAAGTTCCCATCCCAGTTTCACACTGAACTTTTGGGGAAAGTTTGGCAAAGTCGTACACCTATTTATGCCTTAGCATTGTGTGAATATTCCATCTTTCACAAGCCGTGCCAAAGAGACTCACCATGAAAACAAGGATCTAAATAATTTTGGGACAAATGAGGTTTGTTTTTTTTTTCTCTGTTCCAGTATTAAGTGTTTGTAAACTTCAAAGGAATAATAACCTTGAAAAAAATTACAAAACCAAACATTGCTTTGAAAAATCAATGCTTTATTTCAGAAATGCTACAGTGAAGCATCTGGGATGGTTTTGATTTTATGCTTTTTTTTTCTTTTCCCCTCAGCATAAGCAATTTGTAGATAACCACAAGAGCCAGCACCCTCAGGACTAGCCTGGCATCTCTTCCATGAAAAAGAATGGACTGTAAAGAGTTCTCAGAAGAGCCTCGTTTTATTTGTGGAACTATGGGCCTCCACTGGCGGAGGGGGTAGGCTGCATATCTGAACAAGTATTCTGTTTTAATTTGTTTTCTCACGGTCAGTATCTGCTTTCCAAGTGGGTGAAAGAGTACTGCTATTGATCATCCCATGGGAGATGCCCGCACAGATAGACTGCAACGGGGGAACGTGCCTCGGAGCAGGGCTGTTGTCCGTGTGAAGCCTTGGCGGGTGTCCCGAGGTTCACTGCCCCAGGCGCTCCCCTGATTCACGGCCCCTCGGAGCAGGTACAGCCCCCCGAGGATCCTACGTCAGGACAAACAGCTCTGCCTGGCGTGGTCCCAAAGAAGAGAGGCCGGGGACCTGCGGCGTAAGCGCGTGAGAGAGGAGCCGAGGGACGGGGATGTGAAGCAGGGGCCTGTCCTGCGAGTCCCGTGGTCGAGGTGTGACACTTGATAGGCCTCGTTATCTGAGGGCTAAGGCAGCGTACGATCCTCACGTTGGCCTTCAGGAAACGAAGGGGCCAGTTTCACCTTCTCTAATCTCTCTTCGGGTGTGGCAGTAGTTTCAGAGCCCAAGCGCACGATGATTTGTATTGTTACATGCCAGGCTAACGCGGTGCATCATCTGACACGTCAAGGAAGTGTTTTTCACTCATTATCCTAGAAAATTCCAGCAAAACCCCCTGCCTTCTGCTGAGTGAATGTATAAGTTTCTGTCTTCTAATTTGCGTAGACACAGAAATCCCCCAGACCAGCAATAGTTTTCAAAGCTGTTGAGAGAAAATACCTACTTTCCTCTGGTACTGGCAAAGTCTGCTGGTACAATCAGGTGCCCCTTGTATCTGCTTTGTGCCCGCACCCTTTGTGCCCTTACCTCCGCGTAACAGAGAAATCCCTCTGTGTAACAGCTACGACACAGGAAACTAGTGTGAGTGTCAGACAGCTCCGGCCAAATGATTTCTGACTAGAGTCCCCAAAGAAAACTCAACACATCTGTAATATATTTATGGCTCTGCTTACTCATGATTTCTCCTCCCTGTGGTCTCTTTTAATGAAGGGTATGAAAAATTAAACTCCTTCATAGACTCCAGCAAACTAAACAGACCTAGCAAATGAATGATATGTTCCTCAAACACCATTATACCAGTTACTGGTTGACAAATTTACATTGGTACACGGAATGGGATCTGTTACAAGTTTCCTGCAACCCATAACACGCCCAGGGCCGAACAGTGCCAGAAGTGGGACTCACGTGAGTCCCACGCTGTGGCTGAGGGCAGTTTTATGGCCCTTAAATGGGCAGTGCTGTTCGGGCGGCAGCAAGAATGGCTCAGTGAATTTACAGTACGTAACTCCAAAATTACATTTTTTAACTATGTAGCAGCAAAATAGCCCAGAGAGGGGACGTGAACACAAATACCCCTTACAGTGTATGAAGCAATGAAGGGGGAACGTTGGAACTGTTGTTTTCTATGCTGTATCTTTAAAAAACCTAAATCTCTTATAAGCTGGAGGCAGACCATTCAGTCATTTCAAAGTGGATGTAACTATAATATACTGTGCAATTTACATAAGACATATCTTTGGTTAAATTCTTTTAAAAGGATACCATCAATTTAAAGATTACATTTTCCTGGGTCATTAAATTTGGGCACATACTAATTTATTAAAAGGTAATGTATTATATCTAGGAAGAGATAATATCTGCCAGAAATTCCAGGGAACCTTTAGAGGTCTTGCTGTGATGAGTCAAGCTGATAACGGCATACAGTGAGACAGCTGCATTAATGGAGCTGCCTGTTCATCAAGGAAAAGGGGTGCAGTGCAGCGGCAATAATCATTTGGGAAGGTAGCATGGAGAGACACAGCAGTGGAGCCTACGCAGAAAAAAGGAAACGCATCAAACCTTATTTACTGGGTAGAATTGCAACACATCACAGAAGCGGCCGCTAACTTCACTTAGCATGTGCCAAATACTGTCCAGCCATGTGCAAATAAAAAGCTCCTGTACCAAAGAGCGTTCATAATCACAATGTGCAAAAAGCCAGTTTGGATGCCCCATGATGTAACTAGCCTGTCAGGAGATCTGAAGAAGGCTTGCAGTGTAAATAACCCTTTCCTAAGTTATCTCTTGGTAGATGTTTGCAGTTAAAATGACCTCGTGGGAATACAAAGGTGCCCAGATGACAGGGGCTGAGGTGGAGGGAGTGTGGCTGTGTTCCCAGCCCGTGTGATGTCAGCAAAGAAAATGTGTGAGTAGCAATTTCAGAAGTCAAACCTGAAGGCTACGCAAACTCCATCAGCTAGAGGATTAGCCACTGAGGCTAATAACTTGCCTGGGGAGTGAGATGCTTCAGTGCAACAAGCACTGGAGTAACAACGTGCCGGAAAGCAGCAGCGTCAGCGAAGAGGCAAGGTGACAGATGTGAGCTGGAGGACGGCTGGTCCCTTGCACTGAGATTATCCCTGCAGGTCCACTGCTTTCGCTGAGAAACTCTGAGAGTAGAGCTGTTAAGTAGAAAGAGGAAGGGGAGAAAATCCTTGTTGGACTCAATGCTGAATTGCAGAGGTTGCTGCAGCAATATGGAAAGGACCCGGATAGAGACAACCATGATGGAAAACCTATGGCTGAGGGTGAGGAGGAAAGAGCAAAGGCTGATGATATGAGACGGCAGCATGACAGGCCCTGGAAGTTGGTCTCGGCTTGAATTTGGCCTCTGTGTCAGCAAGATTGAGTAAGTGGGGATGTTCCTGCCAGCATCTTGCTCTTGGGCTGGGAGCCGGAGGCTGGCGGGGACGGTATCACCGTGAAGGCTGCATTTCTCCTATGGCTGGGTAATCTGTACAGCAGTTTCACTTATGTGAATGCCAAACTAGGCTAGAGGGAGAGGGCTGAGGTAAGGAATATGAAGAAAACACACTTTATGCTGAAATTATTTTGTTACTTACTGCAGTTAATTAAGCCAGTCCTAAGAATTTAAAAATAACACCCTCAAAGTTCAGCATTAAGTGCCCTACCTGACATCCACTGTTTTGAGACCACAAATCATTTCCAGATCTTTGGCTCCTAACAGGCACCATCAGCACAAACCTTTTCCCCAAATATTCTGTTTTTAACCCCTCAGAGGGTCTGGGAAGCTCCAATATTATCTGCTTTTCCCTAACTCGCAGGGAGCCATCACCGAGAACTGAGAGCTGGAATGCCATGGAGGGGGAAAGGCATGTCCCGGAGGCCAGAGCAAAGACACCTTCCTGCAAGACTGTGCTCTAGACTCGGTCCTCCCGTCCCATGAGCAACGCACAGCCTCCTCCTGCCCCGCCTAGGACGGGAGGAGCAGGGAGGCAGGATTCGGGCAGCGAGCCAGCGGCAACCCAGCCACAGACCCTGACTCAGACCGTGAGCAACCTTGCCCTTCCTGTGGATATTTCCTTGAAAGGAGTGATTTGGCCTTAGGCGTAGGAGCCGAAAAGGAACACCGAGAAATAATTCGTATTCAGGAATTGCTTGCTTTCCTTTTGCACAAGTTTGTTTTTTAAGGATGAGCCTAAGTGTTTCACATGCTCATCTTCTGGTATTTAGAAACTTTTAATGGGAGAAGGGCACACAGGAAAACTAATAGTTACAGTTTCTGAACTGTAAGATAGTTTTCAGAGGAACTGGATGTGGTTTTTTCGGTGTTATTGTCAAGAAACCTTTGGGGCTTTGAAACTAAAATCTCTTTTCCTAATTTCTAAAAAAATTGTCTTCATTGTGAAGGTTTGATCTGAGCACAGAATCTGAATTGTGTTTTGAGCTCCGACTTGAGATGGATTTGTGGCTTAAGAAAGGAACTTCAGCTTCACCTCTTCCCTAGTTTTCCCATCTGTGAATTATTGTTTTTCGTCCAGGAGAGATTTATAAACATCCAAGCAAAAAGGCCTTGGAGAAGTACACTGTTATACAACTGCTAATCATTACTATTCTTCTATTGTATTTGGTGACGTAAGAAAGTCCTAGCCAGATGCCTTAAAATCTGAGGAAATGTCTGCAAGGCATCTTTGTGGTAACACATGGGTGCAGATTCCATTCATCATTTCCTTGACAGTTTAACTAACTACTCCCAAGCCAAAAAAGATCCCTGAAATCCCTTCCAGAAATACTAGCTGAAGGACAGGAGCAAGTCACTAAAAGCTAAGGCAGCCCATATAATTGGAAATGCCAAGGCTCACAGACTATCAGGAAGGGGTCTGCAGAAGGTAATCAAAAAATGCTAGCTTGCTATGCATAGGCTTAAATTCGATACACAGGGATTTACACCTCCACTGGAAAAAAAAAAAAAAAGAAAAAAAAGTTTAGAGCTCTGCACACTGTACACAGTTGGAACCACTCATCCGGAAACTCTGGTTTGAACTTTCCGAAGTACCTGTGGGATTTAGAACAAATCCTGGTTAACTTCAGTAGAACTGGGGCCCTCACATCGCTTAAATAATTGAAAGCTCGAGTCAGAATTGCCAGAAACATGTTTTTCAACCTTTTACAATTTGCAGCACCTTAAAACTTTTTTTCCAGTGGAAGTGTCAGTTCCTGTATAGTGATTTAATACTGCAGAAAATAGGTTTGCTTTTCTTACTTACCCTTTGCAGACCCCTTAAAAACACCCTTTGAACACACAGATTGCAGGTTAAAAACTGTAACTTTGACATATTTCAAAATATTTATTGTTTTCTCTAGAGCCCTTTGTCCCAGTGTCATTCAAACACTACATAAAAGGCAGCGTCTAGTCCTTGTGTTCAGAAAAAGCTGAAAAACATCAAATTTAAATGTTCAATATTTAAAATTTTTATTTGAAAGCCAATTCCATGATTTTTGGAGCTCTAGCTTACGATTTTTGAATGTTTGATGTTGGTAATGATGTATTCCTGACTTTTTCCTGATATTACATGCCTTATGTTGGTCCTCTATGCATTATAAGACCATTATTAAAAACATATTTTCATATTGAAATATGGTGGGGGGTTTTGGCCCACTCCCCCTGCTTGTTTCCTGCTGAGTACCTTAGAAAACCTGGAGAAGCAGTCTGTCCAGGACCATCAAAATATAACATTATAAAATTATATAGCAACATAAGCAAACTTGAGATCCAGAACCACACTTGCTTCTGGGACATACTCTGTTCTAGCAAATTTGAACTCATGTCTAGTCTCCATTGAAGCCTACAAGAATGTCAAGCTGAGGAGACCAGAGAGAGCCAGAAACAGGCCATCAAACACAGCTTTAAAGGCTGTACTACTCCTGGTACCAGAAAGAACAGCGGCCATAAGCGATTTGCTTTGTGTTTATAGCTTTTACCTTGGCATGTTGTTTGTCTTATAATAAACTTCTTGACTCACTAATCAGCCATTCAGAGGAGCTTTCTGGGCTGTGACTGGGGAAAAGATGAATGTGTCCAGTTTTGAAATTATGCAGTGAAATGCTACTCTGCATATTACAGCTACAGCATGATATATTAGCTAATAAAACACAACACGAAAAGGGCTTTGGATGGTGCACTGAGCAGTCAACGGGCTGCTGAGAAAAATGTGAAGGAAGGATTTGCTTAGCTGTGTGATGAAGGGAGGCAGTCCAGGGCAAAGGCTGAAGGCATCAGCCTTGGTGAGGCCTGACAGGTAAAGGGAGTCGATGGCTGTGGGGCTTTGGAGTGAAAAATCTGTGCTTGATATGGTCGTAAGAGGAATAGGCTTTGTAGGACCGTAAAGAGCAGTGGATGACAGTCATGATGATCTGTTTGATGTGAAGAGACAGAACACCACACCATATATCCCAGCTGGATACAATGGGAACTGAAAATCACAGGTCAAGAGTTGCGGCTCCATGACAGACAGCTTGACCACAACAGGGCTACTGTCACCATCCTTACACACCACAGTAGCACCCAACACCTAGAGAGTAACAGGATTTTAGGGACTTGGGAAAGCAGCAAGGCCCTCTCTGAAATAGAGTGGCATACAGGAGTCAGGAAACAAGTGGGGAGCATTGTTTAGGTGTTTAAACCTAAACATCCAGCCTGCAGAGAGTGCTCAAAAGAACTTGAGATCCTTCTGTGTATTGGGTTAACTTTCTTCCTCAGCCCCAAATTCACCAAGGATTGGTAGTGCCTGACCTGAAGAGCCTGACCTAGCTGTTTGTCTAATGGTTTGGGTCGCTTTGTTTCATTTGGTTTGGTTCCTCTGAATAAAGCCTTAACTCAGGACTTTATTAATTGGAGTGGCTGCAGTGTTCATTGTCTGGTTTGGTGGGCAGAAAGACAAGCCTACATATACATTTTGGCATTGGCAGGAAGTTGTTAATTGTTGCAGTTTGGAAAAACAGACTTCTCCAAGGTTAAATATCTGAGGACGTTAATAATATGAAACAGAGACTTTCAATTCTGAATCGCACATTAAAACCAACTCCAAATGAGGAAGAATCCAAAGTTGCTACTTCTTGGAAAATGCTTGGTAGCCTACATGAAGTTAGTTTAGCTTCCTCAGATGAGGTCTGCCCTTTGATTTGCACCAATCTGGTCATTTTTGAAAGTGACTGAATTAATCTGGTCTGCAGCCGTGCTGAGGTGTTCACAGCTGAAACATAACAATGTAAGCAAAACTGCTGGAACAGGTCGTATGAGCACTTGTTTCATCTGTTCATTTGTTTCAGTGGTTAGTCCCATGGCTTAGTTCAAACAGCCTTTCATGGTGGCTACATTAAGGGAAACCTTGTGAACTTGCAGCCAACATGGCAGTTTTGGGGTCAAAATTGCTTTTAAACCTTGGGGGATTGGTTATATGGCAGCATGGCATAACAGGATGACTGAGCACAAACATTAAACAAACCATTAAAAGATCACTTCTACTCTGAAAAGACAATTTCTTAAGTGCCAGGAAAGGCCATAGCTACACAGTCACTGAAACCTTTATCTGGTCCCTTGTTCACAGCCACTCTGAACACATCTTTACTTCCATGACCTTGTACTTTTTTTCTGTAGAAAAGCAAGAGCTTTATTGAATAAACCTGACCAAACTGGTCCCTATTGCACACCCTTTCTCTGTGTACTAAGGGTCACAAGGGCAGAAATAAAAAGCTATTACTCTAATGAACCTTGTGATATGCATAAAAAACATGAAGTAAGATTATATATATTAAGAACTGGAGTTTTCCGAATTTCAAGTACCTATTTTTACACTGGATTAGCATTTCCCCTGCCCCTCCGAGCCTTGTTAACAGAGAGTCATGTGGTTGTCCAGAGTGATCAGCAGCAGGAGGGGGACCCTCTCTTCTGCTCAAGCATTTCTGCTATTTGGGCTTATGGAATGCCAAGAATGACTATGAACTTGCCACTGGAGAGGCATGACGCACTTTGGAGCAGGTATTTGGTGACAGCAGAAAACCAGTGGACTCCTGATTTCCTCTCCAGGCTCCAGACAGGGATGTGCTTTAATGGGCACAGTCTTCTTTGTGTCTTTTTGAAGCATGGTCTTTCCAGCCCCTCCTTTTCATTCTTGGGATGATACTCAGCAAAGTGCTGCCCCTGCACCCATCATCTTGGGTGGGGTTTGCAAACCACAGGGAGTTCCCAGGGGCCACAGCTACACTTACCAGTTAGATTTAAGATAGGTTTGGTATATCTGCAGGAATGGCAATGGAAACAGTGTGTGCAGTACATACACGCACCTAGTCCTGCCTCTTCCCCACCCCAGTTCTCCTCACTCAGTTAGCCATCTTTCTCCTCCACATAGTGATGGCACAGACCCCTCCCCAGGCCATCGACAGTCATCCCTATTGACCCTTCCTTGACTTCTCATCCGGACTCAGAATCTTTTCTCCTACCCAAATCTTGGTCTCTGACAGCTGAACTCTGGTCCCATGTCCTGACTCCCATGTCATTTATTAAATCTTTAGATAAATAGATAATAAATAGATTTATTTAAATCTTTAGAAAATCAAGCTGTGAAGCTTTATGAGGCTAAGTTTTACAAGCACAGGTGTGCTGATCTAACAGCTCACTACCAGCTAGCGTGAGGTCTCCCTACCTCCTCTTCTCAAGGGCCTGCTGCCACCATTTATCTTTCACCAGCGCTTATATCCCTCAGACCTACCTCTGATCACTGGCAGAAAGCTCATGCAGCCATTTTCTGTGGGATTAGTGAGCTGAGTTAGGGGAGCCCGTGGAGGGGCCTGATAAGGTTGAGAAGAGACACGTGGAGGGGGCTGAGACAACCTGGCCAGGAGAAGGAGCTGGGCAAGGATGTCCCCATTCTGTCAGCCCAGAGCCCCTCGACAAGCTCAGCTGGTCAGAGAGATGCGGTCTCTGGATCTGATCAGATGGTGCCTGCAATTTTTCAAAGCTTCGTAATGTGGTTAAATTGGGGCAGGCTTTCACAAAGGCAAATTTCATGTTCCTTTTTCAAAGGGTAAGGGCATTAAAGCCTCTCTGAGAAAGATTACCAGAATATTTTGACAAGGCAAAATAGACCTTAGCCCTGGTCTTAGAGATAGGAGAAGCTTCTGGCTAAGAGTTTCCCATGTAATTCAGGTTTAGGTAAATATTCAGCATGGAAATTTTAGCTAAAATATCTAATGTTTGGTAAATGTACTTAAGCAATCTTAACAATAGAGCTGCCAGCCCCACCTACAAGTGGTTTGCACCCTTTTGGCAGGAAGATCTAAGATTGAATGTGTATAAGGCAAAGCTTGGAAAATTATGTTGTTCACTATTTCGCAATGAGTCATGAACAGGTTTTTTAAAATTTTGTAATAACAGCATTTTTTTAGAACACATGAGATGCTTTCCTTCAAAAACTAGCATTATAATAAGGGAGGAGTGGAAACGCATGTGCTTTTCATCTGTAGAGAATACAAAGAGACTATGTAATGTAAAGCAGACCTTAAAAGAGACAAATAAGCATGTTAAGGAAAAATGCTGGTAGAATAAATCTGGAGGAAAATGTTTCAAGTGCACATTGAAATCCTTTTGTATCATCTGAAGTATATGAGCTAGACAGAGAAAATTACGCCAAGAGTCACGGAAGGGCTGATAGATGGGCTCACACATCCAGGACTGATAAACAAGTTTTGTGCAAATCTCTTTCATACCGTTTTGCTTTTCTTCTGATAAATGCTTAAAAAGAGATTTGTCTTACCAGGATGACTTAAGTATGAGAAAGTTAAAAGAACAGGGGTTTAATATTCATGGCTTAGAAAGAGCTTTACAAACTGTTTTGTTTTATTTTACTTTATTTTATACAGTGTGCAACCAGTGTCACTTACAAAGTCCCACAGGAGTCTTTGCCACCCTGTGCTACTGTGGTTACAAGCCACTCACAAGAACAAGTCTGAATGATTAGGGCAGGTATCTTTATGGTATTCCAGTTTCCCTGTTTTTCTCCTACTGCCTCTCCGGTCTGCAGAGCCCTGGAAACACGATAGCCCAGGCCCCACCTTGCTAATGGAAAGTTCTTGGAAACTGTCAATCAGAACTAGTTGCCTTTAGCAACCAACAACAAATCTGCCCGAGTTAGCCACAGGGATGGAGAGTATGTAGTTATTGCTATGTTGATGTTTAACTGAGAATTCCTGGCATCAGGAAGATTTAACCTGTAGGAGCTTCCAGAGAGAAAGTAAGTATTAAGTAATGTCTGCGAGGTGTGATAGAAGTCTCCACCAGCTTGGCTGCACCCCAGTCACTGTTGCTTAGAGCAGAAAGAGACCCTAATCCCAAGAAACTAATGACTGGGGGTTCCTTATTTGAGGTGTCTGTGTCAGTTGTGGGGGGAAAGGCATGCTAAAAATGCCACTGGACAGCCTGCCTTGCAGTCCTCAGCAAGGTTTCTTCTGGTTGAAAAATCTGCAGGAGTGGAAATGTCACAGTCAGTCTTTCTAATAGCCTGAATTATAGTATATTTTAATGTTGTTATTATTGCTGACTTGTTATGCAAAACCTTAAACACCTTGGCAGGGGAAGAGATATATATCTATTTATAGTATATGTATAGGTGTGTGTGATGTATATATATATATATTTGTATTGAGAAACTGTATCTGACTCTCAATACCTGTACCAGGTAGTCCTTGATGTGTGTGCAGTACCATCTCCAGTCTCACCTAGCACCACCTTCTGCCCCTTCACACCGCAGTAAAATGAGACACCACAAGCTGCAAGATTACGAAGCACAGGAATGCACACAGAATTACATTCACCTGTAAGACTTATCCACGGACCAGTTGCTGCCTCACACAGAGAGGGTCTAAAAAACGTGCAGCAGTCTCTGAGGCTGGATGTCAGCAGAGGGATTATGGATTCTGACCCTCTCAACCCAAAATGTTTTCCTAGGTCAGGGCAATGTGGGTTTCAGCAGCTGCCCCTGTGCTAACACCTATGCCCTTGGGAACAGGAGACAGAGAGCAAAAGAAGGGAAAACATGGACACAGACTTCAAAATCGGCTCGGGTTTCAAGGGGGAAAAGGCTGAAGAGGATGATTTCTCTTCATTCCTTTCCTCCCCTGAGCGCCAGATGTGGAGAAGGAGCCTGGTGTGGTGTTGGAGGAAGGCAGAGCTGTTGTTGTGCAGATCCCAGCATCTCTGTTCAGTACAGCTCATCCTGCCTTCGGGGAAGTCGAGCAATTTCAGCACTCTCTTTGGGATTTTTCAGAGGGCACAATCTACCAGTTAGTCATTCAGCCTGTTCTCCTAGTGCTCTTTTGAAAGAATCACAGCATTTTTAAAGAAGTCGGAGGTCATCACTGGCTTGGCTTGACATTTACACTTGTATTTTTTATCAGGAGATAGGGAAATGGCATTCAGTACTGCTAAACCTAGAAACAGTGGAATCTTCTTTTTTCCCTGAAGAGTTTTAGAGCTCATTTTCTCACACTTATTCACAATCTAAAAATAATTCTCTCCTTTCATCAATTCATTAGCAAAACTACATTGCAGTACACTGCATCTTGTTACTGACATTCTTAGCAACATAAACACTGCTGCAGAATAACTGCCTGACCACTTCTGCTGGACAATAAAATGCCAGAGGATATATCCATTCCATTGATAGAGCAATTAATTTTTAACTACACACACACACCTTTTTTATACCTGTCTGAAAGATACAGGAATGCCTGAAGTCAGAGGAACTGCATAGGTTCTGCTACCTGAGCATCTGGTCTATCATTTGGTAGGTCTGGGCATCAACATCCTTCCTGAATGTAGGAGGTGCTGCAGAGCTGAAAGTAGAAGAGCCTAAAATAAAACACCCAGTTTTGCATTCTTTGGAATTCCTGGTGATAAGATGGAAAACTTTTGTTGTTATTTAGGTTCGCTATGAAGTATATACAGTAGCTTTTCAAGCAGATAAAGGGAGAAATGTTAAACAATATTGTTTTTAATTAACACTAGGTGAACATTTTGAGGTCTCCATCAAACTCATAATCTCACTCTGCTGGGCTAGGTGAGAAGGCATTCCTTGCCTTGAAGAGTTTAAAACCTAAAGAGACCAGAGAGTCACCAAAGTCAGGGACAGCCCTCTTTTCATAGACAGAGAAATTAGACCTGCAGAAGCCCCACGTCCTTCTCCACAAGATTACCCCTTTTCTGAGAGATTCTTTTAATAAGACAAACTTTCCTTATTGGCACTACTGTATACAAGATCTGTTCTTTGGCAAGTGCATTCCTTAATGTGCCAATTAAAATAATTGTTAACTTCGGCCCTCTTGGTTTATTTAGAGACCTCAAAGTACATCAGCATACATGCAGTAACAACCGATAAGGGAATAAAGTTATAAACAATCCTAATTTGTATTACTCTGGGTACATCAAAAAGCTACTTTTCCATAAGCCGCTTATTGCCTTTGTAATCCCCACATAAGACCTCTGAAAATCTCCCTAGAGCATAAAGATAGAAAAGAATCAAAGAGGGAGGGGAAAAGGGATGCACATTTAATAATTGAGGAAAATCTCATTTGAGCAAAGGCTAATTTATCAGCACACGAAACTTTGTGTGGTTCCATGTAAAGGCTCCAAATATGGCTGGAATGGAGAAAAAACAGTTGTGTCTAGCAGATCTGGACCATACATCTAGCATCTAGACCAGGACTGATCAGTACCATGAACTTAGGGAAAATGTGAGCCTAGGATAGAGGGGCTTTGTTGTAAAAGTTATACAAGGAAGCTGGAAGAGCTAAAGCAGCTTTAACCCTCCTATACTATTACTAGAAAACACCAATTTCATATTTGGTTGCCCTAGCACTGAGAACTCATCTGTTTCCAGCACGAGTAAACACGGCTTTACTTCACGTGGGGGAACTTTGTCCCTACAATACAACCTATCCATGGGGATAGTCCTCTGGCCATGCCATGGCAACTAGGTAAATTCAGTTATTTCAACTCTATTTTTACCGTAGTTTTGAGCCAAAAATGAAGAGGGCCCCACAAATCTCTTTGAATTGAAGCTGCCATGCTTTGGACAGCCCAGTTTCGGTGCTGATTTTCTCCCATATTTCTGCATGCCATGCAGCGCTTGGGACAGAGGCTAGTAGGTAGGTCCTGTTAGACCTCTGAGTGCCAAAGCTCTGGACGAGTACCCAAGGTACAAAAAAAAGACTTAAAGAGAAGTATAGATCCATACCTGTGGCTTGCATTCAGATAGGTTTAAATATATTTTTAATTTATCCTTCTATATTTGGGGGCTCCCATGTTATTTTCTGGTATTTTCTGAACAAGTGTGCATTAATAACCATTTGTGCTGGGCTGCACACATGTGGAGGGTCCAGCGTGTTGTAGAGATGCTGAAGGCACTGCACAGCCATTGCACAGAGGGTTTGTGCATGCATGGTAATTCTGATGCAATCAAGATGTGTAGGACCCAGTGGGAACGTGTTATAGAGTTTATCTGTACATGCATAGTGATTAACTATGCAGCCTAGTTAAATGTTAGACTGTCTGGACAGAAATACTGTTCTGACTCAGTTCCCGGAAAAGTAAAGAGATCCTAGGAATATGTTTGAACTCCCCTTTTAACCTATGAGATAAAATTTCTGGCTAGAAAATCTTGCCACATCTAGGAAATGCAGGCATATGTGTCGTAGTTCTACCCAAATCGTATCCTGAGTTTCCTTGGTGGGAAACCAATGCAATTAAAAGGAGATCGAGCTGATGTGCATCTGTGTCTACAGACACGCACGATGCAGTAAAATGCTGGGCTACATTCCTTGCTCAGTACTGCTGCTCCTAGTAGTAAATCCACACCCAGCAGGGATGGAAGGGGTAAAACCAGCCACAAGAGGCAGACAACAGGCACAGAAGTGATTGAAGCCAGTCTAGGGAGAAGCAAGTTTTGGGAAGCATAATGCTCCCGGGCAGGCTCCGGGGGCCCTACGGATTCCACTGACCTGGCAGACCCTGTAGCAGATCCCTGGGGACAGTGCTGGTGTTGCTGTGACTTCTCCCTCCTTGCAAGAGTTTGCTAATAAAGGCCACACAATGGAGGCAGCTGCTTTTTTTTCTGTGGTCTCCCTGAAAGCAGAACACAATTTCTTCAGCTTTGTAATTCAAAAGTATTTTAATTCTGTAATGGCATTTATTCTTGAGGCTGTGAATTGACCATAAATAGTTGTCTGCAAGAATTTGCTATTGGGACTGTGGTATTTATTAGAGAAAATTCAGATAAAGCACCTTAGGCTAGGCTGCAGTCCTTTTAGTCTCTGTTCATAGCAGAAAGGAGGCTGGGAGGACCTGAGGGGATCTCGCCACCCAAAGGCACGTCACAGGCTTTCCACACAGCTTCCTCACCATGTCAGCAGCATGGCAGGGCTGGGAGAAAGAGTGGGAATGACCTGGGCACACTACAGACCAGAAACCTGTACCCCAGAAAAGTTGGCAGCAGCCAGGTGAGTGTGCCATAAATCAGAGCAGCTTCTTGTACTTACAGATAGATCTAGAGGAGCACTACTACTACGCTGAAAAGTGGAAGAGATGGCAATACTGCCCTCATGCTCTCCTTTGCTGTGTCTCCTGTTGTCCTTATGTTGAGGAGCATGGTGTGGAGTATTGCCCATCATATTGTGTGCTCTCCTTTTGACAGCATCAAAATGTCCCAGCACAAAACTGCCAGGGTCAGCCTGGGCTGGTGTCGCGGCTGCGGTGTCGCTGGGGCAGGGACTGGCGGCCCCAGGTTGGGCTGAAATGTGGTGCTAGGCGGTGGGCAGGGTGACGGGAGCACCAGCAGAGGCTGGGCAGGGGCAGTCATGGCTGGCAATGCCCTCAGGGACCTGACAAAAATCGATTTGTGCAGGCCTTCAGGTTTGCATTCATTGTACATGAATTTATCTACCAACACAAAGGTTCTGTAGTGGATACTAATGGATGAGCCTCAGTGACTTAGGAGCACATGTGCCAGTGGAGCTCAGTATACTGCACAAACCCCGAATAAATGCATAAAGTAATCATGGACACGTCTTCAAGTAGCCCTATTTACAGACATCCAAAAATAGCAGTGACTAAAACAAACTGCGTTGAGTTAACACAGTGTCTGGAGTTGTCCTGCACAACTGTGGTTAAAGCAGTTCTCAGCTCTTGGAAGTCAGTGGTTAGACACTTCTTTAGAACATTTTAAAGTTAATAATGTTCTTTATCCTCAAAGCAGGCCTACCTAATTGCGTGCTGATTTTGCTGTACAGTCATTTTGACACCTACATGTACTAACTCATCTTTATGCAGTCCCACCAGTGAGATCCGTAGAGTGGAAACACTCTTTGGTTACAGAAATGATTGCCTGAGCTTTGATGCGGTATAAGTGTCACCACCTTTCACACCAGGAAAGGCACAAATCCCAGCATCAATCAAGGTGAATATGCCGTCTCTGATTGGAGTTTCCCATGTACTTTATTAGTTTAAGGTTTTACAGTGAACATAGCCTCACAGAAGAAGCCATGACACAGAGGCAGAAAAAATAGCTGAACTGTTTGCCTCCATGGATCAAATCTTAAGCCACTTTGCAGGCAGGTATTGGCTCAAAGACTGATGCAGCAGTCTCCCTGTATAGGATAATTCTTTTGGAAGCAAAGCAGCCCAAGAGTCAACCAACCCACCAATCAGGGTGTCATTTTTTGTTCCGTGGAGAAAATAGATAACAATGATTACGTGTGTCTACTGATTATTAAAAATAAATCCCATTCCATCTTTCTGTCCCATTCAAGAACTTTCTAAAATTCTTGTACTACAAAAGGGTGACTGATGTGGGATGCAGAGTGTTCCTATTTTTAGCTTTATAGCTATACTTGCCAATCTTTTAAGTGCATTGATACAAACCAGAAACAGCTGGATCTTCAGTCAGCAAAATGGGAAAGATAGGTGGCAAGTAGTCATTGAATTAAGAAGCTTCATTGCTGCCCATAGTCACTGATTGGATATTATCTAATGGCAGAAGAAGAGATATTGTTAACATCTGATGATTTCAATTTCAAGTATTTTTAGGAGATGCATCAATTGAAGCAGTGATTAGACAGAAGTGGACCAAAATGATCAGTTGATTGCTTTTAGACATTACAATCTCATTTTAAAATGAACAAAAACAAGTCTATAAATTTATTCAGCTGTAATTTCAGTCTGCTCGTATGTTATGATCTTGTTCTGTTTTGCAAACATCAAAGGGAACTGATTTATGTCAAATGACCAATACTCTTTTCTCTCCCACATGAATAATTCCTGTAGCTGATTTCTGCGGGGAAAGAGAAATAACTTTTATTTCTGTTATATGCCTAGTCACAGTTTAGAGCAATTAGCTGCATTTAGGATACTTCAGATTATTTTCTATTCTTCTGACAGGTCAAGAAAAGTAGCCCAGCAAGATCTGTTTTGAAAGAGACATTTTGAACGTGTTCAAAGCAGTGTATACAGCTGGGTTCAAGTGCTTCGTTTTCAAGGTTTTTATTTTGGTAGGAAATTATGATTGAGACTAATGCCTGTACACATTCATCAAAATGGGTATTTTCTTGACTGCCTATTCAACCAACGCCTCTGACACCATTTCCGGCTAGCATCCCCAAGGCTTACAGCAGATGTTTGCTTGATGGGCTTTCATCTCCACTGTTATTTGGAAAGTCCATTTGCAAATAATAGCTCTATTACAAACCACAGAAAGCAGAGGCAACATTATCAGAATCATTTACCCTGGGCAATCCAAATGAAATCCCTGAGGGGGAAGAACACCTAACCACTATGTCCATTAAAACTATTTTGGGAAAGTGCGATGAAATAAATGTGTTGATGTTCTGAAGATCCCTTTGTCTCTCCTTCCCAACACTGCTAATAGGTTTTCAGTGCTGCTGGGTGTCTGAACATGCAGATGCTGTATGTTCTTAATGTGTAGTTGTAGCCATTGCTGTGATATTTAATTTGTTAAGGCTACTTTTCTGTGTTGGAATAGGAAAGCAGTTTAAAACATGACTTTGTCTGTTTTTAATGGGCTGTTGAGAGAGCCCTGGGTTCCTTGCTCTTTTCAGAGCCTTCACTGTGCCTGACACTGAAGCTAGTGACAACTGTGTTTTAACAAGGATTTAATAAGCAGGGGTCTGGCATGATTTCCTTGACCATCATGAAAAAGAGATTTTAGGTATCATCAACTCTCCATTTTATTTAATGTCTGAGTCACTGGCTCAAACAAAATAGTGATTTAACCTTGACATAGCTCAGTTTAATCTTGTCTGTGTAAGTGGGAGCAAAATGGTTGACTATGGGACTTTCACGTGCTTTCAACACAACTGTACCTTATCTCTACCTGTGTGACCAACCTGACCTGTGCAAGTCAGCTGGACTATGACTTGAACATAACTGTACTATCAAGAGAAAGTTGATCTGCAACAGTATTTGGCTCTTATATGCTGCCTTCCAGCCAAAGTGTTTTTCTATGATGAGTAAGATTCAATAAGGCTAGTAAAAAATTTACTTTCTTATTGTTGTCGTTTTTTCACAGAACTAAAATGAGGTTTTGGGGAAGAAAAGTAGTTTTCATTTTTCCATTGGACTTCATTGAAAAGCTTTGGATTTTCATTGCCAAAAATGAGAAGAAGAAAAAAAAGCTGGCGTGTGTGATTTTTTATTACAAACAGCCAAAACATTTATAAAAAAATAGGAATTTTCTTGCAAACAGCATCTGTTCTACCCTAGGCTTCTTTTTGGCTTCATAAGCTTTCAGGCAGCTCTAATTCTTTTCTCTGTCATATTAAGGCATCTGAGGCTTAGACAAATGAAGTGATTTGCACTGGGTGCCCCAGTAGGCTGGTGGCAGAGCCCAGAAGAGTCCTATTCCCCATATCCACTCTCATGCCTGAGCCTGTTCTCCACTCCCACCCCTCTGCAGGAGGAAAGACATTCATCAGTGCTTCCGAGACAGCTGCAGTATTGGGAATAGTCTTTATTCAAGGAATAGAGAACTGGCCTGATAATAGTATATATGCTGATAAATGCTGACATTATTTGGATTTAAGCATCCTCTGGAAAGGTTCTGCTGCAGACTGAGGCATTGCAACTGTGAGGAATATTATTTAGGGTCATATGTCTTTCTTCTGCTACTGTCTACTGAACACTTCCTTTAAGAAGGGATACAAAGGAGAGGGAAATGTAAATCATGTTAGTGAAGCTTATGTATGGCCCTCTCAGATAAATGGCACTTGGCAATCAGAGTCTTTGTTGCACTAACAGTCACTGGACATTTTAAACAGTGGTTGGGCTTAATTGGAATACATCATGCTTCAGTACCTGTGTAAACATTAGATCCTGTCTGTCTATTGCATAAATTTCCACTTTGGGGGCACTAGGAAGGGTATATTTTCACATTGTCTGCTGCTTCTTTACCTACTCCAGATTTTCCATAAAAGTGTATTTTGTACTTTGAGAGAATTTATCACTGTGGCTTCCTTGGCCTCATTTGAATCAGGATTTAAATAATTTGATTTCCAATCTTTTCTTCCTATTTGTACTGCTGTTATATGCAAGCAGCTTTTGTAGGTCATGGGGCCTGTTATAGCTAGAAAAGAACATACTCTGAATGTGATACTCTCCAGTTTAGCAAATAGTGTTAATTTACTAGGATTACAGTTCTTGGATTGTCACTGTTTAGTGAATGCATCCAGGGAAAGATGAGTATTTCAATAAACTGAGAAAGTAGCTCTTAACATATATGTTTTTAGTGTTACTTGCCAGCAAGCTGTGTCAGCTCCTTATTGTATATAATACAATTTATACAAGGTAATATGTATTTTTAATGCTTTTGCCTCGGGAGTATTGACTAAAGATTTTCCTTTCACCTTGGTTGGTAATAGGTATTCTCCAGGTTACAAGGCTTGTTATTTCCATCTCTTCGTGCTTTATTGAAGAACTAAATGAAGTAAAGCTTCAAGTGTCTGTACTGTGTTCAAATGTCATGGATGAATTTAATTAAAAATTGCAAGGATAAGTTTGATTTGACATTGATCTGATCAGTGTGAGACTAGGTACCATAGCAAAAAATGTATTGCGGGGATTAGCATGAGTATATGGATGTCACAGATGTTCTTTGCTTGGATCTGATGCTGTTATTACCTGATGAGGTGGGACCTTAGAAGAAATGTGTGGAACCAGGTTCCACTGCGTGTTGTTAGGAACGGGGCAAGTGGTCAGCTACCAGCAAAGGAGGCACAGGTCAACTGTCACTATCATCTCCTTTCCGAAGGTGGCTTCTTTAGATAGCTCTAACTTCCTATTTGCTCTAGACTCTAAAGTTGGGTTTGTTCCCTTTTCTCTTAAGAAATATCTTTGAAGCTATCCACAAACTTTAAAATTCTTCTGTGCTTTCTCGGCCTCTTTAAAGTGATTGGAGAAAGGAAAAAGAAAAGGTAGCAGTTTAGTGATCCTGGAGGTGTACTGAGAGACTGTAATCGGGATTGTAGTCATCCATCCTCTCTGCACTCCCGGGCAACATGCTGTTGAATTAACACTCTGTATGTACCCAGTGCATATAACAAATAATGAGGTTTCATGCTGAATTCATAAACAATCACAGAGAAGCCTCCAGGTTGTTCCCAGTCCCAATATACATTATGCAGGCTAATGTTCTGCAGAGTAATTGTATATCATAGGCCTTCCCTGCAGACCATATTGCCTAGCTCTACTCAGTTTTCTTTAAAAATACATACTATGGATTTATGTTCTTGTAGCATAACAGATACTCCTCCTTAGGCCCTGTAAATACAGGAGCTGGAAATGGACACTGGTGTGAGACACACAACCTTCAACAATATTTTTCCTGTCCCCTTGGCTCTCCTTATCCCAGTGGCCAGATCTTAGGCTTTGTTTGGACATCTTTGCAGCGCCTTTGCCTGGGGACCCATGAGTCTGCCATAAGGGAGCACCTGGGTAACACAGAAGATCCAGGAGCTTGTGCGTCCTCTCAGACCCCAGGCACAATCTTTGCAGCTGGTTCTGCAAAGAGAGGCTGGGCAAGAGCAGGGGATATGGTCTATGACCTGCAAGCAAGTCCTGCTGTATTCTGAAGTTAAATGCAGTGGTCAATACACTTTGGTAATTACACTGACGCATGGACATGGAATGAAAGTGAGGTTTGAGGAAAGTAAAGATACAAATAGATTTATACTATATCTTGCTCATCAGCTAGCCCAAATAAAGTACAGCTTTAAAAGTGCCTTTAACTTGTACAGGGACTAGCACAGTGACAAGCTCTTTTAGTTGAGAATAACCAGGAGAACTTGGTGAAAATATGATAAGCTGGATTGGGTTAGGTGGTTTGGTTTTTTTTCTTTTTCACTTTATTTTCAGTGATGATAGATTATCTAGTCAATATGATCACCTCTTTTGGAAGGCATTTATAATGATCAGTGTCAATATATATGACAAAATAAAGCACTAAAATTTATTCATAGTCACTGAGACTATTTTTCACTTAGCATTAATGCACTGAGTGCAGAATGTAGTCAGGTATGTTAGCCAAGAGTAAGCTCAGGCCTCAGTGTAGAGCAGAGGATGTTTAATGTATCTTGACAGTCATTAAGTAGTTGGTAAAGGACTAGCAATGAATTCATTATTCTCCTTATGAATCAATTCCTATTTATAGCAAACTATCAAAAATTCCACATTATAATATGGAGATTGAGAGCTTACATAATGGTTCTTTCACCAGAGGCAGCCATGAAAGGACCGGTGAGACTAGAACAAATTACAGTTAATGATAGACTCTTTTTCAGAGAATTAAACACTTTAATTGGTCAATCAGGTTGGGCATTTGAGAAAGGAAGACTTGCAATTATGTGAAAGACTGCCTACTGTACTTTGGCAGATTTATTGGCTTCTGGCAATTTTTCATCAGGATTTAGGTTTGTCACCATGTTCTAATGCTCATAGCTACACCTAGCCAAGAATAAGAGCTGGTTCTTGACCTCTTGGGTTTTGGGGTTCCTTTGGAGGAATGAAGTTGTTAGATCAAAGTTTTGGTACTGATACACTGTTGTCTTGGGGTGCAATTCATTCATGACATCTATGTAACAGCTGAAGTGTCTTCTGAAGGCTTAAGTGAGATGTGATACCCAGACCTTTCTGCTTAAGGGTGAATTTCACCCTCTTTACATAAACATGAGGCACTGACATCAGTTCTTTGTGAGTCGACCATGTTTGCTGTAGCATTGAAGTCAGGGACATCAGGGTAACAACATTCAGTAACATTGCTTGAAGACATACGTTTTGTTCCATATACTTCTTTTTCAGGTGAAAGTAGGCTTGCATCTTGCATCTAATTCACAAGAGCTGCATCAGTGTGCATTAACTAAAGGCTCAGGTACGTGCAACAAAATTCATTACATGTGTTCCTGTGGAAAACCTTTCTTCACTCTACCACAGTTGTCCTCCAGTTAAACATCAAAATAACTCCCTATGATGTCCGCCTTGCATGTTTAGTCTGTTATTTGTTCAGAGAAGAGTTTCTCTCCTAATGTGTGTTTTACCAGCCTGCTCACTACACTGCCTGGATCCTGGTACAAGCCTGGAGGTGCTAATGCCACATTGCAACTGCTTTTAACAGTCTGTGTTACAGCATCTGTAAAAAACTGCCATTGTGTAGGTTTCTGGGTGTCCCACATGAATCAGTGAGTTGGAGCAGCTGTTCCACATCAGAGAAAGCTCTGCCTTCTCTCCTCTGGAGAGTCTCATATTAGAAGTGAGGTAGGATTTTGTTCAAAGTGAAACAAGACTCCATCTCACAGCCGAGAGCTGTTCTTGATGATTATGGGGAACATGATGTGCCTTAGGTATAGCTAGTTACTGCTAGAAATGATTGCATTACGTTAGTGAAAGTTCATACTGCAGTCTTTGCGCTGTGCTTATTCAATAAGCTTAATAAACGAGCTTTTGAAGTGCTGGGGAGAGCTAGCCTTTCCCCACATGGGAAGGAAGAGTGAGAGCAGATCGCTTTGGGGATACCACAGAAGTCTCTGAGCTGAGTTAAGCAGTCTCTCGTCGTGAGACGGGGTGACAGACCAGTTTGCAGTCTTGGATCAGGGAGCATATGACTGTGTTGGGCCAAGCATGTGAAGGCTGCAGCAAGGTGATGCAACAAAAGATAAAATTTTACAGTTTGGATAGTTTAGATATCAGGAGACAAAGGGGAGGTAGATCTTATACCTGGTAAGTCAGAGAGACTTGCTGTTGCAGGGCGACGTCTGAGGCGCTGTGAAAACAACAGTTGATGTCTTGGTAGCCTACCTTCACTTAGTGATCCTCTAGGATTGACAAATGGTCACATACTCTCATGTTCCCCAGGCAGATGAATCCTTCACCCACCGCTCACCGTTTAGAAGATGGGATGGTTGCTGGTCCTGACAAAAAGCAGTTACCTGTGGCAAGCATCAGGAGGGGAAAAGCCATTAGCAGCAACAACAAAACCCCGGGGGAAATCACATGCCAAACTAGGTTTGTTCTCTGCTGCCTTTACAGAGGAAAAGCCACTCTTCCCAAGGAAAATCACTTCTTTCCTCCCCCAAAGGAGCAGTCACTTCTCTTAGCTAAGCAGAGCAATGATGAGGGCAGGCCCTCCCTGACCCACACCAGGCCCGCAGCCCCAGGAGGTGAGGGGCACCCTGGGGTGCAGCGGGCTCGGCTAGGGCCTGTCTGCGGGACAGGGACAGGGACAGGGACAGGGGCAGGGGCAGGGACAGGGACAGGGACAGGGACAGGGACAGGGGCAGGGGCAGGGACATGTCCCGGCCAGCGGGCATAGAGACAGGCAGGGGCCAGCCCGCGACGTGGCTGCAGCATGGTTCCAGTCAGGCCCGGGCAATAGGCCCAGGTAAACAGCAACTCTCAGGGAGCAGGACGGGCTCTTTTTGTGGGGGCGTCCCCACACCTGAGGAAAACCCCAGCCCATTACTAGATAAAGCTGTTTTTTGTGCATACGCAGAGGGGAGGTCAGCACTGGAGCTCTGGCAAGCGGTGAGGTGGTGAGGTGCCTGTCAGTGCCCTCGGCGCGGGAGGAGGGAAACCTGCAGAGGCCAAGGGCCCGAAAAGAACCCTCCGTGCCACTGGGTCTTGCCAGGAAAGAGCTTAAGCAGTGAAATATGCGCATCATGACGCCTCAAAGAAGGTAAGAAACAAAGCTGGGATTCCAGAAAAAGGCACACGGGGTTCTCAGGTCTGGGGTGTTTACAGAAAGCTGCTCATGGGCAAGGCGCCGTCAGGTGTGGGATGTTCAGCCTCCTCTCCCCCGTGCTCGGCACACTGGCTAGCTAAAGAGCCCCTTTTTTGCCCTTGCCCCAGACCCCGCGTCAGCCATGCTGCCATGGCATCCGCTGCCCTTAAAAACCAGCTGGCTGGCTGGCTGCCAACGGAGCAACCGGAGCAACTGGAGCCTGGGCCTAATGCACTTCTCACTGACTGTATAGGCTCAATCTTACTTGCATGGCTATGCAAACAGCACCCATGCCAGTGTGAGGGCGTTTGACCTTTAAAGAGACGTCCTCCTGTTTGGCTGCTCAGGTAGCGGTGAATTCTGCTGCCTGGGGGATGAGAGGCATGGTCTGGGAGAGGGGCCAACAAAGCCGCCGTGGGGTTCGAAGAGAGGGGAGGACGCAAAGAGAAGTCTCTGAAAGCCAGGTTTGCTTTTCCTTCTCACCCTGGGAGTGTGAGAGGGTGGCTACTCCTCCTGAAGAAGGAATCCCCCTCCTCTGAGTCTTCCCAGGCAGCAGCTACAGCTGCTCCATACACATGGAGCCCTCTTTGTGGGCAGCAGCAGGCAGCAGCCTGGCGTTGCAAGCGGTGGGCAGCAGGACCGTGCCGTTGCCCCCAGCAGTCTGCTGCCTCATGTAAATGTCTGCTTTGCTTGGGCCTTTAACTCAAGTCGGCAGCCCCTTTGGGAGCTCAGGTTTGCTTAGGTATAAAAGAGTTTGTTGAAATTCACTGCAGCTTATTCACTGAATGTATTACAAATATTATTAAATTAAATGTAAATGCTTTTGAAATGCAAATACCGTCCAGGGTTTTTCTCTCTTTTGCTTTGCTTAGGCTAACAGGATAGGGAAGCTGACTCATACTAAGGTTCTCAGGAGTCTCCAAGCTTTCAGTGTTCTGGCATTTACTACCCATAACTACACGTCTCATATTCAGATGACAAATTGGCCCTGCACCAGGGGAGCCCATGTTTATTCAAAATATCCCAGCCTTGCTTATGATTGTGACAAATCCATACTCAAGGCTTGCTGCCAGCTTGAAAGTCTGGATCCTGATCAGCAAACTTTGATGAGAATCAATTCAATATAACTTGCTATATTAGCAGATGAAGTGGGAATGAGCTCCAGGGAAGTGAAAAGCCAGCAGAGCTTCTGTTAAGTTAGACAAAACGACTGCCTTCATGTGTGCATTTGCATGTGCTTATTGATGCACTGGGTCTTCACCTTCTGTCCTTCCTCTATAGAGAGGCATATGTGACCTAACAACTCTGACTTTTTGGCTTTGCCTGTTAGAAAGGCATATTACTCCTGTACCTTAGGGTGTGTTTGAGAAGTCCTTATTTTTCCCTGTAGAACATGAGTACGTCTGTGGGTTTAAAAAATGTTATTTGTTGAATTGTTCTATGTCTTCAGAAAGTACAGGCACACCCACAAAATCATGCTGGTCTCAGCTTCATATTGGGTTAGAAAATGAAGAGGTGTCCAGGTGAATTGTTTTCAGAGGTCTCATGTGTTTTGAACTTGTTCTCCTCACTGTACTTGTCTCTTCTCATCCCTTATTGCTGTTAGTTCATAGTTCTTCCTGCCCAGCTGGGAGCAGTTCCCCACAGATGTCCTGTGCCATGCAATGGCCCTGGTAGATAAAATGTTTATTGTCGTCTTCTTCCCCACTGTGGCAAGCAGGAAGTTTGGCAGATGATGTTTCCTGTCAGGAAGTCAATGCAGGGCATAGGAATCTCTGCTATCTCAAAAAACTCACCAAGCAATGCAATTTAACATGAAACTACTTTGGTGTGAGCAACTACAATTGTTATTCATAGCTTAGTCTCACATTTGCATTGTTATCTAGGAATTAAATTGTCACATCTCCGTTCCATGTAAGATTTGTGATTGCCTTGCAAGCTGGAAAGTCAATTTAAATTGAAGGCCCCAGTTAATAATGTACAAGATAATCAGTTTCACATGGCTGTTCTCAAAGATACTGAGGAAAGTATCAAAGAAATACAAATACCATGTGACATGATTAGCATAATACAGAAGCATTTAGGATCAACATAGCGTCTGTGGTATCTACCTGGTAATTGTTACTATGTTTCCCTGGTTTAATTACATTTATACCTGTAAGATTACAAGATAATTATGCTTGAATATATTACAGGAAACTAGAAATTGCATGGTTTGTTAACAACAGACAAGCAGAGTATAATTGGCAGACACGACATGGTTATTTGTGCAACATCTGAACACATGTATTATTACTTCAAAGATCCAAGATTGTTGTATGAGATGGAAGCGTGAAGCCTAGCCAGTTTAGCAACCGGCAATAGGAAAGCAAAACACCAAGGAAAACACTGCTTTGTAAAGCAACCTGGCAGTTCTCCAGGGCTAGAAGCAAAATCTTAAAAATTAGGTTTTAGCAATGTAGGAATTTACTACACGCTATTTCCCCTTCTATTTGTGACTTTCTGTCTTTTCTGTGCTGGAATGCCAAGGAGTGTTTTTACCTATTGCATATGTTGTAGGACCAGCTTAACTAAAAAGTATCTTCTGTGACTGTATCAGACTGGACTTTAATGACTGCAGCAGTTTCCACGTTAAACAGAGGGAGGTAGAGCTAGTCACCTTGTTTTTTCATTTGAGTTTGGGGAAGATAATGCATTCTGATGGATAGGGCCTAGGGCAGAAAGTGAGAGGACTTGCATATTATTCTTTGCCCTGCTCCTAGAGGTATTGCCCCTTGACCGCTGGAGACAGATGCCATCTCTTTACTGAGACCCTGCCCAGCACATTGTCTCTCCAAATTCAGTTAAGCCTTCCAGGCACTGGTAAAACCTGTAAAGGTTAATAACAACACAGTGGAAATGGTCCCCAGTCAGTGATGGGGATGGTATTCTCAATTAATTGACAGTAGCAGTGAACCGTATCCTTCAGGACCACATCCTTCAGGCACTGATCAGGCAGGTTTTGCTCTGGAATCAAGGGGCATTTAGTCCGAGTGACACATGGAGAATTCAGCTTAGTTCCTGTTGAGTCAACAGCACTGGTGTGGTACAAAATGTCACTCATCCGAGACTCCAGCCATCACCTGAGCTGGGGCAACAACAGTCATGGCTTGGAGTTGCCCTGTAGCTATTTTGTGTTTCTAGGTAAATATAAAATTCTACCAATCAGCTTGGCTTTTTGTTCCTTGCATGCTTCTTAAAAAAAAAAAAAAAAAAAAAAAAAAAAAAAAAAAAAAGAAAAGAGCAAAAGCCTCACGAAGCTCATAAGCCTTCTCCTTGCCAACAAGCCATCAAGAGTTGCCTCCAGGTATCACTGCTGAATGTCCTGGGACTTCAAGAACGTTGAACAGGGTGTTGAAGCATCCACTGCCAGCATAACCCCAGGCATTTCTACACATCCTCAACTCTCTATAGACATCAGATGTGAATATACCCTGGTGTTTGTGTATAATAACAGCAATTTGACTGTGTGATGGCACTGCAGTAGGTATAAATAATTATTTTCACAATGGCAATGTTTCATTTCATCTAGAAACCTTGAAAGAATGTAAAATATATTTAAGCTTTGTGACAAGCCAACTAGTAGATAAGCAATGTTACTCCTACCAAGAGATAGTAAGAGTGAGGTACCAGGAAAATGAATTTAGTTTGGTATTAATACAGTGTTATGAATAACAGAAATCAAGAATTCTGAATTCTTTTCTGTAACCTCTTGAGATGACTAGCCCTTCTGCTAAGTATTCTGCCTCTGTATTACCAGTGAAAACCCTACTACACAACTGTGTAACATCTTGGTCATACAACAAACAACAGCATGAAAACTCCTTGCCCAAGAAAAGGGCAAAGTAGTGAGCTGAACAGTGTTGGGGAGCAGCCCAAGGGGCCTGCTCCATGCAGTGGGGACAAGCAGAAAGCCAAGGGTGACCCCAGGAACACATGCTCCCCATGCCACAGGGCACAGACCCACTGGATCTGAGCTTTGTGAGCAGAGCAGGGGCAGTGATAGCAACAGGTCCTGTTCACAGTCCAGTGAACCCCAAGAAAGGTCACAAGGCATGTCTGAGGCCAGCCCAAACAGCAATTCAAGAACAAGGCTGGAAAGAAGTTCTCCTACAACATAACTCAGTGGAAGAAAAATTATGATTATGTATTACAAAGTAGAGGTTTTTTTCCAAATGTGTTTGAGGAAACTAGATGCATTCTGAGAAAAATGTTTCCTTATTTGAAAACACTTTTTCTCCTTCAGAAAAAGAAGCATAATAGGGATTTAAGCAAGCCCTACTTAGTGAACTTTATTTGCCTGTGTAGTGCCTTCAGCATCTGAATAATTCCTTTGGTTAGATATTCTATACAGCAATGGGCTATGTTATATGGCACAGTTGTCTTTTTGCAGTGTGTATTCAACCATGCCAGTGAAATTGGGAAAGATCTTGGGCCAGATTCTGTGATCCTCAGGCTAATGTTTTACATAGCTTTTTTTTTTTTTTTTTAAGTTTCCACTCATTAAAATTAAAAATAAACAAGCAGCAGTTTTTAATCTTCTTTAGTGACGTGTGACTTGTTTACACTCTGTCCCTCTACTGCTCCCAGAAAAAAGGACTTGAGTCTGGTAAGGGAGGATTCTTTAAGTTCTTGCTGAATCAGGGTTCAGTGTAATTACATTTCTTATCTACACGAAGTTTACACTGGTATCTACCTGAGGCTACCACCCTGCAGCAAGGAGTTTGCTTGCCAGAAGTTGAGCCAGTAAGTCAAAAGCCTTCTCCACAATCAGTGACTTTAGCAGAATTGACGCCCAGCACTAGTTTAAAAAGAGGAGGAAAACAATGGCTCATGATCTATTCAGAGTGAAGAAGTGGTGACTAAGAGGGTCCTAATGCAAATAGGTATTTTCCTCTCAGCCAAGAGAGTGCTTCCAACAGACTTGTTAAGAAACAAGAAGGGAGGATCTAAGTCTGTTTGCACCCACTTCGTTTCTCTTTGTCTCTTTGCATGGTCAAATTGTTGCATTTTAAAAGAACAACAAAACCTGCTGCTTCTCTATCACATCTATTCTATCAATCATCAAAACTAACCTACAGACTAACAGACTTGTATTGGCTATCTCGACCCCCTAAAGGTTCACAGAAGTCTGTTCTGGAAAGTCCTGTTGAGTGAAATCCTGCTTTCACCAAGATCAGTGGTACATACTGCAAAAGGCACTAGGAGAAGCAGGGATGCAGGAAGATGACCAGAGAATGTGTTTGTCCTGACGAGTCTGTCCCCTTGCCACCATGGCTGCAAGTCAACAGACCCAACTTAGGGTCTCTGAGAGACAAAGCAATACTGGTCACACAAAATTGCAATGCCTTCTCCACCCCCACCTCCCAATGTTAGTGATTTGTGCTTTTACAACAGTACTTACTGGAACTGATTCACTGAAAAAAAAAACCAACTCAAACAAAAAGACACCCCACCCCTCAAACCCAAACAAAACCAACATCAGTTTATTTCTCCTTATCCCCCCCCCAAACATTAGGCACAAGAAAGAGTTTTTCCAGCGACTGAAATTATAGGACCAGGTACTGCAACTCCAACACCAGCTGGAAGTTCAAAGACAAAATTGCTTACAGGTGAGAGAAATAACCTTGCCCTTAAAACATGTTTCTTCAGTACCTCTTAATTATGCTGTTATTCCCACGGAGCTGACTTTCCTCTAAAAGCAGATCAGAACAGATGGATACAACTGAACTGAATGGCCTCTAATGCAACTGAACTGCAGCAGTGGTGCAAGAGAGCATTCAAATAGCCACACTCTTAAATGCTAAGGTACAAGAAGCTCCCCACAGTGCACAATTTTGTACTAGCTCTAGGCCTTCAGCTGGATCATTGGGACTCAATAAGCTATCTTTGGTGCTGACTGGCCCAAATTAAGCCCTTGTGCCTCATTGTTGTATCAATCACAGCTGTTGATGCTTCCTGGTAGAATTTTTTTTTCCCTCCCTTGTATTTGGCCAGATAGTGTTGTCTTTTAGGTAGTGTGAGAAAGCTGAGATCCTGGGTCTTGTTTTGTAGTCTGCTTGTGGTATGAAGCGGGCGTCTTCTGAGGTTTTCTCTGTGAGTATGTTAAGCATTAGATAACTCTTATAATATAAGATATTGAATGATTTTGGCTGAATGTGAAGTTGCTCTTACTTTGTACTTTATGCAGTTACCTGCAGAGGTGTATTTGTCTAGTGAATAGATGCTAGCCATTGCCTAGTACCAGGTTGCATGTGCCAACTCTACTCCATTTCATTTTTTAGTTTTGTTCATGGGTGACTTGTCACAGGTCCTCTGCAAGAGGAATAAATGTCCTTTGAGTAGATGTGGCTCAAGACTTTTTAGTATTATATGTAGAAGTCAACTTTGCTTGGGGTGCAGGTGCTCTTACTGCAGGAAGGAGGGAAAATTGTCAGGGCTGAGGGAGGTGTTACTCTATAGATCTAGGCCCTTTCCTCCAAGGGCATTTCTCTAGCTGGCTTTCTGGAGTTCTCAAAGTGCTAAGAAAGCTGTGGTTCCATCGGCTGCTGCCTGCCCTAGACAACCAGCTCTGCCTCTGTGTGAATTTAAGCAAGCTTTTTTACTCTGCAAATTGCTGTGTGAAAGGAAGAAACTGAAACCTCCATTCTGATGCTTTGACTTTCCTTCCCTGCTAAGATGAGGATTTAAAGAGCCTCAGCACTTCTTCCCAGGAGCAGGTTGTTTGTGGCTATATCTCTATCAATAAATTGAGCGGCCCAATAGGAACTGACTTGTAGCACAAAATAAGTGTTGCTTAGGTCCTGGTATCTACAGTATATGTATTTTGGGCTACTCTTAGCTTCATCCAGCAGACTACATCCATTAGCAAATGGAGCTGATAATTCTGTTTAGTTTCACTTGAAAGCAGTCTTCTCTGTGGGCTCTCAGCCTCTCTGTCTTATCAACCAAAGCACAGTGACTGGGGGTGATGGGAAGCCTGCTTTTTCAGAGCTTACCTTCTGCTTTAACAACATCTACTATAGATTGACCTTTATGACCACCATGCAGTATTACTTCCCTGGAGCCCGCCTGCTGATGGTGGGGAAAATAATGCTGGACTTTGCAATGACTGAGCTTGTAAAAGGTGAAAATCCCCTTTTAACTCATTGATTCAAAATGTTTGCATGCCTCTGCATCTATAGTGGGTTCAACTGCATTGGCTGCTAAGGAAAGAGTGGATATTGTATCTGAAGAGAATGATGAGAAGGCAAATTGTTTGAATAACCTCAGGTGCAGGCCAGAAAAGCCAATACGTTTTCAGTCATTTAGTTTGGAAGGTGATGTGATGCTTAATTCATTAATGTTTGCTAAGTGTTTTAAAATTCCATGAAGAAGTTACTTGAGAGTTGTAAAGATTACTAATGGTCTTATTCTGTAAGATTTCAGGGCTAGATTATTACTTAATTTGCTATAAACTGAGTGCTAGAGCTGTTTCATTAAAGGGTCTGTCAGCACTTAGATTATTAAAATGTGTTTTAACATGAAATCTTGTTTCTGGTGAGCACCATGGGAACAATTCCACCTGGACTGATGGCTTCCCACCCCACCAGGACTGAGGGGTGTTTAAGCTCTTCTTAGTTCTGGAGCTGCCTCTATCAGTCTTGTAAGTGAGCAGAACTTCTTCTCTGCTGAGATGATGATTTTTGGTTGTGGTCAGCTAACTCACTACAGCTGAGACACAGGAGTTGGTGGGGGAGGGACAGTGGAAGGAGATGGAGATGAGAGTTGAGTTCACTTGGGATCATTTTTGTTTCCTTTTTGAAAGAAAATATACCTAAGAATGAAAACATGAGGTCAAAGGGTAGTGAAAGAAAAGTCCCTGAAATGGCAGTAAGTCAAGCTGCAGATACTATGCCAAAAATAGTGGTTTTGAAACTATGTTACTTGTGATCAGTACTGCCAGGTTCAGGTTTTCCAGGTTTCCTCCTGCTTAATTTTTCTGTTTAGTCTGCTTTTGTTTTCTGATGAAACCACTACAATAACAATTTGGTAAAGAAGTCTTTCCTGTGTGTGAATTTAAAAAGAACAAGCAAAGCATAAATTAGTATTTGTATTAGAGAGACATTTGAGACAATGGTGTCAAAGCCACAAGACAAAAAGCCCTTTGTGTGTTTTAGTAGTCACCTTGCTGATCCGTAGTGACACTCTTGACGCTAACAATGAAAGTCCAGCACAAGGAAAAGGAGTGGGTCTATGTTTACGTTTCTGGCTTTGTACTCTAGAGACCTGAGTGAGTATTTCTCTCCATCTCTTCACCCTTATGCAAGCAAGAACAGCTTTAGAGCACAGCTAGGTGGGGAAAAGCCAATTGTGAGGCCATGAGGTCTAATTAGTAGGTGAATATTGATGGCTTCTGCAAGAAATGAAGCTCATGGAAAACCAGGTAGGCCTGCATCCTCATACGAGGCTTTCGTAAGCTGTTTTAAAACACCATTGACATCTCCAGAACAGTTATTAAACTGTGGCTCTGATGTCTCCTTGTGCCTAGATGTTTAGCACAGACTGACTTAGGCTGTGAACAGGTAGGTTGTGAATGGATGTGTCCTGTATTTAGTATATCTTGGTGTTTTCTGTCTAAAAGTGAGATACTACCTGTCTTGGATGGTTGCTGGCTAAAATTGTAAGGCACTTGAATGCTCTGATAATGGTTGTCACGGGTTCCTTGTGTAGATGAAGAAGAGGCTGGTGGAGTTGTGCAGCCTTCTGGAAAGCAGCAAGACAACGTAGGACTATTTCTTAGGATCGTCTCTTCTCGGGGGGGCTTTTTATTTTTAAAATAATTTCACTTGCCTTTTAAACTTACTTTGGCACAGTATACACACTAGTTCCTTTTATTTATTTTCATTTTTACAGCCATTCACTTTGGGAAGAGATTCTCCATGGGAACAGTGTAAGAGTCATGCCAGTAGCTGCTTAGGATTTTTTGGAGTTTTCTGTGTGTGGTTTGTTTTGTGTGGGATCACTCTATGCACTAGAACACTTAAAACTGCACAAGGTGAGCTGAGAGCTAAACTTGTTGATTAGGGAACCTGTTGCTTTCTAGCATTGGCCAGAAAGGAATTCTTGTTCTGTATATACATTGCAAAAGAGCTAATGCACATTAGGAAGTCTTCAACTGTCCCTCAGAGGCATAGGGTATGTGCTAGTGCCAAAAGCAGGACCATTGACTTTAACTTAATGATCTGAATGGGAACAGCAAAGACAATGATTAGCATTTGCTGGTTTTAATACCTTGTACAAACATCAGTGATATTAAAGGTACATAAAATGAAGAAACCAACAGAAGACTACTGGAGTCATCCTTCAGACAGAGGAAACAAGATGAGTCTCATATTCCTCAGTCTCTTCTTATGTGTAACTTTGAATAGCCCTGCATACCTTCTGGGAAATTACTGTTATTAGTCTGACTGCAATATGCCTTCATTTTTCTCCTTCATATCTTCTATGGTAAAACTCAGTGCTCTTCAGTAACTGATTTGATTGCAGGTACATTCAGGAGCAGAAACAGCAACAAGAACATGACTTCAGCCTATGTGCAGAGTGAGAAAGAAACACGTGTCTGAAAGAAAGAGCTGATTCTTAACATGCTAGTGTTGCAAGCAGGTAGATAAAATTTGACTAGTCTCTTGCAATGCACTGTGTATGGCTGGCCGCTTCCAGAGGAAAGTGGAACACAGAAAAGTGTGGGGCTTCTTGGGTGCAATGTTTTCCGTTTGTGCGTTCCCCCCCCGCCTTCCCCCTCCACCTTCTCATGTGGACCTGGGTAAGAGCTGACTATGGCACAGGTAGAAGGTTTCCTGCATCGGTAGTATAGGCCTGTTCCCATAAGGTGTTCCACATCTCTGTGCCTCTTTCTTCTCCTTCTTTGCCCCTGTTGGCATTTCTATAATACAACACAGCAATGCTTTCATCCCTGGATTCTCTGCGTTGCTGTGCGTGGAGGCAGGGGTTTAGTTATGAGCAGACAAAGTCTGCTGCTTATGACTCGTTCAGGTGTTTTAGCCTTTCCCAGTGGAAGTATTCAGGGTAGTGAAGCTGGGGACTGCCTGCAGGAGATCTCAAAACCTGGATAGTTATAAGGTAGTTTTGGCAGTGGGTGTCAACCCAAGTGAGTTGACGGCAGTTGGGGATTTGCTTTAGCTCAGCCATAATCAGCTCCTGGGACTATTTGTAAAGTTGTCACCAGCTATGGACTACTTGCTGTTAGAAGGCTGTTGCAGAAAGTTGTTGCCACCACCCTTGAATGGCTGTCAACAGGGAGATGCTATGCGGTTGCCTTGTGAGAGTATCGCCTAGCGCGGGGCACTCCAAATCCAAGGTGCTTACTCTGCGTAGAGTATGGTAAAGCCCTTGGAGTAGAAAGGAGCAATGAGAAATGAAAGGTTCTCAGTGACAGAAACTAAATCGCTTTAGAGGAACATCTTTAGAGACAGGCTGTGAGTCGGCTGCCCCTGCCATGAGGCTTAGGGCAGCACTTAGATGGCAGCTGTGCTCACAGGCCTGAGGGAGTTACGAGCTTGCTGTCACCTCCTCCTGTGGCTGGAGGGGAAGGACAGCCCGCTGGCCGGCTATTACAGCCCTTGCTTTTCCACGGCCCACCCTGCCTCCTGCTCACCCCCGTCACAGGAAGAGCAGCCTCGTGCACTGGGACTGTTTCCTCTGTGGCAGTCGTTAGCAGCAAGCCTGGTGGACCGCAAGCAAAGCAAATAGCAGGGCATGGCTATTTTAACCATCCATGCTATTCTGCTGCCCAAGGCAACTGCCTGCTTTCCCTCTGCCTGGGGGGAGCAAAAGTCCCTGGATGGCTGCCAGCAGGAAGTTTGGCACCTGCACCAGGTTGACACAAAGTCCTGGCTGGTTTGCAGCTGGAGGTGGGGGGTGAGTAGGGCAGGGTGGGATTTGCTTATTTTCTGTCTTTTCATTAGTTGGTTTTCTTGGCTGTTCCCATGCATATGTAAACATTTCCTCCCTGTGCTTCCCTGCCTTTGTTGTTTCCCCTGGTGAATTGATGGTGCTGTTATTGAATGATGATGGGCTTTTTGCCTCCTCTTTTTATTTTCAAGCATGAAGTGAGGTGAATTAATGTGTGTGTGTAAAATGCCAAAGGCAAGAAGTGTTTCCTCTGGCATGAAGGGGAAGATCACTGCTGATCTTCCTGAAGTCCTCTGCTGCTTGCTGGACTGTTCTCGTACCAAGGAGAGATGGACACAGATCAAAGCACATCAGGTTTTGTGCATGAGGGAGATAGTCAGAGCTGAAGCTTGATTTTTGTGTATTTATTGTCCATGTTGGCCCCTCATTCTGTAATGGCAGTAACTGAGGCTCTAGATCAGGATGCTGGGAGGAGGTGTTCTGGATCCAAACCTCAGAGGTTTGGCTGCAGCATTAACTGAGGTCACTCTGAGGAGTTTGCTCACTCTTCTGCCTCCTTTCCCCCACAGCAGCTCTTGATGCATTAAGCAGACTGCTGGAACCAGAACGATGTGTATGATGTAACTGCCCAACATGTGTTAAAGAGCTCTGTGAATCTCATCAGCCAGGGAGTTTGAGCATGGCCTCTCCCTAATGCTGACTGCTATTTGTCCCTTGCCCCTTCCTCACAGAGATGGGATTAGCTTCTGACACTGTATACAGAGCACGTAGGCTGTCTGTCTCTTCTAGTGCTTACTATCACTCCAGAAGAGTGATTCCACCTGAAGCATGAACTATTACCTGCAGCTTAGCCCCAACTAAAGCTTTGAGGCAGCTAGAAAGAGCAATGATTCACTTGACCCAGCTACTCAATATAATTCATATCCTATGTATTTGTGTGTAGTAATAATGAATAAAATTGCTTTTCAGTGGAGTAGAATTTCAGCTCTTCAGCAACAATAAGTATCACATAGTTTTTTTCAATGTAAAACAAATAGCTGGAGCTTGTTATTAAAAGATAATTCTTGGAGTATTAGTATCTGGTATTGTTGCATAAACAAAGATGCTTTTACATGAATGAAAGGTTGTCTAAGAACTCCCAATTTTTTTTCCCCCACCTGTTTGTTTTTTGAATTCAATCCCAAAGCTTTTTTTTTTTTTGGTGGTCTCTTTTTCCCTTGTGTGTTATCACAATGTACTGTGGAAAAAAGACCATGGGCTTGTCCTGTAATTTGCAGCTCTGCACCAAGATGATGGTGTGATATGTGAGATCATCTTCCATTATTTTTAAAAGGATCAAGTTATTAAGGCTAATGTGGCCTGGCGTGTGTGGTGACAAGCCATCCCTTACTCTGAAAAGCAAGAGATGCTGCAGAGGACAGGGCTATGGGGAAGCTGGCTGTGATGATAAAAGTATTTTTAAGGCATATTTTCATTACTTGGGGTTAAAGCCTACTGCTGACTTTCATAGATGACTAGCTGAAAGGTATGGTCTGAACAGTTTTATGTTACTTTTAATGTATCTATTTAGTCCTTGGGAAGCAATAGGTTGCAAGTGAAACATTTTTCTTCTGTTGACTTAAAGTATTGTAAATCCTACATTTGCTGCTAGATTCTTTTTCTTGTTTTCTCCGGCTTTCTGCCCTTTTGCCCACAGCAGTTTGTAATTGAGTCTAACAAGGAGCATAGGCATATTATAGGTTAGTCCCTTAAAACTGGGCTTAGCAATCAAATAATTGGTTTCTTTAAGCAGATGCATGACTACAGAACCTAAGCGAGGGTTTTTTTGTTTGGTTTTTTTTGTTTTGTTTCAGTTTTCTTTTCCTTTCTTTTGTGGTAATAAATGCTATATGGTTATGTTTGACTAGTTTTTTACTGCCTGTCCCTAAGACTGTCTCAATTCATCTCTTAAAATACTAGAGATCCCAGCAGATGAGAGTGGGGCTTATGTGGTCAGAAGTTGTTTCCGTCCATCTAGAAGGAAACCTTCAGTAATTGAGTGATACAAACCCAGATTTAATGGCTAAAGTTCAGAAAACTTGAGAAGCCAATGAAGCAGGGGCAAAATTAATTCAAGAGTAGGCTGCAGCAGCCTACCATCAAAATTTGAGCCTCTAATGTATAACATGTGTTCCTGCTTTCATTTGTCTACTTTACAAGAGCTAATACACAGTATTTTCAGGGTTCACAAGGGGGCTTTTCTCCCTCTAGGCTATTAGCTACAGTAACGGCTTATTAAGAAAGTTAGACTTTCTCCCAGCTGTGGGAAAAAGTGGCCCTGAAGGAGAGGGGGAGGAAGAGGAGAAAACTGAACATTTTGTTTAAACAACTTAACAATACAATGCCAGAGGAAATGAATCAGAAGAGAGTGATTTCTGCAAGCATGTATGTTTTGCTTTATGAAAACAAAGAGGTTTAAATCCTGGCCTCCCAAGAGTCAATAGGGCCCATGTTTAACTTAGAATGGCAATATGGGGTCCTAATTCAGTTGCTATGAGTGGAGGAAGGTATTTCCAGAAGAACAAAGGCTAGGTAGTTAGGCTTCTATCTAGTATAACCTCCTAGGGCTACTTCCCAGGGTTATTGTGGGTTTGTTCTGCACCCCCATCCACCCTTGCCCAAAGTAACCTCCTTTTTCCTTACCCCACCCCTGAAAAAACACAACTCTCTTCTTAATGTCATCTTCTACTGAAAATGAGGTCACCTGCATCTGATGCGGTGTGGTTTCATCTTGTTGGCACTTGGCACAGTACCCTTGTTCCTTCCTGCTGTGGGGTCAGCCCAGCTCTGGGGAGTCTCAATGCTGCTCTAAGCTGTGCCACACTGAGGAGCCCTAAAGGACCATCTAGCAGGCAGGGACTTTAGAAGACCTGGTTAAAGAATAAATGGTTAAATAAACCGCTACTTTTCTTGGTCTTGCCCTTTGTGATGACGTATGAGGAGGTTTCCTTCCTTTCCATTTCCTACATTAGTGAGATCCTCAGTTGCTCATTTGGAGAAGACAGAATAGAAGGATATGCTTCCAGCCCCACACCCACTGGGGCTTGGAGCAGTCTGTTTGTGTATGTATATTCTTTTAGATTATTAATATCTGTTTGTGGGTAGATTGTTAATGTGGCTTTGTATATATTTCCAAACCATCTTGGCCTTTTTTAAGGGTGGTTTCCTGGAATAAGCCCTCTGTGGGCTTTGAATGACTGATTCATGGATTCTCCTTAGACTAAGACTGCTGGGTGAGAGGGGTATTTAATCTTGGCCTTTCACAATATGACTGACAGCTGTTTCACACATCTGGTGGTTTTTCACAGCACCTTACATATGTGCTGGTGCTGAACTGAAGTACTGCTATTTGCCCTCTCCATTAGTGCATATGAATAATTGACTATTATAGACTCATAGAATGGTTTGGGTTGGAAGGGAACTTAAGGATCATCTAGTTCCAACCCCCCTGCTATGGGCAGGGACACCTTCCACTAGCCCAGGTTGCTCAAAGCCCCATCCAACCTGGCCTTGAACACTTCCAGGGAGGGGGCATCCACAACCTCTCTGGACAACCTGTTCCAGTGCCTCACCACTCTCAAAGTGAAGAACTTGTTCCTTACATCTAATCTACCCGCTTTCAGTTTAAAGTTATTACCGCTTGTCCTATCACTACATGTTGTGGTAAAAAGTCCCTCTCTGGCTTTCTTGTAAGTTCCCTTTTAGGTACTGGAAGGCTGCTATAAGGTCTCTCCAGAGCCTTCTCTTCTCCAGGCTGAACAACCCCAACTCTCTCAGCCTGTCTTCATAGGAGAGGTGCTCCAGCCCTCTGATTGTCTTTGTGGCGTTCCTCTGGACTCACTCCAATAGATCCATGTCCTTCTCATGCTGGGGGCCCCAGAGCAGAACACAGTACTCCAGGTGGGGTCTCACAGGAGTGGAGTAGAGGGGGAGAATCACCTCCCTTGACCTGCTGGTCATGCTTCTTTTGATGAAGCCTAGGATACAGTTGGCTTTGTGGGCTGCAAGTACACATAGCTGGGTCATGTTGAGCTTCTCATCAACCAACACCCCCAAGTCCTCCTCCGCAGGGCTGCTCTCAATCCATTCTCCACCCAGCCTGTATTTGTGCTTGGGATTGCCCCGACGCACATGCAGGAGCTTGCACTTGGCCTTGTTGAACTTCATGAGGTTCACACGGGCCCACTTTTCCAGCCTGTCAAGGTCCTTCTGGATGGCATCCCTTCCCTCCAGTGTGTCGACTGCACCACACAGCTTGTTGTCCTCAGCAAGCTTGCTGAGGGTGAACTTGATCCCACTGTCCATGTCGCTGGCAAGGATGTTAAATGGCTCTGGTCCTAATACCAACCCCTGAGGATCGCCGCTCATCACTGCTCTCCATTTGGACATCAAGCCATTGACTGCAACTCTTTGAGTGTGACCACCCAGCCAATTCCTCATCAACCGAGTGGTCCATCTGCCAAATCCATATCTCTCCAATTTAGAGACAAAGATGTCGTGTGCAATGGTGTCAAATGCTTTGCACAAGTCCAGGTATCTGATGTCAGTCGCTCTTCCCTTATCCACCAATGCTGTAACCCTGTTGTAGAAGGCCACCAAATTTATCAGGTGTGATTTGCCCTTAGTGAAGCAGTGTTGGCTGTCACCAGTCACCTCCTTATTTTCCATGTGCCTTAGCATGGTTTCCATGGGGATCTGCTCCATGATCTTGCTGGGCACAGAGGTGAGACTGACTGGTCTGTAGTTACCCAGGTTGTCTTTTTTTTTTTTTTTTTTTTTTTAAATGGGGGGTTTGTTTCCCCTTTTGCAGTCAGTGGGAACTTCCCCAGACTGCCATGACTTCTCAAATATGATGGATAGTGGCTTAGCTGCTTCATCTGCCAGTTTTCTCAGGACCTGTGGATGCATCTCATCAGGTCTTGTGGACCTTCAGGTCTCTTAGGTGGTCTTGAACCTGATCTTCTCTTATGGTGGGTGGTTCTTTGTTCTCCCAGTCTCTGCCTTTGCCTTCTGTGTCTTGGGTGGTGTGGCTGGACCACTTGCTGGTGAAGACTGAAGCTCTGGGCATCTATTGCCACACTGGCATCAAACTGGTAGGAGTGGGATGGATTGAAGTTCCCCTTCCCCAGTGACTTTTATTCAAAGCCCTCTTCACCAGCTTGGCAAGCCTATGACCAAAGGTGCCTTTCCCCTTCTCTGACAGATGGGCCTCATCAGCCCCCAGTAAACCAGGTTTCTCAAAGTGAGTCCATTGGTCTAAGTAGCCAAACCCCTGGCTGTGGCACCAGTCTCAACCATTTGTTGATTCATCAGATTTGACTGGCCCTTTCAAACCCCTTCCCTTTGGAAGGATTGAAGAAAAAACTACCTGTGCTCCAGAGTCCCTTACTGCTGCTCCCAGGGCTCTGTAATCCTTCTTGATGCTCCTCAGACCGCTCCTCACTGTGTCACTTGTGCCCATGTGAAACTACAGCAGTGGATAATAGTCAGTGGACTGTACGAGGCTCGGTAGCCTCTCGGTGACATCCTTGCTATAAGCCCTCGGTACGCAGCACAGCTCTGTAGAGAGTGCATCATGTCGGCAGATGGGTGCCTCCATGCCTCTTGGAAAAGAGTCGCTTACTGCTATCACCTGTCGCCTTTTCTTAGTTGTGCTGGTTGTTATACAGGGAGCAGATCAGGCTGCCTTACTCAGCTCCAGCATCTTTTCTGATGTGTGATGGGTCTTTCCTCAGTCTGCAGAGCAGTGAAGGGTTCTGCAACGGCACTTCAGGCTTCGGGGGGGGGAAGTCTGTTCCTCCTGCTGGTCCTTGCTGTTGCAAGCTTCCTTTCTTCTGCTTTATTGGCCCCTGGATATATCAAGATATGTTGAAACAGCTCCTCTGTTTTTCTTCACTGTAAACCCCTTGCTGTTCCCTTTGTTCCAGGTACGCTGGTACTTTCCAGTGGGCTTTCTGTGTATCTCGGGTTGTCCAGTTCATTTATCTGCAAGTAGTGATAGCAGTCACTGGGTGAAATTCTGGTCTGAACTTCCATAGCCTGTGTCCTACCTGCCTCTCTGCATGCAGTATTTCCTGTTTCCTGGCTAAGCCTTTGAAAGCAGCAGTTAAGTGTTTTGAAGCAAGTCTTTGATCTCTTCTCTTGCATGTTTGGAATGAGCAGTGTTTGCCTTGCTACAACACTGACAAGCTGTGGCCAGGCAGGACGGGCTGTCCTTGCATAGCATGCAAGTAGATGGAGGGGAAAGATGTTTTTCTTTGGCTATTTTACATAACCTTGTTATTCACATCAGAACGCTTATTGCTGGGGGTTTGTCTCAACCTAATGTAATGGAGTAGCCTGATAGGGGCTACCCTACATCGGGGTGATGAGCTGTGACCAAGGGTGATGCCTGCACGGGCCATGCAAGACCCTCTTTCCCCAGAGCGTAAGGTTGCGGTACCTGGTGACAATGGCAGGCTCCATTGGCATACCTAAACAAGGTGAGATGATGAGTCAGGTCCGGGATATGTCCAGGAGAGTCCAGCTGGGAACAGCAGGAGACCAGACCAGAGATGGAGCTGCCTGGAGTGTTGATACAAGAATTATCCAGTATACAGGGTCAGAAAGAAGACTGGAAATAAGGCTACCTGCAGCGTAGGTCTGGGGCTTTTTGGGAAGCCCAGTCAGTGAGCTGGGATGGGGCTAGGGATAGGCATGCTAGCACCACAGCTCCAGCGAGGACTGAAGCCCTAGGGCTGAGCTGCAATGGGACCCATGGGCAGTGGGTGAGTGTGGGGTCCCAGGTGAGGCTGACCAGGGCCATTAAGACCACAGGTGCCCTTGGGGATCCGAGAGCCAGAACCCTGTTAATACAGCGCAGAATTGATGGGTGCTTTTTTTTCTCTTTATAAAAAAGCAGTAACTAGGCAACATGCTGTCATAAAGCATAGTTTGTAGTTCCCTTTTTCAAGAGAATGCATAATTACAATTTCCTTCCTAATTAACAGCCTGCTTTCTGAAAAATGACACTTTTAAAAAATGTATTGGTCAAAACCCAGTGAAAATAGTATGCCAATGAAGCGTGTGTGTCTATGAGAAACAAACCAGAAGGATAATATGAGTAACTGGCTGATCTTTTTATAGGAGGACTGAAAATATGTTCCTTCTGATAAGTTTTCCTAAGTCTTGTGGCCCAGTGAAATGAGCCAGTCATGCTAACAGAAGTTCTGAATGTGATTTGGGGAAGTCTGAGAAGGTCCAAGATGGGTGTTACATTATTCTAAGCCATGTGTCACTTGTCCTATTCTTGTCATGTTCTCATGGATTTCTCTTCAATTCCTTATGCTAACAGTTGATTAGCGAAGCATCGATTCCAGTATCAAATAAGTAGTGCCTCTGAAAGTTAATAGATGCATCCTCATTTGAAATGTTATTTCTTTTCAAAAGAACCTTAATAAGAAAATCGAAGTGAGAGTATCTCACAAACAAATAACAATGATAAGTCTTTTGTAAATGCTGCCCAAAAGAATCTCTGTATTCTTGTTTTTAGCTTAGCAAAAAATAAGGACTCAGAGTAGGACTTTCACCTTTTTAAGGAGCAACTCTTATTAGGGTTGTCTACATATGATGGGGTGTGCTACTGCATAGGGTTGGGCCACAATATGAAGTCTTAAGCTCAGCCTTACTCCAGATCTTTTTGGGATGGGGAAGAGGTTGCAAAGATCTAAGCCCTTACTGTAACTTATCCCACAACAGAGCACTAGAGATACCTGGTCATGACATAGGAAAGGGCTTTCATTAAAAATACCTGTTAAAAAGTGGGCTTGAATTTTCTTTGAAAAATCAATCAGCTAAGATTACTTCCTGCTGTCAGTTTTATTGTTTCAGCTGTGATCAGAAACACTGAAGTGTTATTGAAGAGGTTGCTCAGCCATATTTCTAGTTCAACCAGATTTAAGAAATACTGCAAATTAACTTGGGTTTTTCTGAAACTTCTAGCCCCAAATTGCAGATACAAGAAGTCTGCACGAGATGAGTTATTCCACAACTTGTAGTACATCAGTCTTGGAGGATCCATGGACTCCTCCTGAGAGGTTATAAAAGATAATTATCAACAGGCTTAAGTGCCCTAAACAGATTTGTGCTTGCACTGGAAAAAGTACAATGATCCACAAATGCAAAAGGAAGTCTTGAATGAGTGCTTTAAATAACTCTGGGCTTGTCTATAAGGAACTCATCATGTCTTTTAAGTTTGTCCTCAGTCATAACTTATATATGGGAGACAGCAGTAGAACTTAAAGTCTTGTTTTCTGTCATGCCCTCCTGAGCTGATTCTCTGGTGACTAATAATTGTAGCCTTTCCCCCAGCCAAGTGCTAATTTTGCTTTTTTCCCCTCTGTCTGGGCACTGAGCTTAATTTCTGCTGCTCTATAAAACCTGTTTGAAATTAGCCAGTAAGTTCAAAAGCTATTGGAGATGAGGGGGACTGTGTGCGTGCATACATACCCAACCACACGTGTGCATGTGTTAATAAGCTGCTTAAGCTTAATTTCCTTAGGAAACAAAGCTAACAACCCAAGAAAATCAGACTAAAACTTAATTTTTTTTTGAACAGCTGTAGAAACAGATATTGAATGATAAATTAAGCAGCCTATGATGCCCCCCATGCAGTTGCCATATATTAGCAACCTACATGCCATAAACACATAATGGTATATGACCTTTTCACAGATGAATAAATCCTTGTGATTTGAAGGATTGTTTATTAGAGAGTGGATGGATGGATGGGAGGGAATAGATCAGAACTCTCTTCTGCAAATAGCACTGAAACTGTTACTTGCCATGTCACATTATGATTTGTGTGCCTGCTCAAAGCTTTCATCCAGTTGTGTTTTGTTGGTTTGGGTTGTGGGGTTTTTTTTTTGACTATGTATTATCCTAATTTACATGCCTTGGTGCAATGTGTGTGCAAGACTAAGAACTGCAATGACCATAGTTACCTGCTCTCATTACAGGATCTGACTTTAATGTCCAAACTTACCAACATGTGGAGTAATGTTTGGAAACACCTTACATGTATTTTTTGCCAACAGATCTATAGAACTGGGATCATTTCAACAAAACTTTTTTTCTTTTCATGTACAAAAGTCTATGTAGGTGAAAACCATATTTGACTCACTTATATGAAATCTTCTTTTAAACTACTTATACTTTAATAGTTATTAGGTTTTTTTTCCAAGAGGAAGATCAGTGCTGCTGGTTTTTAGTAATGTTTTACTGATGAGATGATAGCTTCTGTAATGCTTTTTTTTTTTTTTTCTACTAAAGATGTAAACCTTTACTGCTTTAATGAAATTTTCTATGGAAAGGTTCTTGAGTCCAGAGGATGTGCTGTAGCCTAAACTTCAAAAATCAACCAGTCTGTCAATAAATGGCTATTTCACATACTTTTATGTAACAATTTATCTGAAGCTCTTGTTTTGTTTCCAACACGAAACCATAATGGATACCAAAATGTCAAAATCTGTGGTCAATGGGACTCTTATTCTCTGGCCAGCTCTACAAGCTGCATATATTTGAGACATGCATATAACATCTATTAATTATTGCTTTAATACATCTACTAGCTAGTTATAGATGTATCTTTTCTATAAAACACGGCCAAGGACGATGTTTTACTTCTGGCCGCTGCAGCTATGTTAAATTCACAGTGGACTCTCTAGTGCCAAATTTAGTTTGTACAGACAAGCTCTAGTCTGGTTTCTCTTCCCAGTATAATCTGTTACTATTTGAATGGCAATTTCAAAGGTGTTGCAAGGTGAAATTAATCTGATCTGCTGTCATGTATATTCAGGTGAGATGAACTGCATGCTACAGCACTTAATTCCCTTTCTTAACCATGAAGGGGGAGCCCAGGGTCTGAAGTGCTGGCATGAGTAAAATGAATTCCACCCTGGGGGGATAGCCTGCAAGGCTTATGCTCCCAAGTTGGTTAGCTTTCTCAAATAAAATCCCCTTTGCTATTTGATTCAGGGGAAGCAGCCTTGGCTCTCTTTGCAGGGGCTCTGATGCTGTGCATCAGTGGGGAAATTTGAGGAGGTAAATGACCACAGTTCATCAACAACTCTTCTTTTACATCATGTTTCTGATCAGCGGGTGTGCTCCTCCTGATGAGCTGCAAATGTGTACTTAATATTATATTAGCTATTAACACCCAAAGTCAACAGTTTCCCTGGTAAGATCAGAACACTTCAAACATTACTCTGTGTTTAAAAAAAAAAAAAGTANNNTATTTTTTCAGTGTAAAAGAACCTTTATTAAAACATTTACAGATACTTTTATGATGTTATCACTTTCCTAAAACACTGATCAACCATAATGAATCCATAATGAATACGTCTGTATGTGTGTCGTCATCCCCCCCCCCCCCCCGTAGCCTCCAATTCCTCCTCAAAGAGGAGAAAGTGTTTCTACTTTTCTAGGATCCAGAGAAGGTCCAGGCTTTTAACGGTCTTTTATAAGCATGAACTGGAGCCTGAAGACCTAAAACAAACAAGTGAATGCTGGCAGGGCACTGTCATCATCTTGCAGCAGGGTGAAGGGTATTGTCTCTTGAATGTCCCCTTTCTTGCCTGTGGAACGCTGGGAGGAGCCCCCTCAGTGCTTCCTGTGGCTGTCCGTCTGCTCACCCACTCGGGAGGAGAAAATCAATACGTCTTTTGTGTGTCACTCTTCTCCTCGTCCTCTCTTTGCAAGTGTAAGAGATTTGCAGTAGCAACTCTGCCAGGGCTGTTGACTGTTAGTACTGTAACATCTGAATTCGTGTTTCTCTGAATTTATACTTTTATGGTTATGAAGTTCAGCAGGCTAGATGCAGTTTAACTGTTGAGCCTAGTTAATGACACTGGTGTCTCTGCTGTAGTAACAAGAGCTCGCTGTGGAAATGACAGTGCGCTTGCAGTAGGGAGCAAGGGGCCTGATCCAAAGCCCACTTTAACTGACAGAAACTTCGCTGTTGACCTCACTGTAGAGTGGATAAGGCTCTTGGGTAAATAGCAGCTCCCTCGTAGCAGCAGTCAGCTGTTTTAATACTGCAGGAGGGATTAGTTCCAAGCAAATGGTGTTTCACCAATATCCCTACAGGAACAGAGAGTGTGCGCTTCCCAAATGTGCGTTGTAAGAACTGCAGAGATGACAAGTTGTCACATGGATGTTTGCTGCCTAATTAAGAGGAAAATGGTGAGCATGATAAAAATGGATGTGTATGAATGTGACTTGGGAATGCACAAGCATTCAGTGAGCAGTCGTGGTGGTGTTTGGAGCATCCCAGAGCACTGCAGTGCGCTGTTTGGCTTGATATTGGTGTGTAACACAAGTGGTGGGTTGCAACCCCTCAGGCAGATGTTTAGAGGTCTGCCATAAACATGTCAGGACCTTGGATGCTTTAAGGGGGTGGGAGGGGAGAAAGGAGGATGGCCCTGACAATACTGTTAAACCTAAGTTAGTATGTCCCAAATGGTGGGTCTTGACTTCTGCTGGGTTCTGCAATGGTTCAAAGAGGTCCTGGGTTGTTTGGTGCAGGTACAGCACTAGCTGCAGTGGGTCAGCAGTGTTCCTGGCCCTATGTGGCATGTTGCTGACCTCTTATTTTTTTACAGTGTGACAGTTTGATACTATACTGTAAAAGAGATATTTGAGGAGTCTTGGGCTTCTTTTTGACCTGGGTTATTTGTCGGTTTTGGAAGCAGTAAACAGTAAGTGTAGGGGTAAGAATCAGTAGCTGGAACAGTATGTGTTTGTGGGGAGGGAGAAGGGAAAAAGCACAAACCTCTTCAGCCAGCTTTGTGCCACTGGATCATGTGGCTGCTCTTCTAGAGGTCTGCAGTAATTAATTTCTTTCAGGGTAAAAGGGATGAGAACAGGGTTTAATTACTGGCTGCAAATGTTTAAACCAGCCTGAGAATTGCTAAGTGCATTTAATGGATGGTAGGAGCTCAGCACCTATGGGGTTGCGAGAGCGTCAGCTTTTGCATTTGGTGGTTGCAGCTGGTTCTTTCTCCCCTCCCAGCCAGAGCCAGGCTGCTGTCCAGGCGGGTTGTGTGAAGGCTGCTGAGCCAGTGGTGGGTTGCCGTTGTCTGAAAGACTGAGAAATGATGGTCAATACTACTTATTCATTTGACATTGCTGGCAGGAACAGACTCATTTTTTTGGAAACAGGCCTGATGAGAAACTAATAGTCCATGGAAAGATCATTTAGCTAAAGTGGGAAATTATAAACCATATCAAATACCGTAAGAAGATAAGAATGCTTTCCAGGACACTTGTGCATTTGAGTGAAAGGAAATCACAGAATGATTAAATCTGTCTCGAGAGAGAAAAGGGGAATATTTCTAAGAACTTGGTAATGTGATGCAGCAATTACATCTGTAAAGTAGTACAGGAATGCTGTGTGCTGAGGTCTTTAAATTAAAAGATGATTATGTGATTCAGAGATTTTTATAAGGATGTTACTGATAGGCTAGTTTAACTACTGACCTATTAGACTCTTTCTAATAAATACTCATTAATATTTCTATAAATCAGCTAATCAGTGGTTAAGACTAAGTAAGACACTAGGAAGTATGTTATTTCTAAACATAGTAATACAGGTTGAAAGGAAAAATTATTCTACTCCTGTCTGCATTTACTTTACACTGGAGTTACTCCTCTTCATTACAAATAAAATTACTCTCGACTTGTTAATGTGAAAGGAGTCAGGGTGTAGATTTAGGTCTGTAGTATCTCTGAGGGTAGTATGTTTATAGTAAAGAGTGCAGAGTGGCAAATGCTGTTTTGTAATGGGTGGCATGAAGGTGCAGCCCATAACTAACTCTTTGCTAAAGTGAGAGGGAGAGCTATCTAAGCAATAAATGATGCTTTGTCTCTCTGTGATAACATTCTTTTCTGGCACGCTTGTAATGTATTTTGGAAGCTACCGGCTGGCAAACTGAGACTTGTCTGTGATCAAATGGTAAATACCATGCAGCTGCTGAGGCCTGCATTGAGAACCTCCTTCCACTCATGCATTTTAATTCACCTCTGTGAGAGTCTCCAAAACCAGGCCTGAGTAAAAGGAGTGATGAAAGAAGGTGAATCCAAACAAGAACACGCACTGTTTGCAAGTGTGATAGTTTCTGCAATTTAAAGCAGCACTGAGGCTGCTCTTCCTTGTGACAAGGATTTTTGGATTAGTTTTCAGCCCACTCTAGAAATGCTATTGGTTGGGGATTCCCCTTAGAGTCTTTATCCACCTTCTCATTGCATGCTCCCAGTTGCTGCAGTAAACTAGCACATCAGTGGGTTCAGTACTGGTGAAAGGGGGCCTGCTGACAGGTCTGAAGATGTGTTTAATCTACAGCCAGGTATGAGTACCGGGGGCCTCCTCTCTGCTCCAGCTCGGTCCTGACCCTCTGGGGTGGCCTTCTGTGGGACCAGACTGCTGCTGATTCTTGTTTAATCCTTGGCCTTGCTGGGGCCACTGGCAAAACCACTAATGCCTGCCACTTGTAAAGGCTTATTCTGATATGTATCCACAAACCTGACTACCAGCTCCTTCCGGGCAGCTCCAGTGCAGCTGCTGGTGGTAAGGACTTGCTGTTTCTACCAAGCTAAGCTGTGTCTGTACCTGTGGTTCAGTGTGGAAGCTGGCAGCACAAATCCTCTGGGCATCCAGGCTCCCCAGAGGGACAGTTTCGCCACAGCAACAGAACCAAATAACTAAAACAAAAAGGCAAGAAAACACCGAATTCTCTGCAGCTCTCTAAAGAGACTTGCCCAGAGAAGAAGGTAAGCTCTGCTACTGCGTATCTTCTGCTGAGATAACTTTGAGGCTGCCTTCAGGCCATCTCTCTGAGGTCTCAGAAGAAAGGTGCTCTGCACTGGGGACAGTAGCACCAGAAAAGGGTTTGTGGGAGAGTTATATATAAAGTGTCTCAGCTATCTGTCTGAAGTAAGGAAAGCATTTGAAGTAGAAGAGAGGGGTAAGGGTGGGAGAGTAAGAAAATGTGAAACAAATGGAGGGTAAAGAAATCCACCCTTAAAATTGTTTCAAACAGCCTTGTGTCTCTCTGTCTTTGACTCAAGGAGTATGAAGTACCCATGACTCCAGCAGCAAAAGTCTTCTGGGATTTTCCCTAAGTAGCTTCCCAGTCGGATTGACTTTTTCTATCCTAGTAGTGTTCCTGACAGCAAGAAAAAACACACAGGGCTGTTTCTGAAGGTGATGCAGCTCCTGAAGCCCCTCTATACTGTGCCAATGGCTATAAGCACACCAGACCCGTTTTAAATATAAAAATGTGGGGACTTGTTTTGTGTTTCTTTGGGGTGATTTTTTTTTTTTTTTTTTTTCCCCCACAGAATGTAGTTGCTGTTTTAAAGCCTGCACTCCGCTCTGGTATTATGGGGGTAAACTAGGTTTCCTGCAGCCTGAAGGGAAAGGTACCTGGATGTCAGATGCCCACGGGAGACAGAGAGAAAGGGCAGAAATTTGGAATAAAAATACCTACTTGGAGCTTTGAATAGAGTAAGCTTAAAGGGTACAGGGGGAAGAAAATTAAACTTGCATTTGACTTCCATAATATTATTTTATGGAGGACTTAAGAGCAAGATGAAAAGGCTGTAACACTCAAGCAGTTCTTTTTTCTGTAGTCAATTTGCTCCATTCAATGGTATTCTTTCTTTGCATCCACCTCGCTTTACAGAGGTCAAGTGAAGAAAGAAGTGCAGAAATAATTGAAAAGCGCTCTACTGAGGAATAACAAGTGAATTTTTTTTTTTGCCCTGTAGCCAAGACAGAGCTAAGTAATTATTTGTTAGAGCTAGGAATTAACATATAAACAGTAAGGAAAGAAATCACATGTCTTCTTTGAGTCTCCCACCTGCTATGCTTTCAATATCTGTAGGCAATAGAAAAGAGAAGAAAAAATAGCAAAGTCATGTTCTTGTATTCCACCATCCAGGCACATGGCTGAAGGCTCAATTTTTGGCAGCAGCTGATAACCTCTCCCCTTTGCTTCTACTTTGTTTGTACCTGCTAGTCACAAAATCTAAAAATGCAGCTGTTGCTTGTCTTTATTACCCGCTGATTATTGTTAGTTTGTGTCTGTTGTTGTTGTGATGAGGTACCTGCCACCATCGGTTCGGGGCGACTGAGGTAAGATGAGCTGCAATTTTTTTGTTTTCTCTATCAGAGCAAGTCAGCACACATTCAGCAGGTCATCTTGTTGGAAAATACTTCTTTGCTGAAACACAAATTCTTTGTGTTTAATGGTGTTTTTGTAAGAATTTCTGATTATGGACAGATGGGAAGATAAACTACATGGACTATATTTTTCCAGAGATGCTAGAGAAATGATTAATGATTAAGATGAAATTAGATGTCAGAACTCTCTCCTGGTGTTGCCAACTAGCAGACGCTTAGCAAAGGCTAAAGCAAGAGGGCATGCCAACCTCTCCCTTGAATACCTTCCTTCTTTCTGGTAAGCTGTTGCTTTGGGCCTTCCTGAGGTGGAAGTTGTTTCTGGGTCACTGTTCAGAAACAACTGATGGACTGATCCTTTCTCAATTTGTCCAAATTTTCTTTAAAATCAGTTACAGAGAATATTTTGTATATCTTTTCTGTTTATGATACTACAATAATCCTGGTTTGGAGGGGTGTTGAAGTCCAACGTTACTTAGAGCTAGGGGATAATCCCATCTGACTATAACAAAGTTACCTGCATGCTCAATATTTGGAAGATAATTAAATAATTTGTTGAGTCAGAAGCACTGTGTTGTTTTTATCTGCCCTGCTTGACATGAATGAGGAATATGTTTATAGTGACATGTTACCCCAAATACTACCAATAGGGATTTCTTTAAGAAGAGCACTTAATGCTGTGTATTTACACTTCTGTATTCCCAAACATAGCATAAGAAGCAGTCTAGGTAAGACTCAGATTCTTACCTGTTCTAACTTAAATCTCTACTTAAATCCAGCTTCTGTATCAGTGACCCGTAGCTCTGCTATCCAGAAGACAATGTATTTCAATGTGTTTCTTTACAAGTATTATTCTGGGAAGATTATGGTCTTGTCGTTGTCTTAATTTTGTCCAATTATTCCTTCAGTGATGATAGTGTATAAGGAAAAAAAAAAGTCATTTATTCCTGCCTCTACTTATCATCTATGTAGAGCTTTTGACTTTCTCTAGGAATCTGTTTTGCACTCCAGCACGTTTGTTATTGCAAGTCAGTAATTGCCACTTTTTTTTCACTGTTACCCTCCACTACAGCATCTCATTCTGCCCCTGTGTTAGGTTTGCCCAAGTGTCAAGCTGGAAGGACTTATAATAGTGTGTCTCTTGGCTAACACTGGTATAGGAGAAAGGAATGTGGCTTATGCCACATGTGGGGGGACTTCCCTTGGGAAAATAAATACGCCACTTCCATGACCAGCATCTCTCAGTTGTGATGGATAGGGTTTTCTGTAACTGGCTGGAGCAATGGTCTGCTGACCTTGGGCCATGGCCTCTGCAAGTGGCCCCTACCAGCTGCTTCAGTGGGAAATGACAGAGACCCTACGGGTGGAACTAGTTGAATAAAAGGCCTCAGGGAAAGCTCCTCTCTGCTCTATGATAGCTGGAGGTTGGCTCCACACTGAGATGTGATGATTTACCCCTTCTATGCTTAACAGCATGTTTATTTTGCTTTAATGTTGTTGTCTTCATGGCTGTTTGTATATCTTAATTGTCACCTGTAATGTTGGGCTCTGTAGGTTAATTGTGCAAAAGCTTTTAAATATACTGCTTTTTCCAATCTCAGCTGATGGCCTCTCATTCGCTATTTGCAGCTCTTTCCTTTAAAAAAAAAAAAAAAAGGCAACAAAAGCAGACGGTTCTTTTAAATCACTGTTTTTAAATGAGTTTTCCATTCTCCTACCATGTCAATATCTTCCTTTGTGAAGTCAAAGGCTAAGATGCAATCTTGGCATTACTTTCCAAGCATCTTGCATGTCTCTGTTGTAAAAGTCTGGATGCTAAGCTAGTCTCCAGGTATTTTAAGTGCATTAATAGAAGATGTAAATCTAGTTGATCGTGACTGTCCAGACCACAATAAGCCATTAATGAAACTTCTTTTTCTAAGTAGGGTACATATGAGGTGATTTCCTAAAAACAGGGAGAGCTTGCGACATATCCTGTAGGTCATTAAATGTTCTCAGACTGAAGATGAGAATCTGGAGGTGCAAAAAAGGAGTGCTTGCTCTGGAGCTCCTTCTTGGGAAATGAACAAATCTGGGGCTTTTCATGATGCTTATTGGAGAGATTTATGTTCCTATTCCTACAGGAGAGAAGAAATTCCTTAGTTACTCCAAACCCAAAACATTAAAATCTTTGCACGTTGAAAGTAACCACCTCTGACTAAGCACCTTACAATAAGGCTTCTGTAGGTTTTTCAGAGCCTGGTCATGTTGCCCTTCCTTCTCCTACTCCTCTCTTATGTCATTCTCTCAACTTTTACTGCTTTTCAGTCTGAGCCCAGTTCATCATCCTACTACAGTTTGTACCGCCCTTTGCTGTAGGCAAAAGGTACAGCCCGTCACAGAAAAATACAGCCATCACAAGGCATGTCGCTTCTCCAGGCTCTTCCCACTTTCTATGGTGACTCCCTGGGCCCTGAGCAGATTGGTTCTGTATATATGTGGCATACTTGTTAAGTTATTGGGACCCACCTATGTCTGAGTATTCTCATAACTTTAGATATTGTACGTAGGAAAAAATGCTCTTGTTACTGTTCTGAACTGCAAACAGTGACATAAACAGGAGGAGAGAGTGCTAGCTCCTCATGCTGAAGAGTTCTTACCTTGTTTCTACACTAACAAGAATGGAGCTTTTTTTTCTTTTTGAAAAACTGTTCCCCTGCCTGTGTACTTGATAGTTTGGGGGTGGGGTGGTTGTGGTGGGTGGGGTTTTTTAATGTTTAGGGAATTTATTTAAAAAAAAAAAACCCTCCGTTGTGTGGCCTTTAAATTTAGGTGTGCCTTGTCTCATGCCCTGGGTGTTTTCTGCACTGCCTGGTGCAGAACTGGGCAGAGGAACTGGAGATAGGGCGAAGTGACCCAGCTTGGACACCAGGAGCAAGCAAGCTGTGTCACCGGATGCTCTGGCTGTGCCAGCTGAGTCCGTGGTGTGGTTCACCCCCACTATAACCACTTCCAGGATTCAAGTGTGATGTTCTGTCTGGTACCACTGTGTGCAGTAAGGTGGACCAGATCTCCTGGAGTTGCTCAGGGCCCTCTGCCTACGGCTGCATTATGCAGTGTACATGTGCCTGTAGGGAACCGATTTTAATGGGGAATATGTTTTCTTATCATCTGTATGCTAGCAAAGGGTCAAAAATGCTGTGTAAGCAGAAATATACATATATTTGTGGATCTCCTAGAGCTGGGAAGAAAATAGAGATGCTTGGTGTGTGTGTATGAGAAATGGTGATCTGTTGGTTTTAAAAATAGGTGTTTTATTTCTTTGACTAATTCTAAGGGAAACTTGCTATATTTCTGTCCCTGCTCACCCTGCCCTGACATATACCCCATATGTGATAGTTTTGTTTAATTCCCTACCTTTACTGAGTGTTTCCCTACTAGTCCTGGACCTAAGAAAACTCAAATGTAGAGCCTTATGTCAAACAGATCTAATGTAAAGGATATAAAGTAACTGTTAAGCAAAAAGTACAGCAATTCAAATTCCTGTAGCATAACTAACACGCTTACTGTCAACAAGACCGATGCCAATAACATACAGCAAGAAGACAGGCACAGTGCTGAGAGATGCTGGCAGCTAAACGCTGTGCTCCTGATGAGGAACACATGAGCAGCAAGCTGGTTAACTGCTGGTGCCTGCTCTCTCCGAAGCCTCTTTCTGTTCCTGGCCCTTCCTTTAGAGCTTGTGAGTCACTTCCCCTCTTCCCTGAAGAGAAGCTCTTTAGAAAATGCATCCCAGGGTGCTATGTTTATTGACTTTCAGGGACGTTCAGAACAAAATTGTTCCATGTATCTGCAGAGATGTTTTTCCCTAACTGCTGACTCCATATATTCTCCCTGGGTGTTGAAAGTCAAACTGTTTTTCTTCTGATTTAGGTCTTGTTGAGGATTCAAACCCTCAGGACAAACTTTACTTTTGGAGAGGCTGTGAATGCCTCTAGAGCACGGCTCCCCTTGCTGCTGTGCTGCACGTGGACTGCACAGCAGCAGAATCTCCCCCCGGCATACCTGTGGCAAGGGAAAAGAGGGATTTACGGCCACCTCTCCCTACAGGGTGGAGATTGACTTGACTGCTTGGAGGAGAGGATCAGCCATGACAACGGGCAAGCAGCTAGGGAGGGCAATGTCACTCCTCCCCACCTTTCCAGCTCGCTTTGCCCATGCCCAGTAAAACAGGGACTTACCCGAGAGGCGGTTTGTGGAGTTGAAAGGCTGTGTGCCAAGTGTTACCCTGGGACTGAATACTCCTGATATCAGTTCAAGTCCTCTCCAAATTGTGGCAAATTCTCTGAAGGGTCAGACATGTTTAAGTTTTCTCTTTCTCCCCTTACAATGTCCCATTTTTTGTTGGTGGTTTTAGGGATTTTTTTAGGGATTTTTGTGTGTGTGTTTTGTGTGGTTGGTTGGTTGTTTGTTTTTTCTTCCCCCTTCTCCCAGGGAGGAAAAGCCCCCAAGGGTGTGCTCCCTTCAATCCGTAAACCCTTAGCAAGGATCTCTGAAGTGCTCAATGCTCACTGCATACCATCAGCTGTGAAGTTGTATTGCTTCCATAGCAACCAGTGGTGTTATCAATACAAGACTGACTTCACTTTAGGAACAAGCAGATGTAGAAACTGCTGTGTGGTCTCTGTAACCCAAGACAAGGTCAGCAGCTCTGCCATCCCTCACCCAGTTCCTGTGCTGTAAGGGGACTGGATTGAACCTTAGCAGTATGGTCTTGTGGCTTGTTGCTTATCCACAGCCCTTATTGATATACAGACTAGCAGTCTGTTAGAATTGTCTGTGTTTTATTTCCTTTATGCTTGTTTCAAATACTGATGGTGCTCAGGAGCTTTTTGTGTAATAACCACCAAGACAGTATTGAAAACATCCCCCTGTGTGTGTGAAAATAGAGAATCTGAGAGTGTGTTTCCCTGGGAAAAGGTAATTTATATGTGCTTTCCAGTACTCTCTGCAGTTAAATAGCTTCTCGGTCTGATTCACCAGTATATTAAAGCTGTTCTTTAGCACTCTGAAAGTACAAAATGGCTTTATAGTAGATCAAGTAATCACTGGAGAGTATCTCCTGGTGTTAGAGGATGCCTGGTAAGGTTGCCATGGTAGCTCCCATGCCACTCACTTTTCTAGGCTGTCAGCATCAGGGATGCACCCAGTGAAAAATCCAGCATCACTTTACCTCCTTCTTGGGATTTTCAGCACCTTCAGGCTTGTTCTGGGCCTGTCAGTTGCCCTGACTTTTAGTAGGGAGACAGAGGTCAGCTAGACTCTATAATCAAAAATCTTGCTTAACAGACACAAATCCACAAATTTTAATGTTGAATGTTCCTGGAGTGAATTGGAGAATTGGGCTAACTTTTTCAAATTAAATCTATAGGTTTCCATTTTAAATTGCAATAACTAATCATTAAAAGTGACCTATCACCCCAGGTTTGAAAGCAGTTTAGTTGTATGTATATTTTCACTTCTTGAAGAGTGTGTGTGTATTTTTATATATAGAAGTATTAATTTTCATAATGACTGTACTAAGTCTGAGTGCAATTCTGGTGGGGAAGATTAAATTTGATTTGCAGGATTTAGCTCAGTCAGTACTGTATGGAAACAGAACCCCAGTGTTCCTCTTCATTTTGCTCTAACAACATCACTGCTTTTAACTATAAATTTTTAAACACATTGTCTAGTTAATGTGAGCGACATTCCTCATAAACAATGAGTTTACATCATGCAAAGCAACTAAAGGTAACGTGTAACAGGTTATGGCGTGGCTGAGACCATTATAATATTGGAAGACTAAAGAGTCTTAATGGCACTGTGCATCTTGCATATAGTAAGAGATCCTCCCACTGTGGGGGGATTTTTTTTTTTTGCTTCAAAGCAGCAGGATAAAACAACCCTGTTCCTATAACTTAGCATTTTCTTCCCAGATTACGACCCCAGCCACCCCACTCCCCCTGATAAATCCAGGAGGCTATCACTTAGAATATTGTTTATTAGTTTCTAGAATCTGTCAGTAACAGCATCCTTCTGCTCATAAAGTTCAATAAATGACTCCTTTTAGACAGAGAGGAGCTTAAATTTTGATCAGGGTGCATGGCTGGAAAAGGCGTTAGTAAATTCAAAGGTGTGAGAAGCAGCAATGCTTTATTTTTAGTGGAGAGAAAATTGTTCTGTAGATGCTTTTCTTCAGGCCTTAATTTTGAACTTTACAATAATTTGTTGGATATGAGATTGAAGAATAATCATACCTTTCACCTTCCTTGTGTTTTTAAACCAAAGGATGAAGGTGGTGTGTAAGCACCATAGCCATTATGGCCAGCTGCTCTGGGAGAGGTGACAGTGTATGGTCCTTTTGTTCAAATCATTCATCTAAGGCAGAGCCTGCTGCACGCTCTGCAGGGATCACATGGAACTGCTGGGACACGCAGCTGGGAATGGCTTCAACTAGTTGGATCAGCGGCTGCAGGGGCTTTGAGTTGGGTTGTTCACTTGCTGCTGTAACCCCCAGGCCACTTACCTATCCTCGAACACATGACATTTGATTTGAAGTCTTTATTTTACTTCTGATTTTTTTTTTTCCTGTGCAAGAGTGCAGACTAAAAAGTCTCAATATTTTTGTTGGCTTAATATTAACATTTGTAGTTCTTATTTTATCTTACCTTGGTGGTCATATAGTCCCCAGATCAGTAAAACCACCGGCGAAAATATTTCTAACCTTTAAAAAACAACATTCAAAGAACATACAACCTTTTCTGGTTCTGGGAAAAAGCTGACCTTCCAAAACAGCAGCACCTAGTGCTCTTCCCTCCCCACCTCCCAAAAGTAGGTCCTGAGCAAATGCTGTTTAGACTGGATGCTAAATCCCCTACTATATTTTAATTCACTCAAAGCTTTGTTTACTGTTTTAATACAAGTCTAGGTCTTAGTGGGACCAACAGTTCCCTGGTATTTGGCATTTTTAGTGTGCTTGCTACTCGTACAAAGACTGGCCATTTCTTGTCCTTTTTGAAGGCCCCAATCTCAGCTGTTCCTCTCCTACACGTGGAGCGGGAAGTGAGAGTTGAGAGGATGAAAAATGGTGTTAAGCTGTCTTCTGTGGTCCCTGTATCAGGGGACAGCCGGGAGCTTGCACGGCTCATAGCATATCAAAGAGCAATTTTAAAGCTGATTGCCCTTTAACTTTCTACGTGCCTGTGGGTCTTCAGAAGCAGATAAGTTATAGCATAATATATTCAACCACAGTCCTCTGCTTGCCCCCTTGGCACCCCTTTTCACCATCCTGTCTGTTTCCTGGTGGGTAGAGAGGAGAAAAGCATTGTGGTGAGACTGTAGGAGTTGAGAATAGGGCCCAGTGTTATCTATAGCCCCAGAAGAGCAGCAGAGAGAAACTGGATGTAATTTGATCCTGGATTTGTTTCTGGAGCTGCTGGAGTGTGTTCCTCAGACCTTTAACAGTACTCTGCAGCTCCAGCTATGGCTCTAACTCTGATGACATGTCTGTTTTTTTTCCAGGCAGAGTGTTTTTTCCTCCTGGTTGGAGCAAACCCCAGGTGTCTAGCATTCACAATGTCAGTCTTGGTTGCCTGAAACTTCAGATTTGAGTGCTGTTAAATCTGAAGAATTCAACATCCAAGGATTACTGCCACCTGGTTTTGTCAGCTGATGCTCTGATTTTTGAGGTCAAGTATTTTTGTACATAAACAAAACCAACATTGGTAGTTTTCCAGGTGATCTTCAAACTTACTCTACCATTTTTGGGGGACAGCATCCAATTAAAGTACATAGCACAGGGACAAAACTGACTCATCTAACCAGGCAGATATTTTGCCTTAAAATGAGCTAATGGGCTAGCATTCACCTCAACTTCCTCTTACTGCTGAAATTAATTCAAAAGCTAACTAAACAGGGGAATGTTGTAAAATGACCTGAGGAAGATTAGGGCAGCTAGTGACTTATCAGAGCATGTCTTGTTGCAAGAAAAAGCTTGATTGTGGGGCAGCTGGAACTGTTCAGACAGTCTTTGAATGTGTTCTCTGATTTCATGTCTCCATTTTGAGTGCCTCTATTTTTGGGTGCCAACAGGGTGATATCCTGCATGTTACTGAATGAGGAATGGTTGGCAGGTTCTGCTTGCTTCCAGGTGGGGTTTCAAGACTTCTCAGCACACTGGGTCCTTGTCACCTCAGGCTGGTTACTCAAGAAATGAGACACTCGGTGTGAGGCTTGGGCATGCTGGCAGAAATACGAACAAGGATTTGAAACTCATGCCAGGGCAGAAGCCTAATGCAACATCTGTGTGCTTCTCATCTGTGTCTTTAACTCAGGTTTTCAAGGTTTGGGTGTTTTATAGGTCTGAAAGTAGCATAAGAAGTCTGCTTAGACCTAATGATTTCTGAGGTGTAATCTCTAACCAGTTAGGAAGGATATTAAAGGCTGGCCTACTGGCTTGCCTTAAAAAACTGTTCTTAAGTCCAAAATTGACCTCATTCATCATCATTGCACAGTTTGAGAACCAAGTTAAAATTTGTTAACTACAGCTTGTTAATTAGATGATGATTTACTTGTAGCTTTTCTTTTTTATGTAGGTATACCAGTACTGGGTTGAGCTTTTTTTAATGAATTGAATGGTACATGGATTGAATATTATGGCTTTGGTTAGTCCTATAAAAATTAATTTTCTAGTTGTCTATGTATCCATACATGTATAGTTGGAAAAAAGCCTTAAAACTAATAATTACCATCTCAAATATGGGTAGCAGGCAAATATCCCAGGGTATTCCTCCAGCAGTGTTGCTGCCTTGAATTGAAAAATGTATTCTTCTTAGGTTCCCATTTACTTCCCAAGGATTTGCTTGGGACTGTTCCTCCCTTGCCTAGCCACCTGTGTTTTCAGTCTACCTCTGTGTCCTTTCCCTGGATGGCTTTTGTACTTATGGAACAAATCTCTTAGCTGATATGAAGCATATCTTGCTTACTTTATTCTCACATGCCATCTTTGCCTTTATTTCCTTTGATGTTGTCCTTAACCTAGAATAAATCTTTGAGACTGGCAGTTGTAGCTGCTCTCTGTATACAGAGAAAATAGTGAAACCCATCATAATTAATATTCAGTGTGTTGCTTTACTGACAGTACAGCTCGCTAATCTGCTCAAATCTTGTGTCGATGGGAAAACATATTGGAAGAAGAAGAAATGAAAGTGAAATAAATGTTACGTATGTGAAAGTTTCATGTATTATAAGGGAAACATAGTAGTAATACTGTTTAATTAGAAGCTCTATTATGATAATTAAATTGCTGGAAGAATGTGTTTCTGATAAAATGCACTGTAGTGTTAAGGGAAATCCAAACAAATGTGTGCACACGTGTTACTCCTTAAATGCTTTCCAGGCTTGTTTTTTAATGAGACTTTTGTCTCCCACAGTCACTGCTAATATAGAGAAATTTGGAGCCACTTCTTCCCTCTCATCATGCTGTGTGCTTGAAATTTGCCAGCTGAGGTGTGGCTCATCATATAATCAATGTTGGCATTTGATTTCCACTCTGATAATTATACAGCTTGCTTTGCTTGGCAAGTCCCTCATGTATGTGTGTTTGTTTATTTATTCCAGTTTCACAAGCTACAAATGAGATTACACACTGACCAAGTCATGCTGGAACAAACACAAGAGGAGAACCAGCGCTTGAATCAGCAAGGTGCAAGTCTGACAGCTGCATTTATGGCACTGCAGAAAATGGTGAGATTGATATAAGAATAACAGAGGCTGTTTGAACGTTTGAGCCTTGGAAGCAGGTTAAAACACTATATGATTTTTATACAGTTGAGGTTTTGTATGGGCACATTTTCTTCTGTGTGCTTCAGAACATAATTCATTGTGTGACTAACATTGTAATGCTATTTACTTAAATATGTTTTGAAAAGATAACCTGGTGTTCACAGTCATACGTATTTTTGGAAAGCTTCCAAATGCAACATTGCCATAACCGTCTTGCATCGCTGTACCTAGAATAATCCAGAGGGGAGTTGGGAAACTACTGTGTGTTTTGGTTTTGTTTCTTTTAAAAGGAGTTGAAGTCTGATACAGTTCCATTCTTTAAAGGGAGATTATTGAGCAGTTATTTAAAATGGGGGAGGCGTTCAACCTTTTCACAGCTGGAGGAGGGGAAAGGCTTTTGTTGTAGGCAATAAGATATCCTCTGCTCTTTATGACTGCTGCTTCAGTAAGTTGCATTCTGGTAGATTTCACACAGTAATAGTGTAATACATTTGTTTGGTAAAATATAAACCTATGCAAACAGCGCGGCTAAATTCTCAGTAATTGCTTATGGATGCTTACAGTTTTTATACCTCTTGACATAAATATGAGCTACAAAACGTATGAAACCTAGCTGCGTCACATTAAGTGACAGTAATTGTCCCTCCTCCTTCAAAAAGAGACTGTTCTCGGTCTGATTAGTGCATGGATAGGGCGGGTTTTGTATAGATTCCTTTATCAATAGAATGGTCAATAAGGATGAAATACCACCACATTTACACATGCTTCAAATTTTTGTAGCCCTATGCTTGAGGAACAATCATTAAGTGCAAGTGAGCAACGGGCATCAGCTCCAAGTGCTGGACCTGGGCTCAGGGCACATGGCGTGAGGCTGCGAGGCGAGCAGCTGCCCCTGAGACTTCTGTTCTCTGCAGCTGGTGATTTTGATGTGCCCACCCCTCGGCGTCCTCCCTGCTGGCCTCTGTGCTTCTGGAGGGGTTTGTCTGCCTTGGTATCTGATCAAAGCCACAGCACAGCTCTATGGAGGACTGTAGGATGGAAGAGGACGCATCTCAATGTGACGCAAAACTGAGGATCTCATCTCCTGTGATCAGTAATGCCATCTATCTCTACAGTGGCTGACACTTTAAAAAATGGACTGTGGGATAAATTGCTGCAAGCTGCAGTCTGGTTGTGCTCAAACTGTTTGCGAGTTTGCTCAGCAGTGTCAGCTGGGAAAAGAAATATAGCTTCAAGGCTAGGTTCATGAAATGCAGAGAGGAGGAGGAGGAAGCAGTGCTCTTCCCTCTTTTATCCGGGAGCTCTGTGGCTGCAATGTTCATCTAGCATGTAGCATGTGTGGATGAAATTCTGCTAATCTTGGCGAGGTGGATTTGAACCCTATCTCCCACCTTGGGAGAGTTTTCTAACTGTCAAGCTGCTATTAGGCATTTTAGTATGAGCTGTTCTATGCTTTTTGCTTAAAACGTAAGTGCCCTGATTCTGGGTGAGGATATGTAGCGAGAGGTGGTGGATTCTGTCTTGCTAAGGCTCTGGAGACAGAGTACTCTATAGGCAGTTAGTGTTAAGTGCTTTAATATTAAGTTTTCTGTGCATAGTGGAAGAGCCAAAGGCTGTTCTTTATCTGTTCAGCAATCTAGACTCTTGATACACCTGCAGCTTGTTTGGCTTGTGTCAAACATCCAAGTAGACTCCAAAATGAGTGGCGTATTTTCAAGATTTTGTTTAAAAAGAAGCACTTGTCTGTTGCAATGGAAGATAGAGGTGCCAGTGGGAAATCTGACTGCACGTGATCAAGTGCAGCCCTTGGTTACACAGTGTCTCTCTTCCAAAGCTGACCTTCCAAACTGGGAACTGGAGTGCTGGGTCCTGCTCCTTCTCCTATCTCCACACTTATCTAACACATAGCTTAATGCGTAATTCCTGAAATGTGTGTAGACCAAGCATTGGCAGCAGGAGGGGAGTGAACTTTAGTCAAATATAAACGCCTGTATTAAAAGGCCAGAGCTGGCTTAATCTCCCCTAAGTTTACTTGCCAAAAAGTTAAGAACCAAGTGGTTCTTAGGTGGATGTCTATCCTCCTTCTGTAATCGATGCAGTTGGATTAATCTCTCCTAATCTAAAATTCCTGGAGTTTTCTCTGTCCTCTCATTAGCCATTAGTCAATGGGCAAGTCGTTTCACAGATACCTGTTGTAACATAAGAGGAATCATTCTCTGGAGGGACTTCCCCTTTGACTCTCTGTGGGTGCCTAAATGACCAGAAGGTTCAAGTTAAGTAAGGAGGTGTTTGTCTCCAGTCTCCTCAGTCCAGTGAGGACAGCTTCTGGAGGAGGTAGCTAAGGGTGTTGTCCTCCTAATTTAGAGACATACCTTAGACGCTTAAAGTTAGGTTGTGCAAAAACTGCCTTTTGTTTAAAAGTGGGTTAAAACACTTTAATGAGTATAATTTAAAGGATACCTTTTATCTTGGTCTGTGCAAGATCAAAGACATCCTGAAATTACATTAGTATCTGTGGAACAAATGAAGTGCTGTTTTCCTCTTTGGAAGCAATAATGCAACTGAAAAACAATTTTTGAGCCTATTGGATTAAAGTTTTCTCCCTGTGTTACCAGTAAAGTAATACTCAGGATATTGAATCCCACGTGAATATTGCTATGCTGCACATACTGGATTTTTGTAGTGTAAGGTAGAAACAAGGAGGCTGATATTTAAACATCTTTATTTTAAACAAAGATATGTCTGGCAACCCAGAAAAAGGCAGTCATGTAAATGGCAAAAAGACTGTAACTGTTTTCTCGACTTGGTACAGGCTTATTACATCTGTGTTTCTTAAATAATAAAAAATCCTCCTTAAGTACTCCCAACACCTAAAAATGTTTGTTTGCATTTTTAAAAGACATTTTCAGTGTAGGTATGATGTTTGCAAAATCAGAGGCTTTTGACTGTATCTGTTTACAAGCGTAGTCCTATAGCAGCATCAGCTGCTGTGTCGCCAGGTTGCACTCACAGTTCATTAGAAGTCGAACCCTGGATGCCCATTAAGTCTGATGTCATTATGCTTGTTGCATATCTAGGAAATGAGACCTCTGATACTGTGTCTGGCTTTTTACTGATAAAATACTTAAATGTTCCAGCTAGAGCAGACCAGAGTACAGAAGAGCAACAATCTGCGCTCCCTCTGTCCTGAGGACATTGCTGAGGCCTGCACACCTGCTTCCTGAGTTTCTACTAGCAATTGCGAGAAATAAAAGGCAGAGCTATCTGGGCTGCTCTGCCTGAACAGTGTAGTAGCTTTTAAAAAGATTGACTGGCTAATCAAAGGCTGATGCAGAGGCAGTTGGAAAAACATCAAGGCAAAGTACTAATTTCTACTAGTTTTCTGTGTGAGGCCTTCAACTAAAGGAATGAATATGAAAGGAACTGTGATGCCAGTAGCCTTGCACGTGCATGGTGTTTTCAAAGACAGCTCTGCTCTTCCTTTGCTAGAGAATCTGTTCTTTTCCTGCAGGCAGAGCAGTACTTTGTTTGACTTGGGAGCTGGCCGCTGTTTGCAGAAAGGCAATCCTGTGCTCACTGCGTGGCGAAGCGCTCCTCACTTCTGCGAGCTGTCAGCTGCTGGCTGCTGCCGCGGAACCGGGACCTGGGCAGGCAGCCTGAAGCAGGGAGGGCTACTCCCCAGCACCAAAGCTGTTTCTGTGCCGCTCGTGCGGAAATGTGTGAACTCCTCCTCCAGCTTCAGTTGGCCGAAGTGCAGTAGACTGGTTACAGAACCTTTTTTTCCCTTTCTTGCCAAAGCCCCTCACAGTAGGTCTGTGGTCTGTATGTAGCTCTTCTCTGTGACGCTTGCGTTGCTGTGAAGCAAGTCTTTTATGTATATGAAGAACAGATGCAGAAGCAGTTTCATGTGGAAGGACAGCAAAATCAAAGATCTCAAACTCGGACCCTTAAAAACACTTCCCCAGGAAACACTGTACCACTGTCAGAAACATCCCTTGGACTGTGGGTTTGTAGTAAGAGGATGGCACCCCTGTTGTCATTTTATCGTTCGGAGGAGAGATTATAGGGAACCCTGTCCTTGCCATGCAAATCTGAAAATCTCTGCTCCTGGGGGGAAACCAGCTGCACAGTGGGGAGGTGGGTGCTGAGAAATCCATCAGCCTTGACCTGGACCCTGTGGGGGTTGGTGAGTTTTGGGTCAGGCAAATGAGAAGCACCTCTCTGGCATATGTTTGTTAATGCTGCAAAACACGAGTGTTGACAAACAGCTGCAAAAAGGATGCATCGGTGTGCATGGAGAAGGGCTTTAGGGACACTGACTCAGGTAATGTCTGTCTAAGGCAAAATAAATGAGACTTGTAGGAAGCTTGATAAAGTGCATTGACAAGTCTTTAGGTGATTAGAGGAGTTTTAGCTAAATGGTATTGTGAAGAGTAAGCTCATAAAAAGGTGAAGGTTAGATCTGCCCAAGTACTCTCAAAAGTTAACTTCGGGTCTTCTGACTACATCCTAGTATGTGATTCAGTGGATAGTCTAACCTTGTGGTTTAGATTCTCTTAAAATAATGTTTTCAACTCTGAAAAGTAATAGATTACTAAATTATTTTATTCTAAAATATGTTTGAGTCTGTTTTAATAATTATATAATTGAATCGGAGAAAATAATTTTATGAAGCAGTAGTTAGAGCAGAATTGCCCAAACAAACCAGTAATGACTTAAAAATCAAAGGGAAGTACATTTTAAGTCAACATATCAAAAGTTAGATTATCTTTGAGATATAAAGACTATTCTCATAGGTAAAGAACTGTGCTAGGTTAGGACACTGTACAGTGTGTGGTAAAATAACCTGTGTTGGCAAAGGTGTTACTATGCTCTGATGTCACAGTGAATGTGATGTCACGGTGTGCTAGATCACTTGGGTCAATTTTCTGCTAGAAACATGGTGCAGACATCACACAAGGTCACTTATTGCATACATCTTGATATAAGGTGAGAAACCCCATCAACTCTCCAGAACGGATTTCTCCCTTTCTCTTGATGGTGCCTCTGGAGGGAGTTGATATGGTAAAAAAGCAAATTTTATACAGTCCTGGCAAAAACATAAGGCTTTCTAAAGCAGTATACAGTTTGTATGGGTTAATTTAAGTATTGAAATAATAATTTGTGTGTTTGTAGCTGGGAATTTTTTTTTTCTTTAACTGGAGTTTCATCTTCTCACTTAGGGAAGGAGCGTGAAATCTCAGTAAAACTCCTGATAGGATTTTGATTTGCTGAAGTCCAGGAAATACATAAGCAGTCTTTCTCAGGGTATCCTGTTACTCTAATCAGCCAGAACAGGACTGGCTGTTTCATGAGTAAAAGTGGGGTTTAATACTTAAATCACAGGTTGGTTTTCGAGCTTTGTTTCTATTGTAGCTGAGCTAGTTTGCCTTTACTAAATGCTGAGCTAATATAGGTTAAAACAGCTAAGCTGTTAAAACTTCTCTAGGTGTATTTGAGACATTTTAAGGTTTGTTTGCACTTAAATTTGTATTTTTGGAGTTTGAAGTCAAACAGTCCTTACAACTGTCAAACTTTCTTTTGGGATATGGACGCTTGGTAGATTTTTCACCGCACTCATCTCATGGGCTTGGCATGTGCGCGCAAGATGCATACTTCTCTATATTTGCCGGCTAGGACCGAATCTGGGGTGCGGAAACATAGTCTCAAATGTTTCATGCACTGACAGCTTCATGTATGTAAGGAGCTGATGTTTGATATGAACCCTCAGTAACTGTTCTGTGCATTACCTGTGGATGCTTTCCTTCTCTTTTGTGGTACATGTTTCTGGCTACATATTTCTGTGTCCTCTTGTAAAGCATGTGTGCACTCCGTATGGCAACAGAGTTGCTCTAATGGGAACAAAGGTGCTGGGAGGCTCTGCCAGAGGCACGTTCAGCCCCAAGTTTGCATTTCAGGTGAATAGACCTGTGCCGGGATGAGGGTGCAGGAGCAAGGCTTGGTTCACGGCAGCGCCGGGCCTCACAGTGGTAGATGGCAAAAGCAGTCGCACCCTTAAGGAAGCTCCTCTTTGAGGCTGCCTAAGGCTTTCCCAAGGGAGAGACCTGAATGGCTGAACAAATCCTTTTCTGCTTTGCAGACAATCCTGGAGACATCAGACAAGTTGCTCCTAGCCAGTTAAGTCAACACGGGGTTGGTTTGTGAGCAGTGGGACTCTGAGAAATGCATAGATGAGCCAGCTGGCAAGAATGGGACCACAGTTATCACTAATGTTTTTGTGATGATAGCCTGGATGTGATTAGAGTTGTTGCAAGGTGATTTCCAAATGTTTTGTTCAATTTAGCACACTAACTTAGCTGTCACCACTTTGCACTCATTGACTTGGCAAGGTAAGCTTCTAGCCCACCTTGTCTGACTCTGTGAATATCAAACTGTCTCCAGAAATTAACACTAGTATGCTGTAAGTACATCAGCTTCTTAATTATTGTTATAAGCAAGATTTACCTGCCCCTTCAAACACACTTGCAAAGATGCTACTGTTTTCTTCCCTCCCAAGGCTGTGGTATTATATATTCATAATGACAAAGCAGAAGCAAGTCTCAGATACAGATGCTCTTCTGTATCTTAACGGGACTGCATCCTGTACATGCCACACCAAATAAAGACTAGTCATAAGTGATGCTCGAAGAACTAGACACACGCAGCAGTAAGGGAACCTGCAACAGAAAACTATAAGTAGCTGGCAGAACGAATGAAATGCAGAGCACATGTCCTGTGTGTCATGAGATGACAAATGCAATCATCTTCAGAACTAAACAAGAGGACATGTGTAACAAATTTAATGACTGCATTTTGTTGTGGATTTTTTCCAGCAGCAAAATATATTAAAATATCCCAGGAATTTAGCCTGATTTCTGAGATAAGGTACAAATATCATAACAAATGCACACTGGTTAATAAAATTTTATGTTGTTCTTATTGTCTTCTGAATTGTGGTTAGAAACTGAATTCTTCAGCTGCAATTGCAGTGAGTGGTAGAAACAAGACATCCTTGGTGTGAAATACTGCAGTGTGCTAAGTGATGCAGGATAGACCTCACGCTATTTGGATTGCAGTGAAAGACAATACATCCATTTTGTGTGTATATATTAATCTTGCTGGTGAGGAACTAAATATTCTAGGGGCCTAACTTTACCCTGTGAAAATTCAACAGCCCAACCTCTCTCTGTGGCGTGTACGCCCTACTGGCAGACACAAATGCTTGGATGGAAAATTGGATGGAAAATTGGAGCCTCTCTGAATTAACAAAAAATTTTTCAGGGAGAAATTAGGCTATAGTCTCAGGAATACTTTTCTTATTTGGCTTTCCTTTACAGAGGCTGTAGGTGTAGCCTTGACTACCTCCATCTGCTACAGCGCTGAGCTGAGCTAATTTGTTGCAGGTCAAGACCGATAAGTCTTTCTGTTTCTCTGCTCTTCTCTCTGCTGACAAGAGAGATGGGAGGACAGCTCAGGGGTAGCTTGGTTACACCCTGCTTCTTGCTCAGGGCATACAGTAAAATTCTGATCTAGCCCCTTACAAAGAGAAGCAACACTTTATCTCTTTTGGAGGTGGATGGGAAAAAGAGGAAAGACAAATCACTTTGATAGTGCTAAGCCACAAGCAAGACAATGGGGACAAGGCAGGAGTTTTTTTCATTTGTCTTTTTGAGCAATGGTATGAGTAAAGCAAGAAGCCAGTAGCTTCTTCCATGATACTCTGCCCCCCCCTCCCCCGCAATATGATATTACTTGCATTTCTTATACTTCTACTTTGAGTGCTGTCTTGATGACCTGCTTAGTGCTGGAGTGCTTAATTTTCAAATGAAAGACTGCTCCATAGGTGTTCCTCTTGTCTGGCTCTGTCAACAACCAAAATATGTGACAGTTATTGTTGCAGCTGTGACTTTTTTTTTTTAAATTTTTTTAATTTATTTTATTTTAGTGGACCAATGTCACTGTGATCTATACTTCTGCCTGACTAAGGGATTTGGATTTTAAAATGATCTCATCAGAGGCATCTTGGCCAAATACATTTCATTGACTGTGTTTGATTATCTGAGCCTAGGTCTATGGTGACAAATTTGCCATAGAAGTTGCCCTTGGGTAACTGGAGACCATGACAGAGCACTGTATGCAGGCTCCCAGTGATTTCTGCTCATTTTGTGTATTGGAAGGCAAATTTTAGGGAAGGTGAAAAGAGTGATGAGAGCTGCTAGGAATTTTTTAATAAAGTTTTTTTGGCAAAACACAGGGTTCTGTCAAGAAACATTTTTGTTCACAGCATGTTATTTTGATGTTGCTGACAGGATTTCCACTTTCAGAACTGGATTACTAAAGATGGAGAGTGTTCAATTTACTGAAAAAAGCTTCTAACTTTCTCGTGAATTTGAAGTGTGTGCATGCATGTACCTGCACATATATGCATGTGTGCATGAAAGCTGCATTTCCCAGCTAGCTGTAATGAATGCAGTGCTTGTCTGTTTTGTTCTGTGGAATCCTTTCTAGCGCCACTGGTACTCTCCCTCTTCTATAAAGAAATCTGTAGCCCTTAAGAGGATGCATGAAGAAATACAGGCTTAAGCTTCTAGGATACTGGTCAAAATGCTCCTTCTAATCAAATTCCTGACTTCAATGGCAAGCTGATTCTTGCAGTCTGACTTTGTGTCATCCAGTGGCACTGCTTATTGCTGAGAAAGATGACTTAAAAGAGGGGAGATCAACATTAGCTGAAAAGTGATATCCGAGATCTTGTTGTATTTTTCATATAGCTTCTGAATTCAGTGGCTGTCAAATGTTTTAAAGTGGCTTTCATTCATTCATAAAGAAGCACCTTCCACTCTGAAGCATTGACCAAGTAGGATCTCGGGAACTTTAAATCAGAGACTTCTGCTTGGAAGGAAAGTATTTACCTGGAGTTGGAATGAGTGTGGCTGCTACAGAGCTTTTCCCCAGGCTTGGCTTTGTTAACTACAGAGTGCTCTAGCCCCTCTGGAGCAAGCTGTTCTCACCTTTAGTCACGCTGAGTAAAGGGAAGGTGTCTCAATCTGAACTAAGGTTTGCTACTGCAAGATAATTACAGAATTCAACTCTCTAGCATGCATATACTCAAAGAAGTTATTCTGTCTTTGGGGTGAATAATTGGTCACTTTAAATGCTACATATGCATTTGTGCCTGTGTGTATATGTATGGGGGTGGGGAGGAAGAATGGGCAGGCAAAAGATGTAATTAAGACTAAGAAGCCATAGTCTTGCATTATAAATATGGATCATGACTTGAGAAGCCTGAGGACATAATATATTCATCTTCTGCTTGAATATCTAGTTTTAATCATAGACTTGCCTGAAAGTCCTTACAAAAGATGAGCACTGACATTTAAAGCACTTCTGACATATACATTGTCTATGTACAGATAGAGTGGGCTTTTGCAGCAAAGAGGCTGAGGACAAGAGGCTGCTGGATTGAAACAAAGCCAGTCAGTCTTTTCCAAATAGGAAAGCTTATTTTCATGCATTAGCAAATGCTTATAGGTAAGGCAAGGATATGTTTACCATAAATGTCAAATCATTCAATTGAAAGGATAAAGTTTCTTGAAGCATCAGTGTGGGCACTGGGGAGTGGGCAGGCGGCAAATGTGGATTGTGTTCACAGCGCTGGTGCTGGCTTTGGGCGGACTGCTTCATCTCCTCCTGCCCAGCTGCTCTTCTGGTATCTGTTCAGCCTGGTGAGCTTTCCCAAAGAGCAAGGATCCAGTTGTGTAACTGCGGAAGGGAGTCACGAGGCAGCTCTGCCCAGCCTGCTGCCTTCGTCTTGGCAGAGAAATGAGTGAAGTTCAGCAGCCATGCGCCTTATCCTATACACAGTCATTGTACTTTTAGCTCTGTTAGCCACGGCAGTAACATATGTGCGTGAAGTATGTGTAAAGAAAAGGTGTGCAAAATGGCATCCTGTCCCCATTGCTGGAGAGGTAGAACCACCACAACACAACATATGATTATCCAGTCTACCACACCAAGGACTTGATTATGTTACTAGCCTTTAGGCTGCCCTATAACTAAAGACGAATGCTGGGTAAAATTAATCAAATATTTTGCAGGCTATGCACCTTTCTTTCCAATGAATCCTTTGTGATAGGCAGGTACAGGAGTCTTGCTGTGGTAAAAAAAGGTTTTTTCTTGCAGTTGCAGTTTTTTTAATTTAACAGTAGAGAGAGGTTTCTGTAATACAGTGCCTGTGAAGTATCAGGTATTACTTGCCATGGTGTCTTACAGACATCAGGCTACATCTTGTAGGCGATCAAGCGATGTCTTGTAGACACTTACTCACATAGCTCACCTAAACACTTGAGTCATTTTACTATTTAACCCAACTCAGGTTGTTGAACTGAAGTGGAGCACCTGAGTGGCTATTTGTGGAATCAGGTGAGTGCTTGCCTCTTCATTGTGAGTACTGGGCTCTTTAGTGAGACAAGGCTTTGGCACTCTACTGGCAGAGATATGCAATAAAACCAAATTCTCCCTCTCTAGAAAGAAAGAGGAGATTGTGGGGTGCACTGGCTTGTGGTAGCTCAGCTCATGAGTAAACATCTTTTCTCTTTTGCCTTTGGCTGCAGAAGACCCTGCAGATCCTTAGACTAAATCCTTAGAAGTCTAAATCCTTAGACTTCTGTAGGGTAGATGAATGATGATGTGTAAGGGAGAAGATCGATTTATGGAGCAAGAGGCCCAATAAATGAAATCAACAATTTTATATCCAGAGACTTTTCTCTAGAAATTATGGATTGTGTTGTCTAATATATCATGTGTACTTTCCCTCATGCTGTGAGAGATACATCACATGCTGTAGCAGCGTGCCATTGTACATATGTTGTCTTCACAGTCTGCGTCTTAGGCATTTGTCATGTATTTCAATGGGAAATGATGCATGTTGAGAGTCTCCTATTGTTTGGGTTACTCTTTGAATTTATTCAGAGTAAACTAGGGACTTTTTCCTGAAGAAGCTCATAAAAGCTATAGCATAAATACTCTAATGTTACTGAAGCAAAGGACTGAAATTATCAAGGAACAACTAGAAATTTCCTTGAAGGAACAGGCATACTGTTAAGGGATGAAATTTGATGAGACAATTGACCTTCACTTGTTCCCAAGAAAAGTCTAAGCTTTTTATTTTTTCCCCTATCACTTATGGGGTCAGGAAATGCATTCATAAATCTGTGTGTGTGACACATTTAGTAAATTATTCCTCCAGTGCTAGAAGAAGCAATAACGTAAGGCCATGTTTGGCTAGGCAGACCTACACAACTAAACTCCTGAAGGAACTGTCCTTCTGAGGCGCGCTGTGCCGGGATGTCCTGTTGCTGACAAACTGCTCACAAGCCTGGAGTGATGCAAAGAGCATGTTACCCATATTTAGCATCCTGACGAGCTGCGGGGTGGTATGGGAGTGCAACGCCAGGCCAAGCCCACTGCCTTCTAGCAGTGCCTGTAAGTTGTTCTGCTGGCCAACAGAAACTGGGGTACCAACAGACCAGGGCATTTTTGGCTTTATTTCAGTATTCCCTTTTACGTGCTGTGCTGAGTCCTGTAAGCTGGGAGAACAGGCATAGCTACTGTGGAAACACATGCACGCAGTTTTCCTCTCCTACAAAAAGAAACTGTGGTTCCAGCAGGAGGGATTTCAGAGCATGTTGTGTGCTTTATGTGTTTCATTTTATTTAAAATCTCACCCTTTCTACCTTTTTTCTAGTTTAATATACTTAAATAAGAAACATAAAAACAGTTAAGCTAAAAGGGAAAACAAAAGCCAATGGTACAGATTTTGTCTCCTTGAGGGTTTTAGCACTAAATAAATTTCTCTTCCTGCCCTGTAAAGCAAATGCTAAAACTGTAACTAAAATTCAGACAACTTTCCACCTCACTGTGGACAGAGCCCCGCTTTCTTAGCACAGAGTCTCTTCTACAGCTTTCAAGTCTTCCCGTGTTGTGTACCTTGACAGTTAAGGACTCGTTTGGAGGCAGTTCCTCTATTAGCTTGCCTTTACTGAGCATCTGTACATCAGAGGTAAGAAAGAGCCATATTTAAGCAAAATACAGAGCCAACAGAAAAGTGCCACTTTTTTTTGTTTTTTTTTTTTTTTTTTTTTTCCCCTGGGGCAGGCCCTCTATCCATACTAATGAATATGTTTCTGAGCCTACTTTCAGGAAATGAGGGGTGAAGAGGACAACAATGCCTAGTTGTTGGAGGAGTGGTGGGATATCTGAGGTATAACCTCAGTTCTTCCCCTGGCCCATGCCTTGGTAACCATATCTGGGCTAGTTTATGAAATGGGAAGGGTCTCCCTTTTGTGCACTTTGGGATCTACAGATAAGGAGTGCTTCATAACAGGAAAATAGTATTGTTAGATGTTGCTTGAAGTTTGGGCAGATGCCAACTGAACCGCTGATACAAAGACCTCTTTCTCCAGACATGCTGACAGCTGGGTGCATGTTTGGTGTTACAGGTATGCCCTTAATTGAGCGATAGGAAGCTCCTAGACAGAGTTGGTATTAACGATCAATGTGGTGACTGACACCTTGGCTCAAAGGAAGATGAAAGATACTGCACTGCAGAGTGCAAAAAAGGGGTAATGAGTGTTTTGGAGGGTTTCTCTTTGAGCCTATAGAGCTGATTAAGCCAGTCTGACTGGACAATATGCACTAGGACAAGTCATAAAATGTGTGATGTTACCAAAGCTGATTACATGTCTGATCATGCCAGGATTTTTCCTGTTGTGGCCAGATGCTAGTCTGGGAGGAAGTCAGCATTATGCTGAAGTGGTCATCTGCTCTTGGCTTGTGAAATTAAGATAGTTACTGTCAGAGATGTTATCCAGAATAGCATCAATAGTTTGGTATGAAACTGAGCTTGCTTTCATGCTGTACTATGTTATGTTAATCCCAGTAATATTTTTTATTCTGCTACTACCAGTATTGCTTTCTGTTAGTAACTAGGCTACTTTCTGCACAGTTACGTGTTGTTTGTACAGCACCATGGGGATGCCTTTGATAAGGACTGAGCCCAGAGCAGTTCATGAGCTCTAACGTCATGGGGGACTTTCCATAGATGATTTTCGTGGAGACTGCTTCAAGCTCTCAATCACTGTTTCTGTAACAGTGCTACAGAATCTTGCCAGGACACCATAAATAAAACTGTACTTAACTGAAACGAGTGGTTTCAGCTGAACTGTAAAACCCAGACTCTTTGGAAAGGTATGGAAGTAGACCCACGCAGCCGGTTCTCACCTTGTGCCTCTTTGCAGGTGGGCCTGTGCCCAGCACATTCGTGGACCTGTCTCCCCCACGTAAGCAACATCCTGTGTAGTGGCTTGGCTTGATCATTATCCTAACCAGGAGCATCTGGCACATGGGGTCATGCTTAGAACGAGTAAGTGACCTGGGATCAAAGGAGCCTTGTTTTCCACTTTTTCAGCCTAGCATGTTGGCGCTTTGCTGTTACCTGTATGCCCACCTTGTCACCTGGGGTGCTGCACACTGGGAGAAGAGAGGCTTCAGAGATCTGTTAGAAGCTAGAGAAAGAATAATTTTTAATAATTAATTCTTAATAATAGTCAGCTTTTTAATTGAAGTAACTTAAAATAATATGTTACTTCATTTTTAACTGCCTGTATCATATATAGATCCTAACTTAAAGCTAATCAGTCAACCAGCCATCCCCTCCTACTATTGCCAGGACAGAATAGTGACCCACGAATGGACACAGCACAGTTAACATGAGTGCTCCCTCCCCAGCTTCTCTGAAATGAGGGACTCTGACTACATCCCTAAAGATATCAGCACAACTTTTTGTTAAAACTGTTCTTTATTCATTGTATAAATGAATGGAAAGTACATGGAGACCAACTTCTGTATCTTTATGGATACGTGCTAGCTCTTGTGCCAGGTGTCTGTGGGTGAATTTTTTTCATGAGTTGCTGAGATAGTATAGAGGCTCAAATGGAAAAAACGTCCCTTGAACCAGGTGGGGGAGGGTTGGAGAGTTTAAGATTTGGACCTGGTTCTGAATTTTGCAACTGACCCTGAAAGGCAAGAGCAGCCAGCTTATTTGAGACTATCTGCCTGCATTGGGCAGTGCTTCATGTGCGGCACCAGTTGCCATTTCTCCTCTTGCCTAACATTGAGTTTTGTAGAGCAGTGTAAGAGAGCTCCCCATGTGCTAGTTGTGACATGCCTTAGACACAGATATCTACAGCACTGGATTTCTGACTTTCTGATTTTTCTGCTGCTTCTTTTGAAAACAAATGTGCGTCAGGAATTGAACGACTATGAGAGATTTCAGCATAACTCTATTATGCACATCACTGGAAAAGAAAACATCTTCAAATTTTTACCCAGAATGAAATACTTTTATGCCTGAGACTCCTAAATTGAAAATGTTTTCCTGTTATATATACATTCCCTTTTTCTTCCCCTTGCCAGATGCTGTAAAACTAAGAGCTCAGAGCGATAGGTATTTTGTGGGACAGCAAACATTTTCTAATTGGACTTGGCCCTGAGCTCAAACATCAAATCCAAGCACTCTCAGCAGGGATAGAGGGTTCAGGTTTGGATCTAACTTCAATATTCAGCCCCTGTATTAATGAAATAATTTTATTCTTTCAAGCTTTCAGCTTAATTTTGGTCTCAAGTCTTGCTCAAAGGAGGAATTTTCAGGTCGCCAAACACTGTGGGGTACTTCTGCCAACTTCTGTGACAGGGACAGTAGACAGCTTACCAGCATGTGCACAACTTGCACAGAAATGTGCAAGTGAGACATCTCTGGAGAGACTCATGGTCTCTCTTACCTTGCTGTGATGTGCTGTCATTTGCAACTTCTAGTCTTTTGTCTTAGTTGCTCATAAGTGGCTACCTAGGATTTTGTAGTCCAGTGAAGTACTGGGGTGGGTATTATGTGGGCTTTCGAGACTTCATAATTTCCATCGTGCTAAATACATACGGCTAAAGAGATTACGAGCACTTTGATACCAATTGCTGAGAGATATGCTGTCCTTCTTGCCTGGCAGTTACTGATGAGATCCCACAAGCACATTCCAGGTTTCTAGCCCAGTTCTCAAGAGGTTCATGCTGATGATGCATCACAGGGTTGCTGTCTTCGCCTCAGTCTCTCTGGGCCTCAGCATTTATAAAAGCACCTGAGTAAACCCCCCTTTACAACAAAAGCTGTTGTGGGAAGGGATGCCCACAAGAGCACGTGGTATGCTATGATAACACTGCGATGGGCAGAGCTGTTTGCATACCTAGGGCAGATGATCGGACGTATGGGGTCTCATTCCTTTCTTTGTTAAGACTTGATCCACAGGCTTTTGAAATCCTTCTGGATTTGCCTTAATGCAACTTCTTCATAGCAGGGTACTTGGGATGAGGGGAAAAAACAGCCTGTGGCAATTGGGGATGGGCAAGGAGAGGATGATGGTGAAATATCACCCTTCTAGTCTTCCTATAGCTCCTGCTACCATAGCTGTCATCAGTTAAAGCACTTGTTCCACTGCAATGAACAACTGCAGCTACCAGGTGGGTGGCCCTGCTCCCGGACAGACAATACTGCCAACGCTAGTGGAGAAGAGTCTCCACTGTAATTCTTGCAACTTCTCAAGTTCTGAGGAGCTGTATGTTTTCTCATTTCTGGGTATTTTATGTATCATTCTTTGGCTCTGAGAGGAACTAAAATTGAAGTGATGATATCGCCTTTGTGTGTGTGTGCACATATTACATGTATGTATGTATAACAGTGTGGATTTCTTGAAAGTACATGGCTTGTAAAACTGCACTGCATATCTGTTTCCTTCCCTGGCATATTAATCAATTTCAGTAACATATGAGAGCTAAACATTTCAAAGATATTTGTATTGCTTTCCCCTTCCACTTACATTGCAGCCTACTCATTCTTATTCTTTATTTTCATTGCTTCTATATTTAGCTTACAGATCTATCCCGGATCATGCTGATGAAACCGATGTAGGAATTTGGCCACTTAGGTGACAGTTATACCTATATTTAGAAAACTCTTCTAATGACTCCGATGCCCCATTGAATACCACTTTCCTTACAGTGATGCTTATATAAAGAGTAGAATATTAATGAACATCAAGAATTGACATCCATACTGTAATTAAAAGAATTGCTTAATTAAAGAGGATAACTTAATGCTTGCTAACAACATTTGTAACCATGCAATGCAAAATAAGTTTTTTTTTTTAAATTATTTTTTTTTACTTCATTGGTATAGGCCTAGACCCAAGCTCTCGATCTGAATATATGTTAAGTATCAAAACAAATTTTCTCTAAAAATTATAATCAAAAAAACTAAGGGTCAAAGAAAGTTTGTGAACCACATACCAAGTCTTAACAGTACTTGGCTCGGCCATGGTTCTGTATAGCAACTAAACAAAATCTTCCAGCCTCTGCTAACTTTATATTCTCCTTCAAAAGAAAAGGAAAAGTGGTGATGAATGAACTGAGCAGTCATCTTCACTAAGACTTTAGAACTGGATCTGTTGCACATTGCTCTAGAAGAATTTAGCAGTGCTGCATTTTTTTAATAAGTCAGAAAACTTTTGATGCTTTGGCCATTGTGCCATGGGTTTTTTTCAACATGTACTGTATGAAATCTCCTTAGCTGCATGTTATCCTTGATATAACTAAATAGAACAGATTGGAATAGAAGCATAATATCAAAGCAGCATGTTGCTCTTCTAAACAAATCTGGATTTTTTTTTTTTTCTTTGTGGCAGGCTTTTTTCTGTTTCAGGATACTTCGTCCTATTTAGTCATATGCTGTCATTTACTTATTGCCTTGTATGTGTAAATTATCGTGGAACAGTTGCATTGTGAGAACTATGATTTGCTGCTTGCCCAAAACATAAGAATTGACATCATGTGAGGTTTTTAGCTTGCCAGTACTGAAGACTGAACATACATTTTCTTTCACTGAGGGTGCGAGGACACCGTGAGTCCCAATCATTATCCTGAAGGTAACTCTTCCTTTGGTGGTTGCCACTCCATTTCTCATTAAGCTACTTTCAGCCAGACATCTTTGGGGAACTACGTAAACATATTAGGGCTTCTTTTTTTATGTAAGTGGGGCTTGAAGAGGGAGTGCTGTGATTCTTTGCAAGATTATATAATTACATCCTAAAATCACAAGCCCACCACAGATGAAAGATTTCACTAGTGATTTTTGATAACATACTGGTTCAAAAAGAGCCTAGAAAAATGAAGCTATCCTCTATTAAAAATAAGGATGCAAGTGACTGTATGTAAGTTGGATACATGGTAATCTTTGGGATTGTTTTCAGTTCTGTTCTGGGCATCCCATTGAAGACTAAAGGGGATAGTGATTAAGGAGACACAGTGAAAATACCAGAACTGGTTTTGATCATTCAGTAGGTGGCAGCTTTGCCTGAAGCTGGCACTGAATCAGTGCCACAACATGATGTCATATTTTGGCCAAGGTCTGGCTTTTTGAAATTACCTCTGATTACTTGGATTAACTTTATAGGGATTCAAATGGGTACAGTATTCTTCTACATGGACCATTTTTAGCTGACCTTCAAGGAACCCCTTCATCAAGTCTGTCCTTATCACACACTCGATTAGCTACACTTAACTGTGAAACTAGACAAGTGAACAATCCCATTTTAAAAATTGGAAAAGGATAGAGAGGAGGGAGGAAATAAAGGGCTACGAGAGGAAAGGCAGAACTGAAGAACTCCCCAAATCTAGGATTTTCCCCACAGTGCATTTTGGTCCTTAAAGGAAAACCAAGGATTCAGACCCAAGAGGGACTGAACTTTGCAGTGCCTGAAGCAGCGTAGGAGTTGGTGTGAGCATCCTTCTCAGCAAGACACTGCAACTCAAGCAGCAGCTAGACAGGAGCAGCCCAGGCAGTGCCCAGAGAGCCCGCTGAGCGGGGCAGTGAGGATGGATGTCTGAGGAAAGCTTCCTGGTCTCAGCTTGCCTGAGGAAGTACCAAAATACTGGCTTACCCCTTTGCCTCTACCTCATTTCCACTGTGGCCCCCACGTGTCTATGCCTGTCCTTGCTTAGTGCCTTCTCAATGATCCCTTAGCTTGCTTTGTAATTTGAATGTCATGCCTTGGCCACTCTTTCTCTTGGTTCTAAAAATGCTGAGCAATGTGGGATGTTTTGGTATGGTATCCCCTTTCCGTTTCGTAACTGCTTGACTTCCAGCCTCAAAAATAATTTCCCCTCACTGACTTGAGCTAATATAATAAATGCAAGCGGTTGAGCCATCCTGAAAGGGCATTGTTGGGCTTTTTGAGGGAATGAATAATTTTAATTGGTTTCTCTGAAAATTGAAATTTTTTAGCATTAAAAATTAATTAAGGGAGAGGAGGGGAACACCCTTGTGCTCAGTGTGCCTTTATCAGATTATCTGATATTTAAGAAATAGAATTAAAAATCATATGGAGCCATGCAAAATGATGTTTTCTTCATAAAAATGTTGTCAAGTGGAAAGTATAAAGAAAATACATCAGAAACTTTCTTAAATTAAAGAACTTATAACATGGCACCAAACCTCTCTAAGTGTACTACTGTCTTCTGGGGTAGAGAAATATGAAGACCCTGAATCCTGATTGGCATAAATCGGCCAACTTCTACTGAGGGCAAGAAGCTGTTTTCCATGGGGGAAGAACCAAAAGGATCTGTAATGCATAGTCTATATCCCCATTTAGTTTTTCCTGACTTTTTCCAAAGACGTGACTGTAAAACACATGTAGACCAACCAACTGTAGAAGCTGAACAGAGCGGATGACCTTAGTCTTCAAATATCCTCAGCGCCCAGAAGCTCCTTCAGTGAAAGCCTTGCTTTAAATTTCATACTTTGAGCTTACAATATTTTCATTGTCTGCGTATTTACAAGAAGTGGATTAAACTAAAGCCCTTCCCAAGCACTTGTTGTTATTTGACAGTCTGCTGAGTAATGCTCTTTGCATGTGTTTTTACTCTGTGGGACAGCTTTTCCCCACAGATTTATACACTTCTTTTGGACAGAAACTTAATTGAGACAGCTGGTCTGATTATAGATCAGTTCTTTCAGTTAATCTGAAAGATAACTAAGTAGTACTTACAGTTATAGAATTACATATGGTTTAGTTCAGTGGCGGGAAAACTATGTGAAGTTTTATATAACACTGGCTGGCTAATATTTAACAATATTTATTATAGAGTGCCTGGAGGCATAGCTGTTTCTGCATTGTGTGACTTGGAGATGTTGTTCCCTTGGTGGGAACTGTGAAGTTATGTTCTGTAGCAGCTCACCTCTAAAAGATGAACTATGGTTCAAGCTTGCAAGCAGTGAGATTAAGACACTGATAATTGTCAGAAAGGAAACAGTCTAATTTAGTCCATATAACAGTGGGACAGCTTTTGTTTTCTAGGATTGAATGGTGTGTGTGTCGTCATCTCCCCAACAAAAATATTTATAGGGGTTTTTTTAATACTTTTTTCATTAGAAGCCAGTTGGACCATTCAAAAATCAAGTTTCTTCTTTCTTCTACACCTCTAAGTTTTGGTATTTTAATAATGTCTTTCTCTTACTTTTTCTGCCACTTTTTTTTTTTTTTTTTTTATGGAGAAAAAATGGCAGCCTGTAGGAAGAGGTAAAAGAACAAACCCAGGGGTTATTTCCTGTTTTAAGATGGTAATATTTCAAAACTTTATATGAAATTTTATCAAAGGAACTCTTCACACAGCACTCTGCTTTGGATTGGTTTTAAATATTATCTATGAATACAAATTGTTCTTTGAAATGTTGTAACAGAAGTCTTGTGGTGACTCTTGTGAAGCAAGTCTGACAGTTCTTTGCCTCTGGGAAACAGATACCAAGTGGTGAACGTCTTTGCCTAGTTTTTTTGAGCTCCACATCTTTCTCTTTTCTACCATCTGTTTATCTTTGTCCTGCGACAAAAAAAGGGGACTAATTTTAGTATAGGTTAAAATATCACGTTTGTCACTGTCAGATGAACTTGGTATAAAAAAATGAGAGGAAGTGAAACAGAACGCAGTTTTTCAAGCATCCTTTTATTTTCCTGGTTCTTTCTGGTCACCCAGGACAGACTTGCTCCTTGTTGGAAGCTGGAGCGATTCCCCTTAGAATGGGGCGCAGACATCGACACAGTTCTCTGCCTGGGACACCTAGCCTGCCCTGCAGGTGGAAGATGGGCAACTCTCCTAAACGTAAATATCTTACGCTACTGCGGCTAAGGCGAGGAAGGCTCTTTTTAGTCTAAGTGGAAGGCGCTTGTCCTTGGAAAGCGTCCGTCCTCACCAGCAGCCACAAAACGCAGCGCGGTCTCGGGGCAGGGTGTCTGCCTGGTCATCAAGCACCTGCTGCTGTGGAACACAAAGGGTTGGCTTGTTCTCATGCTCCTCATAGCCAGGGCTGGCTTGTTGCCCTTCAAGGCAGCAGAGCCACGAGTTTGTCATCCAGCGAGGTGTACAGCTGCGCGCTGCTGGGCGGGAGGCTGGTCGTGGTGCCCGACTATGAGTTCCTCTTCGAATTGCAAAAGTTCTGACTCTTTAAGATGCAACTTGAGAAAGGAGCTCTCCAGGATGAAGATACAGTATTAGAATTGGCTGGTTGGAGGGTAAAATTTCTAACTCCTAATCCTTTTTTTTATTGGCATAGCAGAGCAGAATCTGATTTCTTTTTTTTTTTTAAGCAGTCAGATATAAATTATGCATTGTTATTAAACAATAATCAAATGATTCAAATGCAATTTAATTTTTAAATTAAATCATTTAAAAGCATGCTTTTTTTAAAGTGCAGTGCTTTAATAAAATGCTAGTTTCTGCTGCTCTTTTACCGAGAGCTTTATTCACAATGTTGAATATTTTATGGTGCCAGGGGCATCATATTATCTCCTCTGATACTGCCAACCTGATAAAATTAAAAAAAAAAAATCTCTACTGTAATTTCTTCACACAGTCCGATGGGAAACTGGGAAACTATCTGGCAATTTGTTAAATAGGAACGTGCTGCTTTGAAAATGCAAATGAATAAAATAACATTGGCTTTAGAAAATACAATAACATTATATCAAATAGCAGCCAAGGAATTATCTGATCTATTACACAGACTATTTGCATTTAATTCAATTACTTATGAATTTTCTTTCCTTGCTGGTGGATTCCGACACTGATCTCAGCTCTGGTGTCTGGAGGAGTGCTGTGTCACTGGAGTCCAGTGCAGCTGATATCCCTCTAATTCGCCCTGTAGGAGCAGTGGGTCTTGGTTTAGCTGCTGAACCAGTTGAGTTGTGTGCAGTCATGAATATTTCCCCCAGTTAAATCCTGTATTGTTCTTCATTCACTGTTCAAATATATGACCAATCTCTATGTGTGTGTAAATATGGGCAGTGGAGGTCTATGTAAGGTCTGCCCATATGGACTATACCAGTAGTGGCCAGCACCTTAAACCACCCAGAGGCGTCGTGGTGCTGGTTGAGTGGCACTGTCTGCTGACCTCAGGTACATATTTTCTTGAGTTTGGAGGAATTAGCAGAGGTAGGTTTTCCTCGGCTTTCTGGGGTTCTCCTGGGCGAGGTGGCTGAGAATGCTTGCTTCAGGATGGGGACACCAGCAGGGTGACAGCTTCCCATTTGATGTGCAAGTCATTTGGGGCCAGGCAGCACCCTGCAGGCTGTGGCATGTTGCAGGCAGGATTGTGCCGAGTGCCCAGGCAAGGGCGCTGTGTGCAGCTCGGCCATTCTCATGGCTCTTCTTGATCTCTTTTGGTCCACTACAGCCACGAGGTAATAAAACAGCACTTCTCTCGTACCATGCGAGCAGCTTGAATATAAAGCTGTGAATAGGGTTTAAATAGGCATCAAATTCTGCTTCGGCTGCAGCAGAAGCTTCACTGCTGCGGTACTTCTGAGGTACCCGCAGGGAAGGTGGGAAGAGGTTTGCTTTCTGCCTTTGTTGGCCCCAGTGCTTTTCTTTCAGGGGACAAGCCTTTTGAGAAATACGAACAGATGGCATGGGCTGTGATCATCTAGTCCTTTTAAAAATCAAGTCTGTGGTTGACACCTTTTATGTGAAGATTGCTATGAAAGGGTTAAATGTTTGCAATGAGCTGCTGCATTGTAACTCCATAAGTGCTACCATTACATCCTGGTTTATGTGTCAGGAAATAAGGCTGCTATCTCAGATGCTGTGGTTGCCAATTTCCTGATGCTTGCTGTTTCCAGCCACACACGTCTTCATCTTGTCATCTGCTTCTGGTTACTTGGACCTTCTTCTTTTAAAATATTACAAAATAAATAGCTGTCGTTGCTGCCAGTAGTGCTAGGTGATTTTTTTATAGGTCCTGCCTTAAAAATTTAAGAAGACATGAAAATTTCCCTTACTGTACTACGATGGTATGTCCTGAATCACATTGGGTGCAAAGAATGGCTGTTAACAGTCAGCCTAATGAAAAATTTTGAGTAACTTTCACTTAGTTTCTTTCATCCCTACCAGCTCAGTAGCTCTTCTGTGGCAATATTTTTCATATTTCAGACTTATCCCAGGACACTTATCTTCTAATATATCTTCCTTGTTGAACGAAGTATACTTTCTAGTGAATCCAGGCTATGCATTTCAGAATTGTTAAAAAAAACTTATTCATACATGTCTAGCTCAACAATGAGTTTTTTTAGGCTGGGATGGAAGAATTGTTTTGAAAGTAAAAATGTTTCATTTAGAAGAATTTTTAAAAATGAAACATTTTTGTTTGAAAAGAACATTTATTTTTAAATTGAAATTGGGCAAAAAGTTTTGAAGAACGTGAAAATTCAACACAATTTTTAGGTTTGGACTGAACAAACTATTTCAATCAACGATGAAGACTTCCCCCTCTTTTTGATTCTGCCATTGAGCCCCTCGTCCCCCCCCCCCCGGC
>JAVJGG010000024.1:9422473-9511510 GCA_035590195.1 Aviceda cuculoides
CCCCAATCCTTTCCTTTGCATATTTCTACTCCAAGCTGAATTTTGCTTTTCCCTTATTACAAAGCAGCCATAAAGCTGACTTAGAGTATTTCTTGATGTTCAGTGTAACTCATTCATGTGCTTCCATGTTTTTTACACTGTTTAGACAATGTGAAACAGCCAGTGTATTGCAATTAATGTGTTCCATGCCAACCGTATTGAATAACAAACGAGACCTCAGCGGAGGACTCCATCTAGGCTGCTCATCTTACAAAATATCATAATGGTCACAAAAGAACAACATTTTCCAAGGATGTAGTAGAGAGGAAGCCAAATCCCAAATGGAAATGTTTGTTTCTTTTGAGGGGGAGAAGCAGCTCTCTCCTTGCTGCTTCCCAAAAGGCAGTGTTTCAGGGGATGCGATAGATGAAGCCTCCCGGAGATAAATCTTCCACTTCTATCTGACTGGTGTCTGCTGCCCGGGGGATAACTGAAGGGAATGTGGGAAACAGCAGCAGGGCAAAAGCTGCCCGGGACCAGCAAAAGCTTCCTTCTGTGTTGGAGGGTGCTAAAAGGGAGGAATCTCCCAGCAAACAGAAAGCAAAGCAGAAAAGAGCCAATGTAACCCTCCAGCTGCTTCTTTCTTTGTTTGTTTTGCTTTTGTTTCCCCCATAGGCTCTTCTCCTTCCAATCTTATTGAGGACTTTCCATTGATCCTTCCCCATTCCTCCACATATATGTCAGAAGCCTAGGGCACTTGGGTTGGAAAAAAGACTTTGAAATAATCAAATACTTTCATCTTTTTAGTGTCAATTCTCTTTGGAGGCTACCAGTTAATCTGATTTACAAGGAAGGGAACGCCCATGAAATTTACCTTGTGAGTTAGTGGCATCTCTGACTTTAATTCATCTCCTGGTAGTTTGACTTCAGCCAGTGTTTCATTTTTACTACTTCCATGTAGAATAACTTGTCCCTTTTCTGATTCCTGAGATGATTGATATGTTGAGGATGACAGTAAAATTATGTTTTAAAGGAAGGAATGGGAAAATATGGCTGTGAATCCCAGAGAGTGTTTAAAGAAATGAGAGCATCACTCCAGTGTTAGAAGTGAAAGAACTTAAAACTGATAAGTGTAATAATTGTTTAACGAAGGTCATGCTAATAAGTTATTGTGATGGTAACTGGACTTACTTGACATTAATTGTAATTTACTTTAAAGTAGCAGTATTAGGCACTATTTTTTTGCTGCTGCTTTATTAGCAGGAGGGAAAGTAACAGCTTCAGGTAGTTAATTTTGGGTAAAGATCCAATAAACATGAAACCATTCCAAGTGTCTCTTTGGTCTAGAAATGAGGCTGGATCAGTCATTGATAGCCAGGAATGCAATCTTCCTCCTCTGGAGGAGAGGACACAGGAACAGAAGCCAAGCAGTTCTGAGCACTGACCTGAGCCCTGGCATGGACTTTGTTGAGCTTCCAAATGGATTTCACGATAGGTACTGAGCCATTTGTTTTAAAGATTATATCCTTTTAGACTAATATGTGTCTCTATTTCCCTTTCCTTCTTGGGTGGTTATGTTTTGGGTTTTTTTAGGAAATTCAGAGATAAAATTACACTGATAAACACTCTTATGTGCTGGATAATGACGTAATGTGTATCTTGTTGCTAGTAAAGCTAGAGCAGGAACAACCATGGCAAAATTCAGTATTTTGTCTCAGTAAGTTAACGCATAATGAAAGTGTGCCTGAGTTTGGTAAGTTGTCCCTTTGCCTGCCTTTGCCTGCCTTGGAGCTTTGTTACCGGAAGGCATCTTCTGCAGAAGACCCCTGGCTAACCAGAAGACCTGGCCTTGAATTCAGTGTTGCCCACCACAGGCCTGGCTTTACGGTTCCCATTACACCACTGTTTCCTTTGTGACTAATTTCTGAAAGCTGTTCAGATGTGTAATGTCTTCAAAGAAACGCTTAATTTTTCCTGGGATGATGTAGCCACAAAGAAAAGTTAGAGTCAGTTTTCAACTCCTTGCTTTCAGGTCTTATTTAGATGTGCCCAGAGGAGCTCACAGCTGATACCACACGTGTGTATTGCAAGATCCTTTTCCCCATGTAGTGAGTTCTCCTTTGGACTCCTACTTAAAACATTTCTCTTCATGCTGATCCATTCCTTGATTCGTAAAAATTGTGACACTGTGAGAAACAGGAAGGCTGATGAATCCCAACAAAGACTTTATTTCCTTAAATGACACCTAGTTTAAATAGCAGCAACATTGCCATTGACAGACTGTTTTATATCTGCTCTTTATACAATGGGTCTCTGCATCTCTGAACTAGATTGTTCGTGAAGAGCACCTGTCCTTCACAGGCAGTCCCATGGCCCCAGTTACCATCTTATCTGAGCCCTGCACCACCCTTGACAAATATAGCCCCACAGTAAACCTCCGGGGTAGGAAGTACAGTTACTGTTATTTTATAGATGAGGCCGAGACCTGGCTATGCTGCCGAATATAGTTGTGATGTGCTGCAGCGTTAATTGTACCACGCTTGCGAAGGTAAGAATAGCTCATGCTGGCAAGCACCGCGCGGACCCTCTGTGGCCCTAGGTGGATGGCGCGTACTAAAGGCCACGCCAGCTGTGTGTGACGGTCTGTGCCAGCTGCCGCCACTTCCACAGTTACGCAGCGGAGTTCAAGTAAGCAGGCGCCGACCTACGCTGTCATTCTGCCGTTCGGATGTGACGTGCCCAAGGTCACAAAGAGAGCCAGGTCGTGGAAATTAATTGGGCTGGGGAATTGGGAATAAAGCTGTTACCTCTGAACCGTTCTCAGAAAGCATAGCTTTCTCTCTGGTGGCAGAATTATTAAATGTTGTACTAGCATTGGAAGCTGAATCTGTAGGGAGCCCTCTTGGCGGGAGTAAGCTGCCTGATGCCACGGTGGTGTTGTGGTGTGGCTGAGTACAAATTTGTATCGATGGTTGGATTCTGTTGTTGCTAATGCTGTGTCAAAACGGTGCTGCTTCAGTAAAATTGCAGTGGTTAAGCTTAAGCTGAGCGGTGTTTAATCCCAAGTACGGTTCATATGCAGCCAAACTGTCAGGGGTCACAGTGCTCAGGAGCACCGTTACTAGCGGGCTGCGGTGGAAGGCGTGTGCGGATGGCTGCCGGATGGGGTCCTCGTGTACTCTAAAGGAGTGAAATGATGACAGCAGAAACTGATGTGCAACAATTTCCAGAACAGTGGTGATGTAATTTGGAGTGAATGAGCCCTTTAAAATTAAGCACAGACAGCGTAAAAGGTGCTTTACAAAATGCCGTTCTGTTTCTGTCTAAGTGCGTGGGCATTAGACCTCCCAGAAATACAGATGAATTCAGTCATTGGGCTAATTTTCAAGGCTTTCACTAGGATAGCTGGAATAAGTGATTATCCTGTCTCCTTTACTGCAGAGCATTTTTATCTAGAGTGCAGGACATGTGATTTTCCTGTTCATGGAGCACAAAGCAGACACCTCGCTTGGAGAAAAGTGTTTAGTCTGGGTGAGAACTGCTCTTTGTGTGCACGCATGTGATTTATTTATAATAGATAATTCCTGCTATCCAGATGATTTCTCCCAGCTTCCTTTCAGCCAGAGCCAGGGCAGTCTTTGTCAGTTATGTAAGGTCTAGTAAGTGTGGCACAGAAGCAGCAGCCTTTCATTTTCATCCCCGCTGGAAAATGAGATGAACTATTCCACTTACCCCATGAAATAATAGGGTTGTGTTTGGAAAGGCTGCTGCCCAGCTGGGAGGACAAAGCACTGCACGTCCTGCGAAGGTGGCAGCTTGAGGGAAATCATGGTGCTTGAGCAGAGCCATTTACAAAAGGCACACAGCCAGGCAGGTCCCAGAAAGCAGGGAGCTGCACTTTCAGATTAGCTTTCCTTCCTGTTGTGTTATTCTGGCTTTGTCCTCATCTTTGAAGGCAGAATGGGCAGGAGTCTAGGAGGTCCTCCAGAAAAGGGGCAGTTCCCAGGCTACAGGAGGTAGATGTGCAGGGACATAGTCCTGCATAGGTGTTTGCTGGGTGGATTTGGTTTACAACTTATCTACTATATTTCAAGCACATGTTTAGTAAAACTCTGGATTTCTACAAATAGAGTAGAACTGTAAACCTGACTTTAAAGGCCCTCTGAAAATAAAGACTGAAAATGAGATTCTAAATTGAGGTTATTATACCATTTCTGCATTCCCTCAGGGATAATATAACTGCATAATATTGTGACTTTTCTAAAAACTAGGCATGCTAAATTTAAATTTTAGTTGACTTTTTTCCTTACCATCCTGGAGTCTGTGAAGGCATTTATTTGTACCTCTGTCAAAGGAAATGATAGCACTTAACTGCCTAGTTTTATTCATCCTGTCCATAGCAATATAGGTGATAGACCAAAGCTGAGAAACAGTTTGGAGTGGGTCAAATTGGAGGGGAAGGGGTGAAGAGGGAGAACTTGCCTAGTATATTTGTCAAGATGGCCCTGAAGTGCTGTGCCAATTGCCCATGTTGCCCTTCCCCTCAGGTGGACAACCAGAGCTGAGAGTAAGTGTGTGTGTAACCCTAGTTTGCGTAACCCTAAACCTGCTTTGTCTTTGCACAGGCCTTACGATTTACACCTACACCATCATATCTAATTTTTCAAGTAACTGACTTGTGCATTATACAACCTTAGATATATACCCGTATTCTGGACAATAACAAGGAAGCATAATAGTTATAATGGTTCTTATTTTTTATTGCACTTACTACGTAGAGTTTGCAAAGGGCTGTAGAAGGAGGGCCTGCGTTGCTTTACTAAGAGGAGGTCAGAGGTGAGAAGAGGTTAAAGTGATTTGGACTAAGGCTGTTAGAGGCCTTCAACTGGCAGCCATGGTTACCTTGTTTTTAAAGAGAGTTTATCATCCTTGCCCAGAAAATGCATACAGAAAGGCATTGTACTGTAACAAATATGGGATTACATTCCCCTCAAATTTCAATAGGCTATTTGTATATGTGCAGAATCAGTTAGAAAGATGGTAGATTTAGAGAGATTGTAAAAAAAAGAAAAAAAAAATCTAGTGTGCAGGGCACATCTTACCCCTGCACTGTTATGACAAAGCAAAGCAAATGTTCACCAAATGGCTCTGAGGCATGGCCCTTTCTCTGCTCTCCTGAGCTACATCAAGCTGCTGTTTAGACTTTACCAGGAAGGACAATGAGTATGGATGTTACAGCTACACTTTTTAATAAGTCTGTTCCATGTAAAATCTTGAACTCCACAGTATGGTTGCTCCAGTTGAGAGGTCTTCCCCACCCCAAGTCAAGGGGGAAGATTTTATGCAAGAAGATGGGAGGAAGAAAAGAAGAATATTTAACTATAATTTGCCTCTGGCAGGTCATGTTCTATTTAAAACTTCAGTGCACCCAAACAGCCAAGCCTGGCAGGCTGTGCAATCTGAAAGCAGAACTGGTTCAGCACATGGATAAGCATCCCAGGCTGCTCTTTGCAGTTTCCATCAGACCCCCCGAGTTCCCTGCATCTCTCTCCACCTCCCTCTCTCCCCCATCAAATTGTCTAGCCTCCATCACCCCTGCAGAGATATACTCCCTGACATGCATTTGAAGCATGTGCATTTTAATTCAATATGCTGGTGCTGGAGTCCATGCTGCTGCAGTTTAAACATGGATTTGCTGCAACTTTCTCTTATTACATTATTTGTTTCCTCTGCTACCTTGACTCTCCCTTACATCCTTTCCCGCTTGTTTCAAGCCAAAGGTGATTGCATGTTCATCCTCTGTCTCCTAAAACACCTTTCTTATGCTTTGTCTCCCAAACAAGTAATGAGAAAAAGACCTTGACTGATAAGTATGCGGGTTTTGCACTTGATTCCGCCACCCTTGAAGGAGGAATTAGGCAAGGGCTAACTCTTCTGTTCCACTAAAGCTGATACTGAGAGGTCCTGTCCTGTTTTCCTTTCCTGAAGGGAAGGTGGGGATAGTGAGGAGCAGGATCTGTGTGTTACCATTTTCTAGTGCAGTAAATCTTAATGAAGATTGGGAAGTTGGTGTGACTTCAGTTTTCAGCCCTGCCCCAGGTCTGCCCCTGCATTGCCAGCCAGGAGCATCCCTGCTTGGCAGGTTGGTGGGAGGCAGCAGCTTCCTGTGGAGTGCTGTGCTGTCCAGCCCAAGGAGAGAAAGTTGTATTCCCCCTCCCTTTAGTCCCCAAATTGATCTTTTTCAGTGCAGATAGGAAAACAGCGACAGTAATGGGCTTTCCCTAGGGTTGTTTGTTTTATTTGCAATTATAATTAGAAGCATTAATATGTTTACTCTGTCTGATAATGTATGGAAAGACCCTTTGATTTTGTTTTTTTTCTTCATAAGTCTTTACACGGTCAGGACTGTAAAACTCTCACGCTCTGTGCTGTCTCTTGTTACACCAGCTACTCTTTAAAATGTGGCTTAAACCATTTATGTTGTTGATGAATCCTATTATCCCTTTTTGTCCAAAGCCTGTTGTCTTGTTAGTCTAAAGTCTTGGTTTTTTCCATTATGAAGAGAAGTCGATGGCCAGGATCTTCTTTGTAAATAAAAAAAGGTGGGTAAAAACCATAAGCTGTCTTTCGCTGAAGCAAACAAGAGACTGTTTCTGCAAAGACAGACCTGGGTTTCCAAAGAAAGTACTGGATAATGTCAGAACTGCTGACAAGCAATAACTCTTGGTTTGCAGTCTGTGCCAGACCCCTGCTGCCCAGCTGAGCCGCGGAGGGACCGTGCCGTCGGGCACCCCGTGCCCAGCAGCCCTGCGTTGCCCCTGCAGACCTGTGCGTGAAGCAACGAGCTTCCAGCGAGCCCATCCCTCCTTGCAGCCACGACCAGGTTCTCAGTGTAACAGCATGCTCAGGGAGCTTTGCACCAGTCCGTGCCCATATTCACCCACCCGACGTCTGCTCGAGGCTCAGCTCGGCAGGTGCCTGTGCGGGAGGGGGCTGAGCTTGGATCACTGAACAAAGTGATGCCCGGCCCCGGTGAGGGGTCTCGGGGCAGCCCTTGAGGAAGCGTAGCTGGCTGCCTGCCTCCCCACCAGCAGCCTGGCTGGACTGGGTGCTCACCCTCCTTAACACATTTGAGTTTGTGCTGTGCAGAGAGTAAAAGGGTGCAGTCTTCGTGCTTTAGGAGAATAGTTGCTGGTGAGTGCTGTACATGGCTGGCGTTCTTGTGCCCTCCTACTGCTGTCTTCATATGTTCACTCTTTTCTGGCCCTGAGCATCACACAGCTCTTACAGTGTTGCCCCTCAGGCTGCTTCTCGGTAAGAACTGACCGTAATGTGCATTAGGCTAAGAGCAGCCTGTTTTGGCGTTGAACTTTTCATCCGAGTCCAACCTTAGACCCTGAACATGCCAGAGCACGCGGCTGCCTTTCACCTGGGCCAGCACACCCCAGAGCTACATGTCCGGCAGTGGTTTCTGCTATTACCTGCCTCACAGCAAGAGGCTGTAGGAACTCTCCTCCCTCACGGAAATCTGGTAGATGTCCTGCAGTTCAGAGGCATGCTGGTGGTGGTGGTTGTTTTGGTTTGGTTTTTTAAAAGTTATAAGTATTTGTTCCACTAATAAGTACATTTGCTTAGAATATCAAGTCTCCCATGGTCTAATTTTCTTTCATTCTGCATCTCATGAAAAACAAACAAAGCTTTGTGAAGTAGGTACTACGGCCTGACTTAAAATTCAACGTTTTTTCTGCAGCTAAGGTTTCCACTATAAATGAGTCCATGAGAATATCCCAATTAGCTATTGATATGTATCATCCATGTTTCACCATTTCTCCTTTGAGAATTTTGATTTGGCAAGAACAAGAAATACCACGTGCCAAAAATGTCTGTAACAGTTACTTTTAACAACCTCCCTCAGCTTTTGGCACCCCTACCACATCCTGTTTGTGTCTTTAATATGTGTAGATATATGCTTATGTACCAGAGGTATGACTAGGCATGCAAAGCATCCATTATAAGCAGTTTCTGATTTTCTCTGTTCATGCTAGTCCCTCCGAGTATGCCGTGTGCTAGTTAAGCTATCACAGTTCCTACTGCCAGGAAATTTTTCCTTTTATCCTCTTTATGTAAACACAGCAGTTGCCCACATCTCTTTGTCTATGCTTACATTAAAATAAGCTCTCTCTTTTTTTTTTGAGTAATATCAGTTCTACTGGGCCTGATCCCAGGATATGTTGGAGAGTCTCTAAACTTTACATGTGTGTTACTGAAAATTGCGAGTGATTAACCACTTGAAAAAGCTATTTAGAATATCAGGGGGAATCGAGCTGCTGAAATAGGACTATAGACAGGTCTTTTGGATCCTTAACTGGATCCCTAGCTGAGCCTTGCACAAAGTGTCATGCTAAATGCATTCAGTATTGCTTCTTGATTTGGCTTTTCTAGAGAGTGGTTTAACAATTGGGCGGCACAGTTATTTCTTTCTCAAAATACATGCTCAGATTACACCTTCCTTTTGTTCAAGAAAGGTAGCCATCCTGAATTGTGTGTACCCTAACCTCTATTATTTAGGAACCAAAATGCTGTATGCTACATCTAGACTCTGCTAAAAGAACATCCAAGTTAAACATTAAAAATGTAGGAAATGGCAGATTTATGGTTAATTCAACTGCTTTTATACCTACGTTGAGATGACCTCTCTAATTACTGGATTGCGCAATGATTCTTTAAAGCCTTTTCAGTACATATAACTATTTTATGATTTGTCTCCTCTCATATGAGACTGTGTGCTTACTTGCTGTGAAGTGATGCAGCAGGCAGGTGAAGTGTAGGAAAAGATCTTTATTAAGCATGACGGTTGGCTGTGTGCTGAGGCACATATACATGCCCAGGCATTGCGGAGTGAGCATTTGCTACCAAACTATACCCTATCCTCAACAAACATTTCTTTGCCTAGTTTCGGTCATCACAGTATGTGATGTACACTGGATCAGTAGTCAGTAAGTGTTAATAGTATTATCATACTGCTGCAGGCTTTGAAAGCATTTCAAGACAGATGGCCTCATTTAGTTCTCTATTTTTAATTTCTATTGGCCATTTTAAGAAATATCTACTATATCTCATGAAACTATGCTAACTGAACATTGAAAGTTCCCACGTCAAATGCTCCAAATATAGGAAATGGCAGAACGCCTGCTGCCTGTGCATCCTGGCCTCTCTTTCCAGAGAGTGAGTCAAACCATACCCAGAGGTCTGCTTATAGCCAGTAATCTCTGTCTGGATTACAATTTAATAACTCCTTTCCCCCCCTTTTTACCACTTGTTCATTCCCTCCCCCATACCGTAGGAAGTGAAAAAATATTTCTCAGTGCTTAGAGCAATGAACAAAGTTAATCCAATAATTGTGGTAATTTGAGTTGTTGATTGATAGGAGAAGACATGATTATTCTTTTTCAACCTTAGCTAGCTCACTGTGATCAAATGCGATTATATATTAACTTGGGTTACTGCTAAATGAATCATATGCTGGGCACAATGCACCAACCTGATGGCTGATGGCACTGTGGTTCTTCGTGGCATTACATTAGGAATTAGATCAGTTCCTTATCTTGTTTGTTAAAGATCCTAATCCAAAAAACAGTTGTGAATATTTTAGAATTTACTGGCAGTGTAACTCTATGTATGAGGATTGAAACAACCTGAGATGAGAGGATTTCAGCAGTCTTCAGTCCCTACAGGTATCTGTCTTTGCTGTTTTATCCTGCATTATGCTTATATTTGTCATCTTTATACTTCTATTTGGTTTTAGCCCAACCTTTTTTCAACCTAAACTGCCATCAGACAAAGCCCGTGAATGATATGACCTTTGCTTGCCAACACAGGAGAGGTTGTAAGTTAATTCATAGGCTTATTTTTTACAGTAGGCTCTGGTCTAGGTACTTTCATGGGGCATCCTTAACATCAATAGATAATGGAGTCCGGGCTGTACGAATCCTGTGTGTCCTTGCACAATCCCTGTATGATCTAACCTACACACCACTACTACTTACCTGTGATCACCTTCTTGACATCAGACCTGCTTACTGATTTATATACAGTGCATGTTTGTTGGTGCGTGTGTGTATATTTACATACCTGTATGTTTTCATTTCAGATGGCTGTCCCCTTTAATCAATGTTTGATTCACACCATCAAAACAAGCCTAGAAAATGTGGTACCACAGGGAAATAGTTAGCCGGGGAATTTCACCATGGATCTAGTTATCTTTTGATGTAAATAAAATAAAAACCACAATAGTAGAAGAGACTCTAATTTGCCTTTGTAAGATCTGTCTTAAGAAAGCTGGTGGGAGGAAACCAAACTAAATGCTGAGGCACAGGGCTTAAAAAAAAAACCTGAAGAGCATCCCTCAGCCCCATAAAAAGAGGCAAAGGCAAAAATCTGCCTGAATCCTCCACACTGCCCTGAGAATAGAAACAGCAGTCCTGTAAGGCAGGCTGCCAAGCAGAGGTGCTCTAGTTTTTGAGGCAGAGGTAGAAGAGCAAGAAGAGCGCTGTGGGGAACCCCAGCCATGGAAGTCGCCCCTAGAAAGGGGATGTGGTCCGAGGTGGGAAGAGAACTGTGTGAAATGCTACTGATAGCCTGCACAAGTGGGACCCGTGGGAGAAGTGAAAGGGAAAGAACGACCTGGGAAGCAGGGAAAATGTGGTGGGTGGTACCTCAAGAACAACTTAAGGACCTGGGAGACCAGAACAGAGGCAAGGACACGATCCACTTCTGCGGTCAGCCAAGCTGCAGTTTCTGCTCTCGGCCTCAAAGCTGATGCCAGCACCCACAGACTCTCCTCTGAAATACCTGGTAGCGTTGTGTCCTGCACAGCTCGGGCACCTCTGATTCAGTGGCTGGATGGACTGCAAAGCACCTCCTGGAGCAGAATAGATAAATTCATGCAGCCTCCATTCAACTGTGTGTTTTTCCTTGTGGAAAAACAAGTAGGTGCATTTTGACAACCAACTCTGTGGTTGGGCTGATTTGCCTGCTTTCTCTTTACCCCATAGAGAGGTTTCATGTGCGTTTGTGTTTAAAAAACCCCACATTGTTTACTGTCAACTGGAGTCCCTACTGTGCTTCTAAAGTGCTATTCTAGATACTATTTTATTTGCTAATGAATTGTTTTGGTTGTTATACATGTTAGTGTGCAAGTCACTCAGAAAGAAGGAAGGGTCAACCTGTTGTATTTGAAGGCATTAATTTAGTGTTAAATGTTCTCATAATTCCATTAAAAACCAATTGCCCAAAGATTTGTACGCAGTTTGCTGCAGTGTGCAATTCCCCAGGGCAGCCCAGCAATGACAAAGTGTGAGTCTTAGCCTCAGGCTTTTCTGCTCCCAGCCACGTTGTGGTGCATGCACTTCCAGGTGCTCCTAAACCAGCAGTGTCTCAACTCTGGTCCTGATTCAAAAAGTAGTAAATCCTCACCCTTTCCCTTCCAGATACCATGCAAAGCAAACCGCAGCATGATAACATTAATGCTGTTGCTACAGTGGCAAATAAACATTTTGCACAGTGTGTGATCTGGTCTCCAGTCTTCCTGCTGCGGGTTGAGGTGCGAGCAATCTCCTTTTGCCAAGTGGTGCTTTTGGGCAGAGGTCAATGAGAAGCCAGAGCTAGAACAGTACCCTCAGGATGAGTCTGGATACGAGGGCAGGCGACTTAATTGGGGTCTGAGGAGCCCCTGAGGTCTGTGAAGTCTGCGTGTGACTTGGGCTGCCAGCTCTTCCTCGTAAGTCTGAACCAGGTTGTTCTAGGAAAAGCATCATTCCAGCTCGAGCTCTTTAAAGACCTGGTTACGAGCGCACAGCGAGCGCTGGCAGATGGTTGCGCTAACCACTGCGGTAGAGGGTAAGGTGTGCTCCCCAGGATGACACCAGGCATCAACACCCTTTGGTAACTGAGTTCCTCAAGAAGGAAGTAAAGTCTTTTCTTGCCCAGACATGACCGTGTTGTGTCTGAGCAGTGCGGATGCATGAAAGCTATGCTTGCACTTGCTCGTAGGAACCTATTTCAAGGAGCATAAATGCTTGCAGAGCCAGGCCAAAGTCTCGAATGTGTAAACAGGAGTTTTAGTAACATAGCCCGTGCCTTTCCCAACATCTTGGCCCCTTACATAGATCTCTGTATTTGGTCTTCCTGAAAGCTTCCTAAATGCTGTTACAACAGCAAAGAGTAAGAGCCTGGAATCAGCAGTTTTGTTTTACTTTACGTACACATGGGCTGCGGCTGTAGCGTGTGCGCTTGTGTGTGTGTGTGTGTATTAGGAGTAAAATACTGCATTTGCCAGTGTGCTTCTCTAAATCCTCCAGTTCCCTTTGTCTCACCCTGGGAACAGAAGGTGAGCTTGGGGCTTCAGGGCTGATTTTTACATACTCTGTGAGCAGCTGTAGAGCTGTGAAGCAAACTTATTCCACTCTGTGATGCAAATGGGTCTCATTTTTGGTTTGGAAAGAATACTCCCAAGAGTTTCTCAGTTTATGTAAATACTTTACCCTCTGTGCTGACAGGGGGACCCAGTTTAGCTATTTGTGGAGATGAAGAAGCTTTTGATGTTGGCATCTGTACTATAAAAGTGGGTCACCAAACTACCTTCTGCTGTAGCTTTTGAGCTGACTTGAGATCGCTTTAACTGATGATATCTAGATAAAGAACTTGATGTCCTCTAACAACATGCTTTCATTAAGATAGCACTTTTCCTATTCTTAGCACTTGATCTGTGATAAAATTTTAGGGATCCCATCTACTATATTCCATGTGAAGTAATACAAGAAAAAACACACTCTTATGATGGAAAAGTAAAAAGAGATTTTCATCTGAGAATTGTGCTCTACTGTCTTTTCTTTTAGGTAGAAGGGTATGCTACTGTTGCATATGAACTATCTAAAGGAGAAGAGCTGTATTGATTATATTGTCATTTATTAGCACAACAGAGACATCTGAATACATCTCCTTCCAATGCAAATTGTGGCATTAGGAGCACATACAGGAATCTGTGGGACTAGGCTGCAGCTGAATTTCTGTAGCAAGCTGCTGTGAGTGTTTTTTATTTTCATAGGCACTTAAAAGCTGGGAAACATCCTTTCTATTTATCATTGTTGTTTATATTACATTATTGAAATAAAATTAACTGTAGTAAGCATAATAACTTGTACTGTGCTAGCACCTTGGCTAGACCAGTTATAGACCTATATTCTTTCATACCGGAGGCTGTACAAGAAGCACACAGGAGGAAGTCTGCATATCTTTGCATTTTCAAAAGCCTTAGGTGGTTGTCTCCTAAGCTTCCATTAAAACTATTGCATTGGAGACCAAAGTGGATTGGCACAACATTTATTTAATTTATCCTATACATAATATAGTTATATTTTAACACCAGCTTGCTTTAATTTCTAAGTTCAATGTTCCAATTTTAATGCATAGTCATCAGAAAGGCAAATGACACCAGAACTCTTGAGGCTGCAAATGCTGATGTAAGTGTCCGGTTTGGTTGTACCAGACTTCTCATGAGTATGGATTACCTTCCCAACAAATTATTGATTTTGGGGGAGTGTTTCTTCAGCTTCCACTGTCCCTGTTTCAGTTATCTTCTTGAACACGTAATGGGCTTTAACTGGCTTTTGTTTAACATTGACTCACGTCAGCCAGCCTTTCCATAAGGAGGAAGGGACAATCTGCTGATAGAGATAAGCAAAACTAGCTCAGCCTTTACCACATTATGTAAATAGCAGATTTGTGGCGTTCCCAAAGGAAGATTATTTGTATTTAATTGGCTAATCTCTAACATTTGTATTCCAGAAAGATCTGACCTCAGACATACTGAAGTCGGTGGAGTGACCTCCATGCATTTTCTAAAGTCTGATCCAGACTCCAGTGATGCTGAACTTAGATTCCCCACAGCAAACACTGTTGACAGTTTTATGCTTTCATCCTCCTCTGCCCCTTTAATATTTAGTTCAGCAATCAAATTCAGCCAGTGTGGGTGATCACATAAAGCAAATTTTAAAGCAGTATTTGTGCAGTTCCCACATGTGCTGGCAAAAATTAATTCTAAATTTGCTTATATGCTTCTGACCACCACCTTTTCCACTTACCAAACATTTTGATGTTCTCCAGTCAAGGAACAAAACTCACACAGTGACAGCTTAAGCAATTGCAACACAAATGGAACCATCCTAGTTCTGCAAATCAAACTCTCATAGCATACAGTTCACAAGTATCCGTATTCTGAGGTGTGTATGAGTTGAGAACAACTGGATAAATAAATTCAAATAAATACATTAAAACTTCCAGCTGCAGTCATTATGTAATTACAAAGAAAAAATACATTTATTGACAAATTTATTTGTTCTTATTGTTCAGGCAACAATTACAGTCTGCGTGATAATTTTCTGTTTGTTCTGTTTATTTCACTGTGCTTGGAAGACAACAGCAGTTTGCATTCATTTGCATCTCACTTTAAAGGACAGTAATGATTAGAGATGTTGTGTGTGGCTGTATACGTATATGAAGGTTTATATATATATATACACACATGTGATTCTTTGTGTTTTCCTATAAGCCTCGAGAGGAGATACTTTGTTGCTGCTGTTTTCTTTTCCCCCTGGGACAGTAGCACTGATATTTTCACATACTGCTCTACATTGTACTCCTGTGTCTTTTCATTTTGTGTGGATAGGTCAAAGTTTTAAAACTTTGCACAGATCTTATTCACATAGGACAAAAATAATTATAAAGGATGAGACTAAAAAAAAAATTTAAAAAAATTACTCCGATGAAACCAGTAGAGGCTAACATCTTAACATGCGCAGCTTGTTGTACCTAGCACTTTAACAGAGCCATCAGTCAGGCCAGCTCAGTCAATCCCCATTTTTTTTGTTGTTGTTTCGACTGGATTGACATTTTCAGTTACCAGGAAAAAAAAGTAAGTTACTTTTTTAGATCAAGAACTGAAAGAAGTGCATAATTAACAAAAAGAGCTGAATATAAGTGGACCAGCGTGGGTTGATGGATGCCCTAAATTAGTGGATTTAACAACTGATTTTGTTAGAATTTTCCGTATTCTATGCTTGGTTATTAATAGTTAATGGCACACATAGACCTAAGACAAATAGGTTTGCATGGACCTGTTAGCCTGATTTTGAAATGTTGGCTTCCTCATGCAATATTCATGTTTAACTTGTAGATACTTGCATCAACAAATGTGTAAGTAAAAGGGACGTGTAGGAATACACAGTAGTTTTCGCTGATGCTTGCCAAGATATACTTTTCCAGTTTGTCAGTTGTTTTCCTGTTGTGAGTGGCAGGAAAGTGACTGGGGTATCCAGGATACCACTCCATGATAGCGGGAGGAAGAACGCCATCCTCTGAAATGGTAAGCACTGCTAAGTAGCAATTTCAGCAACAAAATATGGGTTTGTCAGGCTCCCAGGCCAGGTATTTGTACTTGACCATTAGGTTTTGATTTGGTAGTGTGGATTCAGGTACTCACATTTCTTTAAACATTTATCACAGGCTGAAGGATAACACAGCCATGCTCATAAAAACGCATCCAGATAGTAACCCCATATATGACTGTTGTTTAACATATGTATTGTGGTAGTTAATATGGGTTGATCGGGGGGGTGCCAACATGGGTAGACCAAAGCTGACAGTCCAGGTACCACAGATTGTTTCTTGTAAAATAGTCTGATCAGAGGGACCGAGGCAGGGTAGTATGTAGGTTCATGTTTAGCATAGCATATGTCAATGTCCCCTTATGTGCCCCTTTAACCCTTCTTTGGTCACACCACCACTGCACCACCCACATTAAACTACCCCCTATTTTTTCTCCAATGATATAATCCTTGGATAACAAATGCGAATGGCTGTTTGTTAATAGTTATTTTTCTGGAAAAGCTCCTTGCCAATGTCATGCCATTTCACTGACCTGTTACGAGTCATTAGTCAGCTGTGACTCACAGTTTTCTAAGCCCGCTCGTGCTGATACGCTGTGAAGCACTGCTGGAAATAAAAGTGACTCACACTCAGTTGAGTAGGTCCCAGTGAGGCTATGAAAGTGGGATGAACTTGCCTGCAATATTTTTTAAATGTGAGTTTCTTTAGACCTAAGAAAAGACCTATACCCTGTAATACATCCCACGTCTTCCTAGAAAAGTTTCTTCAGGCTTTCATGCAGTTGCTCCTAGGGAGGTAGGAAAGTCACATCCTAACTTCTGTAGCACTAGATCATCTCTTTTGCCTCATCTCAGGATCTTGTAGGAGGGGTTTTTGAAGAAATCCTGTGTTTTGGAAAATGTGTGTGAGCTGGGCATATAAACTGCTAGAAAAGATTTCACTGATTTAGCAATTTTAAGTGTTGAAAGAACTATGGTAGAAAAAAAATGAGCATGAGCAGTAAAAACCACCATGCTACAATTAGAGTTTCATCCAATGTCCACAGAGTTCAACAGGGGTTGCATTAGTCGCAGTGTATTTTGGCTTGGACCCATTTTTTGTGCTTGGGTTAGAGTTTTGCTTCATAGTCCCACTGACAAGAGGGACAGCTTTGTCACTGACTGTACGGAGCACTAGCTCTGTCCCTGCTGGAGCACCCTGGGTGCTCCTGCTTGTTCAGAGGAGAAGCAAAAGGTCTGTGGCAATTGTCAAATTCTGCTTTGCACCCAACAGGTGGCTGTGCTTCATCTGTAAGGTTTATTCTTGTACACATATATGAATCTATAAATATACAATGTGTGTAAAATGCCTGCATATCCCTTAGGGAAAGTATGCTTGCATTCACATCATCAGTGAGGATTAGCTGAGCACTAAGTCTACCATAACTAAACTGCTCGTTCTTTGGGCCACCGATTGTCCTTCCTTCTATGTTTCCATGTACTCGGTTAGTGGAAGAATGATTTTGGCTGATTGCAAAAAGAAAGAAAAAAGGAGAAAATGCTCTGATTTATATGCTTGTATTGTGAGAATATCTTGGAGCCTAGCTCAATAGCCAAGATATCAAGCGGACAATATTAAAATAAAGTCTGGTCTGTGCCTCAAGGATCTCCTCATTTTAGCAGTAGTTCAAATAATAGTATGGATTGATAAATTTAAATACAGTGGAAAATAACTTAGTTTGGTGATATGAAAGGAGGACAATACTGTAAAAAAACCTCCTTCAGTTCCCTAAATTCAACTTGAATAAATCCCAGAGCTTTCAGAACCACTGATGCTATCTCTGAATTTAGTCCAGCTACAGCCAGCAAATAATGAGATGTGTACCTTCAGCAGAGCCATTTCAGAAAAATCTTGTGGGAGAAAAAAATTCTAATCTGGGCCGCTGTTTGCTGTGTTCTTGGGTCAGCCTCCATCTGAGATGTCACACACAAAACCGTTCCCCCACAACCTGCGCTTGGAAAGCAGCAGACCCACGGCTTTCCAGGGAGGGTGGGATAAATGAGAGATAGTTGCTGAAGTGCTAAGCGCTAACACTGATAACAGGAGGTATAGCTGATTAAACAGAACTCTGTGGCATTTACTGCTAGTGCCTGAAAAGTAGCAAACCCAAGTGTGCATTGAGCAAAGTGTCAAGTCCCCCTTTTGTCAGATGTCTGAATGTGTGAACCATGTCTTGGTTATGTTATGGGCACACCAGTCTTTGTCCCTGATTTGTATATTGTTTATGAGATGAAGGTGATGGAAAGTGGAAGAATACTACAGGCTGATCTCTTTGCTTGGCATAATAAAAGCAATATATTTGCCAAGAGCCTAGATTATGTTCATTAGTGTATTTAGTAAAGTAAGAAAAGAATATTACAAAGGAAAAAAAAAGGAAAAAAAAGAAAAAGGTTGGCCAATACTTAAAACAGAAGTTTGCAATTCTGCACTCCCAAAGAGAATAACTTGTATTATTTCTGGATAACCTACTGATTTGCTGTCAGTCAGGGAAGTTTGTACATAAGCAACAGAGTAACAGAACAGGTTTATTCATAAAGATGAAGACAGTAGATGACAGTACAATTGGGGCTACACAGGAAATCTGGTGGCACTGGGACAGGACGTGGTCCTCCGGTGTCCCTTTCAAGAGCCCCATCCAACCTCCTCTGCTCTGTAGACCTTGCTGCCCAAACTGCAGCTTCATAGAGAAAAACCTCAAGTCCATTCTTGCAATTCTACCAAGTCCAACAGTTTCAGGTGTTTCAATTCACAGAAAGCATCTGGAAGAGTACCAACAACAGAAAATGCTGTTAGTGAAGGGTATTTCGTAAAAGGTATTTAAATATTCTTCTGTCTTTAAGGCTCTGCGAGTGTGTGCCATGGGAATAATGTATTATCCTTGGGCAAAAAGTAATTTTTTTTTTTGAGAAACACCCTCCCAAATACTTCTTAGAACTTTCTAATATCATTATTAGCTTTTAAGGAAATACAAAGCCCTCAGTCAAGCATTCCTTGCACAGATTATTCAGGTGCTCAGAGATGGGTTAGTTTCACTTTTGTTCTTTCTGTGTGTTTAGTGCTCATAAAACAGAGAATTGCATGTGACTCCACGGAGACCTGCCAGTCATCATTTCATTCCTAATCTGATCTTTGGTTATTTCAATGTTGGACTCCTCTCACATATAGAGCAACTGTCACCTACGCAGGTGCTGTAGGTCCTGTGCTAGGAGAGAAGAAGAGGTGACCAGAATGGATTTTGCCTGGGAATCTTCCAAAAACATAAACTAGAATGACCTCAACCCACTCTGCTGCCTCCCTGATCTAAGAATTGAACACCTGTATTTCAAAGAATAGCACGCAATTTATGCTTGTGAAGGCCAGGGCTATAAGAAATGAAACTTTCATGTTATGTATCCAAGATCAGAGTTTAATATCTCGTTTGTAAAATACTCAAAATGTTGAGCATTGAGCAGTCCCTACATGCCAAATCAGATTATAACATTATCCTGTAACTCGTGCTGAAGAGAGGGGAAGGCACAGTTAATGTATGAGCGCAGCCTTAACTTTAGCACGTTCTGATATTGCTGCGCTTAGTCATGCAATCTAATGTTCTGAGCAAGCCTTTGTGGTTTTATTATTATTTTATAAATTCACTGTATATATAAAGATATTATGCATATTAGTTCTGTATTAAAAAAATAAAGCAAATGAGAAGCTGAAGGTAATTATTAAACAATGAATATAGAAGAGTATTTTGATTTTAGCAACCTGTGGATTAGACAATTTGAAAACAAAGCCTTAGGTTTTTTTCTTTGAAGGCAAACTTGATTTCTGTTTACGTATAATATTTTTTTTACAATGAAAAGCTGGTACTGAAGGGAGAAGCCAATGATTTCTTCTTTTCTTTGGCTGCACCTGGAAAATGCTGTAGATGAATATATTTGCAGCTATGAATCTCACAGATAAAGCTGTTAAGATATAATCAGCTTAAGGGGAACTATTTTCTGAAGTGCAAGGTGTGTAATTGATGCAGTTTTATCCAGATAAAAGCGTAATCAAAAAGCCATTTGTTTATAATTTCAAACTTTCCTTAGAAAGTAATTAATCTATGTAATTTAGGATTTAGTTAAGCTCATTAGTGGTTTTTTTTTAAAGAAAAAGAACAAACAAAACCCACCAACAAAAGCAGAGCCCCCCAGGCCTGAGATCTTACAATTCTTCTCGTACATACCTGGAAGCTCTGGGTCAGGGTAATTTTAAATGTCATCCTTTTGCCTTCCTCCTCCTCTTACATTTTGATTATTCTCAAAAGTTGAATAGCTACAAGATTGGTTTTGCTTTGATGTGAGCCATACAATATCCTCCTTGCATCCTGGAGGTTAGCTTTGAGGCAGAATATGTATCTGAGGATTTTCTTTTGTGACGGTGGCAGTGGTCTTTATTTCTATTTATTATGTTTACCATAATCCTTAAAGACTGCTAGTAGCACTTAGCCAAGGCAATATTCCCTGACGCTGTACTTTAGTGTATTGAAATACCCACTTCTCCACTGCCCCAGCTAAACGAAGACTTCTCCTTGGGACACAGCTGCAGGAGGTGTTGCCATCCTGCTCATTGGGGAGATCCTGGCATGCAAGTTTCTGTTCTTCATGTGTCATCTGGTTTGAGCACATCAGGTTGTTGGGTGGTACAACAGCATTCGTGCTAGCACACATACACAGAAGTTTGCTGGATCTGGGAAGAGTGGTATAAAACACCAGTGACAGGGGCTGGCAGAGCAGAGCTAGAGCTAGAGTCTTTTTTTTTTTTTTTTTTCTCCTCCCCTGCCTCTAGACCACTGGGATTCTGAGGTATTTTTAAGCATTGCAAATGTCCAGATGATAATGGTGGGGTCTCATCAGCAAGAATGCTTGAGAAATTACACAAGCCCCTGCACTAACACAACGTAGTTACATTTGGGCTTTTACATCTCACTGCAGTAGAGTTTGGTACCTGAGAAGGTAAAACCTCTGTGAATGTTTCTTCTGGTTTGGCAGGGGCTGACCAGCCTGTCACGCATGTGTACTCTCCAGTATTTACTAAGGAACAAGCTAGTGCAGCTGCATTTTTTTTCATGGGTGAGAATTTTAATAAGAGCCCCATCCTTTGCCTGGCCACTTATTTGGGGGAAAATTGTAGGAACTTAGTTCACTTTTGAGTCTAGTAACCCTCTGTCAGATTTCCCTGTTTCTGAGCAAAAGCCTTAGAAGTCACTGGGCAACAGAAAGAAGCAGAAATGCATGCAGACAGAGGGAGTAACTGTACAAACCTTGTTTCTGTAGGACTTCAAGTTTTTAGGAAAACTACAGCAAACAAAATGCTCTCGTGACCTACCCGGGGCGGGGAACACATGGTGGAGCAACTTGCCCTTCTGTGTCACTGGAGCTGTGACTAACCCACAGTCCGGACACACGGCAGCAGAAAAGGGAGAGGCATTTCGCAGGTTGAGGGCAGCCACCTGGATTTCTGAAGCCTCTGAGAACTAAATCCACTTCAGGCTGACACTCCAGCAGTACTGGACTGTTCCCAGTTTAAAAAGAAGCAACCTTGGAGCCAGTCCAGGTTAGACTGTCATCCTAAGCCAGCTAAATCACATCAGTGGGACTTAAACCGGGAACAGTTCTAGTCCTACACTAGGTAAAAGCCACAGCTTTTTTTTTTTTTTTTGCCATCCATTATTTAGATTAGGTTTTGCATAAATGAATGCCATGCTGAACAGCTTTTATAGCTATTTTATATCAAGGATGAAGGGGTAAAATATATCTATTAAAAAAGAAAAGAAAAGGAAAAAGAAAAAATATGTTGAGTGCTTTTGTTATTAGCCAGTCTCCAGGCAACTCCTGGCTGAGGGCAAAGCTAAATTAAATTTTGTAGTAGCAGACTGATATATATATATACACACACACACATGCACGCACACCTTAGGAGCTATTTTTAACACACATACATCTGCCATACCTCACATATGACAGCTTTATTTGAATCCAGACTATTCATTGGGAATAAGCAGCTAATTAATTTATCTCATGAATATCAAATATGCAATTAGTCACAGAGCACTCGGTATTCCAGCCATTACCCACCAATGTAGTCTCCACACTGCCAACAATGACTCTGGGAAATGAGTCCCATTCAGTACCTGACTTGCTGTAGAAAGACAGACATAAATGGGTTTACCATATGCCGCTTAATGTTGTATTTATAATTCTTTCTTTCTTTCTCGTGTGCATGTGTGTGTGCAGTCGGCTAATGGGTTCTCATAATAATCATAACAATGTGAAGGAGTGTTTAGAAGATTAAATAATATTGTAGTCTCGAAGTCTTGAGATTAATATTTCTGTCCAAAGGCAATTCTAAAGAAACACACATGCGTGTTTTTCTCCATGTACACTGTTGGTAAGACAAGAGCTAATAGGCTAAAATTGCGGGCAGGAAGATGAAAGTTAGATGTTGGATGAAAAGCTTGAAACAGTAACGATAGTTATGCCTTGTTAAACAGATGGGCAAGGGGAGATTGCACAGTCTCTGTCGCTGGTGCTTGCTGAGCAGTGTGGGACAGGCACTGGGAGAACAGCTCAGGCACGGCTGGGGGGGTCCTGCAGAGGAATGGCAGGGGTGTAAACTTTCAGGCTCCTGTCTGGCGCTATGGCTGCATGGCTGCTTCTTCATAAACCTCATCAAATTTGGCAGCTGTATTGCTTTTCTCAATAGCAGGCTCAAGGATCAAACAAGCTTGTAAACTGAACTATCAGATGAAGTTGAAGCACATTTATTTACTGTAAAGCAAAATGTCACTACTGTTGCCTTTGAGGTATTTTGTGATTAAGTACAATTTCCCACACTGGCAAATCTAGTGCCAGTTATAGAAATGCTAACTGCCATTATCCCATGGCTAGCTCCTAAGGTTTAACCTTGGAAAAGATTCTGTGTGTTGAACAATTTTGAAGATCAGTAAATGTTACTCTAGTTGTAGGAAAGCCTTGCAAGATGGGGTCCAGCTCAATTCACTGCAGTGCCTTGGCAGTACATACAGCGTAGCAATTTGAAATTGTTTCTGTGAGAGTGGAACATTAGAAGGCATCATACTGTTATACAGCACTGGAGCATTTGGTCATAAATCCTGCAATTTGTGGTAGCATCTAAACTAATAAAGCATTAAAAAGAGGGCAAAGAAATTTCAGTACCTTTTCAAAATCTTCTTCTTTGTCTGGGGACATGGTTTTGCAGGGGTGATGTGAGGTTTAATGATGGGTGGGAATCTATCAGTGCTTTCGTTTTTATTAAGTTGTACTTCATTTCTTAATGTTGTTTAACCTCTGTGGCTTTTGATGGATATTTTTATAACTTGCTAAACCAATAACTCATAAATAAAGCACAGCAACCATTCTTTGAGTTGCAAAATGTAGGCCATTGTGTTCTCTGCATCAAGCTGCTAGTTTAAATGTTAGTATGGAAATTCAGTTCTTCAGATTAATCACCAAATAAGCAGAGAATGACATACTGTGTTTAGGTGGCTGAATCAAAACCTTTGATGGGGGAAAGAATTCATTATCAGTCAATATGTAATTCCTGAGCAATCCAGCAGTTTAAAAAATGCTGCTCTGCACACATGGACATATTGTAGTATTTTGAAACTTCAGTGAAACCCAACACGCTTCAGCCTGTTGGTAGTACTGTTAATATTAGTCTTTTTCTTTCTGCGACTTGGAGTAACCTTGAGAAACGTGTCGTAACGCCCCTGTGCTTCCACCAGCTCTGCAGTGTGAGCATGGGGAATCTTTCATCTGTGCCAGCCTCTGGTATGGCTGCCACGGAACGAGGGTTATAAGGGGCAGCTCTTGTTCATGTGAAGGATCACCAGATGGTGATGGTGGTGATGACCCCACAAGTACATCCCTCTGGGTATTCCCTTCCTCCTCCAAATCCCGCGTCTCCTATGGGCAGTGGCAATTGCATTTTGTAGTGAAGGCTTTGCTTGTCCTGGTTTTCCAGTCATCAGTAACTACCAGAACAGGCACCGTGGTGCCCACTTGCTAGTCCGGACAGGCAGGCTGTAACCCACACTCGCACAGCCGTGCCAGCTCCCAGTCCCAGCAGCGCTGGGCTGCCAGGGCGAGGGTTACGTGCTCTCTCTGCGCCAGTGCAGAAGTGGGAGCCCCTGCCCTCACTTTGAAACCACTCTGGGAGCAGCAGCAGATCACAATGTGTTTTGCATTCACGCATCGTGGGCCTATCAGTCAGTCTCAATGGTATCATTTGGGGAGTTTAACAGCAACTTCTTTGTAGCTGTAATAACTGGTCTGAAAGTCAACTCTAATCTCTTAAGGTGTTAAATCTAAACAAATGCTACTCTGCATAAAAATGCCTTCCCTGGGTTTTGTTTTTGTTTTTTTTTTCTAAATATAAAGATTGAAGGAAATGCTTTATAAAAACAATTCTCTTTAAGCCCTTAAGGGACACTAATTACTTTTAATTTCAGTGTGTGATGGTCCTTATCCAGGGGAAGTATGCTGCATGGGCTATAAACCATTTTTATATCATATAGCGTTTAGCAGAGCATGCCTGGAGTTAGTTGAGCTGCCTCCCTGGTTCTCTGATCTCTATTATCCTTCACCATGATTAAACATGCCGTGTTTCACTGCCTAATCGTGAAGGGCATTCAGGAAAGCTAACTGAGCTCTTCTCTCCTACCTGCCTCTGAGCGGCTGTGTTTCTCTCTGTCTGCTCTACCACCTCTGTAGCACAGCATCGCTCTGTCTGGGGGAGGTCAGGGGGTAGTCACGGCCAGGTCCATGCAGTTTATGTCTTGTTGCCGTTCCCACAGCAGAAAGATCAGCTCCCGTGACAGCATTGTCCTCAGCAGCCAGGAGCTGCAGTTCTGGAGCTTGCTTTCCAAGTCACTTATGAAGCTGATGTAAATCACTCTCCCCTCCTCAGCAGCAGCAGAGGCTAATATCCTTTCTATAAAAGAGATGACGGTGATGGTTCTCCCGCCACCTCTTCTCTCCTCTTTACTTGTGTGAAGCACTAGATGTACAGTGCTGCACATTGACATCCACCCTCCACAGAGCAGCAACTGCAGAGCAAAGCTTGGGAATATGCTGGCTCTGCTCACATCTGGATCTCATTTAATTCAAGGTCAACCCAATCATTTCAACACTTCCTAGAAGGCCAGCCTGTTTGCCATGTTTTCATGTGTTCACACTCCTGCTCCCTTTGTGCCCGATCCTGCTGCCACCTCATTGAAATCCTGAAGATGCATCTCTGCAGGGTCATCTCTGTAGCAAATAAGCAGATAGATATTCACAGTTATGTGAATATCTGGGAACAGGTTTATTCAAGCTTAAAATAAAACCAGTGCCATAACCATTTTCTGTGTTGACATTAGAGAGGCCACTCACCATGCCTGCATTACTAGAAAGCTGCTACTGGCAGCTTTTGAACACTTAAGTATCACATTCTTTAAATCTTCAATATTTGTTGTTTAGGCCACAGTCTGTTCCTCTTTTTCTGTTGGAAATCTCTTCAGATATTGTAGATATTACCAGAAATAAATAACTACATTCTGAAGCTGTTTACACATTAGCAAGTGTTGAAGTGCATGCTCCTGTAGATATTTTCTATCTCCTTATAGGAAGCTTTGAAAATCGCCACAGGGTTTAGTTGTGAAACTCAGGCATAGCATGTGGAAAATCGTAAGCAATGGCCTGTCATTCCTGTCCATGAAAATGCCCTGGGCATCCTTCCGTTCTCAGGCATTCCTGCTTTTGGTGATGCATTGCTCTGAAGCATCTGACTCTCTCTCTGGAAGGGATGGACCTTATGCCTGATCGAGATTGATCATTCATAAAGCCAGGTGGATCATTTAAAAGTTTCTAATGCTAGTTCTGGTCCTGATCAGAAATCAGCAGACAGAAACCTGTATCTAAATATTGCAATTTTATGTAGGAAAAGGGTTTGTTGATGTATTTTACGACCAGGTGAAGAGCGTGAAGTGATTGTGCATTTTTCTTAAACTGCCTGTAGTTCTTAATATCATTGAACCACGACTTCATCCTGAAAACCTAATTTCCTTTTTCTTCCAGTCTGATTTAAGTGGCTTAAATATCTTATACCTTCTCCTATTACAGAATCAGCTTGACACATGTGATTTACTTTCATGGAAATACATCAGCAGCACTGATAACACTGGCAAAAAAAGGTACATAGGTCTGAGAAAGGGTAACCAGTTATGGTTATGGCTAAGGATATGAATGTTGTTTTGCTTCACAATGTCTGTGATTAAATGATTGCTATTTAAAAACAAAGATAGATTTATATTTCATCAGTAGAATGACTTTAAAAAAAACCCACAAAACCTCTCCAAAATATGTAGTAAAATTGAGCCTTTGCTATTCTTCTCAGTGGACTCCAACCTTGCTCATAACCTCAGCACAGATTATTGTGTTATAATTTGCAGAGACCCAAAATATTTTCTTCACAGTAATGGCTTCCAGTTGCTTTTCAGCCCTAAGTAGGATCTGAAGCAGTGACCAGGAGATGAAAGTCTCTCTATGCCATTTTCAATCCCCTGAGCCATCTAGCCACTTTCTGCATTTATTTTTCAGAAATTAATTTTTTAAAAAAGCAATTGTTTTTGCAAACAGCCCTTTGAATTCCATCCTGGTGGCATTTTAGAGCATTATTGCAAATTATTCAATTTATATGCATAGTCAAGCCTACATCATTATTCCCATATTCTACTAAGGCAGAAAGAGACAAAAAAAACACTCAGAAAAAAAAAGACAAGAAAAACAAAGGCAGAAACCAGACCACTATTCCAGAAAAATATTTTTCACCAGGCTTGAAAACAAACCTAAACCCTCTTCATGAAGGTGATCTTTTTTAGAAAGTCATTGTAAGGAAAGATTCAAATGACTGCAGTAAAACTCAAAAGATATACTGTATTATGAACATTAATTAATGCAAGTATTAATGTTTTTGGCTTCAGATGAGATGATCCAGCATTCTTAAAAACTAATAAAAATGATTACAGGGACTTACGCACATACCTGAACATGTTCCAACTTAGCTCGTCATTAGTCACAGAATAATTGGCTGCTCATTTACATCCTATGAATTTCAAGTCCTTTTAACTACGTATGTATTACTTTCTCATATATGTTGCTTTGCAGTCCATACTTCTGATGGGAAAGATGAAGTAATGCAGGCACGGTTAGCCCCAGAAAAAGTGTAAGGCAATGCACTATTCCTCCAGCATATACCAACTGTTTGATGGGTTCAGTGTTCTTCCCAAATTCTGCACGCAATCCTCTGGAAACATCTAGGTGTGAAACCTGATTCCCCATCCTCTTTGTTCGATTTGAATGTACAATGGACCCAAGCCCAGCCAATGGACTGCCCCATTGCTGTTAGAAATGTTGTGGTAATTCAATTTCAGAAACTTATTGCTGGAAAAAAAAGTAAGCAAGTATGCAGTGGTAGAGCTGAGCTCCCGACCTGTAAGATGTTCTGATACATGCTCAAAACCTAGGGCAGATTTATCTATGTCAACAAATGTGCAAGTATTAATGGCATCTTTTTTCAAATGCAATCAATTAGAGAAATGAATGAGTTTTCTTCAGTGCTGTGCCAAATTAGCTGTATGGACAAACTCCCTTCATTTCAGCTAAGAAGAAAGGAAAGTTTGATGCTTTTGGCTTGAAGTATTTGAGCTTGCTGAGACCTGTGAAGAGACATAGAATAAAACCACAACAGGAGGAGTTTGAGGGGGAGCAAGATCTTCAGCCATGTCCACAGAGGAGCAGTTTCAGCAAGGTGCTCCACGTCAGCTTTCCTGTTTGCAGTGTTTCTCACAGCTTTCAGGTTTCTCAGCAGAAATAGAAACCCATGAACGGTTCTTTTCCTCTCAGCTGTAAAGGAAAGGCAGAAACGGTGGTTTCCAAAGTATCTGCACTCCTGCTTGTGCTCTCTCTGCTTGTGGCTAGGGAATAAGGAAGGCCACTCAATACGGACTTTTGGAGATGGAAGAGCTGCTAACTATTTGCATCTCCTCAGAAAGGCTTGAGCCATTTCTGTTCACTCCCGTGGGTTTTGCGAATGCCCTGTGGTGGTTAAAAGCTAGCAGAAAGAGCATAGCTAGCTGCCTGATGCTCACCCAGAGTCAGAGGGAGTCAGCTATAAATTGCTTTCTCTAAACCATGCCCTGGTTTATAGCTTCAGAAGGCTCTTTCCTGGGAGGCAGTTTTGAATTATTTTTTGCTGGCTTTCTGATTTAGTTTACTTAGAGAAGCTATTAATTACAAGTTGGTAAGGCCTCAGATGAGGTCTAGACTAGCTGCTCTGAAGACACAGATAAGCTGCCGGGTGATAATGGCTCTTGGCTGCTCCTGACCTGGGCTGAATTTGGGCAGTTGCTTTGCTCTGTAATGAGCAATCCCACAAGCTATCCGGTCTCCAAAACCAGGCTTTTTAAAAATTAAAGTGCACTTCTAAGACTTAGCTCACGCTGTTTATAGAGTTGATGCCCTCAAGTTCACCTTGGGCCTAATTGGCTTACTGGCTTAATTAACAAAGTGCTTATTAATGTCTAGTGGCAATTAATTTTCAAGGGATTATTTTCTATTAAGATCATGCGTACAGTATTAACATTGTGCAACTGTGATTCTGGAGAACCAACCAATACAAGGTGTGGGTGTTTTATGTATCCAGCAAAATTTATTTCTTTGGTCATGTTGTGCTGATTTGCCTTGCAGTTATAATAATTAGCATCTGTATAAAACCAAGAACTGCACACTGAGATTAGGGCTTGTTTGAAACAATGGCATGACAGCTTTTACTGGGCTTGCATAAATCATGATGGGCTGATGAGCAAATAAATGACTTTTGTCAGATAACACAGTATCATACTAACAAAAGGTACATTTCTGAATGGTGATGAGCCCACATTTTGCAAATTCAAGTGCATTGTTTTGGTATTTTAATATTTATATGTGCATGAAAGTTGGAATATGGACAATAGAGCCTGAGATCTAGCTATAATCCACAAGCTCATTTCATAACACCACAGCTCTGAGGTATTTCATTTATGCGTGTTTTAATGGGACAGTCTTACTCCCACGTAAATCTAGGGATGTTGGGAACGGCCAAGGATCCCTCCAGCCCAGTGTCAGTAGTAGTTGCTTAGAGAAACAATGTAAACCCAGGGTATCTAAAGACATACCTCCCTGGACACAAATTCCCTGCTTTCAGCTATCTGTGGCTTTTGGGACTTTCTTAAGAAATGGAGCCTTTGATAACTGACACGCTTTTCTTTTGTGAGTTCGTCTTTTGAAACGCATTTATACTTTGTATATCTGCACATCCTGCGGCAGTGAGTTCCCCAATGTGTGCATGACTTGAAAAAACACTGCCTTTCCTTGCTTCTAAAACATGTATGTGCTATTTCTTTTTAATGCTCCCTACTTCATGCATTATAAGAAAGAGTGACCAGTCATCCCTCGTTCACCTCCATCCTGCCTGAGACCGAATAGACATATCTGCCAGCAGCCCAAAGGCCAATATTTTTTCTTACTTGAAGAATCCCAGTTACTTAATCTTCACACTTTTCATACGTTTCCTCATCCTTGGTGCTTTCAGTTTGGAAAAAAAGGTAACAAGGATATATGACAATGGTGTATAAAACTTAGGAGATGCAGATGCAAGCTTTGTTTTAGAAAGTCTAACTAGCAGATTGCCAGAAGGTGAGAAGAAGTATACTGGTCCTTCTCCTAGCTGTTTTTCATGTTACCAGACACTGATCACTGCCAGAGACAGGACCCTCAGTTAGATGGACCTTGGCTTCTAGTGTAGCAGTTTCATGTTTTTCTGTATTTCTTGATCTTCTACTGGTTCTTTAGACTGCCTCTCACATTCCTTGTTCCTGGTATGTTTGGAAATGTTTATATCAAGTTTTATGCCTTTATTCAGTTGTTCTTTAAGGCTCTCTTCCCTCAACCTTATTATGATCGTATATGCCTTTCTTTGGTTTTCTTGTTTGTACAAGACTTCTGTGTTTTCAGGTGTAATGTTTTACTTCTGATACCTTCTTTATTCTGCAGTTTACTGTGACAGCTTTTCTCTAGGGGAGGTGGGAGGGAGTTGCTTTAATGCTGGTTGTTGGTTTTTGTTTGGTTGGTTTTTTTCCACCGAGTGATGTATATTTTGGGGTGTGTTAATCTGTGGGTTGGCAAAAGGCTTCGAAAGATCTGTTTGACCCTCAGCAAAGAGCAGGTTCTTCACCCCTGTTTTGCAAGAGTGAAAAAACCCGAATATTTCTTTTCTCGTTCATTATCTGTGTGACATTTTGGCAGCTGAGTCAGCTGTGTCTGCAGTTGTATTTCAAAGCTTGCAAAACTTGGGAATAGAAATAAGAAGGTGGGAATTCACCCCTCCTGAGAGTCACCACCACAGCTGAGTCATGCAAGACCCACTGGTGTTCTATAAAGCTGGGGAGAGGTTGACATGCTGCTCAGGCTCTGTGTTGGCCTTCTGCCAACAGAAGAGTTTCACGGTATCTCTAACAAATTCTGTGGGTAAGTCATGGAGGATACTTGTGGCTGGCTGCCCCACCATAGCATGCGTACCTCCAGCAAAATGAAACTGTGGAACCATATTTTGTTCTATGTTTTGGTACCAGAACATACCCCTAAATACTAACAATGACAACAGTAACAATAATATCATCAGTGGTTACACATCAGTGATAAAAAGTGCCACCTGTGAGTTAACATGAAGTATGTTAATCACCTTTCTACAACAGGCAACCTTCACATTTAATTTTGGTTTACAGTTTGTTAATAAAAGCTTAATTTTACTCCCTCCCCCTATACAAAGCATGTGCTATAAAATAACCAAAAGCAATCATCCAAGTGTGAATGCAATAGAAAGCTCCATTCAGATTTATTATGTAACTATGAAAGGGGAAGTTTAATATACAGTAGATTGCAAAATAAGGCAAATATATTCAGCTAGCATGTAATTGTGTTTAAATTTTATAACTTGACTGGTATTGTGAGATACATCCTGACAATGAGTCACTGAATTTTACATATCATCCCGTTGTTATTAATAAGCTCTATTCCTATAATGTCTTATATCCCAATTGGTCTCAGGCATTCAAATGTTGTATATATTGGGAACGGTTCATCTCTGTAAGGACGCGATGCAGCAGTTGTTTCGCATTGCACGGTAACTCTTCAGGACAGGCAGCAGAGAGTAATGCTTTAGTGGTTTAAACTGCAGGAGTACATGAGGCAATGCATCATCATTCGGCCCGATACCTTGGCAAAATGCTGCTTCAAACAATGTCCTTATGAATTATCGAGTGGTATTTGCATGTAGCACAGGTGGAAGCTGTTGCAATAACACATCAGCAGGAGCGGCCAGAGTTGAAGCAGTGGGTTTGTTGTAGCGGGTGCCCAAGGGGACGAAGCTCTAAGATGTATGTTGCCTTGGGAGACGGCTGCGTTGTCCCCATCGCCTGGCTCCGGAGTGGCTCAGGCCTGTTTGAGCTGTGTGTGCAGGCAGCTGATGCCATCATAGCTGACGTCGGTTTTGCCTCTCCCTGATGCGATTGGGTCCAGCAGGGCAGGACCAACCCTGATGACCTAGAGGTGGGCTCCATCCCTTGGCTCTGGTCACAGCCTCGCTTCTCCCGTGCTGTTCCTGCTTGTCGTTAAATGAAGTCAGGCTTGGGGATCTAGTCAGGGTTTGGAGAGGGAGCGCGAGTTTGTCGTTCTCCTCATGTGGATTACAATCTCAAGCATGGCATGTTAATTTTATGCTAATTTGGCCTTGCTGCCTCTGTGCATAGTTGAAAACCATAGCTCCCATGAATGTCTGTGAGAAATACAGACATGCATATGGACAGAATAGAAACCTAATGTCCCAGTAGTCCTGCGGGAAAAATGCCTTGCTGCTGGGTGAATCCTTTTAAATGTTTTTCCTGAGCAGTATAAACACAAAACGGACAGTCTGTTCCTGTAACATGCTTACATTTTAAGGCTGCATAAGCAACGCTTGCTGCTTAGTTCCTAGGAAATGAAACGTGTGAGGTATAATATACAATAATTTGGTTTCCTTTTATTCAAGTGCCTGCATCCAGAAACGATGGAAAAGGGTAAGGACAAAATGTCATCTTTATCGCTGAATTAAGCTCTCCAGGACACAGACTGCCCCTTTATTTTTACCATGGCAGGAGTCAGCGTGAAGAAACACTGTCTTCTGTTTCAACAGAAATAAATCAGGCTAACAATATGCTGAGTGCCAGCAGTACTGCAACAAACATTTTGTATCTGTAGGCCTGGTAAGTGCTAAGGCTGGCTTTCCCTTGGCCTGCAAACAGAGCAGCACATGCATGCGAGTCCCTAAAAGGCATTAGGAGATAGCTGTCATTGTTGGCTGGGGCTGTATACCGTGTTACAGCTGAAAAAGGCTTTTGTCCGCCTGTCGTGCAGCAGTGAGAAGGTTTGGCAGTGTGCTGGAGATTGCATAGGAAGAAGCTAATTACTCCATTTCATCCTCTTTTGTTGGGTGTTTTCCCTCTCTCTCTCTCTCACAGAGTCGTCTTTTTCCTTGCTCAGCTCCTCTCAGCAGAAGCCAGTGACCGCGTGCTCTCTGCGAGGCCACAGTCGGAACTGGCACGCCACAGCCTCGCCAGCCAGGCAAGAGGTTAGTCACCCCCACGTAGGGGCTCTCCCCAGCCTCTGCACAGTCGGCTCCTGGGCACAGATGAACACTTCCAGTGAGTTTTTCCCCAGGAGTGTGAAATAAATAATTAAGAAAACATTCAGTTGCCTTACGTGTAAATGCAGTCGTGTGGCCCAGCCACCAGTGTTGAAGGGCTTTGTGAAATCCTCTGAATGTCCCTATTGGTTTGTGTGATGCACATAAGGGGCAAGTCAGGCACAGGGACGCAGTGCTCCCAGCTGACACCGTTGTGGCCCGCTATGAAATCAGGCATCTCCTTGGTTGGAGACCATGAGGTAATCTTGGTTGTTCCCTGATGGGGTTATTCCGAAATGGAATAACCAAACTCTGCTTTTGTGTATCGTTGCCATAGTAGTCAATACAGAAAAAGAGGATGACTCACATGGTGATCCTTGCATGCACTGTGCTAACTGAGTCCAGGTTGGGGCAAAAAGTCAGGCAGTCCTACACAGTTCTGCAGTGTGATCGTGCCTACCAGAAACTGCAGAAGATGGTGTTGTGTAAATAGCTGTATCCTTTGGACCCGGTCCCAGCTACTAGAGAAACCAGGTGTACTTTGCAGAACAGACACAACTGTGCTCTAACCATGCCTGCAATTCATGCTATTGCCCTTGGCCTAAAAAGCAAGTGGTGCATGAGGCAGTATTTTCCAGAAGCAAAGCCATAAAACATTTAGTTTTCCTTTACTTTGCAGAACAAAGTTCTGCTGAGTCAATGTCAAGGAAAGCCACGTTGTAAGTGGTTCCCTGGGCATGGCTGGTTTTTCTGCATGGAAGAGGATCCTTAGTGCTAGACATGAGGGGTGGAGGGGAATATAAACCCAAAGCTTGTGTTTGGTACACTAGGCTCTGCAGACTTCATGGGATTTACAGAAATGAATTCTGTGGCTAAAACAAACCCTGGGTTCAGTTCCAGTTTTCCTGTGGTGGTAAATGTGATTGTAAGAACTTGGATGGCCTTCTTGATGAAATTTCTTTGAATGTCATCTTGGTATGGAGAATATATGAAAATGGGCTGTCTTGTGGTTCAGCCCCTACTCCCGTTGTCTTGTCCAGTCAATAACACTAGAAGCACAGGTGTTTGGTAAAGTATTTCTGTAAATCTACCAGCTGCAACCAGGAATGCAGGGGAACATTACAGTATGAAGAGGGTTTTTTTTGTTGTTGGCTTTTTTTTTTTTTTTACAAAGATGGTTTTGATCTTTTTCACAAAGTTATATTTGTCTTCCCATTTGAAATAAGCCTCTAGTTTGTTTTTTCATTTTAATTTATGTTATTTGCTTTCACTTACCCCAGAGAAATTTAAGCACCTGGCGGTGAGAGACAACTATTTTGAGTGGTAGAATAACATAGTACCCAAAGCAGTACTTCTTGCTGCATAAGGACCACAAAGTACCTGACAAATGTTAAAACACTGTACTTCACAGTATCCAGGAGAGAAAGCAATTGTTCTCCACATTTTACAGAGAGCAGGAGCTGAAATTAATGGTTATATTGATATGTCCCCTTAAGACTAATGTATTTTTATCTGAGCATCACTGAGTTTCAGCAAGTAGCTGTGGTGTGAGTGTCTTTAGACTTTACTTTTATGTTTTAGTCTTTACTGGAGTGAGCATGTAGTTTTTAAGTATAATAGAGCTTTAATCTTGTAGCTATGTGTTCTTCTGGCTTTACTTGCAGAGAGCATTACAAATTTGTAACTGAAGCTGTGTGGCTGGTGAGCAGATCTTGATACAAAACCCAGATCTTTTGTCTAAACCTCTAATTTGTACACAATTCATTTTGTCCTTGCTACAAGCTTACAGAGTATTGATTTAGACATGGCTTGTGCCCCCTAAGTATTGCACTCATCTGTCAGGTCAGACTTGGAAAAGAGGTGTTTTTTTGTTTGAATGCAGCGTGCCCCTTAAAGTGATGTCCCTCCCTTCCCAAATGTTAAGGGGTGAGAAATATGTGTGAGAAAATGTGAATATGCTCTGAACTATTCTTGTCTCTTTACCACCACACCCTACCACATCCCATTTCCTTCTTCTGGGCAAATCTACCTGGCAGGTTTTCAGCTGCCATTTGCCAGCTTTGTTAAAGATGCTGCAAGGCGCCAAGAATATCATTCTAAAAACATCTTTGTTAGTCAGGGCTGTCACTTCTGCCAGTGCTGGGGTTCCCAGCTCCTGATAAAAGCTACTGGCTTATGAAGTGTTGACTTAAGACCTGTCACGGTATCAGCAGTTTGGGTGTAGTGGGATGGGCTGGCTGTGGCCAACAGGATAGGAGAAGATGATCAGACAGTGGCTTGTACAGCATATGAAGTCAGCCCTAGGAGGTGGATAGCAACAGATCAAAAAGAAGAGGAGAAGTACAAGGGTGAAGAGAGGTAGCAGGGAAACACCCCGCAGCAACCTGGATCATTTTGCATGCCTCCAGAGGATCATGTATTCTAAAACAAATAAAACTGGACGTGGTGTCAAACTGAGCTACCTATATTTCCAGCATCTTAGGAAAAATGCTTCCTCAGTGTGCACTAAGGGCTGTGCTCAGACTTGCAGCATTCTGTGCTCAGCCTCCAAATGTCGAATATTTTATTCAAGATTTGATTTACTTCTTGAGGAAGTAGACTAGAAAAGCTCCTGGTGTGTTGCCTCTAGTTACTAATTTAAATTGAGATTAGAGCAGGAGAGTATCCAACACCATTAGTTTGCCTCGAAACTTTCTGCATCTGGCAGCGTCTCCTGGCTGGTGCTAGCACTCTCTTTAAATTGCGAAGAAAGCCTGAGAGACTTTTTACACCTGGCACAGGAGCAAGCAGGCAGTCAGGTGTTCCTGCATGAACACTGAAGTTACGATAGGGGTAACATCTCTAAGGTTATGGGAAGGCATTTGCCTTCCTCTTTTTGTTACGACACATTTTCTTGAAGTCCTTCCTCTCCATAGCAGTTATATATCCATGTGTACAGGAGGGGCTCAGAAGGACTCCAGGAAGCTGGTTCTGTGACCAGGAGATGCAGCCTGGACTAATTTCTGTGGCTCACCTCCTTGGAGCATTGTGGGCTCGGCTACATGTTCCCATTTAAATTGGAGGCATCCTGGAAGAAGTCAGAAAGGAAGCCAAACACCCTTGAGAGACGTGGTAGGTTGCTGATGTTGCCATGATGGCATTTAGGACTCTGAAGACTTGTCCTGTGGAAAAGGCCCCCAGGAGGAGAGCACAGGCTGGGCAGCTAAGGGCTGTCCTTTAATGGCCTAAGGCCCACAGGGTGAGCTCTGCTTCTGAGCACCATTCGAGCACGCTGTATCTGTGTGCACCAAAAGGTGATTCTTCAGTCACGTCACCCTGAACAGAAAAGCTTTGCTGAATTAAAATCTGCATGGGGTAAGGCTTACAGAGAAGCATGTAAAAACATCATACTGCAGTCTGGAAGACAAACTGCAGTATAATATCACTCTCCCTAATTGCAGAAAGAGCTACATTATTAAAAAATGATGCATTTTTATTAGAGAAAAAACACTGAGCAGAGCAAGGCCATGAGGTTGTGAGGCAAAACAGAGCTGAAAAAATACTTTTTATTGTAAGAAAGAATCAGAAATTGGAAAGAATAAAAAGTTGATTCTTGGAAATTACAAATTGTCACTGTGCAAAAAGTTCAGAGAAACAGCAAGAATACCTGGCTCACAATTATAGGCATCTGGCACATGAGTCGAAGAAAACCATCACAGCTTAGGAATGTCAGCCAAGCTGTTCTGATCCTATCTAGAGGAAATGTGCTGGTTCATTAACTCACAAGCCAGTCCATTAAAGTATATTTCATAGTTTTTAAGTGTTTATCAGCTAAATAAACCCTGCGGGTGAGCTTGTCAATAGATGAGGGATTTTCGCTTCATTATTTCTGCTTTGCAACTTGGATGACCTTGAATTTGTCTTCTGTTAAGGTTCCTGGTCTCATATTGGCATTTGTGGCTTTCTGCTGCAGATATGAACATCAGCTCAGGCTTATTGACAGTTTCTTCATTTATAGGATCAACATAATTTCCTTTCCAAGAACAAATTTTTCTGCCACTGGATTCACATCCTCCATGACGCAAACCCCATTATTAGAATTGCAAAAAAGTTGTCCTCCTCTGGACACCTGACTGTTTTACTCTGTCTTGTTCTTTTTGTCTTCCTTTGCACCTATTGAGAGGCCAGGGATGTATCCAAGAACTTGCAGAGGATTAAAAGGTTCTCGTATAGGCTTCTAACAATTCTTTTTCCACTTACTGCATTTACTTCATAGAGTGGTCGGTGTCTTTTTATTTTTTTTTATTAAACTTGTCACTGGATTTTACTTTCCCAATAGCATCTTAATTTTCACAGTCCCTCTCTACCATAGAAGTACTATGTAATTTGATGAAAGGACAACATAATATATTTTCTGCTACTTTTAAGTAGCAGAATTTCTCCTCTGAACATATTGATGCCAGTGCATGAACTGCTTTTCCCTACCGTTTCTATTTTTCAACTTAATTTTTGTTTTCCTCAGTATGTCTGACTGGATTCATTTAATCTTTTCTGCTCACAGTTTACCTTACAAGTGGCTGGTGCATGTGTGATTCTAAATGAATTCTGCAATAATTATAATTTTTAAAAAAATAATAATTTTTTAATTAAAAAGAAAAAAATTCAAGCTCCATGTTGTGATCTTGATGGGAAATCAAATACTAAAACAAAGGAACTGAAAGTATATAGTGGTTCCAGAGTGGTTAGTGGTAAAATACTTCACCTAATCTAGACCAACTACATTTTAGTTATTCATCCTTTTTTCCTTTACGACCAATGGGACAATTTAGTGATTGATTAATCTGAACTTTTAATATATTTTTTTTCTTTTTTTTTATAAAGAGAAGAATTAGGATTAGGATCAGGCAACATTTCTCACCATTGCCCATGAAGGGAAATCTAAACAGCTGCTTTTAGGATAGTTGGCCAAAGTTAGGTGGGATGAATGCTATGTTCTATGAGTATAACATAGTTACATAATTTTTCTTATAGATATGAGTTTACTGGCAGTGGTTGGATGCTTCTGCTAGAATTCTCCTAGTGGGAGATAGATGTGTGTTGTATTTGCTTAGAGCATTTAATGTCTGTCTTCATCCACGCTTACTCCTTTCTCAATAACAAAAAAAGGTGAGGCAGCTTTCCCTAGATGTATTCAATGCTCTCTCTACATCAACATAGGGATCCCACCATGCATTCTTCAACTTTTCACCGATTTTTTTTTTTTTTTCCTAGATTCTTAAAAGCATGAGCAGGTGAAAAATCTGTGTGTGTTACTGCATTTACCTTCCTTAGCAGCAGGGCTGAATCTTTGGATCCACGCTACATACAGACTCTGCTGCTTGAGTGAGTAAGAAACAGCAGTAGCAGACTGTTACTTAACATGTGAGGAGGTGCTGGAGGACGCACAGGATGGCAGTGAGGTCCACAGATAGGTGCCAATAGCTCATACATTTGGCAGCTCTGGGGACCTGGTTTCTACTCCAGAGGAAAGAGCCTTCAGGAGAGGCTATGTCTCCTCAACCTCAGCAGTATCCACTTGTACCAGTGCAGGTCCTTCTCCCAGTTCCAGTTTTTACCCATCTGAATCTTCACATCCTTGACCACTTGTTCCCAGCCTCTCTTAGGAGCTCTGGCCTTTGGTAAGTGGGTGTATGTGGAGTAGATACACCTTTTCAGACTAAGCAACCATGGGGATGGGGACAAGGCCATATGAGCCAGTCCTGTGTTCCCATCTTGATTCCTACCCTTTTACTACACATCAGCCACTGTTTGTATTGTCTGCTCTTTTCTTCTACTGTTTGATCCCATTTCCAGCCTCCATGCCCAAAGATCTCTTTTCCCTATCTGAAAAAGTCATAGCCTTCCTCAGCTTCGTCCTAAATTACTTCCTCTATTGCCACTCCTTCCATTCAAGACTTTTTCTTTTGTCCATCCCGGGAAGCCCCACTTCTTCCAGCCTCCATGCCGCACAAGTGGCACAACAGTACAAGAGGGATGACGCTGCAGCGGTTCCAGTGCCCCAGGAGGCAAGCGGGCACAGGAGGGCAGCCCCGCTCAGCCACTGCGTCTGCGAGCCAGGCCACTCGCTGTGCAGGGAGCCCAGGAAAAACCTAGCTGCTGGCCTGAAAGTGCCAAGCCTTTGCTGAGTGAGGCTTGAATTCAGTCAGAACCGGGCAGTTATTTTTTGCAGGGGTAGGAAAGGACGTGTCTCGCACACTTGAACCCAGCCTCTTAAATTTCATCTTTTTACTGCAGAGCATAAAGGCACATGAATTTTGTGAAGAATGGTTATGAGAGCTCTTTTAAAACAGACAAATGGCATATGTCTTCATAAACCTGTACTAAAAAACTTCTTACTGCTCATGCTTTCAAAAACAGTGTCCTGAAGCACTATGGTGCTTCAGCACTTTTAGGTGACTGGCAAGGGCACCAAACAAGGCACTGGAAATGCACAGTCTGACTAGAGGCACTTCCTAGCGGCTCAGCCAGCTCCCAGCTTGCGTTGTCCTGAGATCCTGTGCTTCTGGCTGGGCATGTTTGGCTTTCGTTGCCTCCTGCATTGTGTGATGCCCTGCTGAGGGGACCGATGAAAATGGCAGCCTCTTGTCAGAGCGGCAGCTGGAGGTGACCTTTGGAAAGCAGTGAGCTCTCGGCCCAGAGTCCTCTTGGGAACGGGGGGCCTTCAGGCAGCAGGATTTAATCGCAACTTTTAGTGCTTCAGAAATTATTCCTTCATGCTTGCAGAAGAAAAGCTACTAATTAAAACGAAAGATGCTGATAAACTGGTGGGAGTTCAGTGGCAGGCCACAAAGGCGGTTGGCACTGTAGCACCCGCCTGGGGCCCGTGCCCCCGAGCTCCTAGCCCCTGGTGCGCCCTGTCATGGGGCGGGCGGCCATTAGCCATGGGCGAGCTGGTCACGTACCCGCTTCTCCTTTGAACGGGCCCTGGGTGCCCGGGGCAAATCCGTCCACCTCCACCAGCAGCTGCTTCCTCCATGGACTGCATGAGCTTTGCATGTGTTAATGTGTTAAAATGACCCGATCTGCAGAGGGTCCATGTTCAAATAGACGTTTGGTCACACCACCACCACTGTAGTGTTATCGTTCTAACAAGGATCCTTGAAGAATCTGCCCGTCCCCATAGTGGTGTGTGACCCTGCCCTCTGAGCAGAGGCTGAAGGAGCTGGGCGGGCTCAGCCTGGCAAGGAGATGGCTTCAGAGATGGCTTCAGGGCTCCTGGCGGCAGCCTGCCCGGCCCTGCGAGGAGGTGACAGGGAGGGGAGGTCCAGGTGCTCTGTGGAAGCGTCTAGCAGGGGGACAGGACACAATGGTCATAAATCGGAAGAGAAAAGGTTCTGACTTGAGATAAGGAGGAAAAAAGTCACTGTGAAGACATGAACAGGTTTTCCAGAGAGGCTGTGGATCTCTGGAGATCTCCCAGACTTGACTGGAAGACCCACAGCAACTTGGTCTTAGTTCAGGATTGACCCTTGGGCAGGAGGCTGGTCTCCTGAGATGCCTTCCAGTCTGTCTGATTCTGTGTCTCTGTGAAAGTGTAAAAATACCTAGAATTTAAGGCCAGCAAAGCTGGAGATGGGTGTCCCACTCCAAGTGTAAAAAAAAAAAAAAAAATTGTGCTGACATACCAGGTTTAGATTTTACCCCTGATTTTCACAGAAAGCATCTGAATCTTGCTCATTTTCCTCATTTTTCAGTCCTAAGTCATACTGATTTTTGGCTATTCTGAACCTTTGCTGTGGGGTTGGCCGGTTCTGCTGATTACTAAGTGCTGGGCTGGTGGAATGCTGACAGTGTTACCAGACATGTGCACACTCTAGCAGAGGATGCTATATTTTAATATAGTATTAAGAGATCCTTATAACAAACATGAAAGGGTTAAAAAGCAAAGTCACCATCTGCACTTTAAATAACAGCTTTGCAGACTTCTTCTCAGTTTTCCATTTTTCCTCCTAAAAAATTTGAGAAGCCCAAATTGACAGCTGATTTCTTAGATGCTGTGGAAAGAGATCCTTACTACAGTGATGTAAGGCTGCACTTGAATTATCCCTTAAAAATAAAAAATGACAGCCTCGTCAGCTTGTTTGATGTGGCATTTGAACAGAAGCTACAGCTTCTATTTCAAATGTTGATAGCAAAATGTTGGAGGGGGAGAAATTCCTGCACTAATAGGAGAAACTCTTGTCAGTCATGCCAGAGTGTTAGGAAACATCATGAGATCTGGATGAAATCTGCCAAAAACTGTACACCATAATTTTCTAAATACTGAGCTAGTCTTTGGTGGTGTGCTCTGGAGATTTTTAAATGATGACTTAATTAGAAAACAAAAACATATAAATCGATGGTTTCTGTGTGGTCCCATTTTTAGCAGAAACGGTTATTTTAGTTGTCATGAAACATTAATTCCCCTTTTGTGCATTTTTATATTAAAACACTAATGAATTTGTATGCCAAAACAGGCCCTCCTTAATTATGCATGGTATATATTCATTAGGCCCCAGAGGGAAGGGGGAAGGTCATGTGTCTCATTACCATGTGTGAAATGATAATGAAATTAGCAATGGATGGACAACAAATTGGAAGCAAGTTTATTGTAACTCGAGGGAAGAAGTTGCTGGAATATTTTGATGCCTAATTTTTTTTGCTGAACATCACGGGCAGAATGACTGCAGTGAGTGTGACAGCCTCCATGCCATCCCCAAACAGGGGTGCTATAATAGGAAAGTACCACATCTGTGTGTGTACCACTCTGCAGCTGAGGAGAAACGCCTTTGGAGCAGGTGGATTGTTTTAATTATGCAATGGCTAGGAATGACCCATGGGGGCTGCGGGAGCTGTTTTGGTCAACTGGGACTGCCCTGGTACGAGTCTCAGAACATCCAGATCGTTTCAAAAACATCCAAGCTTAGAATACACCACATTTCTACTTGTCTTGCAGCAAAGTTCTGTAGGAGCCAGAAGCTATAGGACGCTTCTGAAATCAACGGAGACATTTTTTCAAATGTGCCATTGCTGGTGCTTATTTAATCCTTCAGCAGCTGGAGATGCACTGAAATGTTTAGACAGAATATACAGCACAAGACTCTCTGGCTGGAGTTAAGTTTTAGATTGTCTCATGTGTTGATCAAGTTATTATCTGAGGATAATGTGGCCACACTTACTACATTCTCATTGCACTAATGTCTTCAGCCCCAGACATAGCAAGCATGGATTGGGGCCAGTAAACATAAAGGCTGAATAAAGCTGGGAGGCTTTCTTCCATGTTCTTATAGGAAAAAAAAACCCCAAACCACCCAATCCCAAACCAAGCAAATCCCTACAAAATACAGACTAAGATACTTCATATTTTAGTCCTGTTGCTACTGCACAAAAGCAGAGGAAGTGTTTGTATTGGTCAGATGAGATTTAGGCTGTCCTCAAGGGGAATATCTTACGTTATGGGCTCTTGTACATCCAAAGCAGCAAAGGCAGTTACTCAGTTTTGCAGCACTGGAATTGAGACTTAATGCTTTCCTGTCCATCAGCATAGCAGCTGTCAATCTAGGGTGTAGTGAAAGCTTGTTGGGAATTTTGAATTGGGATAGTCAGTTAAGATCATAACAAGGTCTTGCGACTGTCAGTCTCCTTTGCAACAAAATGCTATCTGTGGGTGCCGTCCTGCTTTTCTTGCAGGGTTTTGAGTTCAGGGGAATATGGATGTAACTGTTCTGGGGCATACGCATGTGCGTGTTCTGCTTCCCTGCCGGGGGTTGGCTAACCTCGCTTAACAAAACCACTTTCTGGAGGAGCGTGGTTCAAATTATGATTATGAACTAGCTTTCTTGCACAAAAAGCAAACTGTGTATGTTTTTATTACAGATAATTTTTCAGTTATGATAAAAGGAGTATTAATCACAGTTATAAAGGGAATATCTTATTACCTCTGTGTAATCCTCCCTTTATAATAGCAGAGAAAATATATCTTATGAAAATAGAGTTAACATTTTCCCAGTATTTAAAATATTTGGTATATTCATGATATTGCAAGCTGCCTTCTCTGACTTCAGAATTACATAGAGACGTATTAGTCTAATTGGGTTCTTCTCCCAAAATATTCCATTGTCCTGCATATCTTGGACTCTTTTCTGAAGAGGAGTGATTTTTCACATCACTTGTGAAACTAGGAAAAATAATAAAGAAATGGTTTTCAACCATTTTTTGTGCCTAGTGTTACCGCTTGGGGGAAGACGTACTTTATACTACTGTTTTTTCGTTTGCTTTTGTTCCATCTAGATACCCATTTTTTGAATACTATTGTTCTTTCTGATATAATTTATTTTTCTAGTTCTTCCTGATGAAATGTGGCTATCTGTCACTTACAGGCCATGCTAAAAAGTATTGACTAATGGCTGAAGAGCTCAGGTCATGAACAAGATTCTTTGATCTTTCTTCTAGGCAGGCATAAAGCAGGGGCTCTTTTGGAAAGCAGGACATGACTCCACAGTCATATACAGGGCTTATGATAAGCTGGATGGTATTGATGGAGTAATATCAACAGTAATGTCATTAGGAGAGAGGGATGTTTATCTTTTAATGAAACCAATTATCTAGTCATTAGCTTTTTATGCTTGGATTATCTATTCTTTAGGTTTTCTATTTCATGTTAGGAGCTCTTCCATTTTCCTTTGATCCTTCTAAATGTGTATCTTTGACATGCTGCATCCCATGTGTGACCAGGACTTGCCTTTGGGAGCTGGGTGTGTGGAGGGCCAGAAAGATTGCTGGAAATGCTGATAATACCAGCATGGCAGCCAAGGATGATTGCTTTTTCTGAGAGGCTGAACTGTCTTAAAATGGTAAATTGGTACATTTTGCTTTGCATTAAAAAGTAAGTGTTAAGATACAATGCTTTTTAAAGACGGGCAATTTTTTTCAAATGTGTTCCAGAGGCATATCAGGGTCAGCCTGTTATGGGTACAGGGTTTCACTGGTTGTTCCAGCATGGTTCAGTGAGACCAAGAGGTTCAGGTGCTTTAGAGATCTTGATAGCACTTATCACATACAATACCTGCCACTGGAAGACATGATTTATTATCATGCAGCATGTAGTAAGCTAGTGCTCCCTGCAAACTTCCTGTAAACCACAAGTTTTTACTTCTGATAACTGTACAGGCTAGTTTGTTTCCTCAGGTCAAACTGTCTTTCAACTGACTGATACCCATCCAAGGTAACTCCCTTCCTCAGGATAAGTGTCCCACTGCTCCATTAAGCTTACAGAAATGTCTTTTTCCACATGTGGAAATATTTGTGGTGTGTTGATTTTGCAGTCCTTGTGAAAAACTGTGCTGCATCGAGCTGTGTTTGTAATCTCCAGTCACAGCTTTCTCCATTTGAATGAACGGTTTTGGAGGAGAACAAGTGTGTGTGTGTGTGGGGGTGCATCTGTCCATTATCTTTTCTCAGGGTCTTGTAGCAAAATCCCATAGACACATGGGCCCCATTTTATTTCATATTACTTGGGACATTATCCCATTATTTTGATGGTGTTTGCTGCAAAATTCAGTGGGATTCTCTTGCAGCCAGTGAGGGCCCTTGACTCAAATGTAAGTTTTATTATCTAAGCAGCTTATATTCTCTTTAGAGGAATAGAAATCCCTACCTGGCCTCTGCAAGTTAGCATCAAGTACTAGAGAGCTGGGGCTAATGAAGCCTTTGTCAGTATTTTAATTTACTACGGGCAATTTACTAGAGACCAGGACAGCCCGTCAGTCGGTAACTCTCTATACAGATGGATCTAACAGCTCCACATAAACTGTAGATCATTTTGGAACTTGAATCCAGTAGAGTCATACAGAAACATGTCATATTCCTGATTTGGGTTTGCTATTTACAGAAAACACTATTAGGGAGTACAGTGTTAGTTATATGGGCTCTTTCTACAGACTGGATAATTAAAGACAGGCTAAACTAGTGACCAAATTGCAGACGTGAATCAAAAGTACTGAGGAGACAATTCACTGCATGCTGGAGTGAGATCCCTGACATCATGAAGCAGATTTTTATGGTGAGGGCTGCTGTTGGGATTGTGTTTGAGTATTATAGAATTACACCCTACTGCTTCATACAGAGTTCTAGATATGCTTCCAACAGTGCTTTTGAGCCATCAGTTTAAAACATGTTCTCTCATCTAAATTCAGCTACTTTTCATTTCCAGTAAGTCTTTTCTGTGTTTCCAAGGATGATAGCAGATATTTGTGTCAGTTCTGTCTGTCTTGTGTCATTCCTGCAGCACTCAGACAGTGTTTCCCACTTCCTTTGCCTTCTAGAGAGTAGTAGATTCCAGAAGGAAAAAAAAAACAACCAAAGAACAAAAAACTGCAATAAAGCTAAGTCACAAACTCAGTTAAAAATACACTGTCCTGATGTACTACTTTCCTTTGCTGCGATTGTACCTGCAACATCTCCAGCTTTTTGGTGTTACGCATGGCCTTCATCAGCCCTGCCCTTTTTATGGCAGCATTTGTGGAGAGTGGACACAACCTTCCCACTGAGCCGGCACTGGAAATCACCCTTTCCTGGCTCTGATTCTAGGCAGGCTGGAGATTAGTTTCTTGTGCTGGTGGTTCCCATATTGCCTGTTCAAACTTTACCCCTATCAATAATCAGTTTGACTACCTTAAACAGATGAGCTAAACCCAGGCAGGTGATGCTATACTAAAAAGCATAAACACTGAGCTTCACGATTAATTCTTTGTCCAGCTGGTCAAATCCTCATTTTGCCAGACAACCCATAAAGCTGCAGGTGAAAAATTTTTGAAGCTGTTATAAATAAACACCTGAATTATGTTTTGCCAGCTATGTTGTCTATTTTTAAGACTTCTCTGTGGGCAAGGATTTCATCACACTGAGCTCAAATTAAATTTGGTGAAAAATTAACGAGTACAGCTGTAAGTCAGCTTCTTTTCAAGATAGGGACTGCTGCCTTTGTACAAGCGCACAGCTGCTTCAGCAAAGGGTATAATTTTACCCACAGTATTTGTGGAGCTGCTGCTGCCTCAGAGGGAAAGACTGGGAATGAAGGCGTGAGACAGGAGCTCCTGTGAACATCCTCATCCTTTGGGCAGCAAATTGCGTTGCTTCCTATCCTTCCATAAATCCTTGAGCCAGCTTTGCTCCTCCTGTCTGTCCTTAGATTATGCAGTGAGAGTGGCAGCTCCCCTTTCCTACTCTTTCTCCTCTTCCTTTCTTGCAGGGAGCTCCTACACAAAATTGCTATATCAGCCCCACACACTGGTATAGGGCAGGTGCTGAATGGAGGTGGGAGAGGGCAAATGGGCTGCCATGGCAGGGAATGGGCTCTGTGTGGAGACGCAGCTGGGGATTAGCTCCAGCAGAGGGAAGGGGAGGTGGGTTAAGAGGTTGTTAAGTGAGAGAAGGAGAAACCGGAATGAAAAGGGTACACTTCTGGCATATTGTCACCTGCCTAGAGATTTCTGTAAGAGGGAGGCAATTGCAGTTACCATGCAAGAGGGGGAAGACAGATAAAACATTCAGAAATAATTGCAGAGCCTTTCATTAGCTGTTATTCAAATTACGTTATCTTAGCTTTTGTGCTCAATTATCTGATGGCTGCCAAACAATACCCAGAGAGCTAGGGAAAAAATGCAGGCTCAGCTATGGGAGTAATTTAACATACATTTAATGGGAGTGCTTTGTGGGTTTGTCCCTGGGAGGATGGGAGGATTGCCCCTTCCCCAGCAATTAGCAGGAGCTGTGGATGACCTGCGTCTGGGCCAGACCCGTACAGCTTCCTGCACCGCCAGTGCTGTTGCACAGACGTGCTTTGGATGTGAGCCGTGGGACTTCCCACTTGAGAGGTGCTTTGAGGTACAGAATGGAAGGAGAAACAGTGGGAAGCCCTGTTGCAAGGGATGGGGAGATCTGCTGTGGTTGAAAGGCCGCCCCTGGCCACCTCTCTTCCCTGAGTAAGCTCACCGAGCCTGGCAGCTCTGTGCAGTAGCAAGTCTCGACTTGATGTGGCTCTCCTGAAGGCACAGCTCATGCTGAACTCCACCTCTGGCACTGCAGTAGCTGATCTGGCTTTCAGACACAGTAGGGACAGAGACAGCACCCAAATCTAGGTGCTGGGTGTCCTTTTTGGTTAGCACAGCCAGGGATTTCTACAGTTACAGGTCAGCACAGCATAGGCCTTACCACAGCTCTGTCAGTAGGAAGGACTTGTTTCCATGGCTTTAAATCTTCTAGACCCTTTCTATCAGTAGAACTGCTGTCAGTGAGTTTTTCTCTCTGTCTTGCCATTAATATCATTGCTCCAAGAGTGTTGCTTGATTATATATTGACCTGGATTGAAGGTTAGCGCCATGTCAATATGTAGAAAAAACAATCAAGACCTTAATTAAAAAAAAATGTTGTGGTGAAATCCTGACCCTGCTGTAAACAACAGGAGGTTGAACCATTGACTTCAAAGCAGCTGGGGTTATACCCATTGTCCAAAACAACATCAGCTCACCTCTGGTCTTCCTTTGTGCAGACGGCTTCAATCTAAATTTACTCAGCTGACCATGCTGACTATACTAACTTAAACTTTGAACAACTGATTTTTCAGCATATGAACTGTGGGCAGTTTATGGCCAAACTATGACTCACCCACATTTCTGTGCAAGTGAGCAAGGCTACAGAAGAACGTTCCTGATGCAGTAATCTGACTCTTGGTGCTCAGTCATGTGGAAATACAGGTATTACCTTCCTCTGTATCATGGGAGTCCCAGGAAAGCAGGGACAGGAGAAGTTTTCACTCCTTTGCCACAGCCAAGCAGCTCATTCCTTGCAGCGTGGGCAGTAATTTCCCACTGGCAAAAGCACAGACTGAAACAAAATTCCTACCCCCAGCCCCTTTGCTCTAGAGAAAAGGAGTCGGCAAAGGAGGCATGGTAAGTCAGTTATGCAACGAAATCACAGCGCTTCCTCCCGCTACCTCTGTCTACCACCATCCTCTGCTTAGCATTGTGCCTCCAGGCACTTTCTAGCCCCAAGTACACACCTCGTGTTTTAATTAGTGATCTGCTTAGTTTCCCCCTTGTTTGGTGTTGTGGGTTTCTTCAATAAATAAGATGAAAATATTTTGGAAGATTGGAATAAATTCAAAGCACAGAACAAAGGAAAGCCAAATGCAATTTAACTAGCAGAGTTGTGTGTGAGAAAGTAGTATGAAACTATGTGATTTCTGTGCAAACAGCTTCTATCTTTTGTTAATACTCTTGAGCTCTTACACTCTTCAGTATTTTTTTCTTCTTCTACCGAAAACTTATCTTCAGTGTTTGCTTTTAGTTCCCTATCTTTTAACACTCTATTCTTCATTCGTTTCCAGTATTTTGATAGAAGGCCACGTGCTTTCCATTTGAGAATCAGATGTCAGGGAAAAAAAACACCTCTGGTATTGCAACTGCAATGTGTCTTAGCAGCACCCTCCCCTTTCACTCTTGCACTGAAAGCCACTACATCACCTCAGACCCTCCTCTGGAGCCACCGTAACCCAGATCCCTTCTCTTCCTCAGTGAGAAGAAACTAGCTGCTTGCAGTCCCAGACAGTCTCTTCCAGCCGGAGCTCCCAGTCTGCCAGGCCTCCGCTCCTGTGGGTAACACCACTGGATGTGCTGCTCACATGTGTAACCCTTTGAATGTTTAGGGCCAATGCCCCTCTCTTTAGGTTCTATCCTCTTTTGTCTGTGGTCTCTTTGAAGATGCAGGCATCTGCCTCTCCTTTTACCTCCCTCCCGTCCTTCAGTGGCAGTTTTCATGTTTCCTCCCACTGTTTAAATTGCTCAGAGCCATCCCTTCTTGCTCTTTTTCTTGATCCTCCTCCTCTTCCACACGTCCTTTTGTGGGAAAAAGTTTGCTTGCCTGGATTTAACCACCACACTGAAGATACACGACTCTCTAATATGCTTCTCTGCTTGCTGCGTCTTTCTGATTTCTGCAGTACCATCTCAGTCACATGCAGCTAAAAATAAACATATTTTCCTCCTCCTCAGCCTTTTCCACTCAACCTGAACTGTGCTGAGAAGATTACAGAATAGTAAGTTACTTTGGTTTCTGAAAGCACCAAGTCGTATTTCAAGTAGACATAAGATTTTAAAGTTTCATAAACAGGTATAGAGAGGACAGCAGAATTTTGATGGAGCCTGGGAGCTCCAAACAATCTTTATGAAGTTCTTGGAAAAAATTCTAGAGCAGCACTACAGCCAGTTAAGTCTCTCTTGAGTGTGCAGACCAGTGTTTGAACAGACAGCCGTAGTCAGAGAGCAACACTTTCTTGAACAGCTATGAAAAAAACCTATCAAAAATAAAATAATCACCACAAAAACGTGCTCTCAAAACACAGCAACAAACCCCACATCCTCTTTCCTGAATAAGTCAAAAGCCTCCCTGCTTTTTAGCACAGTTGTGAACGGATATTTGTGTAGGGCATGTTAGTAAAGGGAAGGGGGAGGGAAAGGATAAGAAGGGGAAAGGCAAGGAGATGGGAATGAAGCCTGGACATGCCTGAGTGAGCAGTAGTTTTCAGTCTGGTCAACTCTGTATGTATTTGCAAGATCGTGCTGCCTCCGTTTTTCATTTTAAAAGGGCTTAGAATGTGTAATTGAAGTTATTTCTACTGTAATTTTGGAAGCATAATGTATCCTGCACAAGTCAGAGAGGGAAAAGAAACTTCAGTTACCTCATTGTTATCCATTAGTTTTTTGAGCTCATGTGCCCTTGGAGGACCTGGCGGGTCCTCAGCTGCGGAGTCTTTCTGGCCTTGTCAGAGTCCTTCTGGCCTTGCCTACATGGATAGATAAATAGATTTGAACTCCTTCACCCATATCCTGAGGGGCCAGATGCTACCCCGTGTCTGGAAACTGCTGCTGCTCTGGAGGCACTTTGCAGTAGTTAATATGGAGGGCTATCTCTCCTTGTTTTTCTTGTTTCAGACATGGACTATGTTGAAAATGTCCCATCTGAGATACATTCAGTACTTTCCACACTGGTTACAGATCTCCACTGCAGTTTGTTTTTAGATTTCCCTCTCACAGATAGAGCAGAGCATGAGGACCTGGAGCAGTGCTTCACCCACTCTGTTCCACACAGGGAACAAATAGAAATGTGGCTGTGTTGAGCAAGCTCTGTGATATTTGACATTGATTGGTTTGATAGTGGCTTGTTCTGCACTTCCTGCCTGTGTAATGCTGCTCCTGAGTGAGTGAGGAAGACTTGCACTGGATCCTTCTGTCATCCATGAATGTCAGTTCCTTTTCTAGCACGTTACCATGGCATCCTACCTCAGGTAATTTAATAAGGGAGAGGAAGAGGCTATAAAAGGGACACGTTCATGGTCTATTAACCCCTTCAGGAGAGCGATATAAAAGGAATAAGAGAAACTACTATGGAGGATGTCAGTGTGTTGGATTCTTGGTTGCTCCATTGCTGCTACTTGAAGACTGCAAATGAAGCAACTCATGTCCCTTCCTAGATACCATCATATTAACATCAGCACAGGTAAATGTGTTAGTAGCCTGGCCCTCTGCTCCTTGAAAAATGAAAAGTCAAGCCCTGAGAAGAGATCAGGAAATGCAGGGCAACTGGGCTATACATCATGCTATTGCCTTCATCCTGTAGATCACCTGGGGTATTTTATTTTTAAAAGTTCCTTCGTTGCATTATACTCCCCAGAATGATGCACCCTAGTCTTTCTGGAGAATCTGCTTTTGCCTGTGATTGCTAAAGGCAGTCACATTTCTAGAACAGGGTGGTTTACAGGGGCTTTTAGCTTGAACTGCTTGCTGGTCTTACGTAAGGGAAGCAACAATTGAATCTTCATAGTTGAGGCTGCACTAGGAAAGTACTTAAAATAGCAGTAAAATCTCTCGGTGTGCACTTTAATTATTAAATTTTGTCCCACTGCAGAGCAGAGTAATTTCTTTTTGGGATAATTGCCTTTTCAAAGCAATTTTTACATTAAAGATTCACTGGCTTTGCAGAAGAAACTAGGTGCTTCTAAATGCTCCTTATTAAAAATTTAGCCCGAGTCTTGTCTTGTCTTTCCTCTTTTTGCTTTTTACTTTCTCTTACACACAAAACAGTAGCCCTCATTCACTTCTAGCCTCATGTCCTCTCTTGCTCATATTTGCTTTGAGAGTTGCACAGTAAAGCAGAACAATAATGCATATCTGTTATTCAACGTTCAGTTCTTGTAAATCAAGGACGGCTGAGCGATAGCTACTTTGTGTGTCCTGCTGCCTCACAGCCCAGACTCCCACACTGAAAGGCTTCCCTTCTTAATCAAGCAAGCTGGCTTCACAGTACCCCTTTTTATTTGTGATGTTTCATAGCGAAAAAAAAAATATGTTATGGAAGGATACCAATTAAATTTCCCAGTTCATGACTGAAAATGCAGCAGCAACTCAAGCTATTCTGAATCTAGCAAGATGGATGTGCTATTTCTTGAAGTAAGTCACCGTTCATCACATTGCTGTTAATCTCACCAATGGATTTTTGCATGTCTCAAAGGAAGGAGGAGTTATGTGAAGGCAGTTACAGAGATCGCTACCACACTGAAAACAAAGCTGCCCTCCATATTCAGTGAGGATCGAACCTCTTTAAAATAATCTTGGTTATTCCATGAGAGGAAGCAGGTACTTGCTATGCAAGGGCTTTCCGACTGCTGGTGTCCTAGCCAGGCGTTTCAGCAAGGAGAGTTCAATCAGAAGAGCATTTTAGACTAGCTCACATCTGCTAAAAGAGATCAGAATCACTATTTCTGTGTGCATCACTAATGCCACGTTAGGACGGCTCAAGGTTTCTTCCTATCCCTAAGTAATTTAGAAATTAATGGAATTTTAATAGCCAGAGTTTGTCTTAAAAGAAAAAGTAAAGATGACATTGCATTAAGGGCACTTGAATTTAACTTCCATCTGGTAACTCTTTTTTTGCTGCTTGTCCTGATACTCTTCTATTGATCTAAATGGAGTTACTCCAGCTTTTCAGTAGTATAAACCAGATCGAAATCAACTCACTGACAAACCTCAAAGGATTAGAATTTTTTTTCCATTTCCCTGCCAGCTCCCCAGTTAAGTGGATAGCTATAGCCTTCAGAAAACAGCAATGCCTTCAAGGGTGATGTCTTGGACAGGTAGTTTAGACTGGGAGATAAAGTTAAAAATTCAGCTGCAACATGCAGCCGGGATTAAGACGTGGATTCAGTTTTGATATTGTTGAACCTTCATATGTCTGTACTGATGCGGTCAGCTAAAATTGGAAAAAAATGCTGAGACAAATTGATCTGGTGACATGCTACCTGCCCTTTCCACACTAAAACAATATTTGAAAAAATTAGTCTCCATCTAACTGAGCCTGATCTGGAGCCCAGGTGCAGATCTGGGTTTTCACTGAAAATCTCCCACCAGCAAGAAGGGAAGCCAGAAGAAAGCAGGGTCTTTGAGGCTCTCGTTCAGGTCCGTCTCTCCCTGCAGTGGGCCGCGTTATGTGCGCTGTACAGTCTGTCTCGCCCAGAACAGCTGTGGCTGTCATCCACTAGTGTAGTGTTAAAATTAAGACTGATTGCATTTCCAGCCATACAGTTAGCTGCTGCCAGTCTCAAATGTGGTAAGCAATTGGTGCAGAGTTTCGGCCTGGAATTAGCTGGTTTAACCTTGAATAAAGTGAGTAAATATATAGAAGAGCAACTGGAGTTTGGTAACAACCGAATAACACTATCTGCAAAACTCTGTTTCAGCTTCCAGCTGGCACGTCTTGAGGGGCAGCAACACAACTGAGATTGGCAGTAAGTTGAATTCATGGGCTGAATTCTGGCAAAATACCCAACTACCTACACAGTGTGTGAGTTAGGGCTGTTGCCTTTCTCAGCAGCAAAGTGCTTTCTCTTCCTGGTTTCTTTTCACACTTATCTCTGGTACTTGACAGCTTTTGAGCTAATTACAACCTCTTTCTAGAAGGGTATGGCCTTTTATATATATAGTCACAACACATGTGCTCTATCAACAAGGTAGGAATCTTCTCTCCTAACTGTCTTGGACTGCTCTGACATCTTCCCCTTCTTTGCATCTTGCTGGGTTTTGCCCTGAGCCTCCACAATCAGCTTTCCAGTGTGTTTTGTTTGCAGCTCACAGCAAAAGAATGGGAAGATGCAGAAGGAAGCTGCTTTTGTGATATTTAAATAGATACAGGAGTGAGCAAACACTAGGTTCATTTGCTGTCAGACTAGGGAGAAATCTGGCTTTCACCTTTTGGCTTTCAGCTCTGTGGTTTGTGATCACCTCTGCAAACAGCTTGGTGCTGGTGTTAGAAAACCTCTTTAGTGCTTCTCCATGATGAAAGCTTCAGGCCTGTTGTCAACACAAGGCATTTCTTCCCCACAGGGAAAGAAAGAGAGCGGTTTTTAGAAGCAGTTTTCTGTTTGTCATTTCTTGTCCTGCCCTTGTCCCAGAATAATTTTGTGAGCCTGGGGCTGCACCGTGTGCTCCCAGTCACAAGTACCCCAAACTTGCCCAGGACTGCACTGCTCTCTTCAAAGGTCCGTTGTCCACCAGCACAACGGAGGCCACAGAAGCAACAGGAAGGTCTGAGAAACTGACGGGGGTGTGGGAAAGCAAGAAGAACTGAAGGTTATTCCAGTGCCTGGCCAGACTGTTCATTTAATGAAAAAGGCAACAGACTGAGCCCATGAAGCAGTTCTTGGCCTACCGGGAAAAAAATGTGGCCTTTGGTATTGTTGTCTCTTAATTATTTGTGTTATGGTACCACCAGGAGGCCCTGTCCTCCTCTGGGACAAGTCCATAGCTGGCAGTTTGTGCTGTGTTACATCCAGTGAACACATTGAGATGACAAGGATCCAACTGTACTTTCAGCGCTGCTGCTGCTTCTTGCTGCCAGCACACATTGCACCTCTGCAAGTGATTTCCTTTATGAAGGGTGTGTAGGCTGATTTAATTGCTAGTGGAGCAGATCTGATAACACCAAGTACACAGCTATGTTTGTTGGCATGTTCTTAAGACGTGGGTAAAAGGAGCTAGAAGCAAAGTAAAAATAGACTCTCTTTTCTTAAGAGGCTTCGTGGTCTAATGCATCTGGACAGTGTAAGTTATAGTGTCTGGACTAAACAGTTACCCATCTTCGTTTTTTGTAATATTCTCCTTGGTATTTTTAGTGGCTCATACTCTTCTGTTCCTATCATCATGATGTGTGGTTGGACTTTTGGAGCAGTTTGCTGTGCTTCATTTGCTGTCTTGCATTTAAGTTCATTTGCATTCTGAAGATTTCAAAGTACTTTAAAAACGGTCATTAAGTATATCTTGCTGTGTCTTTGAAAGATATTTTTAATTATATGGTTCAGATTTTGGATGTCTCCATGGAATATCTTTGCCATGCAATACTAGGGATGGATACTTTTCTTTCCTTCTATTTTCCGTCTTCAGATTTACAGATTCAGGCTCCTGAAGCCTATTTTGTTCTAAGCTTAAACTGTTCTTTTTATCCTTGGGATGTTTTAAAGAGGTTGACAGGTTTGTTATAAGTCAAAATTTAGGTCTGGCTTTAAAAGGATGTACTAAACCCACCAAACAGAGTGTTATGCTGTAAGACCACTTCAAGAGCCCCTTTTGATGACAGAACGAGTAATCCCTTTCTGGTCGCTGTACAGTGGGATCAGAGGCACTAGAAATAATAAACTTTTATCAGTTGTCACTGATAAAAATAAAGGAAAATGTGAACCATTTTGTTGGTGGACCAGGAGTTAGTAAGTCTCTGCTGAGAAATCTGTATGCAGCAATTTTGTGCTTGAGGTGGAAAGTGAAGAATGGAAATCATTATGTTAGTATCTTTCTCAAGGTACTGTGAAATAAAACAAGCAAAATAGAGGGGGAAAAATTAATTGAATTAACAGAAGTTACATTATAATGAGCCAAGGAAGCAACTACATAATGAAGGAAAAATATTCTAGCTGTGTGATAGTATTTGTTCACTTTGTATTTATTTGATGACTTTATGTTGGAGAGACAAAAGTAAAATTTTCCCAAAATTATTCATAATAAGCGTTTGAACAAAAGGTGCAAATTAGCTGGAACCAGCTACTGAGTCAGAGACATGGACACGGTGGTGCATCTTAGATGGCAAGGAAAAATACCAACATTTACAGCCATTTGGCTTTGTAGCAGCTCAGAGATGCTGAGCCTAAATAAAAAGCTACGAACAGGAGGCTTATAGCTTACTTAAGGACCAAAGGGAAGCAACCTACAGTTCTTGTGAAGAGGGCCCAAGTTGACAGACATTTCTTCCATTTATTTCCCCCCCTGCTAATACCCCCTTTCCTGTCAGTTCTGTGCCAGAGAGCTCATTTAGCTGACTTCAGTGAGATGGTCAAGATTCAGATTTCCAAATGCAGCCTGCTTTGCAGGAAAACACAGACATAATACACCATTAGTCCTGATATTTAGCTGGTCCTAACAGCCCCATATACACGCACTCTGGGAGAGCTGAGTGTTACTTTCCAACCCTGGGGGAGTCTCCTGAGTCTATCCTTCAAATATTTCTATTTATACATTTATTTCAATTTATGGTAGAAGAACAGGATGCGAACAGGTCAGCAAGCTACTGCTCCACCTCCCGCATGGGTTGTGGTTTGTGAGCCGTATACCAGTGTTTAGTAAAACGTGGGCAAGATTCAGCTTTGAAGAAGTGCAGGGAAGGGGAGCAAGAGGGGTCCCTAATTCTCCAGCCTAACTTTTCTCACATCTCTCAAGAAAGCAGGGTTTCCAAGCCACAGTAAAAGGACGTAGCAAGCTTTCTTCCTTACCACAGGTCTTGGTGACGAGGAGGGTTTGGGATGTGCAGTGGGGCCTTTGTTGCTACAACTCATTATTTCCTTACTGCTTTTCAAGGCTGCACCCCCTGAGCTGTTCCCTATGCTGGGGCCTGTTCCCTGGGCTACAAGGTGATGGCGCAGGCTCTCTGGTCTCAGCTTTTCCGAGGACAGATCCAGCTGCAGTTTGTATCTAATTTACGTGTGCTGTCAGTGTTCAAAAAAGCAAACTATAAGAATGTACATGGGATTCTGGGAGCTGTGCTACAGTCTTTAATGCCTCTCTCTTGTACCTAGCGTGGGGGGCAAGAGCCAGCCCCCCAAACAGGTCCCACTGCAGTCCCACTGTGGCTACAGTTAGCAAGCCCACCCCGTGATTCTTCTTTAGCTTCTCTAAAGTTGCCTGTGAGGAAGGGAGTTTGCATGCGTTGAATGGTCACAGGGTAAAACTCACTGTTGGGTTGCCCCTGCGCTGGGGCAGCTCTTCATCTCTGTAGGGGAGGAATACTGGCACAACCTGCCAGATAGCCAGGGAGCCTTTTGATATGCAAAGTTTTTCACAACAAGGATGCTAGAACATGCTTTGCTCTCTGCCACGCTGATGTTAATAGCATTATTTTGGTCTTTACAAGTGGACTTGGTATCAGATGGAAGCCTGCTATCTTTCATTTATCTTTAGATCTTATGCTTTCCCCCAGCCCAGGGTACTACGAACATATTGCATGTGATAATAGTAATGTAATTATACATAAGAACAAAGTAATTGCTTTCGGTTTAGTGCAAAACTATTTTTTGACTTCGGAGTTTTTCTAAAGAAGTTTTAAATGTTAAATACTATAGTATAACAAATGTTCAGTAATGAAAAAGCCCTGCCTGGGGCAAGATTACTTCTACCTGGTGCTCGGCAGAACTGCAGTCAGTGGAGCTCTGCCACTGAGGTCATCACAGACGTGCCACTTGAAAAAGATGAGGAAATCGTATGTTCCTGAAAAGTGTCTTTGGAGTTGGGGAGCAATAAGTTTCCTATCACCTTATCATTGATTCAGTCTCAATTATGAGTGCTGCAATTAGTTTGTCTGGAATTAAATCTGTTTTCATTTCATTTGTCAAAATATTTTCATTCATCATGTTTTCATTCATCAAAACAGGCATTTAGCCTATTATGGCTGAGGACAGTGTTGCAGTTTTGGGGAGGATGTCACAGCCGGGAAGCGAAGCAGAAGAAGGGTGAATACTAATACTGCGGGCATTCCCTCCTGCAGTCACTTGTCAGCACGTGCTGGCTTTGCCACTGTTGCATCCTGCTCGTAATTCCCCTAGTTGCTGCTCTTGTTTCAGAGCAATGCCTGGGGAGGAGATGTGTCCCGTGGTCCATCAGCAGCACCCAGGCCAAAAGGGCACTTTCGGCAGCCTGCTGCCTCCCTGCTGTAGTGCAGACTGGGTCTGCACATGAGAGGGGGGGGACTCTGTGTTACTGTGCAAGAGGCTTGGGAATGACTGAATTTTTTTCTAGCTCTTAGCCATAGCTCTGAATCTTCCAGTGTGCAAGATGCAGACCATTGTCCTGTGACTGAATCCCCCCAAGGTATCCTAAAGCTGGCAGCTAGCTCACAGCATCAGGGAAAAGAAATGAACACCTTGCTTCAGCTGTCCCAGGAAGAATGTAAAGAAGCGCCAGCTACCCAGCTGCACTGCAGTGGCTGCTGATCCCTCTGCCATGCTGGGAGAGGGGGACCGCTGAGCCAGTGACGCCCAGATGCTGAGGGCTAGCACCAAAAGAAAGAAACCAAGCTCCCCATCTTTCTTCTGTACCTGTTAGAGCGTGCTAGACTGCAGATCGAGGCAAGCCTTTAGTGAAATGTGTCAACCAGATAAAACATTCACTTAAAAGCCTCTTTTGCTGAAACCATAGACTGTTTCATCCCTCACGCTCAGAAAACTATTCAAATTACTGTTTTCCTCAAGCCATCCCCATTCAGTTTGTTATCATTTTCATTATTAAACATTTATATAAGTACTATAACATTTCATAGTGTTTGACAGAGCTTTCCAAGTCTGCCTAATTAGCACAGTCCCTGCCACACGGAATATACTTTTATTATTACCCATTCGTGGCCCTGTTATTCAGAAGAGGTTCTCTTGTGAATGGAAATGTGTGTTACTGCACTTCAGGCTAATAAGTGTGACATAAAATATGACACACAAAATTAACTACTGCGCTACAGCATCCAGCAATTGGGGGTGATGTACATATGGTCACACTGAGACTCTGTTTGTTTGCATCATTGCTTTTCTGCCTTACTGCCTTATTAAAAGTCTGAGAGAGGAAAATATTGGGAGAAGAAAGAGGGGGAGAAGGAGTGAACAAATCTATCTTGGCATAAATAGGTTTGGCTCAACAATACAACAGTTGTCACCAGCCTTTTACAGAAGGCTGTTCCCTCAATGAGGAGAGCACAAAACAAGTGATTGAAAAGTCAGTTCATATCCTCAGAGCATTCTTGGAAAGAATCTGGGGAAAAAAAAAAAAATACCCCCCCCTCCCCCCAAAAAACCAAACCCCTACCCAAAAAAGGAAGAAGAACTTTTATTTGTAAAATGAAGTGTGCTTTATGCTTTTGCATGTCCAGTGCCAAAGCAGAGCTTGCCAAGCAGAAGTGCAGTCCTGTGTTTGCCCTGATTGTCTGGTCCAAAGATCAGATTGGAAAAAAAAGTGGCCTCTCTTCTTTTTTCCCCTCCCTGTGCCCATTCCTGCTCTGATTTGTTTTTCCAGTTATGACAGAGTAACTGACTCTCTGAGCAATTCTAGCCCATTTCAATGAGAAAAAAAAAAAGGATTTGCCTTCAGCATTACCTCCTTTATAGACATCCATGAGGACTTTGCAAACCATTTGAGTGGGTCTACTTGAAATGGTTTTTGTTGTGAAGATCCTAGAGAAAGAAAAGGAGAATCCTAATGGATGAAGGGAAAAGGTTAACAGAATGGCTGCAGCCTGGCAAAGGGAGTTGCCTGGCTGGCCAAGTCCATCTCTTTTGCTTCTCTGTGTCTTTATTCATTTCGAAGTGTCCCTGTAGAGAAGAATTGGGAAAAAAATCCTCAACTTCCTGAGAAACTGTCAGTGAAATTCATTCCTAGCTTTAAGTGAGGGTTTACTTGCATGTAACTGTACATATTCAGAGGGCAACAGAAAAGGGAAATTTGTATGTGTGGGTGTGTATACATGCATATATATGTGTGTGTGTGTGTGTGCATGTAATCTATGTGTCAATGACTATGGGAAATAGTTAAGAGCATTTAATGCCTTTTGCTATTACTGTGTGGCTGGGAATTTAATAAAATATTATTTACTTCAGGTTTATTCTGATAAAGACTCAAAGTGAGCAACCAATGAATGTGGGTGTGTTTGCGGCTTTGGATATGTAGTTTGAAATGCCTGAAAAGCTTCATTAGATGTACTTATTTTAAAAATGCGGGAAGGACTGCTTCCATTTAGATGCAGTGTCCCATAGTTTTCCAGGATCTCCCACACCAATGTGGCTAGCCACAAGCCTGCCCCAGGCCGTAAAACCATTGAGAGTAATTAAATACTTACGGTGCTGAACTCCAGTGTTCTCCTGAGAGCAGCAAGCCAATTTACAACCCACGTATATTCCTGTGGAAAATAGCCTGTAGTTGCAGAGAACCCGCTGACAATAGGCTCCCCCAAACGCTAATCAATTTTTGCAAGTCTGCATTATGGCTGCTGAAACAGCCAGGTTTGAACCCCAGCTTGGGAGATGGCCTGAGCACAGCAACTTCTAGAAAGGCATCGTGTGCCACATGGCACTATTTTAAACTCGACGACCTGCTACGTAGGTGCTAGCAGAAAACGTAGCACCTCTCCTGCCCACGGACAGCCGCTGCTGACTTCCCTTCTCCCCGGCCTCAGGACCCCATTACCAGCAGGCAGCGTAGCTCTTAGTCCTCACTTTTAAGGTGATGAGGCAGGGCGGGCTCAAGGGGTGGGAAGCCTGGGCTCTCGTCACGCGTTTGCGCTCTGTCGGAGCCCCGCCGGTGCTGCTCCAGCAGCTCCACGCAGGGGGGACCCGGGGGACGGGTGCTTAACCGGGGTAGCAGGAGGGATGGATGCCTGTTCGTTTCTGCTGCATGTGCGTGACGATATTTTCACTGGTGCACTGCAGCAGTAGGGGACTGGCAGTATCTGCTGCAGTTTGCTCGGGGCTTGGTTTGCAGAGCCTGTGGTGAAACTGTGCTCCGCAGCCCCTGAGGAAGGGTGTTCCCAGAACTGCTTTTTAAAGCAGATACAGTGAGAAATATTGGGCAAAGATGTGTGTCCAGCACTTTTTAGAAACACTTTAAGTAATAATTTTCCCTCATCATATGTTGGGTGTTTCCAAATGTCTGTGGGTGATCTCTGCTCCCAAATGTATGATTCCGGGAAATCAAAGTAGATGGAAGTTTGGGGGCTGCAATAGATCCATTACTGCTTCCGGCGTGTTGATTCAAGACCATATCATGCACAAGACGTTAAGCATACAAACACATCATCTTTGCGGTGTTTGTTGTTCATAAGAAAAGGATGACAAAGAAAGAATGCCCTAAATGAAGTACAGAAATGAGAAAATAAAATCGACTTTCTCTACCTGAAAATATTCCAGTTCATTTATTTGTTTTCACACCAGTCAGCTATTGCTGGTAAACTAATCTGTCTGCTCCACAGTAAATCTGTCATACAGAAAATCCATATCTGCAGAGGAGGAATACCAGTCCTAAACCAAAGGCTTAAAATAGGTTGAGTAAGTTTTACCTAGCAAAATTTAGAAACCTTTTTTGGAAAGGTTTGGGTAGTTTTCAGCTCAGGTAGACACTGTCTAAGCACATCTTCTGCCTACTGAGAAATAAAATCTAAATAGACATAAAAAAAAAGATACCTATATGGTTTGGAAAAAGGAAGGAGGTGTTTTGGAGCATACAGTGCCTTGCACATCATAAGCATATTATTATATAAGAGGTTGTGGAGATGAAGTGAAATAAAACATCTGCATGTAATAAGGATTTGAGTCTGTTTTGGATCTTCAGCAACTACAATTTGACTATAGCTCCCAGGTATTCCCATTCCTTTTCCAATAATATCTCCTTGAGATAAGTTTCCCACTGCCAGAATTTTATTTTATTAAGTTCTATGAAGGTGGAGGTCTGGGTCTCCAAAAGCATCAATATAAAACCTTATTATGGAAGGCCATAGCCAGCAGCAACTCTACAGATGGTATTAGAGGGCCAGTTTCAGTTTGCTCCTTTTTCATGTGTTCCCCATTGGTAGACGGGTAGCAGAACATTTCACTCTTCTGTAGAAAGAACATTTATGGAAAGATTTCTGAGTCTGACTGCATTTGTCATAAGCTTGGTTCTGTTCTCACTATACTTGAGATCAAGTACCTTATATCTACTTGGAGAAGCAGTCTCCAAGGCAGCTGTAGACCTGGCAGGGCCTGCGTCCCACCTACCTTCCGCCAGCGCCTCCCAAAATACCTGTGCAAGCACACCTAGTGGCATGCTTGTCCCTCAGGCATCTTGGGTGACGCTCCAGTTAGAGCTGACAGCGCGTACGTTGCTGCGCAGTCTGGCGGATGGGCGAGGTGCCTAGGAGAACGGCTCTCACCTCGGCCTTCCTACATTGCACAGGCATCGCCACCGCCTTCAGCCCACGAACGGTGTCCTCTGCGAGGGCAAGCCCACTAGCACGGCTCTTAGTGTTAAACCCGTGCTCAGGTCCTGTTCACGCGAGCTGGACCTGGTGCTCATCTCTCCACGTCTAGGGGCAGGTAGTCCGTCAGCCCGGTGAGTAGGTGGCTTGAGCTGTTCGTCACAGTCTTGAACCAGATCCATAGTAATATAAACGTGGCCTAAGGTCTGTTCTGATCCTGCTGTCGGTGAGGTGGCTATAATGTTTTATATATGATATAACTGTATAGAACCAAAGGTATCTTTTATGGAGAAGCTGAAACAGCTGTTACTGAAACAGAGCTGGGAAGCAACAAGCAGGCTTTGGATCACAGGGATATAAAGGGGAGGGGACTAAAGCCAGCTGAGATTATCGCAGTGTATGCTACTCTTAGGGAAGAGAAGCACCCAGGAACAGACAACCAGCATTGCTGCCACCCTGGAAAGGATCATTAATGGACTGGGCATCAGCTAAAAGAGATTTGTTGAAACAAGGTCAGAATCTGTGTAATACCTGAAAGACAATATCCCGTCACCAGTCATACACACAAAAACAGGCTAAGTAGTCTTGAAGCTGTGAAAACTGGCAGTGTGTTTTTATCGGAGACATACGAGAGATGAGTTGAATTGACTTGATTGCTGTGGGTGAAATTAGAAAGCTGGGAGATAAAAGCAGCTGATTTAGGAAGGACGTGGTGGTTCAGACCAAAAACAGATTTCTACCCAATCCTTCTGAAGAAGTGGAAACTGAAACTAAAGCTTTGAACTGTTTCTTGAGGACTGGTATAAATATGTGTGTGCGTATGCCTGTGCATTTTGCAGTTTTTAACAGAGTGGGCAGTAAAAACAGTAATATATGTTATGTGGGTAGGTGGCATTCTTGTTTGCATTGCAAACTAAATTGTTGTCAGAGCATGTACATTCAACGATGGGTAGGATGCATTTGGTTCGAGTTGCGAGGAAGGTGCTCTGCAGGCTTGTTTTGTATAATCAATTGAAATTATTGCATGTGAGCTGCACAACTAAGTCATTTTCCATTGTTTGGGGGTTTTTGCATCACTTATTTGAGGTGTGTACAAATTTTGGAGATGCTGAGCTACTGTGAGAAGGCCTCTTTTTGAAGTGGCTATGCAGATTTTAAGACCAGAAGAGACTGGTTTATACCTGTGGTTCTGAGCCCTGTAACTTTCCCTGATCTGCCATGAGCGTAGGCTGATTTTGAATCTTTTCTCGTTCTTCATGCCAGGCCCTGTTTCACATCCGAGTGCTCAGAACCTTGCTTGGAAAAGGGCAAAATTTTACCCTGGTAACAAACCTAGGATAATGCAAGTCTGTCTCAGACCTGGAATTTCCAAGTCTTAGATCATAACTTTAACCCCCCTGGAAAATCCATTTAACTTTAAAATCAATTATGATTATGTTGCCTTAAATTACATATATTATCAAGCAAATGGCAGGAAGTGAAGGCAAAGTTTATGATTTTGGCACTGCAGTGTTAAAGAAGTAGGCACTTCTGTAGCAGAACAGCACCCACAAAGGTCTGATCTGCTCTTTGTGCCTGGTAAAATTGCTGGGTAAGAGGTTCTTTTGGAAAACGTTAGGTTTCTGGAAAGCCTAAGGCAGCTGGTGAATGTCTTGTGGCTCAGCGCTGAAGTATTTTTGTGGACTCCTAGATATAGTCCTTAACTTGCCAATACAAATCTCCATGCATGTCGCTGGCACATTATTCTTAAAGTTAAAAAATAATGCTTATGTTTTAGTAGGATTGAATCTTAAATGTAACTAGTCACTTGAAAATAAGAGCAAGAAATGGCCTCTGGAAAGTGTTCAAAGTCGTTTTAAAATATCCTTGGAAATGAAATTAAGTATGAAGAGTGAATGTGTGCTAAACCCCTATGACATCAAGAATCACAGGAGCAAGGAAAAAGCCTCCTTTTATTGTTTTGCTTTGAGGCATATCTGTGTTTCTTACATGTTAGCATGCCTCAGGCAGGGCTAAACATTTCATGTAATGTGATGACCCTGGAAAACATTCTACAATTTCGGGATAATTCCTGTTAAGAGTTTATGAATCTGTAAGTGTCTTATACAAGTAAACGAACCAGTTCTCCAAGCACAAAATGCTGCACTGCTCTATATTATTGCAAGGACCACTTAGTGCAAAGACTGTTTTCCTCCAGCATAATGAATAGGACCTCTGTTATTCAAAGGTAATAGGAAGGCTGAAGAAACGATGATATGAGAGGAACTGACTTTCTTGTTTTGCTGGTTTTGCGGGGTTTTTTGCTGGTTTGTTAGTTCTGTACTGCCACCTATTAACTTTCTCTTACTGTCACTTGGAGCCCAGAGCAGGTCACCTCCCTCCCCTGCCTCTCTCTGAACAAGAGGAGTATTATAGTCCTTTGTAATAGTGCCCCAGCAGCTCAGGGCATCTTGTTGCAGTGAAAAAGATGTGTTTGGAGTTATTGTTTCATATAATGTACTGCTTTTGAATGGGGTGGGGGGGAGAAGAGGTGAATGATTGTGTTCAAGGAGCTGCAACTCCGATGAACAACTAGAAAAACTGAAGGACAGAGAAAGAGGAGGTTCTGACCTCTGGGGAAAAGGGGTGATGGCAAATGCCTGTCGTTGTTGTTCCTTAATACCTATGTGTTTCTATTGCAGATCAAGGCTTCACTTAACGGAGGTGTTTTTCAGGCAAAATGAATATTGTTATTCAACCATTTCCAGATGCTTATAACTTTGGCCTGGGGGTGAAACATCAGATCCTTAAGAGGTGACAAAGAAAATCTGGCTGGGATCAAACACCAAAATGAGGTTCTTAGTGGGAAGACGTAGGGAATGGTAACCTAGCATGGAAATTGTGTATGAACCTTTACAAGACTGACTTAGGCTGACACATTAGAGTGTGTTGGCATAATTTGGCAACTAACTCATGGATGCAACGGCTTTTATGTCTTTCTGCACTAAGCAGAAAGCTGCACAGCTGCTGAGACTACAACAGTCATTTCAGTGATGTAGCTAGTCCCCTGCTAGCCTGAGTTGCTCATTTTAAAGCTAAATGATCACTTTCTCATAGAATCTAAATAGTTTTCTAAAATGTCTTAATTCCAGTCAGTTTCTCGAGCTAGCTGTTATTCAGATTTTTGTATATGTATTTTTTCATAGTAAAAGCATCCTGTGTGTATTTAAAGTGAGTATCTACTTGATGCAGTGGTGCTCTGTTAGGTCAGAGCAGTGTGATTGAAATATCAGTATAGAACTCTGTGAAGAGTGTCAAAGGGTAATTTCCGATTTCTATAGGCTCTGCTTGCCTGAAGTCCTCCTCTTGTCTCATAACAGAGCTGTATTCTGACTGCAGAACGTCATTTTTCTGTACCTCTCTATTTCCCCTACTCCTTATCTGTCAGCCCACCTAGAAGCTTTCTAATAATTTATCAAATTGTCATTGGGTTCACTTTGTTACTTTGCAAGCGTTAGCCTGTCCATTTGCTTAATTGGTCCATTTCCCATTTGTTAGTCATTCAGTCTGTGAATCCCAATTTGAATAATTTTTAGCTAACTATTAATTGAATACCATTTATAACGTGATTGCATTGTCTGCATTCTCATTTTTGCATGATCAGTAAGAGAAAGGGGTTTTTATTATGATGCATATCAGAATCTCTGGTTAATTGGTGGTTGGAAAATAGGAAGAAAGTGATGGCTCTGTCCAGTAGTTACAGAATCGAGGAGTCCAAGATTGTTTTAACTGGTTGAATGTGGGGAGTCAGTTCAGGTTTCTGCTGCTGTGTTTGGCTGAAGAAGGCCCCAGGGACAAAGAGGTGGCTAAGGCGTGTGATCTTACCAAGCTTGTTAGGCACTGATGGAGCAGAAACTGTTCTAACCCTGCCACTGTGCCTTTTAGGTCAGTAATACGATTAATGTTACAAATGCCAGGCCCCACTCTTGTAATCCTACTTTGTGCCTTCAGAAATGCAAGTAATAGTGAACCTATGTGTTGGTTCAGGTTCAGGAAGGACTTTGAACCACCGGGTGCACAGAGCCTTTTTCAGACGGATACTTGCCCCTCTCTAGGGCCATAATCCAGCACCCACTGAAGTCAGTGGACACCCTCCACCTGCAATGGATGAGCTTTTTACCAGACCTTTTTGCACTAGTGAAGGGGTGAGCAGGGTCTTAAATTTGTGGTGAATTTGTGGCAAATGGTAGCCATGCAAGCAGCCTTTATCCTGGACTGCTTGCATGGCTGTTGGTTAGGCAGCAGTGTACAAGAACGTCAAGATCTCCTAAGCTTTCACTGTTGGCACAAGTTCCCCACCTGCCTTGTCCTCACATGTGGTGGAGGGCAAAGGTTGGGATAGAGGCTGATCGCCCACCACTACATTCAGTTTTGGGCAGAGGGAAGTACCCTCTAGCTGGCGTCCCAGCCACTGCTTCCCCTGGGTTGTTTTGGACATGGTGAGCTCAGCATCCAGCGCATGAATAAGACACAGTTAAGGAGAACAACCTGTTCTTGCTATTCATTCATATCCAACATCCTTCATGTGTTAAAGTGGAGCCTGTATGAGAAGTTGAGCCATAAGAGATGGCTGAACCTCACTGACTCTCTTGTGCCGATCCAACAGTTTGTTTATATGGTGGCCACCTTTATTACAGCCTGTGATTTATAAGGAACTTAAGAGCAATTATAAGTGTGCTTTTAGAAATGTTATGATGGAAGAGGGAAAGTATGGTGAACTTCGTGGGAGAAAATTAAAGCTCCAGGGAGCTCCAGGGCTGCACGGTGAGACAGAGAAGCTCCTCCATGTTTGCTCTGTAACATCTGAGATTAGGCTGAGCTCACCTTTGTGAGGGCAGGGCTTGCACTCACAGAGGATTGGTATGAATGTTGACCCAGACTTCAAGTCCTGGCTTTCTTCCCAGCTGTGCCTGGGACTGGGAAGATCTGGGCTATTGATTCAGATGGATTTGGGGGTTTGTAGTCACCAGTGCCAGATTTTGAAGGAGCATTTAAGTTTTCAGTCACGACATGATTCCCAGAAGCGGTCTCCCCCACTGTAGGGTAAGCAGCCAGAGCTTGGGTGCTGGGTGTAAAGGGTGCTGGACGACTCCTCAGGCTGGGGGGCAGCTTCTGAAGAACTGGCCTGAAGTATCATCTTTGGCTACAGCAGAAAAAGGCTGCTCTGAGAGAGAGGCATAAAGATGCCTCAGTGCTAACGTCAGGCAGGGTGGGAGTCTGTCCCTCACCCGGCTATTTTTGTGTCTCCACTTTGTTCTGGTGACTGTAAACATCCACAGAGAGACTCCTCTGTGCCTGTGGTTCTGACACAATAGGCAGCATCTAGGCTTAGTTGTTCTTGGCTAAATTATTTAAAAGAAAACTTGCAGGTTTAGCCAAATGTAGAATTATTTTGGAAAGCAATAAAACTGCAGGGCTGTAAACCATCTAAATAATCCCCCAGCTGGCCAAGGAAAGATCACAACCACAAACAAAAGCAACTCTCGAGTTAGAGTAACCCTACAAACTTACTGCTCTTCCAGAACAGTTGCTAATCACAGATGTGTGTTAGCCTTGTCTGAAAAATGCATCGTGAAACAACAGATTTCCAAGTTGCAGTAGTGTGGAGATAATTTTATCTAAACTTTCTCTGTGTTGGGTGCCGAGTGGCTCGTTCTCCACCATTAATTTGAACAGGATGATATTGCACCTCTGGCAAAAAGGGAACGGAGCCAGTTAAACATTGACTGGGAGGAGATCCGTGTCCCTGCCGAGCTGAACACCACCCAGATTGAGTTTTGGGAGGTTCCTTAACCTTTGCTCTTAAGGTCATTGGGCTGCCAGTGTTTAAACTCTTCTACCTAAACAATGCCGGTGGGTTGTGGAGCATACGATCACGCTTGGTTACCTCCAGCTCTGGGAGGGCCCCTTGCTTCAAGTGCTTCCCCCTGCTCCTGTCTCCCATTAAACGGAGTGGGCCGGGTCAGTCCAGCGTGCAAACAATGATGTCAGTATTGTAAAAGAAATGAAAAGCTCTGTGGGAATCCAGCAGACAGACCCCCAAATTAAGGATCTTTTGGCTAAATACAAGCATGAAGAGAGACTTACAAAGATCAAAATAGTGTTGCGTGCCAATGTAGCATTTGATGTCAAAGATAAAAGGGGAACTTATTTCAGAAGCGAGATTGTTTTAGCAAGAGAAAGAAATCCTAGTATCTGTGTTGGAATGCATAAAACCACATGTTTTCGATATTGTTTTCTCATATGCTAAATGAACAGGACATCTGGTTATGTTTTTAAAAATTAAATTAAGTGACACTAAATCAGTGCTTTACAAAGCAAAAGGTAGTAAACCAAGAACATATAATAAGGTAACGATGAAATATTTGGCAGGACTTCAGAGTATTAGAAACTTGCACAACCAAGAGGAGCTGAAATATCTTACTGTGATATATAGGAGGCCTTAACTTCTCATTTATCTGTGCTATTTCTTAATACACTTCACAGTAATACGTTGTGTTCCCGTTGGTATGGATTTCTGTATGTTAGTGCCAAAACTCCAGATGTTTTCTAGGTAAATCTCTGGAGACTATTTTATTGTGTTTCATTTCTCCTTATTTACAATTCACTCATCTTGAACTTCAGCCGCTAGTAATAAAAATCCATAGTTTGCAGCTGAGCCGAGTGGACACTATTGTCCTGTTATTTTCAAGTCAGGGATGGGTTGATCCAAGCCTTGAACAGAATCCAAACCACTAGAGTTTTCAAAAAGTTAATCACTCTTCTTTTTATTTTTTTAACCCTTCATGCACCAGGGAATAAAGAGACAATTGCTTTGTCTTTCCTTTTTTCCCCCAGTCTCTCATAAAAGGTTCAACCCCTCTTCATCAGAGCAGCATTTCCATAATTGCTGCCCACAGGATCATCCTTTAACCAAGCCCTTCCACAAAGACCAGCTCCTGCCTTTCACTTTCTACTCTGTCCCCACTTGGTCATTTCATAAATCGCATTGGAAGATTCACTCATCACAGAAAAGAGCAACATTCATGCAAGAACGCTGGGGTGGTTTTTCCTTACTTCAGCACACCTGTGGAGATCAGAGACCTGACACTGTCATAGCATTAGTCAAAGAGACGGCAGCCCCAGCCCCGGTGTGCGTGGTGGCCCGGGGCTCTTTGTATCCTGCTGCCAGGCTACCTCTACCACTGATCTGCCATCTTTCTCTGCTTTCCTTTGGAGTAAAAGAAAAACCAGTGCAGAGGCACAGTCTTGCCTCATCCCTGAGCCACTTTGTGCTTCTTACCCTATTAAGAATATCACCTTTTCTGCCTTGCAGGTACTGCACAGTGTTCCAGCTGGACACTTACAAACCCAAGCTCCACTTCCCCTTCCAGGGAGTTGTTCAAGGCCTTTATTAATGAATTAAAATATAATAAAGCCTGCTGCCTCCTCCCTTTCTCAGTTTGCTGTCTATTTAGATTGTAAACACCTTCAGGTTCTCTGATACATCAGAGGGATTGTGGTGCCTGACTTGCACTGAAATCAGTCTGCGGTTACTGGGGAATTCGGGTCTCTACATGCTGACAAAACCCCTGCTTAATGACATAGAAATAATTAGCTAGCCACTTTGCTGCAGTGGGACTTCAGTTAATTTTAAAGAGCTGAAAAGTTTTGTTTCAGAGCTGCTGCAATCAGTGGTATATTTTATATTCCGTCACAGGTGTGTTTGATTAATGGACATCAGATTCTTATATGAATATACCCACCCACCATATGTACATAAACATAAGTCATTCCACAGCATAATCTGATCGTGTTTTCTTAGTGGTTCTGGGATCTTTCAGGGGAAAGCAGTGCTTCTCAGAGAACACCAAACAGCAGGCAAGACCAGCTCAGATCCTTGTAAGCGCTGCTCTGCTACCTTTTTGTGTCAAGGAGAAGGATGAATGGAGGGAAGTTGTTGCAGCTCTGAAAAGGTCATTTATTTCTCCCTGCATGCCCAGGTAAAGTTGATTGGCTCTGAGTCCAGCCTCTTCCCTGACCTGTGTTTTCTGTGCTGACATTCAGGGACTGTGCAGTGCTTGAGACCTAGAGCTGCAATGCAGCTAACTGGTAACTCCAGCTCTCTGCAAGGCTGGAGGGAATTCATTCTTGCTCTAGTAGGAGCTAGAGTGCTGAGTGCCAGCCTACTAGATTTTTGAACAATTATTTTATTTTGCTTTTATTTGTTGTTACTTGGGCAGCTGAAATACACTTAGGCAAAGCAGATAACATCCTTTTTGCTTTGTGTTATTGCTTGTGAATTATATACTTATTTGTAAAGTAATACAAGTTATCTATATGGTGTGAAGTTTATAATTTTTGCTCCATGTATCAGTAGGTCTGACTGTGGTGGTTGGCATCATAATTACCTGAAGAGCTGAATATTTATCGTAACTGAGTAAATCTTTCAAAACGAAACAAGTTAAAATGGACCAAGCCCAAAATCCCAGAAAGGAGCACTCTCACAGTAGATCTGAGAACAACACTTAACAATATCCAGGTTCCAAACTCAAGTTACACAAATTGCATCACAAAAGAAGGTACTATTATCATTAGTTTTAGTTTCAAACAGAGAAACAGAGGTATTGAAAGATAAAATTCTTTTCTTAAGGCACTGCAGTTCAGTGGCAGTGCTAGCAGTTGATCTTCAGTCCCATATCCTAGCTACTGGCATCAAAACCTTGGATGCAATGTGTCCTGAACTTCAGACAAAACTGCTTCCAAATGCCGTGCCTCAAGCTCATCTCTAGAAATATTTAATGAGCAAAATTTTAATTCAAGTTGCATTAAAATAATTAACAGAGGGAGCATCAAAGCACAGTATCCTCCCAAGCTACTAGTATTATACAAAACCTAAGTCTCTAGCAAACCAAAGAAAGTATTATGCTGATCAGCCATTTTCAACAGGGAGAAATTAATACAAGGCAGGCATTAAGCATCAGGAATCATGGCTGCTATTTACTTTTATTTTCTTCTCATTTGGAAGCAAGTGCTGTGTCTGTAGCCTACGGCTTTATTTGCTAACAGTGAGGCTTCAGCCTGGACTGAAACCACATGGGTCACAGATTCCTCCTCTGAAAGCCTGTGGAACTTCTGTCATGGTGTCCTTTGGGTGTATTACGTAAAGGTCACCGTTCTGGTTGCTTTCCCTCTCTCTTGCCATTTTCAACTCATTCTGGCTGTACTTGTGCACTACTAAGGACCAGCTCAAGAAAGAAAACCATTTTTAATTCTTCAATATGAAGCTGGGTACACATACAGTACTCAACATTTATATAGTATCTGTCCTTAAAATGTTAATGTTCACCAAGCAATTCTATGTATTGGCATCTCAGATGACATAAATAGCCCTCTGAAGTCAACTGAAAGACTCAAAGGCTTTCAGTGATACCGGTGTATTTTTAATTGTGCTGTTATTTTCCTGCAGTGAGAAGGGGAAAAAAACCTGTGGTACATAAAATGCTGTGCGTATCTTTTTGCAAATGCAGTAATTTGCAAACGCAGAGAAATGCCTGTTTTTTCCAATGTGACGCTGCCTCAGCCGATCCTTTGTGCCAGAGAGGAAAAGCTGTTATATGTTCCCAAATTCTAACAGCCAGTTACCTGCTCTCTCTGCCCTCCCTGCTGTCTGTCTCTGAAAAATGCAGAGTTTGGGAGGGGGTTTTTTTAACATTCCTTAAAATGAAAAGAAGAACTGTCAATGAGGGAACAGAAAAAACCCATACATTTCAATCATAATTCTCAACAGTACTTGAATTTTTAGTATGAAATACTTGTAATTGTGTAAGATTGGTCTTAAGAAGTAATAACATTTCAAGAGAGGGAAAGATTTTAAGTAATTTCAAAGACAGATTTGAAGATCCTTGCCTGGACACAAAAAGAAGATAACTCTTGAAAAGTCATTCCAGAAAAAGGCAAAGAGGCTGAATTAATTAAGTTATTAGTGTTAAATTATTAATTCAGTTCTGAGTCAGCTTTGAACTACTTATTAGCAATTAATTGATACAGATATTTTATAAAATGTACAAGTAATTTTAATAAATACTTCTGAATATTTTTTACTGGATGCTAAATGGGCATGTATGCTCAGTCTTAGTCTGCATCGTTGTAGCGTATGGGTTAGTCAGATTAACAGTGCTGTTCAGAGCAGGGAGACTGGTGCTGGTACCCTGGGTAAGGAACAAAGCTCGAGAGGCACTTCTTATTCTGGTTACTGGAGAGGACTAATGACAACCTCTTTCAGCACACAAGAAATTGTGTCTTCTCATGTGTTTTTGGTTGCAATCATCTACCAAAGAAAGTCCCTGCCCCAAGGGTTCTGGCTGTTAAAGTGTCTGGGGTCCATCCTATGAATTAAGCAGAAAGAGATTGCTATAATAGGAGGAGTAATTTTCCCCATGCAGTATGGGGAGAAACAGAACCTGACAAAGCAGAGGAGAACGCTGGCTCTCTACAGCATACCTGTCCCATCCTTTCTGGCTCCAAAAAGCAGGGAGGGCCCATAGAGCTGGTGCAAGGAGACACGTCCATGAAGGGAAAGAGTTGAGGAGCGGTGAGTTTCTGCAGCCTGATTTTCTGTGTTGGAAATCTTCTGCACTGACTGTCAAGGTCTGTTGGGAGCTCTCAAATTACTCTCAAATTACTGGACAATATACTCTGTGATTTAAACATTTTTTCATGAGCTCATTAAGATATATAATGAACAAGCATGACAAACAGGGCTCAATCCCCTTTTGCCCAGACTAATCTATCATGTTAATTCACTTATTCAACATTCATGTCATAAGATTCCATAACTTATAACCTGTGACTCTTAATATCATGCACCTGTGAGCAAAAGAAAAAAGTTACCTAGCTGCCAGTGAGAGTGCCCATCCTTCCTCCTCCGTCACGGTGCGGGCATCCCCTGTATCACACCAGGAAACACAAAAGCCTCAGCGGTCCAGCTGCTCTTGGATCCTCTTCAAAAGCTTTTTGGGTAAACTGATGTTGTATACCCTGCAGCTTGGAGATTTGGTCTGTACCATTTCAGTAAACTAGTGGACTCTGAGGCAACCGCCAGACAAAAGATAATGGCTGCTGGAGACAGCAATTTGCAGGTGACCATGGCTGCGCAGTGGCCCTTCAGCTCTTCCTGGCCACCGCGTCCTGCCCAAGCGGTGCTCTCCTTTGACCTCGTGGCGCTACTCCCAGCATACATCAGGTTTTCGCGTGAGCTGGGTTAGCTGAAATCTAAGCAGGAGTTGAGCAAACAGTCACAACTGATCCTCACATCTTTCTCCGTGGCAGCTACTCCTTGGCACAGGAGCCTGTTGTGGGATATTCCGGTGTTCTGCATGGGACCCTGTCTGCTCTCACTCAGGTCAGTGCTCAGTGCAAGAGGTGTTGGGCCACCCGTGAAGTCTTCTGGAAATCCCATTCTTTCTGTGATACACATTTGAGCTTGTTTCCATTCAAGGAGAGTAGGAACTTCACTTACTATTTGGAGGCTCTTTGAAGATAAAGAATGTACTTATTCTGATCTTTTCCACATGCTCCTTTTACTTTCATCACCAAATTTAAAGTCTGATTCATCTTTGAGGAAAAATATTTTCCTGTTCTGTTAACTTTTCTACCTAACCTATCTTTCCATTCAGCTGAGCAGTTTCCACAGGGTTAATAATACTACTTACACACCAAGTGAACAATACATCCGTAAGCCAAGCAAAAATGCCTTGTAAATTACTTTTTTTACTGTTCACTAAGAGGCCAGTTGAAATTATACTTTGCCACTCATAGAAATGCACCAAGATGTTTGCTGAAACGTGCATGCCCTTGTGCACATGCACACGCACTCACTAGAGATGTAGAAGCATCTGTTTGAAAACTGCCTCTGATTTTCTGTGTAAAGCTTGCATTTAGATAATACTTTCACATGTTGTTAGGTGCTTTACAGCAACATGCAAAGACATTGCTTTCCTTTTACCGATGAGCATACGTGGACACAGGGACATGAGAGCTCTGCAGGAACTGATGTTCCTGTGGATCAGGAACCTGTACCCCACTGACCTCCAGCAGAGTTAAGTTCCTGTGAACGTAAATCACTCCTGAAACTGGGTTCCTGCTTTGGTGACTATTACATTGTTAATATTACCAAAGTAGCTTCGTTCAACTTGTCATCAAGTCTGTTGGTGGGCATGGGAACATTAAAATTTGCCTATCTCACCTCAGGTTATACTGAGAACTTGATTTGCACCTGGAAAGAGGAATGAACCAGGTAGCACTGAAACACACAGACTTGCAAATACCCCCAAGACTTTTCCTCTTGCGGATTTATTTCATGCACACTAATTCTCTTCATCTCCCCTCCAGTGACTGAACTCAAGCCTCTCTGAAAATTTTTGCTACCTTTGATGACTAAATAAGCATGATGTTCCAGTGGTACAGATCTGTACCCTGCACGCTATTTGATTTAATCTGAAAGGAATGAAAAAAGTTTTCTCGGTAAAAGTTATCAAAAGTAATTCAAGATATAGAGCAGAAGTAGAGTTGATTCACAGTTTAGTGAATGAGGACTGTGCCCAAATCAGGATGTATGTTTTTATTCCTACAGGTACCAACCACCCTTGGAGAATCTACATTAATCTCTGTGCCTAAGTGGCCTCTCTGCCTTTGTTTGCTTTTTGTGTTAGGATGGGAAAAATGTCTGTCACTAGTCTCATATTGTGGATTTCAAAACTGCCTAGTACAATCTCAGTAGGACTTCTAGGAATAAATGTAATACAAATAATAATAATGGTTATCTTCAGAGCAATAATGCACTAAAAGTTTCTCGTTTTTTAAAACATGCTTGCCGCAGTGTAACCAAACACAGTGCAAAGACATTAAGATTGAAATAGCTTTCTACAACACTATAATGTGAATTATTATTCCATCAGAGAAATAACTAATAAAATATAAACAGCAACATCAGATGGAAGAATACATTTTAGGAGAGAGCACTCCGTTTAAATGATTACACATCCAAGGAAAGTGTTGTGGGAATCAGGGAGGGAAGGTAGGGTTGTACTTCAACGATGTCAGACATCTTGTCCTGTTCTGAAAAGTGTGAGTTCTTGTCATGCGTTTATATGTACAGGAGACCTGAGAAGTTCCCACTGATCTTGGGAGAAAGTTGTCTTTGTGAATGTTTGTTTGGGAATGCTAGTCTGGGATTTCCAGTCAACAGTTTTGGTCAGGATAACATTTTTTTCACTTAGTGGTTTTCAAAGAAAAAACAACAACAAGAATTTTCTCAGCAGTTTAGTCATTTCTTGACTGGCTTGAGTAACAGGAACACAGAGTCATGGCACAATCTATAGCTTTCCCATTTATTTATTTGTGTATATATATATTTCAATGACGGCTTTACATAATGGTTTTATCTGCATATCGCCTTTTAACAACATTTTTTAAATTTGGGTTTTGTTCTGAAAAATAACTTTTCTATCCTTCCTGAGCTGCGTGCTTAACCATAAGGCAATTTGTGCTGATGTTGCAACAGGAAAATCGAACGATATCAGCTGTCATGTTTTCAGCCCCAGCGTTTAGTCAGCCAGCAAGCCATAGGTCCTGGGGTTATTCTTGCCTCTCCAAGGCCATAATAATCTCAAAACTATGGAGCAACATAAAGTACTGCCCCTGCAAAAAAATGGTACATAAAAGATGGTTTGGATCATGAAGCAAGCATCACTCCAGATACCCAGCCAATTTTTACTCCTTGCTTGTGAGAATTAGTGCTGAAGCGAAGAACTCTGCTTGAGGGAGACAGAAATGGTCCACAGAAGAGATTTTAAAGTTTGGACTTAAATAGCGCATTTTTCTGTTGTGATGAAAAGCCCCCTTTCCCCCCCTCTGAGTTTGAAGTATTACCTTCATGTTCTGGAATACTTAAAAACAGAAACCCCAAATATCTTGGAGTTTCACTCTTGCTTCTGCTCAGATACGTGCTTGTGATCACATTTGTCCTGCCAACCTGAGTATTGAAAATAGCACTTTCACAACCTGAAGATAGTGTTTGCAGTCTGACTTCAAGCTTTATACATTTCAGATCTAAAACTATTGTTTTAATTTTTGAATGCGCGTGGACAACTAAAACCAAAACAGCTCAGGCAGTGTATAGTAAGTGTATAGTAAGCCAACTCTAAAACACAGAAGTTAAAAAAAGAGTGTGAGTAGTAGAAAATGCAACCAGGTGTGCACCTGAGCAGCGCTGTTAATGGTCCTCCTGGTACAGCGTTAGTGTCTCCCCCAGCACGGCGTGCTGCGTTCAACCCGGAGCTGGCCCTTCGTACGGCCTGAAATTGAACTGCAAGAAAAGAGAATCAAATCTTGCAGCTTTTTTTCTCCCCAGAGCTGTTTGTAGGACTGCAAGTCTCACACCATAACCTTCCCCAAGCGCGTTTGCAGCGGCCGTCGGATCATGACTGGGACCAGGTGCGCCTTGCGATAATCGCGCTGGCTGCGGTGGGCACAGACGTCTCCTGGGCCGCCTTTTGCCTGCAGCAGGCTCAGGTACGCTGCGGGAGTAGCCATAGCAACACGGCGCTCAACGGGGCCTGCACGTCCACCCAGAGAGCTGGGTAAATACGGACGCTGCACGATAAACGCGCTCTCAAAGCTGCCACTACTTCTACTTGTACACTGGCTCCTGAAGATACTCCTACAGCGCTTTCCTGATGAAAAAAAAACAAGAAAGAAAAAAGATATTATTTCAGTCCCAAATACTTTTCCCCACTCAAGCCTGGCTTGTCCCTTTCCTTCGTGTTTAAGTCCTCAGCTTAGCAAAGCATCTGAGTCTAAAGCGTTTCACAGGTCTAAATGATGGCAGTCTGGAAATGGGACGAGGTATGCCCAAAATGCAGCCTCCCTCTGAAGATACCAGCACCAGTGGCAAGCTTTAAACACACGTGTTTCTTGACCCAAGTTCTGCTCCAGGAGCCTAAAGCTTCAGCAGCCATTAGCGGGACTGATCACCAGTGGGTGCTGGGGCTCTCATCCACCTCCTTCAGCTGGGCACCCCGTGTCCTGGGATAAAGCCCTGCCTGAGCAAGGACCTTGTGTTAGCTGGGATGAGGTGTCGCTGAGGGTTTTTAGCTGGGTTTTAAATGGTCTCATAATGATGAGAATTCAAATTAATACATTGCTTTTGATCTCCTCTTGACACAAGGTTTTATGAAGCTGGTTGTCCATTCGGTTTCTAATAGCAACTTTAAAGGCAGCCCCACCATTGTTACCAAATTATAATTAGGCAGACAAGAATAGGTCTTTTGTCCCAGTGCTTAGTATCACAGAAGAAGATGCTAAAGTTCGTACTTCTGAAAACTCGCTCTATTAAATAGGTATTTCTTGGTAGTAAGACCACATATGCCCTCTGCTGTCCCTTCAAATTGTGTGGAGTGAAAACATATTATCAGAATATTATTGTTATTACTGATATTAATTTAATGTTTATATGAAAACTAAGAAAAGAAGAAATATTCTGAACCAAAATAGTATTCTTTTTTAGAAATCAGTCTGAACCAAATGTTAGTTTTGTATATGAACCTTGATTGTTGGATATTAGGGTATGTCACTGAAAGCTCATTGCTGTAAAGTTTAATACCTGAATCAGAATGAAGGTATCAGATGCTGGTTTTCCTTGCAAATGTTTCCCAAAGGCCATGCACAGAATGATACGTACTGGTACAGTATTGTGGTTGCACCTCCCTTCAAACTGGCAGCCCCACCAGCTCTGCCTCTGCCCTGATATAAGAATCAACAAAAGCATCATTTTTTTAATGTGACCCAAGCCCCTGCAGACCTGCATTGTGTTTAATGAAAGAGCTATAGAAACAAAGGGTCCTTGCTGAGAACTTGAAGTCCCATCTGTCAGGGAGTACAGAGCCTTGTTTATAGCTGATGAAGGGACCCCGCAAACAAGTCGAAGTTTATATCAATCTTATCTAGCGAACCCAGGGGTCCAAACCTTTGCACTTGCAGAAGCACGGCCAGCACAGATCCTTTTCGGCCCTCCGTTGCGTTTCCCTGAATTTGCAGAGAGGTGTTGGCTCTTCTTGTGCTGGGCTGGCTGCGTGGCTGCCCGCCCCGGGGAAGGCAGGGCATTGCGCTGCGGGGAGGCCTTCAGGTAGCTCCATCTCCGAGTGTGCCGGTGGAGTCTCTGGGCTTTCACTAGGTGCAGAATAGTACAAGGCAGTCTCTTGGGAAAGCTCTGCGGCAATAATGCTTTTCAGTTTTTGAGTTTCTGTGCTTCCTAAGCAAATAGTCTGATGTGCTTCACGGTTCTGGAGAGTCATCTGGAATAAGATCACATACGCAGAACTGTATGCCTTTAAAAATAGATGTATGACAAAACCCTAGATAAATCTCTAAATATAGAGGACGTTATGTTTTTTTTAGTAAGCAAAATGCTTGCTGGTTTTACAGGCTGAATTTCCTTGATTTTTTGGTGATGGGTAGTCTTAAGAAACTGATTTCTTGGTAGCAAGCAAGCAAGCCTTTAACAGCCTTGGGTAAACTTTATATGGTGCTTAATTTACTCTAGCAGCACATAATGGAAACAAAGTGTTGACTAGAATGCACTTTTCCAAATTAATTCCTGTCTTCTGACAACACGTACTTTTCTTGACAAAGATGTTTCCGAGCACTCTTCAAATTGCTCCTTGCTGTTTGTGCAAATCACACACACAGTATTACTTTGATGTTTAAAGACAGCTGAGTGACTACTTCACACCATACTTTTAAATTATAGCCTAATCCAGATCTCATTGGCTCCTAACAACTCTCATTTCGAACGGCACTTCTGAAGAGCACATGTCCCTCTGTGAATGTCACACAGCAGTGGTCAGCTGAGGTGTTGGAGTAAACTCTCGGACAGCCACGGGGAACATGGTGGAGTTCTAACAGAGCCTAATTTTGGTAACAGGGAGAGGCAACTCAAGAGGCCAATGGTTTTCCATGGGTGGATGCTAGTTTGGCACAGGACAGCAGAGAACTGGGTTGATAAGATTTTATTTGAGCTACTGTGATTACTTATATGGACTGAACTGCACCCCCTGCCCAAACTCTTGGATAGACCAAGAAGTCTTAAGTTAATTGCCATGCCTGTCTAGCTAGCTAGTGTGTGATTGTGTGACCACATGCGGTGCCTTCGTACAGATTTTTTTCCACTAATATTCTGATTAAAATCCCTCCTAAGACACTTGTTCTCAGTGCCTATACTGGAAATATGCATTGAATGCTTAGCCAAAATTATCCATTAGGGTGCAATTATCTGTGAGCAGAGCACTGAAACCTGGAATATTTTTGACTAAGAGGTCAACTAGTATGATCGGGAGGAAAAAGAAGCAGCCAGCCGTAGTATGGTCAGAGGGAGCAATCAAGTGAATTGAGCAGTCAGCTGATTAGGAAACAACTAGTGAGAGCAAGATGAATTTTCACCCTGAAAGTGATGAATGTAGACCTGACTGGAGTGTTCAGCCGAACTGAACACTCAATCAGCATTTGATTAACCTGAGCTGCCCGCTAGGTGAAGGCATATACATAGGAATTAAACATATATATGATAGTTTCATCAGATATGATGCTCCCAAGGGCTGTCCTAGATGTAATAAAGTATTAGCAAAATTAGTAAATAGTAATAACTCAAAAATACTAAGTGAGATAACTGTATATTCAAGCAAAATATTCTTGTATCAGACGACTCCTTTACCTTGCAACTCATCTGTCCTTAGATTACATTTGTGTTTTGAATCTAAATATCAGCAATTTTTCTATTGTCTAGTAATAAGTCTTAAAGTAAAATAAGACTAGGCTTTGAGGTTAATTAAAGTTCACTACAAATGAACTTTTTACTATCAGACCTATGCCTTTGTAATTAACATTTAGGATGCAAGGTTAATTATTATTGTCCCCTTTGTTAGTTTGCAACGTAGAATGAAGAAATCAAAAGCTTCAAGTTTGATTTCAAGGGCACGTTTTATTAACAGGGAAACTGCACTGACCCATGAATATTGCTGTGGAATTCCCAGTCCAGGTCCGGAGGAGGAAGGGAAAGATAGGTGGGCTTAAGGATTTCTTCACTCTCCAGCACCGCTGTCGGTGATACACCTGCCCTGGAGCCTGGGGACAGTCCCTGGAGGGTGGTGGCACTGGGGCGATGCAGCAGCCAAAGGTCACTTTCCCTCTGTGTAGGAGTGGTTGGTTTGACATCTTCACCAGTTTCCTGACTGTCGTGTGAGTGGTGTGGCTCAGGGGGGCTGCAGCTTTGCCCACCCTTCAGCTAAGCAGTGGTGTAGGTGTGGGCTGAACTGGGAGTCACTGCGTGGCACCAGTCCGGTATCACCTCTCTGTTCTGTATTCAGCCGCAGCCAGGTGATAGGGACAGCAGTTTCCCTGAAACTGGGAGTTTTCTCCAACCACTAAAGGCTTGGTGGCAGGAGCTGGTGGGGACCCGTGTTTCCAACTCTGCCATTGTTCCCACAAAATGTGCAGTGGCCACACAGATGGAGTAGGGCACGCTCTTCTGAACGAATTCCTTCACTTCCTCCGTACAGTGCTTTTAAACCCAAACGGAAACACGTCTTGCTGGTCAAGCAAATGAGTAAGCACGTGCTAGGAGAAGTCTGGCAGGCAGCGGAGCAGGCAGGCTGGAAACTCCTCCAGGTCCCTGCAGCAGAGATGGCTGTCAACAGGGCTTGCCTGTCGGAACGTGAGCGGTGAGCCAGCTCTCCCGCGGGGAGAGGAGTTGGGCCCAGCAGTGGCAGCATTTTGGCCGGGCCTTTGCAGACATGCTGTCATTATTTTGCAGAAGGAGCAACAGGAAAACCTCTGGGGAAGGAGAAGCCAGAGACATGCTCGGGTTTGGCTCTTCTAAAGGCTACCCCAGTCACTTCATTTGGTTTATCTCCGTGACTCAGAAGCATATGAACAGTAGTCTATTTTTTTTTTTTTTAAATGAGGTCATAAATGGCATCGTGCCAATCCGAGCAAAGGCAATGCTTTCTTTACATTAACTAACTAGATCATCTCTTTCCTCAAAGTGGAAATCATGACTCCCTACATTTATTTCTTGTCCCTGTTTATATGTGAAAAAGTATTTGTTTAGCAGTTGGGATATGTCTTTTAACCCAGAATAGTTCTGTTTATAAGTGTATTGTGGCACTATTGGATTTTATGTTGCAAAATTTCCTTTATTAGTTCCTCAGACCATACCAAAGTTATATTATTTTAGCATTGAGATGGTTGTTCTCTTTTCAAAATATTTATATTGCAAAGCTCATGCTCCCAAATCTAGTGTAGTGTAGCAGTCACAAGTTCACTTCTCACACGTACTGATTTGGCAGTGATCAAACCACATCGATGTCAGTAGATCTACTCACCTATTCTGGAGAAGGACGAGATCTCCAGGGGCTATACAAACAAGTCCTATTTAAGATTTGTTTTCCAGAAATGTTTCAACTGCTATGTACTGTGTGTACTTAATGAACATGGAGTGTCCTAATCTTTGAAATCATAGTTTATGTTACTGATTGCACAAGTCATTTGGGATGCCACTGTAATAAAATTCTGGAAGGTTTTCTCATGGTAAAAGAAAAATAGTGGCACTGGAAGTGTGATGCTCAGCAACAGGGCACTGACCTATCCTATTCAATCTAAGAAGCAGCTCAATTTGCTTGCAGATTACAAGAATATTGCCTTCTGTACAGAGACTAAAGAAGGCCAAAACACTTGGTGAGCAAATTGTTCCTGCATATCAAATGATACCCTGGGGTAATGGTTGCTGTGGCTTCCAGAGTCCTGTGCACGGCAAAGCTCCGTGGTGCATTTTTGGATTGACACCCATTGCCCATTGTCCCAGTTGACCCTGAGATTTATTGGTCCTGCCTGGGGTGAGGTAGACAGCTTCCTGACTTTCAGTGTGTCAGCAAGGTTGTGTGCTTATGGTTGAACTTGATGATCTTAAGGGTCTTTTCCAAGCTAAATGATTCTACGATTCTGTGTGGTGCACAGAGACTGCCTCGTGCTGCTCTCCCTGCTCAGTAATGCAGAAGAGTGATTTCCCAGGAGCCTGAGGAACTTCTTTTCCCAATGCAATTGCATGTACCTGGATTTACTTTGTTACCCACTAAGAGCAGCAGTATTAACCTTCTTCAGAAGTGGCCAGTGCATAACTTGTTGGGAGGTGTCTATACATTCCTATAGCGCGTTTTGTCCAGGTGTTCAGTGCAACACACAGTGCATGTTTGGGTGCGCATTTGAGACGGAGTACCTGACTCACACTGTCTTGTGGGGAGCATCTTCTGGCAGGGTGGCATAAATGTTGTGTGTGTGGAGATGTCAGTTCTTCCAGCTTTTTCCTGGATTAGAGTCAAGAGGTCAAGTTTGTTTTAGTAGGATTTGGGTTTGCTGTTTTTCTGTTTTGTCTTTAAAGTGCACACCACTATATGGTTATTTTAGGAACTTCTTTTCTGTGTGTATGTATGTACAAGAGAACTTCCAGCCTGGTAACAATCAAGTTAGATCCAAAACATTAGCTCTATTTATCTTCTTTGCACTGTGTTTAACTACAGTGACTATTGATTATAAATGATCTTGCCATTACTTAAATGACAAATACAGACACACACGTACCTGAGAAACTAATGGCAAAAGGCAGAATTTTAAGATTTAATGAATGTAGGACCACTTTTGAAAGATTGCAATTCACAGGGACACCATCCTGTTTGGCTTATAAAATCAATATTATAGGTAGCGAAACTTATAAAACATTTGAAGTTCCTTTGGCACAATGATTAAAATATGAAGGAATTTTTTTTTTTTTCAGTTCCAAAGTCCATGTTAGGCTAGCTGGTGTGATGATCACAAACTTCAAAACCATTTTTCAGTCTCATTTCATGTGATTGTTTTCTTAGGAGGCACAAGATCTTCTTGCCAAGGAGGAAGCACTGAAGGAGGCTCAGGAGAATTACATCTTCCTGGAAAGTGAAATCAACTCACCCAGAGATGTGCCTGGAGGAGGAAACAGGTGGGAGAGTTAACTGAAAAAATCAATCTCTGTTTGCCTTATTTCCTATTTGGCTGTACATCTCTCTTAAAACTATATTTGAGCGGTCACATCCTAGATTTTTTGAGCTTTAGAGTAGACAGGGAAAGATCTATGCCACCACCTCTCACAACTAATTAGTCCTCTACTTTAGGAAAAAGAATATCAGGTTTGGTTTGTAAAGGCATCACTGAAAGAGTATGACATAGCATTTTTTTGTTGTGTTATTGTCATGTTGTGCTAGACACAATTTTGCCTTCTGAGTTCCTACCAGTTCTTCCTTTCCGGAGAGCCCTGTTATTACCCCATCTAACCTCCTAGAGCAGAGCATGGTGTTCACATGCTGTTGGCTCATTTGTCTATATTTATCTCAGAAGTACCCATGAGCCTACATGGTAGAGCTTGCATTGGATCCCAGCTTTCTCAGGCTTCCAACTTGCCTGAGTCCAGCAATTTTGATTCCAGTACTATGTGTACTCATACTCTTTGCCATGCTCTGTTTCCCTTCCCTGCTCAGTTAAACAGGTTCTGCTTTGCAGAACCTTTGTTAATACCTGTTCCCTCTGGGGATAGTAGTTTTGTAAAGCCTAGAAAGGCCCCAGCCAGCAATCTTAGCTTCTTCCTTGTATTATTCCAAGCCACCTTCCAGTCCCCTGCATGCTGAATTACCAAGAAATCCTTTGTTTGGGAAGCACAGAGACTCGCCCAAGGCAAAGCAGCCTATGTAGACTTGCCCACAACCCCAACTCACCCCACTTGTCTCTGAGCTACTCCTGACTGAACTCAAGGAGCCCTCTGCCTCTCCAAGTAGACTCTGAGAGTGGGAACCACCACGTGGCACTGCTGAAGCTCATACCCACCCTCCTAACACAGGTCCATATAACCTTATTTTGTTCCCTGCATGTGCAACATTAAAGACAACTGCTTCTTTCTCTTAGAGCAAAACAAGACAGCCACAAGCACCTGCTGGAAGGACAGTGCCTGGAAAAAGCAGAGGAAGAACAGTTGTGAGAGAAATTACTGAAATGACCATGCCAATTTTCATTCTGCATTCTCTATCCAATTAACAAGAACTGTTTGCTCAGGTTCCACCTAGCAGTCAGTAGCTGAACTGTTTTGCAGGTTCCCAAAGTAGGCATGAGTTTCACTGGTGCAGTTCTCTTGCTACTCCACGTAGTTCAAAACTGCATATGCTTGAGGTCTGCGAACTAGAGTGCAAGGAAGAGAGTTCACTAACCGACTCTGGTGCCAAAACCTGCAAAATTAAAGGTCCTTTCGAAGGAATGGATAACTTGAAGGAAAATGTAAGGCTGCATATACATCAGTAAACATAGGCCGATCTGATCTCTTTTGATTAGAAAGTCTAGAGGAGCAAAGAGCAAATTCTCAGATATAAACCTGCTTCAGTGATCTGATCTCCCTGTCACAAATGGTGTGTTTTATACTGACACAACTTATTGATTTCATGCAGGAGTGCATGGCCTGCTGAATCTTGCTGACCATTAGTTTGTTCACGGACATATATCTAGACACATGTCTGCATGCATACATGCATAAAATCATGAAACAAAATAGATAATGTAATGTAGTGTACCATAACAACATAATTAACATAAGATGTTATAAATATAATTTATGTTTTACATAAAGCAAGTCATATAGCTTATTATTTTCCATCTGCTGGAGCCATTTGCTAGTTGATAAAATAAAGAGCTTCCCAGCCATTTTAATCAATGCAGGCTCATCTTTTGCCTTTCTGACTGGCAACTCCAGAGATTTATGTGGAAAAAAAATTGAGTAGTTTTGGTTGTGATGTGTCATCCCCAGTACTACTGCTGTCATTAGCTGCCTCCTCTAATGCAGGGACACTTTGGCCCACTCCTCTGACTAATCCCAACACACACAGTGCAGCTGTTGAGCTTTGTACTCTAAGCAATGGCAGGGTGGGGTGGACATTTTAACATCCTCTTGTTCTATCCAGTGTGAAGACTGCAACAAATTTATCCATATTTTAGATTTTGTAATGTAGTTTAATGCACAATGCTTGTGGATGACATCCATTGCACAAGCGGGGTTTTTGTTAGATATTAGAATCAGGCTGCCAGCCTCTGTGGATGTTTTCTATGAGCTGGCACTTAGAATAGCCTTGCTCTGGGCTCAGCTGTGCTCTCGCTGACACCTGTATAAACCCACAAGTAATTTCACAAAAGTTATTGAAATTGCTCTGGACTTGTACCACCATAGCTGGAAGCAGGAGGTAATTAAGTTCATTTTGAAATTCTTCAACATACAGCAAACACTCAGCCCTACCCACCCACACAGACAGAGAGTCATAGGTACATACATGCAGGTGGAGTTCATAAAATAAACGGCCTGACCAAGTGTATCCGCCCAGATGAAAGCCAGATGCTTGGGAAGGAAACTCTTTTCCTGCCAATGTGGCCTGAAAGCCGCCAGCTTGTATACAGTCAGCCTCAGCTGTGTTACCATGACCAAAAATAGTGTTCTTGGGAATATTTACAAGGATGAATACACACACACTTTTTCTTCCTTTGAGGTTTTCAACAGATGCTGCTAAGCTTTGAGTTTTCTAATCAAAAAAAGTCCTGCGTGTGTCAGTATCGTATGAACTATGACACTTTTTCTGCTATCCTGTTTCATAGTGTAGATCTAGAGAAGTCCTGAGAGTGCTGGTTGCTGTATGTGTGCAGGGGGTCCTTCTGCATTTACAGGCATGTTGTCTTTAATCAGATCCTTAAGAAAGTGCATAAGTTAACTTACTTGTCTCTGATAGGTAAATGCCTTCATGTTTTCAATGGCCACATAGGGCTCCTGGAGTTGCAGTGGCATAGCCCGTCAGAAAGGCAATGCAAACGACTGATGCCTTGAGTAGAACACAAAAATTATGCTCCAGAGAACAGTAACTCTTGCTTGGGCAGCATACTCTCCTCACAAGACATGCAGCTCACACCCTTTTTAGGCTGTTGGAAGAGTCTCCACATTCTGTCCCATAAGGCAAGCCTGGATGGACAACACCATGTTTCATCTCATCCCCTCCCTGAACCTCTCTTGCTGTCCTGACTTCGCAGCAGCAACTCTCAGTGCCACAGTAAGGAATCCTGTAAAGTCCCCTGAATGACATAAAATAAACTATGTAATTATTTAACTTCAAAAGAAGGGTAAAGACTTTCTTCTGAAGGACTTAATATGGGCAGCTCAGCAATTCCTGTAAGATTGTGGTGGAAGATGTTTGCAAACCCTGTGGCCCTGTGGGCTAGCTGTGCTGGCAAATTATCAGGACCCTCTTGAACCACTGTCTGATCATCCTTCTAAGGGAGCAGTCCACAAAGTTGGCACCTAGAAACATGTCTAGGTTAAAAAAAAGAGCAGACAAATCCAAATAGCTCTGTCTATGCTTCCAGCAGGATGGATATAAGCCAACTGTGGTCCAAAACCTGCATAGCTGTGTTATGATACGCAAGTATATTAGTTAAACGGACACGGTGCTGTGCTGACTTGGCAAGGTGGCTTCCAGATGGGAACTGGCTTAGGTTCATCTGGCCCAGGGACCAGGCACTACATGCTCAGCTCTTGTCTGCTCATGCCCATGGTAGCATGCAGAAGAGAATTATAGGTACAGATTTCAGCCAAAAGATGCCATGACCTGGCAGCTTAGGTAGCCTAGAAGAACACAAAGATCTCATCACAGATAAGGACCTGCTCAGGTGGCAGGATGTGACAAATAGTCAACCTAGCAGGCAGACACATTAGATGGTACAAGCATATTGCTCAGAGCTGAAGACAGGTTTGTTGGCTGTATCACGATGCAGTTTTGCTCAGCTAGGACTGTGTCCACTTTAAAATGAGGAAGAGGTTGGGATATCATTCACCAGGTTAACATTGATATGACTTGTCCCCATATAAGACCCTGCTCTCATTTATTTACTAGACAAAGAGACCAGTGTGTGCTTTGGTCTGGTTTTAAAGACAAATTTCTTGACAAATTGCTAAAGGGTAATTTTTTCATACAGCACAGAGACGACATCCTCCCAGCTGTCGTCCAAGCTATTGGTCACAGGCTCCATCACTCCAGGCTCCACAACAGATGGGTCAATGTATTCTTCAGACATGTCCTTTGTGGGTTTATCTCATCCTGCCTCTGTCATGAGGACCACAGAGATGCCCAGTCTGGCACAATCTTCTGGCCTAACTCGGGCTTCGCAAGCAAGAGCCACAGGTAAGCCTCTGGAGACTTGATTGCTTTGTATTTAGGACAGAAAAACACAGCCCTTTATTTGTCCATATGCACACAGTATGAAAATATAACCCTATAGCTTGAGAGGAGGCTTTGGTTATATTTCAACTAATGGAATGGAGCATCCCACATCCCATTTCACATCCCACTCTCTGGCTGGGACTGATCATGTCTCCAAACATGAGAGTGGCAGGGGAGGCCTTGGGTGGTAGATAATATGACTGTGTTCCCTGGACCAAGTGTTGTTATTTCCTTGTGTTTCACAATGGGTATAGCCACAGTAGGGACTCCATATGTAAAAAGAACCTTTCATTTTCATGCCTTATGTTACAGTATGCTTAGCTTTCCCATGAAGAGAAATCTGCAACTGTGCTCCAAGCAGCACGTAGATGCCTGGAGAAGGTTTGTGGAAAGGTGTGTGTACATGTTCTGGAAGCCGTGACTGGCCCAGAATAAGCTGCTGAACAGTGAGGATCCAGCTTTTCCCTGTTGCAGGGGTTGTGGTTGTTTCCAAATCACAGCTAGGGCAGAGAGCAGCCCCAATGCTACTGGTCTGTGTGCATATGCACCTATTTTCTGAACCTTAATAACTTCAGAATACATGGACCAGTTTCTCCCTCCCAGGTTGGCCTGGGGATAGTGTCCTCAGGGATGAGGTCCTGCAGGTTTTCTAAAAATTGACAGTCAGGCATGAGAGATACTGCTAGTACTCTTATTGAAGAAAAGGTTGATAGGTCCTTCCCTCCTTACTATTTATTAGCCATCAGAGAACCCACATGATGCCAGGGCAGGGGGGATGGGGAAGCAGAATGAAAAGAAAAAGTAATTAGAAACCAGGCTTCATTAATTCAGCTGCTCTGTGAACAGCATGTTTGGAAAGGTCGAGATGTTTCATTTGACCTAAACAAAATGCTTGGACATTCTTCAGTTGAAATGTTTCATTCCTGCCTATTGAACCAAATCAAAACACTTAGCTTTGGTGAAGCACTGTAATGAAGAGCTTGGGAGGCAGCAGCTGCAGCTTATTCTAGCATCACTTGTCTGCCCCAGAGTTGGGAACGGGTGACGTTCCTTTTTCAAACGTGCAACGTTGATCATCTCCAACATATTGATGAATTAAGATGGATTTCATCCCAGGTATTAGAAAACAATGAAAGACCCCAATCTGTCTGCTGTCCAAAAGGAGTGTATGTCTTCCTGCCATAAACATCTGTCTGAAGGGAAAAAGAAGTGAAAATGTTCTAATGGCCTGGTCTTCTAGGGAAAAGGGGTTGAAGTGACCTCTCTCTATGTGTGTGTGTGCTCACATTTGTCTGTTTGTCGTCCCAGTTGTGTCTTTAGTTAATGATCCACTTCAAACAAATTTGGGCATGTTTATACATTTAATACAGGGTAGATACGTGGCAAGCAGTAGGCCTCTGCTGTTCGCCCCTTTGGAGCGTGAGCTGGCCACTAGCCTCCAGTCCTTCCCTCCCAGTCTCATATTTGTATCAGTGAACAATGAAGGATGTTAGACAGCAGGATTTATTGACAGACCCCTTCTCCCGTCCACACCATTGCCTGGAAGTGAAACCAGCCCCCTGAGTGGAAGCCTGTGATTAAAATCGTTGCCCTGATTCGGATATGGTGAGCCTGAAGTCAGAGCCTCCTCTCTCTTAGGAGAGCTTTCTAAGCACTCCACTACAAATTTTGGGGTATAGTTGTCCCTTGCAGTGGCATGCCACAGCAAAATGGCAGAAAAGAAAGGAAGGGAGAGCCTACAGGGCAGGGCTGGTGCCCCAGGGTGAACTACTTAAGGCAGCTTAATGACTGATGGAGATGAGGGTTTGCAGAGTTCAGGGTGCCACAGGAGAGGAGACTTTGCCAGAGAGATGCTCTTCTGGAGGCTTCCCCTACAGCATTTTTCCCTGCTGAGTGTTTGTGGACCACTACCACAGTTTAGACTGTAATTTCCAAAGGAGCATAAGGGAATTAGTCGCTTGATCCCACTGAATTTCAACAGTGTCAGGGCCCCTCCTAGAGGCTCCCCAGAAACCCCTTTTAAGGATGCCAGATCCTAGCAACAGCAAAAGCAACCATTGGTCTGATCTCAGGAACAGACTGGCTTGTTGACACATCAGTGAAAAGCAGCTTCAACACAGTCTGTTCACCCTGCGGCTGCCAGTTCGGCTGCCGCTCTGAGTGTTTGATCTAGCAAAGGCTCCAGCCCAGAAGAACAAAGCCCAGCATTTCTAGTTCCTGGCTTCGGGAACTTGTTGCCCCTCGCGCTGTTTCTCTGCTACCAAAAGCCCAAAGGCCATTCTTTAATGTTTCCTAGTTCGGTTCGTCCTCAACCAAGGTCCCACTCTGTTAAACTGTACGCCAGCAGTAGGTTTCTCTTTAGACTGCTTGCGCTGCAGCATTTCACCTCCTTACTCCCCGTGTGCCGTTACCCCTGCCTCCCACTAACTGCCAGTTTAACACAGGCAGGTGAGCCAGCGCCAGGGTCCCAGGGCTGGAGCGGTGCTTCCCCAGGTATCCCAAGGGGAGGGATTACAAATGACGCTGGAAGAGATTACAAATGATGCTGTGCCATCGCCATGCCATGAAGAAATGCACAGCGAGAAGGGACTACAGGATTTCAAACACCCTGTTTCTTGTAATTAAAAAAACCCTCATATGGAAAAAGGTAACACTGTAGATGACACTCCCAGGGAGCTGGTGAGGCTAACCTGCACTGCAGTGATGCTGTCTGACCCAGACATTCTTCTGAGTGAAGCTGTTTTGTGCTCCAGTCATTTCAAAGCTAAAATGAGCTGAGGGATGCATCTTCCCCCCCTCCGCC
>JAVJGG010000024.1:9511610-9560525 GCA_035590195.1 Aviceda cuculoides
GTCCCCCCCGCCGCCCGCCCCCCCCCCCCCCGATTTAGACTGCCCCACCAGATCTGGTTAGAGATTGCCTGGTGGAGTGAGTCTCCTACGATACTCAAAATATTGAAGGAAAACTCCCATGGGCAGTCTGAGAAACAGGCACTGAAAAGGATTTAGTTTGTTGGGGGGACTTTGATGTGAGAGATGAGAGAAGTTTTCCTGGTGAAAGACGGGTTCACTGGGTATGTTCCCTCTCTCTGGTTTTCCCTGCCTTTGCCAGGATGGGGAGTCCTGCACAGCCCCTCCTGAACACTTATATTTCAAAAGGGGAACAAAAAGGGGATTGGGAGGTTATCGCTTTCATTTTGTAATTGGAAGGGAGCCTTGATACATTCATTATCCACTCACAGCTGATGCTATGCTGTCTAACAGCACTGAAATTGCAGGGTGACAATTATACCACTGATGGCATAATTTATTGTTTTTTCATTACCTAAGGTAATTCCAGTGAGGTAATAAATCTACATGTCAGTAAGAAAACACTCCGTTTACCAGCTGTGCTGTATTTTATAGCCATAGGTTTAACGCTTTGAGAGGAGCATTTGCTAAGCATCGCTTTGCAATTAGAGGCAAAGAGGAAATTAAATGTTCTGGTTTTGTTACCAAAAAAAAAAAAAAAAAAAGATTTGTTTCTCATAATTTGTCTTTCTGTTAATATTGCATAACTCAGTGTCTTTGTCTTTTGCTTGCTCATCAGCTCAGCCCAAAGATGGTATTGAAATACTAGACTGGAACTCTGCTCCATCAAGAAACCTTAGTCTTTCAGTGATGGCGTCAGGACAACGCCAGAACCGTTTCAGCCCTTTGTTTACTGACTCAAGGAAGACTGCCCAGAGCCTTGGATGCATGGAGAACCATGGAAGGACATGTTCCGCTTATGAGGACTACCAAAAGTCTGCATCCAGGTACAGGCACAGTTGGGGCTTTCCTTCAGGTTATTTTTGCAGGGAAGAGATAGTGTTTGCTGCAGTATCTCCTCTAGAGGAGCTGCAAAACACAAGCAAACCCTTGATAAGGGACTGAGTCATTATTCAGGAGGATATTGGAGAATATCAAAGGCTTTGAAATGTAAGGAGGTCACTTATTGTTCTAGGGACAACTGCCCCCAAATTGGACTTCACCCTCAGAAAGGATAAATCACTCTTCATTCACCATGTCCCTATCGATGTTTGTTAATACAAATTCAAAGATACATCCCTTGTGAAGGCAGTCCGTAAAAGGAGCAGAAACACGGTACCTCATGGCTGGTTTGGCCTTGTCTTCAACTGATCCCACATAATTTTGAATCCAAGAATAGAACTGATACTGCAGGAGACTTCAGAAGATTCCACCATGTGGGCTGCATGAAACTATTTGAGGCAGTGGCTGTATGTGGTTTACACCCACCTAGAAATCCCATTAAAAAAATAAAATATTGGCTCTTGGAGAAGCTAGTTGTCCCAAAAAGGCATTTGCCATCTTTAATTTAGCTTCACATATACTAAGGGTGGGAAAGACCTATCAAAACAGATCCTTAGCTGGATTCAGTTATCTTGAATCTGTCTCCTTCAGAGAAATTACAACAGTTGACAAATCCCATTTTAAGGCTAGCCCCTATGCGGACACTGTCTGCTACAGACCACTTCCTACTGTGTTGTTCAGTGGATTTTTTGCACATGCTTATTGCTAAGGTTGCTTTCACAATACTCAATCTACATTTCTTCTTTTACAATGATATTTAATTGGTGATAGTTCAGCTGCACAAAGCCTTTGCCTTTTGGGGATTTTCCACCCACCTCCCATACCCATTCCGGTATCACATGTCCCTGTGATTACCTACTGAAGACAAGCATTTTAGCTCTTTTACTTTTTTTCCCCCACAAATCAGCCCCTGGATCCCTCATCATTTTTGTACCCTTCTATAATTCTTTGTTTAATTGTCAATACTTTTCTGGTGATGAGATGTCCTAAAATGAACCCAGTGCATTTTATTCTGGTCTCATGCCAGCCTAAATCCAGAGTTTCTAGCAGAGTAGTACTTAAAACAAAACAAAGCATCGTGGATGAGGTTGCGTGTTTGCTGCCTCAGGCCAAGATGTGAGGAGTGGATGAACTCTACGTAGCCTGTATTAGAAGTGAGAGAACTCTCTACTTGCATTTACTCCTAGGAGGAATTTTCTTATAGTCAGTGAAGCCTGGTCACACCAGGCACTGGTGCATGTGAACATCAGGATCAGTATTTCTAGCTTCCCCTCTCCACAGCTGCACAAGGGGAATCTTCCACTCCATGCTCCCTACTCTACAAGGACAGTGCCATAAAATTGTAACAGCCTTTTTTGTTCTGTCAGATTGCAAATGCATCATTGGCTTCCTCCTAGCCTTCTTTCAGCATTATTGCTCTCCATACTTTTCCCTCCAGTGAATGCTATTTCCCCCCTGATAAATTAGTGTACCATTTTCCAAGAGCTGCATCTCACTTATTTCCTGCCCATATTTCTAAGCTCTCTAGGGCTCTTTGTATTATTTCTCTTGCTCTCATTTGTGTTCCCCTACTCTCTCCTCTCAACTTAATGTTATCTACATATTTTATTAACCAGCTGTTTTATTCCCCCTCGCACATCTCAAGTGGAGATGCTCCATGAAATGAGAGCTACCCATTGTCCCTATAGGGAACATATGAGATGCAAGCCCCTTGTCTATTATTATTCCTTGTTTGCAGTCCTTCAGACAGTTCCTGTGACAGTATTTATGTCTAAGCCAATGGGAGATAATATTTTTAGAGGCACTTTATCAAATGCTTTCCTGACTCCCAGCTCTTTGATGCCTGCTGGTCTCCCTGCTCTCATTCATTTTGTAATTCCGTCGACTTTATATGCATTTTTCTCATAGACTTAATCTTTGTAAACCCATGGTGCTCCTCGCATATGTTTCCGTAAAGAGATCTGTGTAATTCCCAGGACATTATAGGGAGAGCCATGAAAAGATACCTTTGAAAGCCAGCATGAAAGCTCCAGTTGTGTTCAGAACTCTAAAGCTGTTTCCAAATAATGAGATACGCCATACTGTTTGACTGGGCTTGGGGAGAATAACTCTAAATAAACATTAGGAGATAAAAGAGATCACCTTCCCCTTTATGCATTTCCTTGTATTGTGTGAACTGTTCTCCAGTGGGGATTGAGTCACATCTTGTCTCATACTGAAAGCAAAAGAAGTCATTAGCTCTGCTAATTGTTGAAGATAAAGAGTAAACGGTGATGACAGTTTCCTTGTGTGTGGTTAAACTTGTTAAATGTGTAAATTAGGCAATTCTTTTATTTCTCATTTGATTCATTACTATTATGGTATTCCATGATGCCAGCACATTAGCACTTTTTTTTTTTTCTTCCACTCAATTTGAATTGAAACTATACCTTTTCTTGTCATACGCATTAAATAAATAAAATTACATTGTAGCACACAATACCCAATGTTTTAATTTGGTATTGCATTATACAACATCCTTTGAGTGTACACAGTGTGAACACATAATTTAGTAATACTTCTATAGAGAATTGATGAGTAGTATGGCTGGGTCTGATTCGTTGTGAAGCCACAATATGAGTATACACAAACTTAGTAGAAATATGTGGTTTTGGCCAACTAGGATATTTTGGTTTTATTGTTTATAATCAAGTTTGATTTACATCTGTTTGCTTTTGAGAATATGTGAACATTCTTAAAGCACCTTGAAGCTTACGTGTTTAATTAGATTGATAACTAATGTCATACTGAGAACAGAACGGGAGTTGAGCCATCAGGATTTTCAGCGGCATCTGGATTTTCAGTGGCATCAGGATTGGATTCACTGCATTAGGATTTTCAGCTATCAGCTGTGTGCAAGGAGGGTGATAGTATTGTCACGTGTTCTGGCATTGATGCTTAGAGACAGCCATAGTGTCTGTTCGATGTGAATGTCACCTAAACCTTTCTCTGGTTTTTGCATCTGAGCAGTGTTAAATCTGCTGTATTTTGGGGGTGTCTGTTTTGCAGAAAACAAGAAAAATAGAAACTGATACTTGAAATTCTGCGCATGGCTGTTGAAAATAATCAATATCTGTTTTGTACTAAGTGCATGTGCTACGTACTAAGGATGGCTTAAGTTACAGCCCTGATCTGTAAAGCACTTGGGATCTCAGCTGAACCTTGGCATTTCAGGCCTACAGTTGCGTACAGTTACTAGGTATGCAGTGTTTCACAGCCTTTCCCAAAGAGTGAGCTGAGCCTTCTCCCAGGACTTTTCCTGTCCTCTCCCTCTAGTATAGTTAAATCTGTTGCCATACAAATTCATACTTCTGGAGATAAGCCTCTCCCAGCATATCAATCTGTGACTTTCTTAAAGACTTAGGTGCTTAGAAAGACTTGAATATGTGGCGCGTTTTATGGTTAAAATGCCTTGTTGCTACCTCTATCGGCTCAGAGAGGAGCAGTTCAATTGGCATCCAAATGGCAGGTCATAGGTCCATGGCTATTGCAACCCATTCTGCCGAGAGCATTGACCTTTTTTCCTCCCTCTGCAATGTTCAGTGCTATGTACATTATAGAAAATGGATTCTGTTCCACCAGAGAATATTAGCACATAGCAGAAGAAACTACAGCATCAACACACGCCGACCTCTCCTCCACGCACTTTAGCTCCTGTCTCACAGGAGCTGGTCTGCTATTTTGAAAGGTAAACTAACTTGCTTAAAAAAGCTTTGAAGCCTTCAGTGAACATCTCCTTAGAGAAGTTATTCCCTCTTAAACTCACAAAAGTCTGTTGCAGTCCAGCAGCTAGCTGGCTGTACAAGTTCTTAGAGAAATTCTGCAGGTCTCACTTTCCCCACCAGCTCCCTCCCCCCTGTTATGTGTAGGGCTTTGGCATAGGACTAAGAGCTGCATGTACACTTATAGAGTGCAAAAAACAAATGGGTTTGGGGAAATTAGTTCAAATGGTGCCTATACATTTGGGATTTTTAAGGTTGAGGGTAGGAAGCGCAAAGGCTAAGGCCCAAATCCCCAATGAGACATACACATAGATCGTGATATTAATAAATTCAGAGTCTTGTTCGGCAGAAAATAATATACTGGAACATGAAGGTACAAGCATACGTATTTTATTATGGGGTGACAGTTTCTTAAAAATAGTTGCTGGAGAACAGGATTTCCAGTTCAAACAAAGAATCTTATCTTTAGTCAGTCCTTTGCTAATTTAGCCACTCTGAATTTCATAAAGTAAGGGCTATATCCCCAGGAATTCCTCTGACAAAGGGGTCCCCCAAAATCTGGAAGATTATCCAATTACAATTTAAAGAAACATACACCACAGATGACTGACTAAAGATAGACGTCTCAGGAAAAGAGCAGAAAAGAGTGTGAGGGAGAGTGTGTGAGAGAGCTTCACTTTCTCTTACAAGCGAGGAGGATTATACCTGCTCTTAAGTTTTGTGGTGAGTGGAGTCGAGGTCCCTGGTGTCAGGTGTGGAGCTGCCTGCTCTCCCTCCTTTCTGCTTTTCTTCCACTTCACTCTTTTGCTATGTGCAGACCCCATGCCTATATGAAAAACTGACATTGATTCTTAAGGAGTTTTTTTTTTTAGATTTACAGGTGTTAACATAAAAGGAGCTCTTGACAGAGGCTCTGTTTCAGATGTAGGGGCAGAGAATAAAGATTGCTGTTAATCCTGGGCTGAGTCAGGGGATGGCTTCTCCCGGGAACAAAAGGGAGATGCCAGGAGCCATTACCTTGGAAATCCTACCCAGAGCAGGATCATCAAGAACTAACAGCTTCTCCTAGACTCTTCTAGGTACTGGGAGTTGTCCACAGAAGGAGGCTATATTTTCATGCCTGGAAGGAGAACTGCGTGATGATGCATTCCTATCCCATGCCCGTCAGAAGTACTGTGCTCTCTGAGCTGGCACAGGAGACTGCCCAACTGATACAGAAGCATTTGAGATTGAAGGATGATCAGGCCCATTTAATCTTCTTTATCACTAACAGCTCTTGCCCAATTCACCCTTAGACATTGTTGAGCCAAGTTTGCTGTTTAACTCTTGCAGCTTTGGATCCGACCTTCTCCTTCAGCCAGCACGGCTGTGAGGCAGTGGATTGCCTGGACGCAAGCTGGCAGCTCTGTGTTGCATGCTTCAGCAGCTTCCAGCACCAAATTCCCATGTCCGGTCGTTTGCTCCTTTACCAGTTCTGTGTGTTGTATCAGAAACTCCTGTCAGCCCCATTTTATGTTCCCAAGTCTCCCTGGCTTCAGCAGGTTCAACCTGAGGTCTTGTTTAGGGAAAGTTACACTACCTTGGATCCTCATTATTCACTCCTTTACCAACCAGGATTCTACTGTTTGCAACGTTACACCATTAAATGGCCTTCTAAGACCATTTTAGGAGGTGTCTTTCCCCATCTGCTTTTTCCTGTCCTCCTCCTAGATACGTTTTGGTATCCAAAACTTTTCCTTCACTTTCCTTGCACAGATAGAGAGAAATGGGAGATCAGGAAGATCTTTGCCTTCTGTATGGTTTTAAAAGCTTTCTCCCATTGACTTAACTGGCTCTACACCCTTCCAGAGGGTAAAAATGTCAGGGATTCCTCTTTGTTGCTGGTGTCATTCTGGTTTTAGAGGCCAGTGGAGTCCTAGGCCACTGCTGGAGCTCTGGGACTGTAGTGATATATGTAGAAAGCAACTGTGGATTTGAGTTACAGCATTTCATACCTGCATGTTTACTGCATGTGTAAATGATGACTTACAAACTGGGGGATCCCAAAGGACCATTCTCTGCATTGGCAGTTTGCACAGTTTTGAAGCACAGCTAGCTTTGATACAGCAGCTTGCAGAGACTGCCAAAAAAGCTCAGGTTAAAATAATGTCCCCCCAAAACGTTTTACACTGGGTTATTTTGGCAATCCGGTTTAGAGTGTGGTCCTATGAGCAGGGAGGAAGGAGAAGCGTGCCTAACTGCGGCAGCCAGATGAAAGCAAGCAGTCCAAAGAGGGGGAGAGTCTGAAGGTGAGGAGCCCCTCAGCCTGGCTGTGCTGCCAAAGCTCCTCCGAGGCTCTACGTCTCCAGGTCTCTCCTTGCTGCTGTGAAGCACAAATAGACCGGGACTGAGTGGGAGGACGGACACTCTGGAGTTCCCGAAGTTTGCAGGAAGGCAGAGAGGCACCCAAGTGTTACATTTGCAATGCACGTCTTCTCTGGCCAGGGAGGGGGCAGTTCCCCATGGCTCTGCTTCCAAATCTATCACAATGCTAGCGGCAGCCCGGAGGCAGCCTGGCTGTGGTGAGCAAGTGTGACTCACTGCTACACCACATAGCTGAATTATTTGGGGTGGGTGAGCAGTATTTGTCACACCGTTGATGAGGATTTGGCTATGTTGAGCAAGCACATAGGCTGTCTGGGCTGTTGGGTCAACCTTTAGTATACACACAGAGGTCTATGACTTAAACTTAACTGGAACAAGACGAATGTGGCAAGGGCAAAAGCATTACACACACAGAAGATGGACAAGATACTGCACCAGTGCTAAATAATGAAATTTATTGCAGTAGATGCCACATCAAGAGCTGAATGATTCTTAGACTTCATTCACAACCTGTCTAATAAGACCTATGATGAGTATTACAGCCTGGGACTGAGTGTTTAAAAGTACTCCCTTGACATGTGCGCTACTTAAAGGAACACTCAAGTAATAAATTTGTTTTCCAGTGCTTAAGGGAGATCAAGTGTTTCCCTGCTCATGCAAGACATCCCTGATCCTACTGCAGATGCAAAACAGACCCCGCTTTGCTGTGATTCTGAAGCAAAGGAGGGATGAAATCTAAGTCTTGTAGCATGGAGTGTCTCTGAGTTAGTTAATAATAAAGTGTTAATAATGAAGATTTGTCTTCCTCCAGGAGACAAAAAACAGTGAGAGGCAGGAGGAGAAAGGTATACTGATGAACAGGAGAAATTTTCTAAACTTACGAAGGGAGTCAGATACACAACTTCCACTAATCATACTAGGCTAAATACCCAAGGCAGCCTTAGAGGTTGTAACCTATGTAGATTTAGACAAAACCAAATTCAAATGGTATGCCGATGACTTTTTGCCCCCATAAAGAATCTTTTAATTTCCGATGGTAATGGATGCTACCTAAGTGTGAAAGAGAAATAGAATATACTAATTTTAATGCAAATGGATGTTTTGAGATGAAAGGCACTACATAAAAAGTAGAATGGCAGTGCTGTAAATATTCTGCCTGTGGTATGTTTACTTACCATTAATTACTGATATCTAGGCTAGTTGTTAAGGAAATACATGTATTTTTTCAATTAAGCAATGCTTTTTCACTTTCGAATCAACTTCTGTTCTTTCAGTGCTATTGGAAATTTGAAAATTGCTGAAATTGATCCAAGTGGTCATTTTGTAAAGATCCTGAACTCTGCCCCAAAAAAAGAGGAAAGCATTGGGGATTATCTCTTGAAGCAGGACATCCAAGGTCAACTAGTGGCTGTATTTCGGTTTCCCCCCGAGACCAGGATGGGGCCCAACTCCACCGTGACAGTAAGTGCAGAGGGTTTGAATGCCTTTTCTCAGCTGGCAGACTAGGGTACACTTTTAGCCTGATGGTATAGAGTCAAATTTGAGTCTGTATTTTCAGAAAAGCTAACACTCACAAATAATGATGGATTCAGAAGAAGCTACTAATGTCCATCAAGCCTGGCATTTGCATGACATGTCCAGCATTTCATATTGCCCAGCAATGGGAAGCTCTCCTGGAAGGTCCTTGTTTGATGCATTGCTTTTTCCAACCATTGCTCCCATAAAAATCTCCCCATACTGTCAGAATATTGAGTTGTACAGTTTTTGCCAACAGAGGGTGTGCACCCTGGATCAGAAACCCATAAATAATAGAACTGGAAAGGAAATTAGTTTTATGTGTTGCTACTGAAGCAATTAATATGGTTTTGCATATAGTCTGAGGTATCACTATAGTAGGGTCTCAACTGAAAATAAAAATAAAAACTATGTTGCTTTCCAGACTGTGCCCACTATCTGAGGACAGCTGTTACCCAGCAGAGAAAGCCATAAACCATTGTCTGGCAATGGGACTCTGTTCCTGGCTTTGCCTTGAATGACTTTAGGCAAAATGATGACACTCTGTGTCTTAGTTTCCTATTCTGTGCTCTCCTTTGATGTCGTGCAGAACTATACGTTAAAAATTCAGTGCATGGGCTGCTGCTCTTCAAAAATTACTTCCCCTACAGCTAGTTCAGATGTATCTTTTTGCCAGTTTGAATAAGAGTTAGAGAGGCAGGTAGGATCTAAGATGCAAAGAGTCAGCTGACTTCATCATACCCCAGAAAAGCTTTAAATAGAAAACAACAAATACATGCATCTGATATCCATAGTAACGAAAAAGGCTTGAAGGTGTGGACTAGATGTGACAAAGGCTCAGTTGTAGGTGTAGCTGAGGAACGTCTGCTGGTGTCTGCACGTGGCCTCCAGCAACCTCTGGGATGTACCCACACCCAGGGCAGGCACAGCCTTTGCTGTACTGGGTAAAGATGCTGGCTGCTTGGCTGGCTGCAAGACACCTTGCAGATCTCCCCAGAAATGGTTTCCTCTTAGTTGGCTTTTACGCGCCAAACATTCCCACCTACCCCAAAAGTAGTCCTTTCTGAAAAGTCACTGACAAGGTTGCTGTTGCCATTATCATTAAAGGGCTCTTGGGTGAACAACTGACTGAGGTAGAAGGTCACACAGCTTCTGTTTCAGCACACGCAAGTAGAAAATTTCTGCTGGTTTAATTTCAAAGGGTTGTATTCAGGCTGCCAACTCTTGCATCTAAAATTCATGTACAATAGTGTCTGTGTCAGACAGCTAGGGAGAACTTCCAGGCCCCAGCTCCCTGGGAGAGCAACACATGAACCAAGGCAAAATGCTCAAATAGATGCCAGTGTAGATGGCTGGAATATAATCTGAAGCCTCTTTTGTCACCAGTGCTTGTTTCTTTTTCTGAGATGAAAATTGAAGCCTCACAGAGTAAAAGGAGGCAAAGTCCATGTTCATCACCAAGCTCGATGCTGATCAATGCATCCCTGCATGTGCCTTCTTACAAGAAAGCTGGAAATGCAAGCCTCCAAGGGCCCAGAAGAGCCACATCAACGTTGTCTTCTGGCGTATGTGTGAAAAAGCCACAAATACACCTTGGCAGAGTGCTGTACGGTGAACACTTTTGGAAGAGAGCTTTTTTTTTTTCCTCCAAGATACTTCTTTAAAATTGAATGAGAATTGTTTTGGCTCCCAGGAAATGATTGAAGCTGTTTTCTCACAGATGGCAAATGCCAAAACCTTTAGGAACATGGTTTGCAAAAGCGTGTTGTGGTTGTCTTACGTAAGAGAAGTGTTTGCATAACGGGTCCTTTTGCTACTGCGATAGTGATAAAAGTAACAGATAATTGTGTTCACTTTATAAAGCACAACATTGTTAAATCTTTTGTATAAGGATAAAAGTACAAAAATTTTATAGTCTCCAGTAGAGACAGCTTCTCCCCGAACAAAGGGAATCCAGAATCAAGAAGAGGCTGGAATTTTAAAGCTGATATTACAGATCTCTTCCAAGCCCCTGGTAATTCAGAAAATAAAAGAAACTGCCTATTTTTAATCTTACTCTTAGCAAGCCAGACCAAAAAGCCCAGGATTTACTACCACACTTTGAAAAATGTGCCTTTGCTAATCTCTGTTAATCCACAGGAGATGTACTTGAAAATAATCACTATAACTAAGCCGCGAGTCTTGAAATATAGTTCTTTCAGCTTTGATTTCACAGATCAAATAGCGACCAGTGTTACAAAAATCAAAAAGGAGCAGGAAAACCTGATGCTTTTACTGAGTTCTTATATTGTATAAATACCCAGGAGCCATTTTGTCTTTAATCTAATGGCTGCTTGATCTTTGCAGGTTTGGGCAGCAGATGCTGCAGTGCTTCACAAACCTCCCTCAGATTTTCTTTGGAAGGACCTGGAGAGATTTAGGACAACCCCTGACTGTGCTACCATTCTCTGTGAGCCTAGCGGTCAAGTGAGTGCCCTGAGCAAAATCACTGTGTTTCCTTGCCCAGACAGCTTTATCACTGGACTTCCTTCAGAGATTTAGGATCATATTGTTAAAGTCCCTGTAGAATTAAGCACAAGCAATCCAAACATAGCAAAACTGTGATCTCTCTCTGTTAACTTTGCTTCAGTGTGGATGTTAATTATTAGGATCTGAAGGACTGAAGAAAAACAGTAGATTGATGACACCACTTGTTGAATGAAAAGCTCATGTCCTCACAGCAATCAAAGTAGGGGCTCCACAAGTGTGAATTGCCAGACCACTGTCCTCTTCCACTGCGTTCCAGCCATGAAAGATCCAGCTATGCCCATGGCTGCCCATTAGTAACTGCCATCGGATTGGCAAATGTGTTGAACGCTTTTAGGCAAACTTGTGTTGACTTGGGGATGAGAAAGAGCCCAAGATAATTTTTTACCCTATAGCTGTCCAATGGCAACTATGGGTTTGGTCACTTTTAGCTAGATAAACTCGTACTAGTGACAATATGGAAAAGACCTGTGATTCTCATGAACAGTGTAAGTTATGAAGCTTCCCCAAGGTAGCGTAATTTACACCTCACAAACTGTTAAGTGAATGTTGACTTTTGGTCTCACCTTTTCACATTTACTCCTCTTCTAGCTCAGTTTGGCCATACTTGCTATTACATCAACACCAGGGAATCAGAGGCTGAAAGGGAACTTGAGACGTGATTACCTCTGCCAGGATTGCTCCTGGCTGTCACTTGCTTAGGTAGTCCTCAAAGACCTGCAGTAAAGGAGACTCTGCCATGTCCCCAGGCAGCCTGCTTTAGTGCCTCACTGTATGCCTAGAAAAGCTTTCCTAGCGCCTAAACTGAACTTTTTCTGCCTCAGTGTTAGTCCTTTCCTTCTTGTCCTATCCACTGTGGACATGGAGAACAGATTGCTTTTTTCTTCCTTCAGCAGCCTTTGACATACTTGAAGAATTGTGCTGTCCTTTTTTCTCTCCTTCTTTGTCTAGTTTACTTAATTGGAGCAGTGGAATGTCAAGGCTCTTAGATGATGAGTCTACTTGAAATATATTTAAAGACTGGAAATGGATTTTAAAGACCAAATTAAAAAACCTAGATTTTGCTGGCTGCAATTAGTATTTATCTTTTAAATGATAAATAACTCAGAAATACGTTGGAGCACCTACCCTTTCAGCCCTTCCTAGTTTGTCTACAACAAACAATTATCTTGACGAAAAAATGTAGAATATAAATAAGCAGTGATACATTGGTTTTTCTTTTTTTCAGGCTGTGGCTTGGTACACTCCTCTCTACTGGAACAGAAGGCAAGGATGGGTGGCAAAAGAGGAAAGTGAGAAATCCGAGAACACCGTTGTACCAACTTTCTCAACAGCAAAGCAAAAAGAGGGATGGAAAAATGAACAGGGATTTACAATAACTGATACAGAGTGGAAGAAGGTTGACCAATGGCAAACAAGAAAAAAAAGCTTCATTAAAAGGTATCTGATGTTCATTGTATGTACTCTGTAATTGCAGCACTGTGCCAACCTGGCTCTATGAGTGAACGCTTTTAAATTAGCATCTTGGCAAGCAATTTTTTTAAAGCTTTGGAATTTTGAAAATAAGAATTAACCTTAACCTTCAAACAAGAACCCAGTCCAAAACTCCTAATAGGAGTGCGTTCATTGTCAGTCAAGACGAAGTGGAAAGTAAAATCCAAGTAAAAATCTTCTTAAAATGTGACTTTATTATTACATATTGTCTTTTGAGTGTTTGGATGGCACCATTTGGAGACTGCAACTTGGAAAGCTTTCAGCCAAAAAATGTTGATGTTTGCAGAACTATTTACCTTCATCTTGAGAAGGATGGGTCTTCTCTCAGCCCACTGTGCTTCGAACTGGGCTAGGGAACAATAACCATTGCTTTCTGAATTGCTTTCAGAACTGTCTTCTAGCATTGTATCAAACTTAAATTGGTAGTAGTATGAAAAAGTGTGGTTCGTTTTTTCTCGCTGAGGACAGTTTCATTTGGGTACCCAGGTCTCATTTAAGAACCCCTGAGCTGAGCCATTCACTGTTTTGAATAAGGAATGCAATATTGGTGTTTTTTTCTAAGTCCCCTCCAGAATATTGTTTCCTGGAGCTTTTGAGCCAGGTTCACAACAGAAAAACATGTATTTCAAAAATAAAGGATTGGCCAATCTGGATATATTTCCACAAAAAAGATGTGTGACCCTTCTCGTGTTTGGGGTAATTGCTCTTCTCTAAATTTCTTCTCCAGACTGTGGCTGGAGATGTTCAGAAGATGAACAGTTTTCAGCATAGGTTAAACTGGCTGTTCTTCACAAGCTTTGTTCTTAAAAATGGCTAAATCACTTTTGCTCAAATTCTCGAAAGAAACTAAGTAAGAAGCAGGGAGAAATTATGTAAAAATTCAGTGCAAAGAGTTCAAGTCTGTCAGACTTATAACCAAAGGCAAATGGTAAATTATAATGTGGTACGTCAAAAAATATAGCAGTTGCAGTTCTTCCACCTACAACTAAATGCAGAACGTGTCAAATATATCTGTGCTGTTTGTTAGGTATATTGCATAAATTTAATGTATGTGTGCAGTAAACACAGTAAATCTATGCAAAATACAATAATAAATATGCTAATGCAATACAATAAATAATGCAGTAATAGATAAAATACGCATACTTTTTATATCCTGTGCACATACATGCATGTGCAAAATGTGTGAAATACACACAGTAAACTTAATTGAATTTCTGCTCACAGGGAAAAAAAGACCTCTGCATCCCTTTTCCCTACTCAGAGCGCCTGGTGCCAAAGTCCAAACTCTCCCACACACCCTCACTTTTCTCTGGTGAGACCACTAACCATGGGGAACGATGGCAGCAGCTCGTGCAGGCAGTCCCGGGGTCAGTCATCAAGGCCTGACCCCGTGCCAGGTGAGTTCACCAGCAGATGTGGATTTTCTGGCACAAACAGCTTAAGACTTAAAATACATGTATGTTACCACATCTTACTTCTATAGCAGTGGTCTCCAAACTTTTTTAATTGTGCACCTGTATCAGCAAAAAATTTTTGAACATGCACTCCCAATATATGTACATTTATTCATTTGTAAATGATATGCATTTACTACTGCAATAACATATTATGTACGTTACAAACATACACATGAATAGAAATTTAAAAGGATGAGATAAAGATAAAAAATAGTATTTGTGAAGTATTTTTAAATTTAATTTTATTTATTAATATTAAAAAAATATTTTCTTCCCACACCCCAATGGATTTTCTTGCACTTCTGCTGGAAGACCACTACTCTATAGAGCTGCAGATGTTCGTAAGATGTAAGGAGGCTATTGTTACTAATACTGATGTGTTTAGGAAATGACACAAAATATTAGGAATCAGTAAGAGAAAGAGACTCTTATATAGGCTGTGAATTGTTAATTAAGCACTGGTGAGAAAGTGTGTAATTTGGGTACATCAAACCCAGAAACCCGTTGACACACTGGGAAGAGTTCAGGGGGGGATGACAGAGTGAAAAAGCATCTGAAGAGATTGATTCATGAAGATTAAAAAGAACTAAACGTGTGTTGGACAAGCAAGGTCATCGTTGTGCGAGGGAGTTCAAGCATCACAGCAAGAGAGGAAACAGTCTTAGATCCAGGAAACAGAACTAGAAGGAATAGGACCAACTGAAACACAGGAAGGCTTAGGTTGAATATGTAAATAAAAAGGAGTTTTAGTGATCTATAGTATAGTCTTCCAGGCTTGCTCATTGCTCCACTTACTATTTTAAACTACTGGCAAGTTTTAAATGCTCGGCTGCCACTAATTTTAAAAGAACTAGGTATGCAGCTCCGGAAGACAGCTTTGTAGTACTCATTCTTTCTTTAGTGAATATTTAAAACCAGACTGTCAAATTATTTGAATATACTGAGGAGGTCACCCTGTGACTGGTGTGGGTAGGTGGCTGTGCAGCTGTGAGGAGTTTTTCCCCATTTCTAGGAGTGCCAGCCTGGGAAAAACTTTTCAGCTTGAGCCAGGAAAGCGTTTATGCACCTGCTTAGCTTTACACACCCAAACAGTAATCCTGCAGCCAGGGAGGACTGTCGGGAAGATCCTTCTCAACTGTTAAATCCAGGCAAAGGAGATTAAAACCTGACGGAGTCAGTTGTAATAGACTTAATTTCATGGTTTGTTTCCTGCTCTGTCTTAATCACTGGTAGCATCAGCTACCAGGTGTCTATTTTGTGTAACCTCCATTTGTCTAATTTGCTAAAACTTAGTTTGTCTTGTTCTGTATCGCTCCGGTCTTCTGCAGAGCTGCATCCCCCATAGCTGTTCTCCTTAGTTTCCTGGGCAGGGAAAAGCTGGGGACAGAGAGAGAATTGACACCTGCCACCTGGGGGTGCCGGTGGCATCAGAGGTTGTGTTCACACGAGCAAATGCTGCGGACAAATAGGAGCAGATCTGCAGAGCAGACCCCTCGACGCTTCAGACCTGGCATCCACCATGTACGCATTTCAAGGGCGATTTACTTCGTCCCAGCTCTAGGCTGGTCCAGCAGGCCCTCAGGGGGCACCCACCTCTGCATGGCGCAGGTCCTTTTCGGGTATGAAACCTCCTGGGGTGCCGTGTAGCCCACTCACGCTCACCACTGGACTGCACGAAGTGGTTTCTGTCTGAATACCTGCCTGCAGCCAGCGTGCTTGAGGCGGGACTCCGGAGGACATCTTCTGGCTCGGTTTCGTTCCAGAGGAAGCCAGCTCGTGCACTCGACAGTGCTCCGTGGCGTGAACCTGAGCACGGCAAGCGGGGGGAGTGGCAACTCCACTCCATGGGTGCGCTCCTCTTGGGACCCAAGGTGTTACAGGACACCCCCCAGTACATCTCCCAGGCAAAAGGGAGTTTGCCGGCACAGTGGGGGTGAGCTGCATGCAGTCCTCCTTGCTACATTCCCACCTTCCGTCACACCTCTGCAGATGGAGGTCAGTGCTCTTTCTGTGAGCTACATGTGGTTTCAAGATTTTTTCGCTTGCGACTGTTAAACCTAAGCACTTTCTCAACAAAGCAAGCAATACGAAACCAAACCAAACCACCTGTGAGACTGTAATGCAGTCACGTTGGTCCAGGACAGAGGACGGCAGGCAGAGAGAGGGCCTGCCTGCAGATTTATCTCCTGAGTGTGGGAACTCTGAAGGCAGAACTCAAAGCACGTTGGTCTGTCATGCATTGAACATATCTGGTTTCTGTAGGTTTTCACGTGCAACCTGCATACCCTCAGTCTCTTTCTCAGATCTTTGCAAAAGATAATTCGGCTCTATTTACTTAGGGTTCGTTGGCAGTTCTTTTCACTACTGAATTATGAAATTATTCCTTTTAATACTGCCAGGAAAGTTAATAACATCCAAAATCTCAGATTACAAATTAAATATGGGTATAACCATTATTTTTCTCTGATAAGTATTCATGTGTAGTACATATTACTGCCTGACTTTTCCAGAAATGAATGTAGAGAGAGATGTAAGCATCACTCTTATTTTATTACAATGCAAAAATTACAAGTGCTTTAGGCAGATTTGTGCACATATGCTGTAGATATTATTACTGATGGTGGTGGAATGATGATTTTCAAATGCACAATGGAATGATGATTTTGAAATGTATTACTACTTTCTTATTTTCTTTTTTATTTTTCTTTCCTTGCTTAAAAATTTTTAACTAGAAAGCTTATAACCGACGTGAACAACTGGGGTCCACAGTAATATGCATAAATGCAGTCTTGCTTAGGTCCTGGTCCAAGAAAGCTTCCCTATTCAGTAAGGACTCTTCAATTTGTTCATAAATTCTTCATAATATCAGAGACTTACAGAAATCAGTATTGTTAACTTCTTTGTTTTCCCCTGCAAACACACTTTTAATCGCTATTATCTTTAAATATAGATAGTTATTTTCCTAATGCCGTAATACAGGGAAGTCAAGTCAATGCCTTTGAATCAAATTAGTGATTCAAAGTATTTTTGCGTTTTCCTCTTAGATACTTAATTTTGCTTTTCAAAATCAGTTTAGCATATGCTCTTATTTCAGAAGTACAAAGGCCCACTCAAAACTGCAGAGATGGGCCTCACAGATGATACTGTTTGATGGTATTTGCTTATTAGCTTAAAGTATTTAGTTTCTCATACATCTGTTGTATCCTTTCTAGCTCCTAGCTCTCCTCTATAACAATCAAACGTTATCTTTTCAGTCTCTGTTGGGAGGATGTTAATAGCAGCAGTCCACATTATTCCAGTACAGAACAAAGTGTGTTTAGTGGCACGATGGTGTTTTGAGAACTGTTTGCCTCTCCTCTCCTCACGCAGCTCAGTATTTTACCTTTCTAGCTGCTACAGAACAGGATTTTCAATACCCAGTTCCAGTGACTCTTGTGGTTTTACTCTTGAGTCGTTGCAGTTGATATCAGTAGGGTGTGTGGTGGCTGTTCCTTTCAGCCCATACCCATCCATATGAAATTTTAACCGGCACTTTACTGTTTGTCCACTTTGCCTTCTGAGTCCCTCCTGAAGCTCTTCTGAACAGTTTTCCTTGGCGCTGACAACAGACGACCTCACAAGTTATCTACAAATGGTTTCACTTCATTTCTTACTATCTTTAATTTGGAGTCTCTTTTATTAGTTGTTGAATTGTCTGTTTGGTTTCCTTTTCACCCAGGTAGCCCCATTTTCTTCTCAGACTGAGAGATAAGAGGGGAAAAGCCACTACTGCAATAGGTCACAAAGCTCGAGCTGAGCTCCGACCTCCCATTTTCCTCAGAAATGCATCACTCTGGTGGTGGAGTTTTTTTGTTGTTGTCGAATTTCACTCTGAATCAAAACGCTCAGCTGTGAATTTTGCAAGGAGTTTAAAAATAACCGTGGAGCGTATTGTGAAGTGAGCACTTTGAAGCCTTGGCCAAAACCAGCAAGTTTTGTCAATCAGAATGTTTCCCCATTGCTGAGGAATGCTAATTAAGCTTTCAGTGGCAAACTGAACCTGCAGACAAGGAACATATTTAGCACACATTTTCAGTGCAGAGGAGCCGGTTTCTACTACCATCTTCTCTACCAAGTGGATCAAGCCTGCTAGCTTTCTGTTCTTCCCACTGGTTCTCATGGGATTTGTCCCAGAAATTGAGAGTTGAGTGAGATGAGATGCACTCATATCATGATGCATTTGCTCTCTTGACTTGTCCCAAGGACTTCCATGGTGTACAGGACTGCCCATATAATTTCCAGCTAGCAGTGAGAAACGTTTGCAGATTCATCTGTTTTGTCTTAGGACACTGACATATTATAGGCAAGACTAAGCAATAACATTGGCCGTTATAAATGATGATGTACAAACACACAGATGCACTTGTTGATTAGCAAGAGGTCAAACAAGATATTACAGTGATAGCCCATGGTAAGAAACCAAGTCAGCTGCTTTGTCCAGTAGATCAGCTGACCAGTGTGGATCAATGAACTGTTCCTATCACTACTAAGACACAAAGAGAAGCATCTCAGCTTGCTCAGCACAGTGTCATTCACTCTGGCTGACAGTCAAGTGCTCCAGTAGTCTGCACTTTTGAGTGCATTTATGTGTCCTCTGCCAGCTTAAGTTCTTCTGTAGCCTTAAAACCTTAAAATAACTTCTCAGTTTCTCACAGGGTGCAGATTAGTTATCCAGAATTCCAAGGTTCTGCAGTGCTGAGGAAGAGGATGGTCCAGTAAAAGAGATCACTCTGATGATGGAAAGCTATTAAAATACTCTGGCTTTGTTTATTAAGTACCAAATGCTGTACCATCATTTTATGAGAAACACAGTAATTGTGGTTTCTTTATCCCTGTTTTCTCAGCTGTGATATCTTATGACCTGACACTGTGTTTCCTTACCTGCCAGGCAGGATGCCAGTCTGTCAAAATTATTTCCTTATCTATTTGTTGTTTACTGCTTAAAAACCACTGAAGTAGTGTGCATTTGTGTATTTTCGGTGCTCCGGGAAAAAAAACAACAGGTTATTCTGACCTAGAATTTTGGAGGAGGGAAAAACTTGGGAAAATCAAGGGGATAAATAATAATTCTCTGTGGCCGAATATGGAAATTGTGAAAGGAATTAAAGATTATTGCCAACGTCTTCAAATAATATAAACAAGCACAGCTCTTTCCATCTTGGTCAAATAAATTACATTATGAATACTTCAGTGCCACTGAAAACAAATTGAAGATTTATCCATGGTTTTGCTGAGAGAAAGAGGAGGTGGCATTCAATAAGAGGCTTTCTTAAGACTTTAGGAAACCCAAATACCTCTGCCACTTTTGATGTGGGCCACCAGAGGTGACAGTAGGGTATGTGTAGCAGGCTGTCCTGTGAACTGCCTCAGAAAGTCAGTAGCGCCAACTTGCTTAGTGCTCATTAGCATCACTTACCAGACAAAATGTCATCGCCATGCTGAGATGTGCTAGCACATTTGGCACTTGCAAACTCCGGTTTCCACTGAGAGGAAAATCTGGAGAGCTGCAGTGCCTTTGAGATGTGAACAATTCTAAGCACACAAGTGCCCCGGAAATATCAGCAGAGCTGTCTGAACAAAAAGTACATTTATTGCCCTTTGCTTCTCTTGCAAGATGATCACTATGGGGAAACTGTGGTTGCAAGTGTCAGGTTGGCCTGTGAAAAAGCAATTCTCTCCCAGATAATTTTGGCAGAACAACCTGACCTTCAAGAAGCCATGACTAAGGATGGCCCTTTATCTTCTTGTCACCCATTACAGCATAGAGTCTGTGACCGAGTCATATAATGGAGTGATAAAATGAAGTCCAGAGATTCACTTCCGAAAATTGCTCTCATGTAATAACAATACCCAGCACTTATGAAATCTCCAGGTGAACTTGCTTAAAGGTGATGTTTATGTCAGTAGAAATGTGGAGCCATTTAAAAACTGATTCTATGGTAAAAGTATGTCCAGGGCTGAGATTAGGTTTGAACACAGCTCAAAGAACTGATAGAAATCCAGGGTCAAGCAGTGAAAAAGGTTTTTCCCTCCCTGCTAGGAATTTATGGAGAAATGCAGGCAGTGAAAACAGGGAGCCGAAGACATGGTGGTTTTTGCAGTGAGACTTGTGGAGATGGTATAAGGCAGAGAATCTGAGAGCATCAGCTAGAGGGAAAGTGACAGTGAGGAGGAAAATGACATGGTCTGCCTTGAGAGGCTGCTAAGGGTTAAGCACGTGTTGTTCATAGACAGCCAGCACAACAGTGGGTTTGGCCAACCAACACTTGCTGAAATACAATTCAACCAAAAGTCTGCAAGAGAGAGTTTGATCCTTTAAAGTAAAGGTATCTTAGTGACAGCTAGTGACCTTGCATGTGGTTGTATATTTATCCTAATGTAGTTTTTATTAAAAATGTTCTTCTCTAAAGTCAGAAGAAACAGAGAGTTTTTGTTGTTAGCATGCTTGTTTCCTAAATTGACTTTCTTTTTAAAGTAGGTATGTGGAAATAATGAGTGTTGTCATCAACAGGCACTCTGTATGCAGGAACTAGCAAGAAGAAAAATCCTTCAGTTCCCAGCTGCATGAGTGGGGAAGGCAGAAGAAGGCCTACTCAGTCAGCAGGGGTGAGTACAGTTGCTACAATACAGTTTTCGAAATAAACAAACAAAAAACCAATGAAAAGAATAGTAGAGTTTAAAAAACCCCACAATTCAGAATACAAGATTTTCTTTATTTTGTTGGAAATTCTTTTAGTCTTCTTTCTGTGAGCAAGACCTATGCCAGACCACAAATACAAAGCATCTGGATTCAGCCATTGCAACTTGATTACAGCTACATGCATCTAAGTCTAGAGAAGTTTATGTTTGCATCTTAGGTTTGCTTTAAGATGGAATCTATTTACACTGTTCCTTCTAGGAAAAAGAAGGTTTAAGTGCATACCCAGATATAATTTTTAGTCTATTGGAAAACTCTGTTGCTTGCACTACCCTACCTAAAGACCTAGAATCTGGGATCAGTAATGAAGCCCTCACATGTAAATATATAGACCCTCGAACGTGAGTTGTTGCAAGTTCCTCTTTCAAACTTCTTGATTTCTAGACTCTTCCTCAGGAGCTGGTTGTTTGATTTTACGTAATATCAGTTGCACGATTCATTGTAATGCAGAATATTTTCTCTATATTTGTATTTGTACTACAAAATACCATTAGATATGCAGATGTTGGAAATGTCTTGTGACATGTTAAATATTCTAATTTCCTATCTCTACTTCTTAGGTTCTGTTACAGAAGCTATAAGAATTGATGGATTTTGTCCGTCAAACAACTTGTATATACAATTTATGATTATTGCCATGATTATTAAATTGTGCAATATCTATTGATGCTACTTACAATGGTTAGTGTTCTCCAAAGTGACATATACACTTTATATATATATATATATATATATATGTATAAGTAGTAAGAAGAAAAAGAATAGTCAGCCTATCTACACCAGGTAGAAATAAAGAAGGAAAGAAACTGGAGGATTATTGCTTATGTCTATCTGCTCACCGTATACCTGAAGTGGGGCTCTTTGCCCAGGTTCAGACTTAAACAAATAAATAAAGCAGTGCTACAGTTTTGCCTTATGTAAAATAATAGTAAAACCACGGATCTCCTGGGGCAGTGTGAGTCAGCAGTATTTGTAAAAAAGCTTTTCTATCTTTAGATGAGAGGCACTTTGGAAGTGCAATGAATTAGTGTTTTTCTCAGTGACACTAGATTAAATGCTTTTTGATTAAGAATCCCACAGTTCCTGAGAAACTTGCTGAATTAAAATGACCTGAACACTCAAGAAAACCATGACCAAGTAACTTGCTTTCTAATCTCTAGGTTTGCTACATGATAGTCAGGTTTTAGTGGAACTATTGCAATAGCCAAAGACAACTATGTGACATTTTACAGCTTTATGGGGAGGAAGCCCTTAGCACTGTGGGCTTGATGCCAGTTCACACTGTGAAAATTTCACGGCTCAGAAAACAGTTCATCCTGTGACCTGTAATGTTATCAGCAGTAACTAACTCTGTGCCCACCGTTCTCTCACAGCAACTGAAAACAAGGTTGTTTGCTTTATTTTCAGCAGAAGAGATTTAAAAGAATACTTCAGATTACAGTATGTTAAAAGTGTGGCTGGACACTAACGTGGCGGACCTGTAGCAACCCGTTAAACCCTGGTGTCACAGCTGCTTCTGAAGGTGAGGTGCCTACAGCACCCGTGGAGACACAGTAACTCAAGAGTGGCTTTGCAGTGTGGCCCCTCACGCACAAGCAAACCCACATGCTAACTGCCTTATTGAATAAAGATAATTTTATATATTTTACTGCTAGTGATTGTTACAGACCATTGTTAATGGTTTTCCTAAATGCTATATGCATTTGTAGTGCTGTAACAATGATGATTATTAAGATAACATTTGAGTGTAAGGTCTTTTGGCTCACTATGGTCTTATGTTCTTACAGAAACAATCATAATGCTCATGTAGCCCTAACTTCTCAGTCACGAAACCACACAGTAGACAGGAGATTCTGAGAGACACCAGAGACTGATGACTCAGAAGCACAAAAGGGTTGATCCCATATAAAGATAGTTTCAGTGTGGGAAACTGGAATAGGTAAAATTAAATTACTGAATGCATACGATGTAGACAGTCTTATTCCAAACTAGAACACCTTTTTTCTGGCTTAATCTGTTTCACTTTCAAAATTACATATTCAGAAAACCCCAACCAACCAACAACAACAAAAGCCTCTTATTTTGAATGGAATATCAATAGAGGCAGTTAAATCCCTGTGACCTCGGTGTTATAACTAAACTAGTAAGTTTTCCCATATGGACCACCTTAATAAACACCTTCATAAAGTATCCTATAGGCAACATGTCCTCTACTATATATTAATTATAGAGGAATATCTCAGATAACTGAGCTCAGATAACTCAATAATGACATTAAGCTCCTCATTTCCCAATGAAATGCTTCTCAGATTGGTACTGAGTGGCTATCTGATTTGAGAGGAACTGTGAGCTTCCTTCTAATTCCCAGTGGACAGTATTTGCCAACACAATAAATGGGTTTCCTTGGTTTGCTATCTTAGTAGACAAAAAAAAATGGAGTTGGAAAGGACTAACATCTGGCCCCTCTGGCTCCAGGAGGAGGCATTTCTGAGGCAAGATGGAAGTACTGTGTTAGGATGGAGTGAGGAAGCTTGCAACGACTGTAGGCTTTAAAAATTCACTTAGAAAAAACGCATGTGAGGATCCCATCTGCCTCCCCCATTCAGCCCGTCTCAGAGATGTGTGTAACACACATCTTAATGTGTGCTACAAATTTACTTTTCTCTAGAAGGAGGAAATGCATATCTAGTGAACAGTAGGATTTCCCGAGGCATAGTATCCAGTCACCAGCTGTTAGGAGGAAGGAGACAAGGCAACTTGTAAGGCATCTGGTTGGCTTAAAAAGGAATAACTTGTTGGACCTCAAACTTTCAGCTTCTCAAGACAGGAAAAGAGGCATTAATCTGGTTCAAGCGTTTCCTAAGCAGAAAAAAAACTCAAAACAAACCAAAAACCATACCAAGATATAACAGTCTGTTGCTTGGTACTTATCACATTCCTAAAAATGTTAATTCCTTTCTCCTTTGCCTTTGCTACTAAGCATTTCCTGTGTGATTTCTCTTGTTCTCGAATTGGGTTTTTCATAGCATTTAATGTAAGGAAAATCTGATTGCAATAATCAAGAAGGTTTACCTTTGAAGCTAATTGACCAAAGTGCCTTTTTTCTAGATGGAAAATGGACCATTTCCATGCCAAATAAGCATTGGAAAAGCTTAGGATATTTGAGAAGTGAAATTCGATTACTTGACAGGGCCAGATGAGAAGTGTAGCTGTCCATCCCAGTGCAGGTGTCTGCTTCGTGGGTGTAAGAAAGCAGGACAGAGAGGCTGGCTGCCTTCCAAACCATTCTGTGGGGCTCAGTGGGAACCGGAGGATGGGAAAGGGGCTGGCTTACCTGTGAGCATGCGTGTAGACTGCAGAAGTCAGGGCAGGAGATGCCGCCTGGCCTGGCCCTTTCTCCGCTCATGAGGAGGCCTAGTGAACTGGTGCATATATACATTTAAAATCCAGATTTCAGATCAGCAAGGTCCTGTGGTTGATAAGCAATCCTTTTGCCTTTCAGTTTGGTTCTTCTGCAGTAGCTATTGTTATGTTCCAAGGTACTGTTTTAAACAATGAAATAGAAACAGTCCAGACATGCTGTGTGCAGGCACGCAGTCAATCGTCAGAATACTGGTGCAGAATTAATGTCGATATCCTCCTCACTGCATTTCAGGTCATCCGGAATAGCTCAGGAACAAGTGCCACTCTAGATTACTGTTAGAGAGAAGATGCAGCAGGCAGGCTCTCCCGGTGCCCTTTTGTTTTCTCTTTTTCTTCCACTGCACTCCAAGTACCTTTGCAGTCATGCTCGGTGCTGAGATTAAACAGCTCCAGCAGTGGGGATGCTAATGACTGGGATTTAATTGCAAAGGCTCTCCTACCTGTGTGTCAGCAGTGTGGGCTGTTATGGCCCAGTTGTTGTCACAAGCAGATTGCAACCTGTGTGGGACGTGTTCGTAGGTCTCAGTTTAGTCTCTAGCAGAGAATCCACTGCTTTATGTGCTGTTGGTAGCAATCCCAATAGCAAAGACAGAGATGGCATGGGCATAGAAAAGAAGCAAACCTGTGGGACAGTTTTAAGACAAATTAGATGGGAAGCATAAAAGCACTGTTTCTACTACTTACCCTGTGTTGTGGATTTATGAAATTATGAATCTTAGTCTCCAAGGCTAGCGATATTGCTTCTTTTACAAGCTAAGTGAGTGTCAAGCACCCCAAAATAGACCCAGGCATTTCTAAAGATCTATGAAGATAGGCCTGGTATAATGTTATCCCATTCAGTTCTTCACACCCACCTGATGCTTCTTTGGACACTGTAGGATAAACCAGGGTACTTCAAAACAAAACAAGGAAATTGAATCTGCACCTTATATCTGATCCTCATATTCCCTACCGTTTACAGTTTTCATGGCGTGGAAATCCTCTATCCAGATTTATCCCATTTAAGTAATGTAGGGCAAGGTCATTCCATATTCTGTCTTAAGCTTTAATGAAGGAGATTGTTTCAGAAAAAGCTTAAGTATTAGTTGAGAAAAAAAGTAGTTCTGAAAAACAAGCTAATAGCAGGGGGAGGGCTCAATTTCATTCTTAATCCTATGTATATATGTTACAGGCAGCACATCCGAGCTGGTTATGATATAGCTGCCCATCAGCCTCCTTACATGGTGGTTAGAAACAGCAGCACAGAACTGATGGTGACCCAGGCAATGTTTGTGCACTAACTGCACAGACAAGCTGTAAACCAGTCCCCTGGCTTGTATACAGGACTTGACAGAAATAAGGAAAAGGTGTACCTAGTGGCTATTTAGTGGTTTTTAAATCTTACTAAGAGAATACAGTTATTAACCTTGGAAATAAATTTCAGGATCTATCTAAAGTGTTCTGATAGGAGACAGGAGAAAGCTGGATTTGCTCATTACAGTACTTTAATAACTTAGAAAATAAGTGTACTAAAAAGTCACTAGCAAATACGCTTGCTGGGTGACATTGTACCCTTGCATGGCAGGGGGTGCGTGCACAGTGAGACAGGTGCAGGGGCCTCCCCTGTATCCAGCTACCAGTTCTTGCACCCAGTACCACATCACACACACCAGCCATGTTTGCCCTGGGTTTGGGTCCTAAGCACTTCATTTTGCAGGAGCATAAGGTGCAAGTGCCAAACAACAGAATGGCAGGAATGACTCCATTCTGGAATAACCGCACAGTCACAAGATTGCACAGGCAACACATGGTGGATGGAGAGTGCCCTGTTTCCTTTTAGTCTGCCTCTTTTTCTGTTAAACAAGATACTTGGCGAGTCACAATTTTGCTGCATGCTCCATCCAGGAGACACTGTAACACACAGTGAACTCCCCCATGGACTTGATATGAGTTTTAAAAATTTATTGCCCAATCTGTAGGTTGATATTACTGTGTGTAATCCCAGAGAATTGGTACATGTCCATGTGTCACTGCATATTTTCTTTAGATAGAGCTCTGAAAGCAAACTAGAATCACATACTATTTATATCACAGCTATTAGAAAGACAACAGATGTAATAGAGCTTAGAAGGGGTTCCTGTGAATCTCGGGGCACTGTAGAAGCCTACTTTGTAACTTTACTGAGAGAAAATGCATTCTCAAAACCTTACAAAAGGGCTGTACTTTTGATAAATCCCCTTTTCTTCCCCACAGTGCTGAGAAACTTTCATAACAAATCTTAAAGCCAAAAAAATTTTGTCATTGGGTGCATCTTTACAGTTTCAAAGTTCAAGCCATAAACACTGAAAGGATGACTGCATAGTAGTCCCGACATGTATTTTGTGACTAAGTACATGCATGCAATGCACCACCAACTTCATCTGTTCAGCTCAGGGACCATTTTTAAGGTTCAGTGCCAGTTTTAAGTGGGATGTGACTAAGGGCAAAAATAAGGATTCAGTTCTGATTATATTGCCAAAATGTCCTGATGCATCCCACTGGGCAAGCCCAGGGCTTCCCTGTGTTTTGGTGGAACATTACTTAGGACAGTGAGGTGCCAGTGCATAAAACTGCTTGTAAAAGGACTTTAACTGAAAATATATCCTTTGAGTTCAGTAGGGAGAAATTACATCTTGTTCATGACTTTACTGAAAAATTACATTACACAGAAAAAGTTACATTAAGAGACTGTTCATGTTGCAAAAACTTAGAAATACCAGAATTAGGACATCCTGTGCAACCTCAGTTTAGATCCCTGAGGAATTACAGCTTTGCTTTCCGCCCTGTCTTATTCTACTCTTGATGCATCGCGTGGTTTATGCCTGGCCCAAGCTTTTGCTAGCAAGGCCCAGTATCCTCCAGCTATGTCTTTTGACCAGACGCTTCCTACTTCTGCTAGCTGGCTTCTCTCCTAGATTCCCCAGTTATCTCCCTTTCCTTGTTTCTTCCCACCTCTTTATCCAACTACTCCATCCTTCCATCCTCCTATGGGCAGTTACTGACTCCTTCCCAGGTGTGTGGATCTTTGTCACTTCCAACTCTTTGTCGTAGTATCTGCCTTCAAAATATATTGATTTACATCACATTTCTTACCAGCATTGGCTTTGAAAATGGTTTATGCAGAGGTGTACAAGGCCAGTACCTGTGTGAGTGCTGGAAATCCTGTGTGGTCCCAGAAAAGCGATAATGCAAGTTGCATTGCATCGTCACTGGCAACCACTGAGAGGTCACTGGACTGGCTAATGATAAAGACATAGGAATCCTCTGAAAAAATTGATCCACTCTATCTTTATGGTGATTTGGTAAATTAATTGCTGAAACCTTTGTTAGTTTATTTTCCATAGTCCCTTGAAGGGGATCACTATGACTCAAGCAACAGGAAGTGTATTATTTTTCATTGCTCTTTTGACTTTCAAAACATGGGATTTGTGTTCATCTGTTCTTTATCTGCAGCCTTTTCTACCAGACTTGAGCAGACATTTGCAATAGGATGACATTAATGTGTTCTTCTATCATAACGCAACATTATTTTTGCTTTCCATTTATCCTAAAGTAACTGAACTGCAGCCTGTGAAACAGCTGGCAGGTAAATACACTATGTAAATAGTTTTAATTCATTAGCTGACATTAGGTTTTAAGGGTGCTATGTTGTCATTCGCCTTCCTCGCAGCTGTTGTAGTGTATGCTGGACCATTCATTTCACAGTGTATGCTGAATATAACATATCAAAAGGCTGCAAGGTAGAAACTAGACAGTGGGTAGTGTCTTCCATTTCTTTAATTATGAATTACATTTTGGAAAGATAGGTCCAATCTATCTCAGCTTTGGAAACACTTCTTGCAGAATTGTACAAGATCAGGACATGCGTGCATGTTCAAAATGACATATGGGGCAGGAGGTGCTTTCTAAGCCTCCAACCTTGCATCACTGGCCTAGTGACTGTGGGGAGGTGCTTGTGCTGGCTAATGATGATTAACTAAATTGTGAGCAGCTGTTTCTTTAGTCTGTGGAACTGCAGGAAGAGTGAGAGGTGCAGGCAGCAAACCAGAGCAAGCCTGTCATGCCACAAGGCAGGGGGCAGAAAGGACACGTAGTATGCTCTCTGTACGTGAGCAGGAACAGAGCCTGAGAGCTGGTCTTGAGGAGAATTTTTTTTTTTTTTTTTTTTATTGACAACACTTAATTTTGTATTCTTCAATTTTTCTCACTTAATGTTTTTTGTTTGTTTGTTCTATTGTTTACACATGCTGACTCTTATAATCTAAACAGAGTTCATCTAGCCACAGTAAAATCTTTATCATTCTCAGTCAGCTCTTCTGCAGACCCAATAATTTCCATCTGGAAAGGCAGTCAGTAATGCATTCAGAGTGCTGTGGTCAGATCTCCTGTCATTTCATTGCTTTCACAACATACTGCTACAGAACATTTAATGGCCCTCTATGAAGTGTTAATACAAATACATAAACCTAAACTTACAATTCAAAATAAATGAACTAAATTCTTTTGGTGGTGCAATATCATCAGCTGTTTTAATCATGGGGGTTTGCCTTTCTAATTTGCAAAATTCGTTTAGCTTCAGTACATGCGAAACCCAGGGCTTCTCAGAGTTTCCAGTCTGATCTTCCTTGAGACCAACTTTTATCCGCAAAACAGAGGGAGCCTGGGAAATGGCAGAACGAGTTTCCTCTCATCATCTTGCGAGTGCGCTGAAACTTTAGTCTCTGCGCCCTTTCTTTTGTAAGTGCCTCTGCTGAGAGTGTCAAAAGAGATAACAAATAATGCCAGCTGTGTAGTAATTTTATTGAGGGTAAACAATGTCTCGGTAAGAATGGGGTTAAGAGCAACTAATCATTCACAGAGGTCACCAAATAAGCACGTTACATCACATTTTCATAGCACTGGGTGAGTTATAATTTGAGTGAATTATCCAATAAACTTTGGCCTTGGCTGACTTCAGAACAGGCCCTAATTTTTACAAATATGTCAGTCACACAGATGAGTTTGCAATGTTTGTCATCAAGAGAATATTACAAATGCACTCAGTACAAATGCACTGGTACATTACCATGTATGATTTATAGGTAGTTTGTGAGCTTGCCCCTTTTATTCTTTATCCTCTAGGGAGCCAGATTGTTCGTATGAGTTTCAAGCTGTGATTGAACCTTTAATAAAAAGTGGTGAGCAGTGATGAAGCTTTAGGGAGCCTAGGCAATACTGCGGTCTGCAGGGCAGCCATTCAAACTCAGGGTAATTTAGACAGACTCCCTGACCCTGCCTTGTCCCCGTCCCCTGTAAATCATTACTGGGGCCTTTTCCAGTCCCCCAAGCAGTACTGAACTGAGGTGTTACAGGGGCGCTGGAACTGGCAACATAAAGTGCTGGGGACGGGACAGAAATAGAGGTGGCAAGTTGGATACGATCTGAGCTCTGGTCTGGAGGGTGGTGGGGAGCCTGAGAAGGTACCTTCACCTCATCTCCTCTCACTCCTCACTTCTATGGGCATTAACATGTAGTAAACCCTGCTCTGCATCTGGCAGTGTGAAGGTGCAGTTGTCAAAATAGGATAAAGAAAAGCCCAGAGCAAAGGCACAAACAGTGCATCAGAAATCATGTAAGTTCGGTTTTGTTAAGTCTGAATCTGATTTCTCATATTTGAAGCTGGCTGCAGCAGACCAGCTGATCAGGCAGCAGCAGATACATCACATCGTATGCGACAACCTCAGTGTACTGTATACATTCACAAACAATTTCCTCACACATTTTATGAGGCGAGTGAGTGATGCACTATCAGACGCAGCAGAAGTAACCCTTCCCAATGGTGTGCGCCATCACCTTAACTGGACCTTAGACCTCTTGCTGCCTGTTTTGTGCTTTTCCTGCAAAGCCTGGGGAAAGAGTAGAATTATGTTTTCTGGGGAAGCACGGCCCTCCATGTCTCCCCTTGTAAGTACCTGTGCTCAACAGATAGTAAGTTACATTAATACTTCATATAAAGTCATGCAGCCTACAGATAGTTTAAATTCATTCTCAACAGCTAATACTTTGTAGTGGTAAAAACAAGACATAGTTCCTCTCCCCTTTTCTTTCCTGAAGGAAGCAAAACCCAAAGCTGTGTTTCTCGGATGAAAATGGACCAGCTTCAACACACATTGTGTGCCAGCTGGGAGTCTGGCTCTGGACTCTCAATTCAGCAGCTCCAACCTCTGAAAAAAGCTGCTGCTTCTGTCATGTATGGATTCTGCCTTATGTTCAATATATATAAAAAAACTCCGTAAACTAACCAAACAGTGACCTTGACTTACAGCATCAGTTAAAGGAGAAGCAAAGAACTCCCCACAGCATACAGCATCATTTGTCAAGACAAGCTTCTATTGACCATGTTCCCTCCAAGGAAAATATCTTGATCTCAGGCTTTATTACTGAAAATTTGGGAAAAGTTTGGGTAAATTTTGGCAGTGGTGGCTTAAAAATTTGAAAGCAGTTAAGAAGGTCTGCTACTGTACAACCTTTCTCCTCCACAGTCCCAAGCAATTGCCACGATGACCACTCAGATGTACACCACAGTGACTTCCCTTGCCACACGATGCTTTCTGGTTGCTGCAGTCCCTCCTCGTGGGCAGTGTATTTCAGACAGTGGCACACTGACTCTGTGCTCCAAAGCACCTCTGAATGCTACAAAGCGGCAGTTGTTGTACACGCAGTATAAAGTCAAACCCAACATAATGTAAATCTGTGATCAGAGGACAGATGCTGTTTACCTTGGTTGAGAAGTAGGTGTAGAGACCAGTAGAGTATTGTGAAGATTTTTAATAATTAGCTTCAGAAAGTCAAATAGTAATTACATGGGAACTGTCAAACTTTTCTTAAAAACTCCTAGTAGTATAAAAATACATACATTAATTGTTATATAGACAAAGATATACATATACTGAGAAAATGTCAGGAGACAGAGTGAAAGAGAGAAATTCTCAATGAATACTGTATCCGATTTTTCTTCTTTTAGGGATGCTACTTTTTCAGATCTGGAATGCCCTTCATTTCCCAGTTACTACTTTCTCCTTCCTCTCCGACAGTTTGCTTTTAAAAAGGAAAGTGACAAATGACTGATCTTCTACCATTTCCTTGCTCTGTTTTTACAGATACTATTTCCCATTGCTGCCCCTGTTCTTTCATTTCAGCTGTGCACAGAATGATCTGTCACTTCTTACATCTGAGAAATATCTCTATCAATATAAAGATTAGGTCCTGATCCAAGCATTATTTAAGTCAGTGTGAAATTTCAGTAGACTTTGGATAAGGTCCTAAACATTCCTTGCATAAAGATTCTCCTCAGTTGGGAAACTACTTATTTAAAGGTATGCCTCTGTGCTCTTAAAATCTTGGTTTTCCTTTCCTCAGAGCAACTTCATAAAACTGAAATCTCTGGCCAATGTGTCTGTGTTAAGAACATACTGCCTTTTCTTATAGTGTATTTTGGTGACGATATTGATTTTTCACTCCAGAAAAATGGGTGATACTCAAGGATCAGCAATGTGTTAGTTAACACATTAGACTTGTATATTCAGCTCAGCCTCTCAAGGAAATTTCTTAGCTGCCCATTTGCCTCAATTTACCCATTTGAATCCAGGGCATAATGCCTTTGTGAAGTTTAAAGGATGCTTGTTTTTGAAGTACCCAAAACAAAGGGGATTAAGTAATGCAAAAAAAAAAGATAAGTTATTGGTTTAGAGAAAAAAAAAAAGATTCTACAGCATTATCATAGGTCTGAGGAATAACAAAAAAGGATTTGCTAAATACGGGCTTAAAGCCAACCTTGAAAATGTCCTCCTACTCTTTGTTTTGGATCTCATAGCAAACACGCCAGGTTCATCATTTCGAAGAAATTATGTAATGAATGAGAATCTTACCCATACTCTAATCATGCTTCATGGTACATAAATCAAGCAGATTGCCTATTAGACTCATGTCTCTCTAGAAGAGCAGATGCAGTCTCACTCTAAACGTGCTGTGAAGACACGTCCTTTCGGGCCAGAACACTGCGTCCTCAGTCAAAGCCCAGGCCTATAAAAAAACCATTGCAAATGGGAAAGTAATGTGCAGCACTGAGAAACCCCTAGTCATGTTCATCCTGTAAAGTGAGGTGTTACTGCAGGAACCTGCAGATGCAGAGTTAATTGATTCAGCAGCAGGGCAGCGCGCTGCAAAGAAGCCTGAGCACACAAAAAGATATATGATTGTTTCAACCATTTCTATTGCACGACAAATATACTTGCCTTATAACTGCACCACATTTCACTAAATTACATGCTCTGCGGTTTGCTCTGATTGTACGATGGCACCACTTGCTACAACCACAGACCGCAGGGAGTTGACATTGTCTCTGTGATTTCACTGGTTTTGTCATAACCATACCCTTTGGCATTGCTGCTGGTTTCACCAAAAGGAAATGCTAAACTGGATACACCATAGAACATTTCTACAAACACCTACTCCCAAACACTTTTAAAGGCACATGTCTACAGGCAGCGCTTCTGTCTAGTGTAAATATCCTCACAAATGCAACTTAGGCAGCTCCCTCCTGCCCTGCCAAGTGGTGGCACTGGACTCCACGTCACCCAGCACTGGAACACCGCTTGCTTTGGTGGAGGTCGTGAGCCAGCTAGCCCTTCCAGCTAGCAGATTTAAATGTGCTTGTGGCTGATAATGAATGAAACCTAGTAGCTGCTTGGCGTGTCATTTCACCTTGATTACTACAGTTGAAGCATGTGATAAAGATACCACCCTGTGAGATGAGTTGGCAGGTGGAGGTGGAGGCCAGGAAGCATCCTCAAAGTTGGCACAATTTAGATGGTATAGGACTGAGAAGATCTGGGGATCAAAATGTGCTGTGCTTAATATGGGCTCCTCTGGAAGAGGAGAAGAAGAAGAATGCCACTGGCTTACAGTGAGAGGATCTTTCATTCCTCCACTCCTTCCCTCCACCCAGAGATAATGGCCTTCACTTGTCCAGTTTTTCAATTTTGCTGTCCCTTTAGGATATTGCATGTGGTCAGGCAGCTGGAAAAGCAGCTTTCAAATCATGATTTTGGTGGGTATAGCCAGAATCTCCTAGCACTTGAAAGCCATTATAAAATAATACTGATAATCTGTAGGGCTGCAGTACTTTTTAAAGATAGCTGGTTCTTCATTATCTTTGATCATGGAGGTCTAAGAAGATCCAGCTAATAGACTAACTGAGGTTATACACATACAATAGGTTATGGTGGGGAGCATATTGGAAAGACACCCGAGTGGTACAGCAGGCAGCCAGCCCAGGTTGTCCAGAGTGATGCTGCGCATTGGTGCGTGAGCTCTTCTTGTCTCCGGCGAGCTTTTCCCCGAGTCATTACTGCTCTCGGTCCTCTTCAGCGGGGTACCTAAACCAGAGCCACCCACACTAGCGCTGAGTGATGCCAGCTCAGGTTTGTTGGGACAAAACTGCTCAGTCTCAGCTCTGGGCACAGCTATGTTTCTTCCAGAGAAAGCAGTGTAGCTTCATTCAGTATAGGTTCATTCATGAAGACCGTGCTCTGCAATGAACCAGAAACCTCCTGGATTTCACCGGATCCGTGGTCTGACCTGTCTGTGCCAGATAGTCTGCCCGCAGAAAAGGGAGAGTTGACTGTAACGCTGTTTCTGTTGGCAAGAATAACACACAGTCTCATTTCAAGGATGAGAATACGTTGCCATTTCTTAGTTAATCTATTCTGTGGAAGAACAGAGAACTTCAGTTTCAAGTGCTATTTATCTGGCACATTTTAATAGTGCTGAGATTACTTCTGAATGATGGAGGAATGGGCTGAACAGAGGTATAGTGAAACATGGGGGTGATTTGTTCCAGGCAGTCATGGCATCACTGGCTTGATTAGTATTCGTGTCATCCAACTGCACTATTTCAATAAATTAGAGCATTTTTATGGCTGAATTGAGCACTGTGGTGCATAGTCCACTTGTGTGATATAGATAGTTCTATATATATCTCCTGCCAAGTAGGTAGTAAACAAAGGCTATGAATGTCTACACCCAGCTGGAGTAGGTCTGTGTCCCCATTATTATTTGTGACCAAAATAACAAGATATGTTATATACTAATGCTACGGCATATATTTGGCTCTTCTGAAAGGGCATCCTCTGAGATTTTACACATACACATGACTCTCCCACACTCAGATGCTCTCCCTCTCTGTGGGCTTGTACAAAGAGATGCGAAGGACATAAATCTTCCTGTTCCAAGAATCTCCTGCTATAAAGAAATCCTTGGCTTAGAAGCAAGCTTGTATATAGTGGTTTTTCAAAGCAGCAAAGTTCATGTTTTAACCAGATAAATGAATCACAGGCTAGATTCTTATTTTACTCTCCTCTGCGAATTTAATTAAAAAGAAGCAGGAGAATCACTGTATAGTCTTCTTTTCCTTTTTCTCCTAGAATTTAGCAGACTACTTGTGAATCTGGAAGAAATAGGTGAACATTGTCTCTAATATGATCCAAATTTCAGATTTGCTTTAATTTCAAAGAAAAATCATTTATCTTCAGTCCTGCTGATTCTCACGATAAATATTATTAAATACTGAGCTGTTACCATCGGCGCTTATCTTCTATGAATGTATCAGTCCCTATTTTTGTGTAATTATTGTTGAATGAACAAGATCTACCCATTTTTGCTTTAAATCTAATGATTCCCCAGTTATGGAGAAGCTAATTCGTGTAGAAGGCTCCCCAAGGATCCCCATCTCTGTACCACCAGCGGGACAGGACTCTGTTGGGAAGGGAGGAAAGTGGAATCGACATCCCTTCTGCCTCTCTATCAGGAATGGGAGGCTGCAACTGTGTGACCTGTTAACCTCACTATTTTTTGGAAATTCAGCATTCATTTGGTAAACAGAGGCAGGATGAAACCTTCAGCTAGTATAAACCAGCATACCTCTGTTGTCAGAAATTAATCTTGCCAGATTACTCCATCAAAGGAATTGACCCAAAGTCATGGGAATTTGTTACTGGAATATACGTTGAACATTTTTGGACTGTATTCCTTCTCTTGAAAACTCACTTTAAGTTTGGTGATCCTCCAGAGGCATTTGCAAAGACTGTTTTTTAATTAGTTTGAGATCAGGTAGATAGGAAAAAATCACTGGAGTTGGCTGGAACTCCAGCAAGAAAAGACCTTACTTAGAGGAAAAGAAAACACTGCTGTACTGAAGTTGCCTTTACTTGGCAGAAAGAGGGGGAAGGAGGTGGTGAAATGAATGATTGGAGCCAAGGTATTTCATTTCGTTTCCCTGGGTTTTTTAATCATTGGCACTACTATTACTGTGAAGCAATACGGAGATTTAAGGCAGCTCATGCAGCCACTTTGGAGGGGAGGTAGAGAGCGTCAGCAGAAGCTGCAGACAGAAAACCAGCCTCCACCCACAAGGCAAGAGTTATGTAGTGGCTACGTGCAGATGTGCTCCTGCCAGGAAATGTATAGCAGCCTCGGAGAGCTTCTAAAAGCTGGCTCAAGGCACATGGTCTGTGTGTGATGGTACCTACGCGTTCCCTAACTAAGCAGGGATTAGCTTCTTAGACCAGTTCTTTTTCCGTACCTTCTGTGCCCGTATGCAGAGATGATATCTGTTCTGGCTACAATATCCACGGCGCAGAAAGCCTTCTGCCTGGTGATGTGGTCAGTTATAGAAGCTGCGTGCATTGGCTTCGCTGCGTACACCTGTTTGGGATGCTCTCAAACTCAATGTTGACTCTTTTTTTTTGCATAAGAAGGTGATTCAGAGGGGAGCCAAAAGCTCACAGGACTGATTTATTTACTCAACATACTGAAGGGGCACCAAGAAGTTATATAAATGCAGCATGTTAGGAACTTTAAATCTTGTACTTAAAGATTATTCTTGTTTGCTATACTAGGTACTAAGCGAGAGGAATAGCAAGGAAATGCATGAAGTATACCCAGAGCTTTTACTGTATTTGCAAGGAGAGAGTGAAACCACAGCACTAGCATCTGGCTTGCTTTACTGAGGTTTAAGATTGCCACCTAGTTTTCCCAAGATTACCTAATCTTGATCAGTCCTACTTTTAAATTGGCATTTCTAGAATAAATAGTGCTTCACATTTTGGTATCAGGATCATTATCTCTGTTTGATTGTCTTTGTGTGACAAATTATTGGTTTTACACCACGAAGATACAGCAACAAATCATTTGGATTGAAACATAATGATACCGTGATTTAGAGTAAAACTTCCTTCATTTAACCTTAGGCATAAAAAAATTAGATGTCTTGTCTGAGTCTGGGCTCTATCAGTAGCCAGTGAAGAGAGAGATGCTTCTAGAAGATGATTCATCCTATCCAAAAATAGGTGTCTAAGACTGACTGGATGATTTTGCTGTTGGAGGTATCTTTGTCTCTCCATACAGTGAGGGAACCTGTATAACTAACTTGGACAGGATGCCTGCCTTTTAGATGGTTATATATTTGTGAGAAAGGCATGCTGAAATGTATTTGGTTACAGTCCTTCTTTGCGGCTTCTCTGTCATGGTCAAGACTTTAAACCCAACTAGAAGTCTAATAAGGTTGTGGCAAAATTGACAGAAGTAGATAGTAAAGATAAATTCATTCCCAAGGAAAAAAAACAAAGGAATGTGGTATCTGTATGCACTGTGGTATAATTTTGTCCTCCATTGAGAAATGTGGGTGTGTTTGACAAAAACAACCTGAAATATATGATTTCTGTCAACAGTCAAAAAACCCTCCACACGTTATAAATTGCAGAACTGAGACTCGTTGGGGCCAAACACATCGTGAGATGTCATGTTAAGCAAGTTGTAAAGATAAGGATAAAATCTAGTCATCGAGAATTCACAGCCCTGTTCCCCAGTCAGTACAAGCAGATGCAATTTGTGTAATGGGCCTGTGCCCGTTCTCCTCTTCCTGCAACTTGGCATCCAGTTGTGTGCCCCAGCCTTCTCGTACAAAAGGCCCTGTATAAAAGACCTGGCTTGCAAGGAAGCGTGCGGTGAGTGGTGCATGTGTGGATGAAAGGGAGCAGAAGTGCCTTAATACAGATGGACATCTCTCCACTCCAGAGATGCTGATTGTTTTGTGGGATCCAAACTACCACCCAGCACGTTTTTGGATCTTTTGAGAGCTTCTGAAGGATGTGGTTTCCCACTGGATCTTCTGAGATTACAAATTATTAACTGTAAAGTGTTGCTTTCCACATCCAATTTATTACATTGACTTCTTGGCACCTGTAATTTTATTAAAATATTCTAATTTCTCCCTTTTTATCAGTAATTAAAACTAAAGTGGAACAACCCACCTTCTAAATGTGCTGCTTAGTAATTATCCATGTAAAAAAAGCACTTGCTGTCATTTAATAGGTAGATAGTCTCCTTTGCTAGGCCAGTAGAATAGTTAAGCTGGTCCATCTATTAGGCTGATGTTTACATCCTTCTGATTCTTCCCAGATATAGAAGAATAGCCCAAGTGGCTATTTCTGTCCTTTTAACGTGGGCATAAGCCAGGCCACCAAGACCACGCTGTTTCCCTCAGATGACCACCTAATCCCCCTGATGATACCAGGTGCAAGAATGGGGTAAATGATGGAGAAATTGATAATGAGGAAACAAATCATGCAGGTTGGAACCCCTTAAAATTAAACATTTATGTTAACATCCTTCCTGAATGAGGATGCTTTTCTGACTCGGAGAAAGACATTTTATGAAGTGGTAACTGCACCTCTTCAGCATCTCTGTGAGCTCATCTGCCCGGGGACAATTAGTTGTGGTCGCTGCTGCTGGAGTGAATCACTGCACAGCAGATATTCCCATAGTCAGTAGGTCACATTGCCAGGGCTCGGAGTATCGACTGCCTCTGCTGCATTTTCCAGAGGTGGGATGCAATTTCATGTCAGAATTTGTACATCTTCAATTTAATCACCAGCCATATCAGACTTCCTCCCCCCCAAAATACGATTCTAAGAGAATGGTGACTTTATCCCAGACTAATCACTCTGGCTTTAGAAATGCACTCATTATTCCAGAGCAAAAGCATCTCTTGGCCGGCATGCAGCGTCAGCACAGAGAGTTATTTTGGTCAGTATCCCATACAGAAAAGCTTTGCGTCATATGGGTCTATACTGATTACAGATAACCACGAGCTGAAATTAGCTTGGTCTGGTGGATGAGAATGAGGTATCCTTTTGCTGCCCTCTTTCTTCTACTTGCAAATATATCTCCTGCATGTGTTAGTTTAATCACTTCCACTTTCATCCAAGGAAGTCAACACTCTGAAATGAGGTGATATACTTAAAATTGGATTATTTCAGGAAGATTCAATGTAGTCAAAGCCTCTTGAATCTATAGCCTTACTAAATCTCAGCATAGCAGATTTTTTTTTTTTTGCAGACAGTTTTTAAAGGTGGTTTCGCGCATGTACAGAAATGATCTATTCAGAATATTGGTCCCAGCAGATTTATTCCTAGAATAGATCTCCTGGTTTAACAACTGAAGATAATCATGTTTTCCCTCATTGTACATAATGGAATTTATTTTCCATCAAAACACACTTATTCTTCCCAGATATGTATTTAAGACTGCTATTTTAATAAAGAAAAAATATCTGAACAGTTTTGATGACCACATTGCATTGAAATATAGAGATCAAGAATACCAGCAGGCTGTCTGTCTTTATATTCCCCCATGATATTGTCATTTTAAGGACTAATGCAATTTGACATTAGGAGTATAAGGAGGCTAGACAATATCAACATGAGATGAGAGTCATCAGAGATAACTTTTCATGCAGCAGTTCTTGTTCAAAGCATTTTTTATTTAATCTCAGAGTGCCAATATCTGAGAGTTATTTATTGGGTTTCTTGTAAACATCTTAAGCAACAGTTAAATTACTACTCAGTATTAGAAATTAGATAAGACAGAGAAAATAACATCTGAAAGAAATGGTACATTTTCACATTGGCAGAGGATTAGCAGCAGGTGTCTTAATGATCCATACTGTCAGATGTATTCTTTGCTGTTCTTATTAATGGTCTGGAAAACTGAGTGAGCAGTGAGGTAAGAAATTTTGCAGATGACACAAAATGGTTGAAGGCCACCAAGGACTAGGCATGGCTACGAAAACTTTCAGAAGACTCCAGGAAAGCAAGGTGAGATAGCTATATGAGAGCAAGTAGAATCTTCTGTTTTGAATAAATACAAAATAATCAGATTTTGGGGAAAAAAGAAACAAACACAAATGTCAGCTACTCTTAAAAGCTGAAAATTACTCAGAAAAAAAAGTGGGTCATCACTGGTGACAGTGAAAATCCCTACTTAAAAGGCAGAATCATCCAAAAACCAAATTGTGTGAGTACTGCACAGCTCAGGATGGAAAACAGGCTCTGTAAATAATAAACACTGCTTTATAAACCAAATGTATTGCCATAACTGAAATACCGTATACATTCTTGGTTAGTTTTTTCTTGAAAGTATTTTGTGGAAATAGAACAGTCTAGAAATGGGATATTGAAATTACTAGATAAGAGTGTTCATAGGAAGAGAAATTGAAAAGATTGGAGCTGTCATTTAGAGCTGAATAAGATGAAAAACACTAGAGAGAGGGTAACTTTTTTACTTCAGCTTATTCTTTCTTCTCAAGAAGAATAAAAGGAATCTAATTAAACTGAGCATTTAAAACAGATCAAAGAGGATTCTCCTCCTCAATGTACGGTTAATAACGAGATCTTCTCACTACGAGGTGTAGTTTTGCCCAGGAGCCATCCTGTGGGGAGGCTGCTCCCTAAACTCCCACTTAGGCCTCGCTTTCCTCTTCTCTGGGCACTTTTGGTCCTGTCCACCCTCAGTGGCTGGGTATTGAGCGAAGTGAGTCACTGCCCGGCCACTGACACTGCGCTAGGCCTAAATGGACCATCAGCCCCCTATACCTTATACTGGGAAATACTTGCCCTTCTTGGATTTATACTGTAGGCTCATTTGCAGCTGAAAACACTGCCACGCGGCAGGGAGTTGTAGCAGACGAACTGCAGGGGCGGCACCTGCCAACACATTTTTCTTAAATCACTCTGGGTAGCTGATCTGAACACAACCAGCTAGAGGGCCCAAATTATTATAATACTGTTTTTCACTTCCCTTCTGTGGATTTGAGACTTCATGACTGTGATTAATTAAGCTTTTTAACTACCCTTATGTCCTAGGCATTATTAGACTGATGCTGAATGTAACCTTTTCAAGGTCACAGTGTAAATAGCTAGTTCTGCCAGTGATAAATATCTGAGTTTCTCTTGAAAACTACATTGCTTCTTTAGCCACTAGCCCACGTCCTTCCACAATAAAGTCTCTTTCTTACTCCTCCATGAATTTCCAGTCACAGCACTGCAATCATTACAAGCATCAAAAATCATCTTGCAATCTCACATCATACTTGGCACACCAGTGACTCTTGGCCAAGATTTTTTGACAAATGTGTCAACTCACCTGTGTCTTACACCTCACCTTCTAAGTAAATGGACAATTCCAGCCGGGTTGAACATAGTATAGGAGAGAGATCTGGGACTTGCAGTGAATTAACTTCATATTCAACCTTGTAACTGCCTTATGGAAACCCCACTGACTTAGAAAGAGAATACCGCATTTTCGTTTTTAAGAAGGAGCACTATATAGTTTAGCAAAGTACTGCTAAGGTGCAAAAGCTCATATAAGCCAGTGGAAGATCCTATTGACCTTGACAAACACTGTATTTTGGCTCTTCATTTTGTGAGTCCTTTAGCATTAATAGCATCGCTGAAATGACTTCATACTCATTTCAGTGGTTCAAGAATCACATTTTTTGTTTCCATGGTGCTTCTTTATGCAACCATCTAAAAATGCCTCTTGTTCTCCTCAGCTGCTCTCACACTGATCAGGCCTTAGGAACACAGTTAAGGCTTGCAAGGCAATGAAATTGTCGATTTGTTGGCACAAGTTCTTGGGTGCTGTGGCTGAAATTGGGACACACTTTTTCTCCCAGCTGCAGAGTGGAAAATGTAAACTTTTGAGCTTCAGAATGTTGTCTGAATGTTGTTACTTTGAACAGTTCAGGTCCTTTCTGTCTGGAAAGGGACTGGTGATCTGCAATGCCTTGGTATTTAGGTGATTAACTCGAGTAACCATTGATTTTTCCAAAAGTGAATGAATATTCGTTACTCACTGAAAACTAGGCCCTGTTAGAATAATACCATCTGCATTCACGATTGTTAGTAGCACCCTTGGAAAATCTCAATTTATCTCTTTGCTCGATATTTTTTGCTCAGATGAAATTCCAGAAAGGAGATAGGCAGAGCAAATTATGGGTCAGAGAACTGGGAGAGGCAGAGATGTTTATACTACCAGGGTCCCAACCTGACTTTTTTTCCAATGTGATTTACTAGTAGTGATCAATTTACAGCTGGGAGTGGGAAGTGTTAAGTATAAAATCATGTGCAGTCCAATTCATAATGAACGACTGCAAATGGCAATAACACTGTGATCTTCTCTGACACCAATTAGCCTCCCCATAGGAATCTCAGGAGAGGGACCCAGACACAGAATGGACATTTATTGGACCCTTGGTGTCAGGACTGAGGCAGCAGGAGTGGCACAAGAGGTATTTCTGTTGTCACTTGACCTGCCAAATACTGAATAAATAATCAGAAGCACTCATGAGCATTTAGATTACTAAGAGGAAAGAAAAGCTAAACTAAATCAGCAGGGATATCGTTAAAAATTATTGATTGAATACTGTGTGCACTGCCAGTACTTATGAGAGATCTTGTTTTCTTCTTGCAGCCTAATTTTGGTGGAGTGATGTATATCGGGTCTCTCCCCCCACCTGGCACTGCTCTCCAGAAGTACTTTGTCACTCCATCTTACAGCTCCATGCTACAAATGCACCACTTGCTCTAGCTTCCAGCACCACTTCCATGAGCAGGAAGAGATTATCTGAGCCTTAAAAAAAAAAAATCCTTTGCAAAACAGTTGTGCAGGTTTTTGCTTCAAGAAATGAGATTTGGCTCTGTGGTGACACCAGCGACTGTCAACCTTATCAGTACAAACTGGCATGTCCCATAAAGTTTACTTTAATGGTTCTTACCACTAGCATTTCACAGTAATTCCATATGTGTACTGATGCACACTGAGGTGTCTATAGTTTATAAACTTTATATGTATACGTGCATGTATGTAATGTTTAAGAGAAAAAAAAGTTGCTACACAGATCAGTGATTTTACCTCTAGAGCTCTTCAGAAGCAACATCCATTTCGCCTGCAGAAGCAAGGAATATTGAAAAGATTTTGCAGTGTGCTGTCTCTCCTGCAGTCACTGTTTGCTTTCTGCTTAAGACTTACAAGCTACTGGCAAACCATCCACTGGAGTGGAAGCTGCTCATATATTCAAACAAGTAGGCAGAGCTGGTCAGATGGGGCATCCTCGAGGCCAGCAGGAGGTAACAATCAGATTAGCTGAGTCATAATGGCCAACCACAGCGAGACATATATATATATATATCTCATGGCTCCCCTTCAAAGGAACTCACCTAATCAGATCTGTCCCCAGGAATATGTTTATCCCATCTACAGCTTGGCTTTCGAAGCAATTATATTTTAGATCTCAGCTCCCTGTAAACCTAGGATTGCTGAGATCCCCAGGGCCCTTTTGATTTCACTCATTATGAGAACATTACGAAATTTAAATCCTGACTCTAAATGCCTAGTTTTTTCTCCAGACATGGAAAGCTGTGGTTCAGCCTCAATCCTGCTGTCAGCAAGAAAAACTTGCTCTTTCCGCAGATCTTTACAGATTTTTTTCTTCACAAACTTTATTAAACTAGTTCCTTAGCTTTGAGCATCTTCTCTGGATTATGAAATCACTCCCTGACGTGAATGACAGAGAATAGCTGCCCCGCAAGAAGCTACAGAGGTGCGTGGTTTCTGCCACCAGAAGGGATGCCTGTGCTCCTCAGTGGCGAAGGATGAGGACAGTTTTCATGGGCTTGCAGTCTGCACCCCCAGAGGTGCGTTGTTGACCTCACTGACTTGTACGTTCCAGTGAACGACCCATATAGCAGCAACAAAGCCAAAGAAGCTCGAAGCTTTTAACTGATGACCCCGAAATGTGAGGAGAAAATCAGCTGAAGTCATACAGGAGGAGGCAAAACAATTCCCATTTCCTGCCTCTGAAGTCCAGCTTTCTCCTTGGCTGCTTGCATTTGAATCTTTCCTCAATATTAACCCCTGCAGTGCCGTTCAGGTGACCTGCTCTGATCCTTTAAGGCATAATGTGGAGAAATATGTGTGAATAGGCAATTCTGGAGTTTTTCCTTCAAAATCCATGTCTGTGGATTGCACCAGCACCTCAGGTGAGCTCTCTCTTCCTTCCCTGACAGCCTGTCCATCCCAGTTCTGCAGAAGCGATGCTTCTTACGGCTAATATGACAGTGCAGCAAATGAGTTCAATCTCTCGTTGCTGTTTATTTGCAAAAATAAAGTCAACTATTTTGTCTGAATTTTGAGGAGTGCCTTTAAATCCTAGGCCTAACACATGTGTGCAGCTGAGAAAGGGAAAAGACCTGGGAAGAGAGAGGTTTACCCCAAGACCTATGGAAGTATTTAAAGCGCAGTTTTGGAACCAGTTTTAACTGATAAGCCAAAAAATCTCTGCTGCACTTCAATAGCACAGAGGGGGCTGTACAATTATCTATAAGCCAGGGAGGAAAAGCACATCTCTCATCACGAAAGCCATGCCTGTTTGCAGCGTGCTTTGCTTTGCACTGCATTTGTAGCCTTGTGTTTGTCGGCTTTTCTTCCCTTTTGTTTTGCCAGGCTGTTACTGCTGCATAGAACTCAATAAACACAAGTCTCAAGTACTTTTTGGTTTGTGATTATGATATAATGTTGCCACGAAAGTCTTTTTTCTGTGTGCTGCCTCATCCAGAGGGATCTTTTAGCTTCTGTTAAACTAACAATTCTTACAATAAGCCACACGCTCACTAAGAAGAGCGAGGACCGTGAGGCCGCAGTTACTAGTGGTGGTAGTACCCTGAGTACTCAATACCTGAAGGGAACAGAGAGCAGGTGGTGGAAGATGATCGAGTTCACTCCTTCAGGATGGCCCCCGATGCCATTTTACACCCCTGTGCTTATTCTTTATCCAAAGGATGATGGATAATGTAGTAATCTGTCTTTTACGACTGTTCACTTCCCTTACCTCTAATGCTGGCTGCATCCACCCCCGGCAGCCTCACTGCTGGCTGCCTTCCCACATGCAGAACAGCAACTGGGAGCTTTGCACGACGGCACCTTTGGTGAGGGCAGCCTTTGGTTAAAAGGAGCTGCACCTCTTTGCAAGGTCCAGCTGTCTAACAGCAAGCTTTGCTCAGACTTGTGAAGCTCCCGAGGTCCCTTAAACCCATTGATTTGACTAGGCATCACACTGGGTTAGGCACAGCCAACATAGCAGCAAATGCCCCCCTCTTTCTTCTCGCTCTCCCAGCTGCAGCATCATGCCAGGATCACTAGTGCAAATTATTCTGCAGGGTAGACTAAAAACATGCTTATGTGTTATTTCTGTGTCAGTCACCCCTCCTTTTCTGATATGCACAGGGATGGTATCAAGGCAAGGAGGGAAAAGGAATTGTTTAGGGTGGGACAAAGTGTAGCTAGGGGCAATGGGAGGAAACAGAGCAGAGAAATGTCTAGGCTGACTATCAAGAAAAACATCCTGATATTGAAGTCCAAAAAGGCTGTTTAATGATCTCCCAAAGGAAATGGTGTGAACCTTTATCAATGAGTCATTTCAAACTGTGAAGGACAAAGCTCTGAGTGTGGGGAATAGTCATGTGTTGGCAGGGCATGAAGGGTCTTTCCCATTCCTCCTTGCTGACTCCGTGCCCTCACCCTTCTGAAAGAAACAGAGCCTGAAAAACACAATGGGAGCAGTGGTTTTATAACACACACAAAACGAAAAACAACATCCTTAAGTGATCCTTTGAGATTGGGAGCCTGGGAAATGCTTTTTAAATCAGCTTCTATGACACGACAGTTGATAACAAGTTTTAGAGTAATTTTCTTTCTTTTTTTTTTTTTTTTTCAGCTACGTTGCCAGAGCGTGTGTCTATCCTGGCAGCATCTTTCTTGCCTGCAAATTGATGAAACATCAAGGCTGCACTACCAGCCAGATTGGAGTAGTGTATTTCCAGGAGAGAGCCTGAACTGGCAGATTGTCACCTGCTACAAATCAATTAAGTTCCCTTGATTCCAGCCAGAGGGCCACCAACTTACAGCTGCAGAGGATCTGGCCCATTTCCTGTTGGAACAGAAATATTGCTTTCATTTACTGAGAGCTGGACTATTTAAAATTTAAATGCTGTTAAAATTTAAAATCCTTATTTAATTTAAAATTCCCTTTGCAGTTTCTTTTAGTGACAGTGTTCCTCATTTCTGCTCCAAAGAGTTGAGACTTTACATTTCCCCGAGACCACCACATCAGGGTTTGCAGGGTTTCGGTGTCCTTTGGCCAGCAGGCATGATATGCCTTGCCCTCGGATTTTTTGCTGATCTCAGTTTCTTGCTCCTGTTTGTTAAATAACTGTAATAAGAATAAATAGGATTAAATATTAGGCAACGCTCACCACATTGCCCAAATCCCTGGAAAGCAGCAGCATGCCTCAGTGCTAGGAGGGGAGGGAGGCAGGATGGAAAAGGACACCCTTGCCTATGGAAAAGCATTGGCGGCTTTGAGGCTCAGACAAATGGCTGTGAAGACAGACTTTGCTTCTCACCAGCACGCCCCAGCCCTGCGTGACCTGCCTGCGTACCGGAGGCTTCAGTTTTGGGAAGGGGGGCATTCCCCCAGCTCCCTGGACAGAGTTTGGGTCCTCAGGACATGTTGCAGGGCTGTTGCAACGCTTACATTTGTAGGGAGTTTGACCGCAGCCACAAAGAGAAGCCTGACGTCTGACTGCGCAGACCCTGGCAAGCCCTGGCGCGTTTTACTATGCCTTGGATTGACAGGTGGGTGTTTTGCCGTATTAAAAGTTATTTCATGTCATCTGGTCCCCAGATAGTTGGGTACTGGGGCTGGCATCAGCAAAGAAGCAAATCCTCATCTCTCTCAGCCCGCAGCCACAAGGGAAGGGGCTGTCCTGGCGAGCTGCAGAAAAAAGCAATAGAGAAGAGGCAAGGGTGTCCGGAGACAGGGAGTGGGGGAAGGAGACCAGGGGTTAAAGCAGCCAGGAGAAATGAGGGTTAAAGGGAGCTTGGAGGGGCTGGGGAGGTGTAGTGAGACCAGGGAAGCTCTAGCACCCGTGCTTGGCCCCCGCAGCTGTGCCCGTGCCTGTGCCTGTGCCCGCAGGGAGAGCTGCACCCCAGTAGGCAGCACTGCGTTCCAGGTTGGGTGACATCAGTTCACCGCTTGCCTTCTCGTAAAGATGGGAGATTTCACGCTTCCAACTTGCAACTGGGTTTATAATTTGGCAAAGAAACTAAAAAAAAAAAAAAAACAAACCAACCCAAAGCATGTCATTACAAAGTGTTACAGCACATGCATTAGCGCCTCGCTACAAAGCCCAGCTGAGAGCCAACTTTCCAGTGTAATTTTCCTGTGCATCTGCCAAGTGGTGCGTGGAAAGAACCATCTGCGGTGTCTTACAGGGGCATTTCCCGGTCACAGCTTCCAAAGGGTAACTAAAAACTGAGTTCCATAAAACATACACCGTTGCCCAAAAGGGCTTGAGTTTTAACAAGAATATAAGTTAAAGTTGAGAGAACAAGTGATAACTCCCACTGTTTGGTCTGCTCTGCCTGTATCTGGAGCTAATCAGCCCACTCGGCAAAATTAACATCTCCTAAGTACTTCATAATCCAATTTATACTTTAAGAATTTTTCTTTAAAGAATTAATAGCATGTCTGTCAGGCACTGTTCATTAAACATTTTTGGATCAGGCAGTATCTTGAATCACCAAGATCCTGATTATGCTTGCATTTTAATCTCAAAATGACTGATTACCCATGGGAACAAGCGATCAAGGGAAATGGTGCATTGCCCATCCCTGGGAACCACCGGTCCGGACTGAGTGCCTTTCTGGGATGCAGGCTTTTGTCAGGCACATCTTGTGCAGCTCGGAAGAAGAATGTCCGGATGAAAGTCCATACACAAGAGGCCAGACTACGTGATCTAATGGTCCCTGTTGGCCCTAAAATCTTGAATCAGTGTATTGAAATCTATGAAAAAGAGTCCCCAGCTGTAGAAATGAACTGGCTCAATTGCAAATAGGTCAATTAAACTCAAACTGACAACCTCCTGGGTCATCTTTAAAGTTATAAATTGGATTGAAAGGGATGTAAGTATAATTAAACTTCTCCTGTAGTTTCAAGCTAATCCAAATTTTCTCACTTCCTATCCGACACCCCTGTGTGATGTTCCTGTGCTCCCCTAAAAAGCTGATGCATTATTTTCCATATTTCTCTACAAAGGTAGTCTCTATTTGGGCCACAACATAGTGAGCACAAGGCAGGACCGACCAAGTGAAAGCCCCCATCCTGCTCTGGGCAGATGGCAGACACAGATGTCCCTTACAGGTGTTAAGCTGCGTAATTCTTGTGGTGAGCAAAGGAGGGAGGCGGGAGGGACCCTCCAGCCCAGACTGCACCATGCCAGCTCGGGCTGAGCTGTGTCCAAAGCTCCGGTTCCCCCATTGACATGGTGGTGGCCGTTTGCAGAGCCAGACATTGCAGGTAAACCTCTCTGCTTCATGGCAATGCCCCACGGAGCAGATCGGTGGCCAGGCACCTCCTCCATGCCCTGTCCCTGCTTCTTGCATGGGGCTACAGCCAGATCCTGGTGGATCAGCTCAGCCAGCCCGTGCTAGCGACTGCCACAGCGACAGAGACCTCCGTCATCTGCGTGATGCTCCTGTGCAAGGGCTCTGCCTAGTAACGCAGCGCTGGGCTTAGCATAGAGGGATTGCAGGGCCCGGGAGGAGGCAGGGGTTTTATTTTCCATGAGTATCCAAGCCTGGGCCATTAATCCTCATCTGTGGAGTGTGGATAGAAATTTCTCTCATTTCTTCAGTGCTACAAATTAACTGCATGTTCAGCAGAAGAGTAAGGCAGGGGGAGAAATTTAAGCTAGGCCAGTTTAGCATCTCCCACCCCAGCTTCTTCGCCCTGTTACTTCTCCCTGGGGCCTTGAACCTCTTTGCTTGCACCGACTCCTCTCCCACCTTCCTTTCTTCGCTTCCCCCTCCTCTCCCATTGCCGACACGTCTCCTACCCCGGCACTCTCATCCACTCCTTTTCTTCTCACGACTTCTCGTCCCCTCTTCCCTTCACCCCCCTCCTGTTTCTCCCTGCATCCTAGCTCACTTTAAAACACAAAGCTGTTCCAAAACACAAGGAATCGGATTTTAGAGGAATCAGATACTGCCTGAAGCGAGCCTGTTCCTGAGCTACTCTTTTGCCTTGGACCCGACGACCAGGTACGGGTAACGCTGCAGAAAGGCCTGCCGCCGCAGCGCGGTGGGCTCTGGACGCAGCCCCGGGCAGCGAAGCAGGGCTGCC
>JAVJGG010000024.1:9573492-9585880 GCA_035590195.1 Aviceda cuculoides
CCCCCCCACCCGCCGGGGCTGAGGCGCGGGTCTCCGCTGCAGCCCCTGCCGCCCGCCCGCTCGCACGGCCGCGCTGCGCCGGGGACGGGCCCTTGTTTTCAGGCCGGCCTGAGCCCGCGGTGAACTCGGGGATGTGTCCTCTCAGCGTGTAGGGACCTGGAGTTAGAACCCGGGGCTCGGCAGAGGTAGTTTCAGTCAGGAGCGGCCCATTTTCCAAGCGGTGGTGGTTTTGCTTTCAGATCGTCCGCTTTGGACAAGAACTTAGAGATCTGGAAATCCTTCTTGCTGCTCCTCTCCCTACCCTCTTGGAAAAAAAAAAAAAAAAAAGTTTCTTTATTGGAGCTTTTTGTGCAGTGAGAGTTAGAAGGGAGACATAACGCGTTAGGGCTGACTGAGGTTTGCCGGCATCTCTAGCTGTTGCGGGCTGTAAGGCGTTAACGGAGCGGCAGGATTTTGTAATCGTTCTGCACTGAAGTACATGACTAAGGTAAGCGAGCGGCAGTGGTGATCTGAACCCGATCTTGCAAGCTCGCTCTTACACAAGTCACCTCTGAGGCATTGGGACACGAGAAATTTTCTGTCAGAACTTAGACAGGAGAAGAACAGCAGCTTTGTGACTTGTATCGCCATAAGTAATGCTTCCCCCCCCTTATGCAGCATTTGCTATATTATAGCTTGCAGTCCTATTGAAATTAATAGCATTTTCCCCTTCACTTGGAGACTAAGCCTTCTGTTTCTAGGTGCATGTGTATTTGTACAAATACTCTCATCCAGCTGATACCCGCGCTCTCTCCTTCCCATAGTACTGTTGAGGACTGACTCCGTAATGAGAGTGCAAATGTCTTCACTCCTGTTGTAAAGAAAACCTCTGCAACGTGCTGTTGGCAAGACACCTTGATTACTCTGCTAATGCATAATTGAGAGAAGGATGGGGATGGGGACAGTAACTGCTCCAGCTCTTACTGTTTGGCTGACCAGAGGCAGACTGACAGGTTTCCCTTTGGCTTTTATTAGGATTTGCCTCAAACCAGGAAATGAAGCAAAAAAATGCTAAAGCTTAAAAAAGCCCCACGACAACCTTAAAGCCTTGTGCTGAGAGTTGACTGACTGCAGGGCTTCGAATAGCCTGAAATAGCCTGCTGCTAGTTTCTAGCAAGTGGTTTACTTAGATGGTACTGTAAGGGCACAGATTGGCTTGACCCCTTGTTATTAGAGCATGGCAGTAGTTTCCAGGATAAAACCTAAAGGGATCTGGGAAAGGGAGAGGCATTGTGAGTAAATCAGTAAAAAGGACAACAGATTACTCATTCTTGTTGTGCATTTAAAACTATAACCAAAGCCCATTCAATCAGTGCAGAGACTTACTCGCACAGTAATTTTAATAGAATTTGGGTCAGGCCCTTGAAGAACCTGTGTGATAAAATATTGTGATGGGTAAGTGCATTTTACAAGGGCTTTTTGAAATGCTTAAGCTGACCAATTTTCTTTCTTGTTAAGGATCTCATCACTGCCACAGTGGGAGAGGAAGAAATGTATTTTGTAGGTAGAATGTGCTTCAAGTGATCTGTTTGTGTTTGGTTGGGTTTTTTTCTCTGAACTGCACTTTTTTTTGGCATCTACATGAAAAATGACTGCAGTGTTTACGTTCAGTTTTAAAGCTGTAGGATTTAATACCTTCTGCAGTTTAATCAAGTGAATATAGGGAAATTTACTTTGTGAACTGCTCGACTGCTTTAGTGTGTGCAGTTGATGAGCCCAGTAATTCTGCACCTTCTTCATGCTCTGAATTATATTTCATAATAAATGAAAGCACAAAACTACCAGATCCAAAAAAAATTGGAGTTAAACTGGTTGTGAAGTGTCACTGGCAAATACCATCTGCATAGTCATATTGGTTGGCAAGATAAAGGATTCCCAATTCCCCACCCCTCTACTCGGTATGTACAAAGAAACAAACTGCTTTCAAATTTAAAATGACCAGATAGCAGCAGGGAGGAAAGAAAGGAAGGAGGCTTTTGCACATCCCCGTTTAAATGTGATGGAGCTGGGCAGCGAGGAACAGACGTGCATACCGGTCCCCCGTGGCTGCTGAGCAGAAGGCTTTTGTTCTGCTGGGCAAGATCAGGTGGAGAGGCAGGGCCTGTGCTGGCAGAGGAGAGGAAAGCAAGCTCCATCTGTGGTAGCCTGTGAGGGTAGCTGACTTTCCAAAAGGCTTGTGCTGAAATTTAACAGCCCCTGGTGTGTTCTGGCAGGGACTCATACTTGCTGGTGAGCCCCCTGAATCGGGGAGCGATGCTGAAATCCCTCTGTCCCCTCTCCCAGGTACTCACCTGTGTGTGTTTGCCTACCTGTTGTTCTGCTAAAAACTCATTCTGCTTAAAAGCTCTGATACAGTTGTGGGGTTTTATTGATCACTACCCCTGAAAACTGAATAGCCTTGTGGATTCCTCAAGCTGTCAGTGTCTTGTCAGCAGGCATGCAGCTCCACTGGTATAAAGTGCCCGATAGCTTTGGGAACAGCACGCACTTTCTTACCATAATTGTGTCCACACTGAGACTTGTGCCAATAAAGGTCTTTAGTAAGAAATACTGAAGACTAATCAATGTGGTTATACCTATATATAGGTCTATATATAGAGAGGGGGGTGTATATTTAAATATATAGGTATATATATAACAGGAAAAATCTGGTTTTACTTCTTTGCAAACGTTTCACAAAGGTGTAAGTTGGGGATTTGCTGACCGCGGAAGTTGTCTGGTTTGAACTGCATTGGTAGAATTAAAGCACTATGGAGCATGTGACAGGGATAGCATTACACCAGTGTTTCCTATTAATATTTATTCTCTTAGACCAAAACAGAATAAATGTGACTCTTTGGAGTTGGTAGCTATGTGGCGGGGAGTGTGCAGATCTAATGGCTTGTTGGCACCAGAAGGGAGGTGACCCACTCCCACCCTTCCCTATGAGACTCCAGGGTGGATGATACTGGTCTGTCCCATACATTCACTGTCTGTGTTGCTTGTCTGTCCCCAGGTAAAGCTGGCTGAATTCACTCATGCAGCAGAAGACTACTAGTACTAAGGTTAATCACTGAAAAAAGTCGCTAGTTCTTTGCTAGATTAAACAGCTGAATTGTTTCCCCCATGTTTTGATAAGCAATAGAGGCAGTGCAAGGGTCCAGACAGGGCAGCCTGGAGGGGAAAAACGGGATGCACAACCTGTTTTGGAGGCCGCAAGCCACTAGCTAGGTGCAGGATGAGGCTGGGCAGCACAACCAAGACATTTTTGTACCAGAATTGCCACATTTGCTTTCCCAGTATGGTTATTTCAGTGAAGCTGTAGGAAGATGTCATTTTTCACATACAGCTTTTTGGCTGTTTGTAATTGTCTCCTGTAATTGTCTCCTGAAGACTGCTGTTCCCATCGAGCTGCCAATCTGTGGGAGCACATCCTAATTCTTTTCAAGCAAAAATCAGGCAGGCTGGTTTAAATAGTTGCAATAGTCGGTCTGAGCTCATCTGAAGTGAAAGGAGGAGTGCTGGCTGGAACTGCTCCATAGGCAATTGGATGAGGCCAACATCCAGCAGAGGGGCTTGGGGTGGTAACAGATTTTACCGGCACAGCCAGATTCAGGAGATGACATAAGTTCACAGCCAAAAAAAAAAAAAAAAAAATCACCTCTAGATCCAAAATACATCATACCCTTACAAAAAACAGTATTCAAGTCTTTTTTAGAGTAGCACTCAGACTACTTTAATGTACTTTTTGTTGAATGTTTCTGCCTGTAAGTTGCACTAGTCTTCGGATCCTTATACCAACTTGGGTTGTGTCTATCAGTAGTGGGTCTGAGGGCATTTGAGCATGTGAAAAGGAGTCAGAGTACAAAACCTGGACTTTGAGTTGCGGAGTTTGGCTTGCCATCTGTCTGACAGCATCAAGGAAATGCAGGAGTAAGAGCATGCTGAGTAGGATCCCACAGGAAACATAAACCCAGTGGAGTTTTTGAGGAAGGTGGCTGCTTTTTCACTTATGCTAGGAACCCGAACAGAGTTGCTGGTTTTTAGCTGGATGAAGCATACTTCACTGTGAGAATGGATTTTGGCTTTCTGGACATAGCCCTAAATGTGGCTCTCAGTGCGGTCTTTCTTTTCTCTTCTTTTTTTCTGTCCTTCTGTCTTGTTAATGATTAATCCAGTGTGTAGTGAACTACATTCTTCTGAGTGACTCCTCCCATGTTTCCAACCTGGGTAACTTGTCTTGCATTATTAGTCTGTGGACTAAAATTGCTCCTTCATAAAATACTGTACTCTGAAAGAAACCCAGGTGGCAGAGTGTACAGAAGGTGTGGCATCCAGGCCTTGTGGTGTGTTACGAGAACTGCCTTGCTTATCCATTGTGCTGCTTTCTTAAATGACCTCTGCAGCATTCAGTAAACTGGCCTCAGGTTGTTGTGGACTTTGCGGTCTTTTCAGCACATGCAATTAATCAGGAGGGAAAAATAAATCTAGCATCAGAATGAGTATTTTACTGGAACTGAATTGCAATTTCTGTGCATAATTTAACACTTTAGGGAGTGAGCGTTCTCCGCTTGTTTGAAATAATTTAGAGGCGGTTTTGAAATAGAACGCATTTGTGTAAACATGTCTTGGGATTAAAGATCTCATATTTAGTCTTCTCCAACATTACGTCTCTGTCTATAGGATGTGCCATGCAGTAATCTCTAAACGCTGTTCCACAAACTGCTTCTCTTATGAATAGACTCAGAATAGTTCTCCTAGCTTATTTCATTTTTTTCCCCCTAAATAAGGGACTGTAGGATAAAGCCCAATGCAGGGTAATTCTGTGCCTGTTTTATAGATGGGAAAGCTGAGGAGAAGTTTGGCTGAAAGTGGCCTCAAGGTAGTGGTTCACATTTTTCAGTACTTAGCAAGAAAAGCAGCTGTTTTAACATGTGGGTTTCCCCAAAACTGCAGCCTTCAGAGTTACAGATATTTTTTTAAAGCTGTCCCAAAGTTACCCGATTAACCTGTGGCAGACCTGAGTGTATGGTTCAAAGGGTAAGTACACAGTTCTTTCTGCATCCTCCCCTGTGCTAGTAATACAGCCCAATTTATGGACCCTTAGTGAGAGGTCCCACATTGACGAAGTTGATAATACTTTTTGGTATGAAATTTGCATGAAGTCTAGCATGAAATTTGCAAATATGTTCAGGCCTATTGACATGTGCTATTTACAAACACCTCTGTATTGCCCTTCTTTCTTGTTACTTCTGAGGCTAGGGAGCTTATTTGGGATCAGATGTTGTTAGCCTGACTCTTTGAAAAGCTAACCAATTGTGTTCAAGGGCTAAAGGTTCTCCCGGCATGCACTACTGCAGCAGGATCTGAATCTCAGGCAGCAAGCATTAGTGATGGCATTTAGAGATTACTTTTTGCTGTAATGATGCTGTGATGTTTACTCAGCTAAGAACAAGCAGTTGTAATAAGTTTTCCATATACGCTTTCAATATCAGTAAACAAAAGTTCTCTTAAGTAAATGAGCAGCAGTGTTTTTGGTTAATGCGTTTTTAAAGCTAGGGCTCATTTATTTTACAGTTAAATAAAACCTGTTGGGTAGGTTAGGGTGTAGGTTGCCACACTTAAAACTACAGTAATTTACACTCCTTTGCCAGTGGCCTCAGCATTTACCTTCACGTGTGTTATCTGTAAGAGAGCAGAATTTCTGAATTTCTCCAGGACGAGGAACCTCCTTGGTTATTACAAAAACGCATTCTCAGGTTTCTGGGTCAAGCGTATTCTCCGCAGCCTCAGGTGGCACCCTGGTTGTACCACCGCACGGACGGTGCGGTGCTGCCTTACCCCGGCGGGCCGTTTGTGCTCACCAACGCTTGGAGCTACGCAAAGCGCAGAAAGCAAGAGCCAGGCAGTTCCTTCGCTGGGTGAGACTGAGGGTTATAGCTGGTCTATGGCTTAGGGGCCACATCAGTGTTGAAGTGGACCTGGAGGGACACCGATCCCAGACTGCCACCCAGAAGTCCCTCGTCCAGCTGCCGCTCGGCTCCAGAGGTGCCGCGCTCACGTCGCGCTGCCCTGTTTGGCTGTGGGGTTTCCGGCACCCGGGGTTCTGCCTCGGGCACCGCGCGGCTGCCCCGGTCTGAGCCACCCTGCACCTGCCCCCGGCGGGGCGCAGCCGGGCAGGTTGTCCGCCCCAGGCAGCCCTTCGCCCGGCTCACGCTGGGGCTGCTCGGGAGGCCGCCCCAACGCGTGCCCAGCCCTTGTTGAGAGGGTCGGGGTGTTTTAGTCACCTCCATCAACTCCGCAGAGGGGACGTCATGCCCAGCGGTTAGAGCACCTGCGCAGGGATGAGACTTGAGGAGGTGTTACACCCTCCTCGCCAAAGGAGGTTCAGAACCGTGTCGCCCCTTCCCAGGAACGTGCTCTTACCACTGTCATATCAGATGTTCTGAAATCAGGGCCCTCTTTTCCTCCTCTCCTGAAGGCCCTGCAAGTTTGGGGTTTTTACTCCAAGTTTCCTAATGTTCCTTTTGCAGACAGGTAAGCACTTTAGCTGTCAGGCTTGGCATTTCTTATCCCATTCCAGGGAACAGACCCCTGAAGATGAGGCATGTTAGACTTCCATTGGACCCAGCTCCGTGCATTTTCATTTGATGCCTTGAAGCTGAATCACTGTTGCTGAGTGGAAACCTGCTGCTCTGAAGCCTGAACCTGATAGCTTGCTTTGTGGGGTTAGGCAGTCAGGTTCCTGGTTCATCAGATAAGGCTAACCTTATTTTCCTATTGATCAGCTAAGCAAGAACTTTCAGTCTGCTGTGTTCAGGGTACAGGATATTCAGGACTACAGCAAGGCATGCTCCTGCCTGGGGCACAGGAGTCATTCAGCACTCCCCTGCTTGCTCCCCTGCTCCATGGAGGCTCCCTGCAGGTATCCCACCAATCTCCAAATTCACGAGGAGCGTCTGTTTCATTCTTTTCCCTATTTTGTGCCTCTGTTGGAGGAACATCCAGACCTGGCTTGCTTTCTGCCCCCAACCTTGGTATACTCCTGAATATTCTAGTGGCCAGTGGTTCCTGGAGAGCCCCAGAAGGGAACCACAGGATTGATTTCGGCTATAAGTGATCAAAACGGGGATTTTTAAACAGGTGTCACAACTACTAATAGTAATAGGTTTTGGAGGGGGATGATTACTTCATTGTAAAGCAAGTTAAAATTTTGCCAAGAATTAATTTGGCCAAGTGTTTTTACTAAACCTCACAACCAACAACAAAACACCACCAGTACAAAGCCCAGTTTAGTCTGGTGAGCTGTTTGTAATAGACAAAAGCTTCATTGAGCTACCTGCATGGAGTGGCACACTGAGAAAGAAGAGCACATTTTACAGAGTAGGGAAGTGCTACATCTAAAACAGTGGCTAACTTGAATACCTTGAGCACTCTTCTCTTGCCTGGCTGGGTTGTGTGCATGCACTTGGAGCATGAATTCTTGCACAGTCAAATCTGAAATTAATTTTCTGCAAATGCTTACATGTCCAACTGAGGAAGTGCACTGACTGAACACTTTTGCCCAGGCACCTCAAGTGCTTGCAGAAACCTACCACAGAAAAGCTGTGAAGACTGACAAAAAGATTAACTGAACAAACTGAATATATTAAAATATTTGTATTTTCTCCTCAACCCCCACTATAACAATAGCTTGTAACTGGCATTTGCATGAAAAATGCACAGGCGAGGAATACAGAAACAAAACCACAGCAATTACTGACTGCTTCAGTAAACAGTTCACACATACAAGAAGTTAAGGCTAACAATTCCACAGGGACAGCTGCTGTTCTGTAATGTGTTGTCCCTCATCAAACTATGAAGTAATGAGAAAATGATACGCTGACAGTTCCTATCATTATCTCATAACTCTTGGGCTTTATTGCTGGGCTCTTGCAGGTTTACTGTGTCATCTTGGGCAAGTGATTTGAGCCTGTGGTGCCTCGATTTCCCCTGCTGCAAAATGGAGGCAACGCCTATTGCACGGCAGTGATTTGGCCTGGGGAAGCAGCTTGCAAAAGCAACTTGGGAGTCTTTGTTGAAACAGCCCACCTGTAAGATTGCAAAATGTTATTCCACAGATTGTTTCTAAAAAGATCATAATGAAAAATCAGCCTCACTTCTCTGAGTCTAGACATGAGGCCAAGGTCCTGGCCAATACCCACTGTCTCTGTAAAATGTACAGTGTGGTATGTGAGATGTTGCTGAAAACGTGTCTGCTGCCGCACTTTCTGTACAGCCATGTCCATTAACAGCTAGTTGGTTTGCACAAAGGCTCTCCCATCTGTAGCATGAGGCACAGTGTACTTCTACTGTGTCTTCTACCTGTTTCACTTTGTATCACAGGGTAGGTGCAGTTGACTTTTCCTTCCTTCCTTCCTTCCTTCCTTCCTTCCTTCCTCCCTCCCTCCCTTCCATCCATCCAATGAATGTAGTTTTGGTGGGGGCAGGGACCTGTTTCTGAGTTCATTGGATACTTTCATTCAACACAAGTAAAAAGTGTTGGAAAAGTTAAATGTTTCAGTTAATTTTGAAATACCGTTTTTTGGTTTGGGAATTACCAGAATAAAATAATAGCAAGAGTTAGGACTCTGGAAGCAAAAACCTGTCCTTTTTTTTTTTTTTTTTTTTTTACAAAAAGGTCTCTTTGACCTAAATTGAAAATGTTGTGGGTTTTTTTCCATATCCATACAGAAGACAAATGAAAAAATCAAAAAGGCATGCTAATCATTGTGAGGCCTTATGAAGTAAAAATGTACTTACACTGATGCTAAGGGAAAACAGAGTCTGAAAATAAAAGCTAATTCAAACCAGAACCTGAGATCCAGACACTGAACATTTTTAAGGACTTCTGAAATCCAAATATTGGTACTGCAGACTTTTAAAAAATAAGGCAGAACCATGTGAAATGTCAAAAATTCTTTTAACATTTGGCTCTCTCTTCTTCAACCTTTTGTCCTTTTTTGTCTAATTCTTTTTCAGTAGCTATAGTGGCCACTTGAGCAGTCTCTTCCTTCCAAACAGACACTACAGAAGTAAAAAAAAAAAAAAAAGGGGGGGGCTGTTCTGTCAGTAGAAAATTTCCCCTGAATGTCTATCACAGAGTGACAGTGCTACTCCACACAGCAATACTGTCCGTTGCTGTATCACAGGTGGTGGGTCTGCTTGGAGGGAGTGTATCGGAGGGCAATAGGATAGGCTTTGACGTGTCCTGCACCAGGATATATTACCACCCTGGCTTTGGGAAATATCAATAGAAGGAACTTTTGATTAATTGCTGTTATTTACGCAGTCATTATTTCAGGGTATTCTACTGTAATACTGAAAACACCCCACTACTTTAAGTTGTGGAAAACCTGCTGTATTACTGAGGTTTTAGAGGATTGCAGGGATGATTTCTCTTTTATTAAATGTTCTTTTACTTATCTTATTGTCTTGTGATTGTATAGATAGCCTAGTCTCTACTTTTATTTATGCCAGACCTTATCTACAGCTTTTCATGTGTTTCAGTTTTAAATGGAGACAGTAGCAAATGGAGGGTATGGCCTATCTTTCTTTTGTTGTCGTCTTTTTAAAAGCATAATTTTGGCATGATAAGGGAGAGAACATCAGAGAAGAGTTCTCTCATGGGGACTTCAAAGTCTTTCTAGCACCCTGTGGCATTCTCTTGTGTGGTTTTTTGGGGGGTGACCATTGGGAAAATGCCTTTGGAGACTTTATTATAGTTTTGATCGCTAAAAAGAGAATGGATGTTTGACTCCAGGGTGGAAATGAGAAACAAAGAGACCAGTTCACCCTTCCCCAGCACTGTGACCCTTTAATGCCTGTGGAGCTGTTCAAAGGGGACATCACACGGTAGAATAGAACTGGCTTTCTTTGCAGTTCCATGCTGCAAGAGAAAGTAAAGCAGTCATCAGCTGCCTGTGGTCCTTCTGTCTTGCTCCCAACATGGGTACATGCCAAGCATGGAGAGGGTGAACAGGGCAGAGGTTACACTGAGAGTGTTTGCCTACTCCTTTAGATATAATCCTTCAGCTGTTTTAATTTATGCTGAACACAGGGCTGGTCCTGCGAAAAGCCAAACATTAGAGGCCACCGTGGTGGCCCAGAATAAGGGAGGTGCCTTGATGTAGGGTCTGATACAAGCCTGGAACAAATCATATGAAATCCTTTCAGCTCTTTGAGCTTAATGTGAAAGTATTAAGGGTGAAACTGATGGCATTAAAACCCTTTCTGCTTTCTCAGTTGCAGAGCAGGCTGTTTACAGCAAAGGTTATAGACCATGGAAAATTGATTCAGGGAGCATTGACCTTGAATCACACTACATTACTCCATTGAAATTATTGTAGGACCATTAGAACTGAGTACTAAGTACACTTGTTTTCGGTGCCGCACAGGACATAGACTTTGCCTACCCAAAAAGAACTGTCCAGACAGATGCATTACAGAGCTAAATTTCCCAGTTAATGCAGAACCAGTATGTAGTCACACACGTATCTTTTGACAGCTTGTATTATGTAACTTGGAAGCACTAAGATATACCAGCTGATGGGCTTTCTTTTGGTGATGTAGCAGAAAGTGTTTTTTCCAGGGACAGCTGTGCTGGAAAGAAGTGTTTGTTCCCACATATCCACACAGAAACTCCTGCTCTTCTGTAACTATACTGGCTTCATTTTTAACTGCAGACCAGGACAAAGACTTAGCACTTTCACAATTAGCAGCTGTAGATAGGCATGATGTAAGGACTAGCTTTTACTTATGCAAAGTTCTATTTTATGCCTAATTGACATGTGTAATTGCCTATGTAATTGCATGTACAAGCTGAGAAAGTAAATGAGCGTATGCTTCTTAAAACCCATTCCATAAGGTAAATTTTCTTCCTCCTCTTCCTTTGGAATGAGTCTGAGCCTCTTCACTGGGACTTCAACAGGATGTGCCTGAGCCCTCAGAGGTTAGCACCAAAGCTGCTAATGTTTCCCAGATAACCCGATGCAGTTGGAGTGGATGGTTATAAAGCTCAGGGATGCTCTGGTCTGTGTTGACTCTCCTGTCCTAGAAAGGAGTTGCTAAAACTGCAGAGGTTATGCCATCACACTGATGGTGAACTAGGTGAGCTCCATAACCTTGACTTTGAGGCAAACTCGTGTCAGTTCTTTGGACATTGGCAATGTTGGATATGTCTGTTAAGTCTAACTTTTTTTCATTCTTGCTGCTGTTTTTGGTGTTGCTTTATAGAGATGATCTCAGCTGCAGTTCTAGATTTCAAGTTCCTTATTTGTTTTTAGTTCAGATTAAAGTGCATTGTTCAGCCCATCACCACAATGGGTGGAAGAGTAGAGAACAAAATGGGACAATGTGTTTAAACATAGGAGATTAAATACTTGATTCTTTCTCTGTGTGATATTCCATGGTGGGAGAAATACTGTTGTTTGGTATGGAAGATGGTACTAAGAAGGTGAGGGTAGGGCAGGAGACTGATGTGGTCTTCAGATAGTCTGCAAATATTTAGCAGTACTGTGGAAACAGAAGTAGATGCAGAAAGGGACTGTATGAAAGCTATCAATGAGGGGTTTCCGTGAGACAATTAGATGAATGTGCAAAACTTCGGAAAGTAAAGAAAAGGAAAAGTGAAGAGTCATTCTTGAGGAAGACCTCATTAGGAGATACAAGAAAGCTGCCTTCTGTTCTGCCAAGAGCAAACACAATTTAGGTGGGGCTGCACGACAGCTGGAATACATGTGCATGGTATGAATGCTGCCCCGGTAGCCTTTCTGTTTCCTTGTGAATCTGCCCCTGGCTAGGAGGTGCAGTCTTTGGCTCCAGTGTAATAACTGGGAACACATGGGCAAGAACTGTAGTCAGTGCAAAATTCCACTTAAGTCACTAATGGCTTGTAGGTGTAGGAGGTTGCTTGCCTACTTTTGATTGCAGGATCGAGGCCTTAGCTGGCAAAAAGTCTTCTGAATTGCTACTCCTGGAATCTGTTATTTCTCAATCTTTCGAACATGCCAGAACTTGGCTGGCAATATATATATTTATGCTGGACAGGAGCATATAAAACTTTAATAGAAACCTCTCTGATCAAACTGATCACTTGATTAGATTGTCTCCCAGGGAACTGATTTGGTGTAATAATCATAGTGAATGAAGGTAGCTCTTGCTTCACCGAAATCTGCTCATTGGTGGGATTCTTTGATCAGTGTTCAAGGGTGTGGTGGATTGACCCTGGCTGGGCGCCAGGTGCTCACCAAAGACGCTCTATCACTCCCCCTCCTCAGCTGGATGGGGGGAGAAAATATAACAAAAGGCTCGTGGGTTTAGATAAGGGCAG
>JAVJGG010000024.1:9585980-9611974 GCA_035590195.1 Aviceda cuculoides
CAGTAGCCACAACACTGGTGTGTTATCAACACCTTTCTAGCTGCCAATGCAGAGCACAGCACTATGAGGGCTGCTATATGGGGAGAATGAACTCCATCTCAGCCAGACCCAGTACAAAGGGTTACATTAATGGAAGTTACCTGGTGTGTAACCAGGTGTTGAGTAGATACTACACTCTCAAGTACATTTTTTATGAAGGAATGAAGAAATGAAGATGAAACGTGAGTCTGTATTTTTGCTCTTGTCTTTTGAGTAATCACGGTGTTCTCCTGCAACTTTTAGAATTTTTCTTTTTCTGAAATAGTTTGGCTCTGAAATATCTGAAGTAATACACCCAGCAGAGATAAACAGAGAGTACAGGAGGCAGTGGGAAGTTAGAGCAGGTGACCTGAGTTCTGTTTGCAGCTCGGACACTGATTTTTATGTCCATTTAAGAAGTTTACATACAAATTCCTGTGCCTCGTGTTTCTACAGGATGGGGATAATAGTATTTCCTTTATTTAAAAATAGTTATCTGTAATCCTTAGACAATGTGCTATTGCAGTTAAAAGTACTGTGCATGCACATTAACTTGTATAGCTTCCTTGTGATAGGACATACTCTCTTCACTGTATTTTGGATGGGCCAAGTCATCTGGTACTCATTCACCAAGGTACAGGTCAGACCTCCCCAGTCCAGGTCCCTCTTGGTCTGAAGGGTAGGAAACCAGACCAGCAGGCGTTAATGTAGTGATGACCTTTGCAGCTGGACTCCAGCTGCTGGTCCCAGCTGCCAGCTGCAAAGAAGGGAAGGGGGTGAAGTGCTGCTAGTCCAAAGGTAGGAAAGGCTCTGTGTTGCAGAAATTAAAGGTCTTTATGCTCATTTGCCTGCTGAGAAGGCCATTGTGCTTAATTTTCCTCCTTGCTCCCTGGGGAAGGAAGAACCCTCTCTAAACTTGAAGGTATCCTGGAAAAGATAGAGACCATCCTTTGTAATGAGAGCACATAGAGCACAGACTGTGCAGAAGAAGTGCCTGAATGTGAACTAAGTTTCCCGTATTGAAGACTCACCTATGCCTGACATAGCCTTGGATCAGCTCTGACTTCAGTCTAAGCTAAAATTGGTGGTCTTTGTCCCAATTTAACTTCCAATCACTTAAATAAAAGCTTTTTTCCTGGGGACAACCAAAAGAATTTTTCCATAAATCTGTATTTTTTCAGATATTTTTCTGTAGGGGTTGCAGAGAGAAGCTTAATTGATTTGTGTAAAGTCTAGGAGTCATAAACTCTAAAAAATGTTCCAGAAATAATATCATTACCCATTTTTACTGCCAAACCTTGTTTCTTTAGAGACCTAGAGGGCTGACAGCCTCTTTTTAATGTGACATTTGTTTTTTACTTTTCTACCCAAAGATCTGAAAACAGACTATACATTCACTGTAATTATGAGTCAGCCTTTACTGATGGTGACTCAAATATGCAACTCTGGCACCTGTTTCATATCTGTCTGGGTTTCGGATAGCACTGATGGTGGCACATAGAGCAAAGGTAAACATAAGTGTGTTCCTTCCCAGAAGTTATTTGCTCAATGCGTTGAATGATAAAGAACAAAAGCTGCTATAAAAAGGTGCTTACAAAATTGCAGCTGTAATAGTGAGGCTTTGTAGGGGGTGTCTTATATCACTTGCTTCATAGAGGGAGTGGACTTAGGACTGGATGCCAGTGACTCTAACACTTCCTTTGGTGTCTTATTTTGCCTGTTCTATGCACATTCAGGGGGAAGGAGGAGGCAGAATTAAGTTAGCTAATTGTATTAACACTAGTGAGGCACCTTGTGGATAAAAAGTGCTATTTAAGTGCTCAATATTATTATCATCAAGGGAAAATGTTTACTCAAGAGAGGGAACTGTTCTGCATCTTGCCCAGTCATGCAACTGCAGGCATGTGAAGGGGGGTAAAATCAAGGCACCACTTTACACTTGTAAATGAGGAGGTACCAGGCATTAAATTTAGGTATGTAATGCTGTTTTTAATTTACCCTGGCAAATTTTTGATGTACACCTGCAAATAACACCCCCAAACCCACAATTGATTGCTCACCTTTCCCATGTATATTATTGCCTAAAGTAATTAATTACTGTTCTGTGAAATCTCAGTCAGGAGCCAGCACTGCATGAAATAGGCCTGCAGAGGTATCTGTCTTAAGTGTGGTTGCCGATGTGCATATTCATGTGAAAAGTAAGTTCAAGTGTAGGGAAATGCTCCTCACTGAGTATTGCACTCGGTCCTGTCAGGTGAGAAAAGACATTTTGCACCTCCTCAGGGACAGTTGTGACACATCAGGCCTGGCAAAGGGATTAGAATTTCCAAAAAAGGTACAGTTTCTGGAGGTGAGGTTTGAAACCAGTTCTTTAAGAAGAGATCTATAATGATTGGAAGCAGGGCCAAGATGAGAGAAGTATGAGATGTGAATCTGAGCAAGTGCCCAGACAAACCCCAAACAAAGGTAAAACTGCAGAGTTAGTGTGGTTCTACTGCCTGCAAATATCTTGTGCACACTCCTGAGGGCAGGAGTGTGAACAAGGATGACTCCCGACCATGTGGGTTAAGAGTGGATCTACAGTTTATCAGCTTATGGGGGAAGGGGGAGAGGAGGATGATTTAAGGATTTAATAATGAGATAAATGGTTTTCTTTCTGTCTTCTCTATCACCTCTGCCTTTATAAATCCTTACAACATGTTATGGATTTCGGGTTTTGTACATAAATGCTCTTATTTGCTTTTACTTTACTATGGCTTATGTTAAAGGCAATTGTAAGGTAAGGGTCTACCATCAAGACATACCCTACCTGCATCAGTGGCAATCTTAAAATCAGGATATTAGAATACCGTCACTGTTCCCAACAGCTCAAAAACCTTTCTGCAGGATATCCAAAAGCTCTCCAGTATATCTCTAGTCATCCACATAGACTGTTCGTGTCTCATAATTCAGGAGTCCATGTACAAGTGTTTTCTGGTGGCTGGCATTAATCATGATAGTCAGAACAGTGCCAGAAGCCCAGAGCTATGGAAGGGATTTTGTGATTGTGGTAGAATTGCGTAGGACCAGTGTTTGTTTGCCAGTTAGCATGAATCACAGTCTACTCCTGATAAGTCCAGTGATAGCTGTAGTGTTTCAGTGACAGAAAGGGAAAATTGCAGTAGTTTTGTTTTTCCTGTTTATTTTGGGTGTATACCTTTGATAGCAGAAAATACAGTTTCGAGAAGAAGCATTCTTCCAGGGAGGTAGGGCACAGTCACAGAGGAAGCCTTTGGGAGAGAAAGATATGCTTCTGTTTATCCTAAGAGGTGCTTGTTTCGGTTTCTCAGGGAACAGAAGATATCATCTTGTACCTCCCACGTGTCACAAAGAGTACTGTAACTGGAGAGGAATAACCCCGTGCACCAGTACAGGTTGGGGGCCAACGAGCTGGAAAGTAGCTTTGCAAAAAAGAACTTGGGGTTGGTGGACAAGTGGACTACTAGCCAGCAATATGTCCTAGGGACAAAGGTGCCAAGAACTTCCTTGAATGCATTAGGAAGAGGGTTACCAGGAGGTTGAAGGAGGTGACCCTTTCTCTCTGTTCAGCACTGGTGAGACACATCTGGAGTGCTGGGTCCAGTTCTGGGATGCCCAGCATAAGCAAGACTTGGAAATACTAGAGCGAGTCCAGCAAAGGGCCACTAGATGATAAGGGATTGGAGTATCTGTCATACAAGGAAAGGCTGAGAGTGTTGGGCTGAGGAGGCTTGGTGGATTTTATCAATGTGTATAGATAACCGACAAGAAGATACAAAGAAAATGGAGCCAGGCTTTTCCCAGTGGTGATCAGTGACAGGACAAGAGGCAATGGGCACAAACTGAAATACAGGAAAATCCACATTAACATAAGAAAAAGCTTTTTTATTGTAAGGGTGATCAAACACTGGAACAGGTTGCCCAGAGAGGTTGTGTAGTCTCTGTCCTTGGAGATATTAAAAACCTGGCTAGGCATGGTCCTGGGCAACCTGCTGTAGGTGACCCTACTTTGAGCAGAGGGTTGGACTAGCTGATCTCCAGGGGTGCTTGGAGTCAATAAACCAGACTGAAAAATTTAGAAAGTTCTTTCAGACAGAGAGCCATTGATGGCGTGAGGAAAAGCCATAATGAACTCAGAGTGTTGCTAATTGCATGTGACCATACAGAGGCTGTTGGGTCAGGTTTATCCCTGGTCGGTCAGCCACAATTTGGGATAGACAAAAACATCTTTAGCTTACCTGTCTGGTGGTGTGGCAAAAGGGACTGAAATCAAAGCAAGAAACATGGTAGGCTTAAGCTATTCTCAGTCAAGTGTGGGAAAAGCAGACGCCCACCAGGAAGCCTCAGAAGCAAGGTTTGGGGAGGTGAGTGGAACTGCGGGAACAGGGACAAGGAGCCAGACAGGCTGAGTAGGACACGTTGCAACAGAGGCAAATTAGCACCCAGCATCTCAGGAGCAGCTCACCTGTTGCATCATCTGTCTGTAGGAGACTGTGTTACATGGAAGACTCTGTCGGGGTGATATCTCACATCTTTCAAAAGGCTGGGGATGAGTCCATGTTACCTGCCTTAATTCTCACAGTGAGAAGGAGCAGGTTTGGCTGTTTTCAGGCCTGTAAGTCCATAATGAGTATTACTTACAGAGCCTCCTTTTGCCAAAGTTTTGCATTGTTCCAGGGACACTTCAACAGAAAATCTGAAGCTTCAAGAAGCAAAAGGATGCAGGTGTCTTGAAAGTATATGTTACATTTCATATATATGCTAAGAAATTAGTTAATAACAAGAGAGCAGTAAGAAACAATGCATTTTGCCTAAACAGGGGACAGAAAGGAAAGAAATCCAAGGTTATCTACTCTCTTCAAGAACGCATCCAGACAGCAGAAGCCCCTTGCTCTTTCTCCCTTCCCTACATCTAGCTGATAGGCTGTAGAAGCTTCCTAATAAATACATTCAGACATTCAGTCCTAGGGTACATCCTATATATTTAGGTTATGTTCAGATAGGAAAATCTCAGTCTAGGAAGATATTCTAGCTTTCATATCTCTCCCCACATTTATTTATGTAACCTGTATTTACCTCCAATTTATATTTAAGGCAGGCAGCTGGATTGAATTCTTCCATTTCTACCATTTCCCCTCCAAATATTGATCAGAGAGCAATTTCATTATTTCCCTTTGATTAGCCAGGCTTTGTCACCCTCTGGGCTTGATCCCTGATAACCCATGAAGATTTAAACTGCTCTCTGCCTTTCTTAGCAATGTACTGACCTCAGTCTGAGGTGTGTCCTCCCTAAATGTATAGATGTGTGAACTGATGACCATACTTCATGCACACTCACATCTGGGATTCATGTACCGAGCTCTTGATAGAAACTACATCCCATAGCAGTCAGCCACTCTGGTTGACAAAGGGTGTGGGGTGAAGAACTTTCTATTAGAGAGAGGACTCTACAGATAAACAACTGGTGTTTGTGCCACATGGGTGGGCTGCTTGAGTGTTTTAAAAGGCTTTCCAGAGCACAGAAGTGTTTCAGAAGTTGTGGTGTGCTTTGCCCAGAAGCATAAATGAGAGAACAGAAAGTTCTTCATGTTGTGGAGCCCCCAGTAGCTAATTAGCAAGAATGACACACTCCAGATCATGGTCTTCACCACACCTTCGCCCTCTGGGCAAAACCTAGGGAATCCAAGGGGACACAAGGCAGCTCACTGAGCTGCAGCATGCATACGTGGAAAACTGCCACTGAAGTCATCATTTTTTGTGCTAAAATCTTTTCAACTTACTGAGAGAAATTTAATTCTTCCCATATACACATCAACAAACAACTTGATCCCACCCACGAATATGCAAACAAATGTATAAGTTACGCCAAGTATTTCTCCTTCTAGCTGCCAAGTAAGAAAGGGAGATTGTTACTGTGACTTCTATTTTTAAATACTTGGGAGGTGCTCCAATACTACAGCTAGAGGGACTATATAATACCTAGTTTCAAGCTGAAAGAACTCCAACAGCAGCTCAAAGGCTTGCTGGAATAGCTGAGCGATGAGAGTCTCCATCTAAACTATGTTAGCAGAACCATACCTTCTGCTTTAAGTGAACGCACACATCAACCTCCTTGAGTGTAGCTACCTTGCTAGTTGCAAACAGGCTGCAAATATCCTAACTGCTGTACCACAGCTTTGTTGTGCATGAAACGCAGCCCATTAAAACGTAGCCCAAACCTTGCCCAGTTGTCTCCCTTCTTACTCTCTTCTATTTTGGGCTGTGGCTAGGTGTACGGACCAAGCTGTTTCGTTGGACAGAAGCTTGAAGAAAAGGCCTGTTGTTCTGAATGGGAGGTGTGTTATGTGACATGCTGTATGAAGGATGTGTGCTTGGAAGAGCTGATGTGCAGAAGTCATTAGTAGGGTGTGTACAGCACGGAGGGGGGAACCCAGCCACAGGAGGAAGGAGCCAGGGAGGGGAGAGCAAGGGAAGATGAGGGTGGAAAGAGCAGGGGTGGAGAGATGGAGACTGAGACAGTAACTGGGCTTACAAAAGTCACTGCTGGATGTAAAACACCTGAAGATAAACTCAAAGGCCTCCTTTTGGGTGCCTAAGGGGGTGAGAATTGCTCTTAAACGCTGATTTCATCACCTTAGAAGAGCTAGATTTTCAGGCCCAAATGAGCTGAACTGAATGCAGAACCTGTGGTGAGAGTTAAATCTGTCAAAGTCATCTTTCTGTTCCCTTAAAACTTTGCAGGGCTGGGATCGGTTTGGCTCCAGGATATTTAATCCCATAGCTCCTCTAAAATGGTCTCATATGGGTGGTTCCATTGCAGGGAGTGCCTTAGGTCTGGCCCAGTGAGTGTCCTAAAGATTTTCCTGGTCTGGGTTGGGAGCAGGTGGCATGAGCCATCTTTATACCAAATCTGGATTTCTTTTAGTGTCAAGAAAACACCAGCTACTCTTTTAGGATAGCCCTTCACCTTGCTGGTACAGCACAAAGAGGTTAGCACTAGCAGCCAGAGCTGAATTTGGCCCACAATGTTAAAGGGAGTCTAAATCACAGAAGGCAGATTGTGCAGCAGAAGCAAACAAGAGGGTGTACACTAAAGACCAGGAATGGACCTTTCTGTTTGTTCTGCCTGCTCCACACCTTTTCTGCCCTCCTGCTTAGCTCTACCAGTGGCTTAGCTCCTAGTCTCCCTGGAACCACTAAGTCAAATCCTGGCAGGATTGACTCAGCCCCTGTGTAATTTTGAGGTTGAACAAAACTGTAAAATCAAAGATTTTGTGGCAAAGTGTTTGCCCCAGTATGCTTGACCAAAATTGTCCTAATGCTTTTTGTACGTGGCATGCTGAGCTGATTGGTGTCCTCTCATTGGTTCTTCATTCCTTCTAATGTATTAATTACTTTAATTACTTTACTGCCTCAGTATTACTTAGTCACGTGTTTTGAGGGAGGTAGTGTAGTACATGTTTACTATCCACATCTTCAGCGAGTGCTAGTTAATGTAGTTCTATTGCCATTCCTGGAATTGTGATGACTTGTATGAGCTGAAGATCTGCTCATTAAACATAACCATTAAAATTCACAACAGTGCCTTGATTTCAGTTTTTAAGGATTATTAGCCAAGATGGATTATTTACTCTTGAATATAAAAAAAAAGGCCTGTGGGCAATTTTAAAAGGATAAATCTGAAATATCTTTTACTATTTGTCAAGCTGGAAGCAGGTTGGATGGGGATTTTGTTGCTCTTCTTTAGGGGAAAAAAACCAAACATCAATGTCAAAATGTGACCCAACCCATGCTTTTTAAAACTCTCTCTTTAACTTTGTAAACTTAAAAACAACCTTCTATGTTTTTCTTTTTTTTTTTTAATAAAATATTGCTAAAAATATTCTCCTGACCTGAAAGCTTTGACTGCCAAGATTCAAGTCTTCAAGTATGCTTTTATAGCCAAGTTACAAATTCATGAAAAATAGATTTATCACCTAAGTAAAAATTAAGCTGAACATCCCTAAGCCAAGATCCGCATGATTCCTTTGTGTTTCAGGATGAAATGTCTCTTGTTCTCCCTTTTCCCTCCCAACTCTTGTAAAGGCTGTCTATAAAAGCTAGGTTTAGAGACAAATGCTTTTAAAAAATATGTCATAACTCAGGTTGTTAAAAGATAAAGTTCTCTAACATAAAAAAACCTCAAAGCAACTTATCATTCAGGTCTTTCTCTAAAGGTCTTCGATGCTCTAAACAAAATAGTGAAAACTAACTTACGGTGTTGCCAAATATGGTTGTGAGTAAGTGGGCTCCTGAGCAATCGCAGCAGCAGCATTTAACTTGTTGCTCAGGAGTCCATTTAGTTGCATTTCTGCAAATAAAATTCCAGCCCCTTGGAACAAAGATTTCACTCTCTAGGGCTGTGGGACTCCTGGGGAGAACATCACTCTTTTGAAGTTCTCCTTGGGGGTGGGGTGGGGGGGGGTGGTACTGGCTGTGTACCCCTTGGATTCGGTGGTTTTCCGGCACATAAAGCTATCTTTACAGTACCTCATATGCCTCATGTCCCAGTCTAGCTCATGTTCAACTCCAAATTCAAAAGTGAACAAAGTCATTAACAAGTAGCTTTTTGCATGGATATGTGGCTCACACAGCTTTTGGGGAGGCCCAGCACCCCTGCAACTGCTCCCCAGAGCCTGCTGCAGCAAGTCCTTTCAAGTCTGTTGCTGAGGTCCCCAAAGTTCAAAGAGGCTCCACCAGCAGTAAGCAGAGAGTTTTGAACTGAGCTACTGTATTCCTAACAGTAAAAATGAGGATGATGAAGGTGAAGGTAATTGATAGGGTAGTAGCATTAAGTAACCCCAGTCACCCCCCATTAGACCCCAGGTGTAACTGGGTATGCCTGGGAAGGAGTACATCTCAGGCAAAATCCAACTTTGTCTGAGCCCTGGGCATCCCAGCTCTCCACCCATCTTGTCTCAGAGCCCTCCCGCACTTCCCAGCTAGAGCTCCCATCCACCAGTACTTCTGTTTCGGTTGCCTAATGCTGCCTGCCACAAAGAGATCTGCCCCTCCTCTACCCCTGCAGAGACCTTCCAGCCCTTCCAGTTCCCCACTTCCCCCTTCCTCCTGCCAGGATTGTCCTTCCTCCAAAGCCCTTCTCCCACCAGTATGCTCTGCTCCTTCCTAAGCCCAAACCCCTTCCTCTGAATATACCCTGGAAGCTCCAACCTCTCACTAATAATGCACTGCCTCTGTCTTCTTGGCTTCTCCAGCTCTGCCTGCTGAAATGCTCTTGCCTCACGTTCGCTTTCCTTGCCTGCTACCTGCTGCTGTCATACTCCTGCCTGCCAGGCTCAGCCATAAATGCCAAAACCATGGACCTGCTCTCATGGGAACTGCAGAAGACTTGGCTCAGCTCATGCTTCCTACAAGTGTGCCCAGATGGGGTGCTGGGAGAAGAAAAGGGCGCATCAGAGGGAAAACTGGATCTGTGGTAGCTCACTTCAAGAGCCTTGTTTGTTGGTTTGGAGCAGCTTTTTGGAGTTGTAAAAGCTGTAAGTATTTGTCATTATTTTCCCCGTCACAATGGCTGCAGATTAAAACTGTTTATAGTGTAAGTATTTCTATAGCAACATCTCATCAGCATGAATTTTGCTAAAAAGCTGTGTTTTATCTGTGGTATTACAGTAAAGTCTATGAAATATCACTCATTGAAGGCATTTCAAAATGCTTGTGATAAAGGGAAATCAGGGAATATCGCATTTTATGCAGCTGGATAAAGTTGCTGGCAGCTGGTAGCATAAAAGAGATAATAGAGACAAAATAGATCTTTTATGTAAAACTACCCAAGATTTAAGTAAGCAATTCCAGAGTGTAATTAGGGTGGGAATAAACATCTCCACATAGGAGGTAGTGAGGAATACAAGCTATTACAAATTATTACAAGCTATTTTTCCATGTAGATGTGTCCATGTGGCTTTAGTGTAGGCTACTTTGGAAATGGATCAAACTAAACCACAAAAAAGGCACTTTTAATACAGAATTAGAGTGTCCACATAGGCACTTAAACCACAATAACTAAATTCACACCCTGGCAAGTGTCGCAATAGCTTCCCCAAACAGTAATGCCTAATTCTTGCAAGCTAACTGCAGCCGAGAACAGAGACTTGAAGGACTGCCGTGATGGAGAGGTCGTTAGTGTCAGTTGTAGGCTAGAAGAGCTTGAAGCAACGCAACGGAAGAGGAAGTGACTCAGGCTAAGAGAGGAAAATCATCCAATGGCATTGTTTATTAAAAGAGGTGGAGGAAGAGTATCCATAACATCATCAGGTCCATGCAAAATATTTTCAAGGTATCAGATTGCTGGTATGAGTTACATATCAGTAGATCAGAGGATCCTGCATTTAGAACATAGATAGACAACAGCTGAAATGTTTTTTTTCCCCAGCCTCCCCTCCCTTTTCCTCTTCTGCCACCCACTCTTTTTCTTCTCTGTATACTTTGGTGGTTCAGATAAACTGAAACAGGGATCTTCCCTCATCTCCCATTAGAGTTTGCAAAAGGAAATATCTGCAAGCAAGATGTTATAAAACCAGTACTTAGCCATGTGCATCCTTCCTTTATAATGACTCTTCAGTTGTGGATTCAACCTTCAAGTTATACATTCTCAGTGCCAGTAGAATATAAAATTTGGAAATGAAAGTATAAACAGTTTGTTATTTATTCATACCCCAATTTGTAAATGCACAACAGTGGCATAACCACTTGCATTAGCCTGAGACAATAAACCACAAAAAGAAATGCCTTTAAATGAACAAAAATAGATTTATACATAATTTATAGAAATTCCTTCACACAAAGAGATTTCAGAGCCATCGATGTACACTATGCACTGAGCAATTTTTCACCCACTTTTGTGGCTGTGTCTCAAGTAGAGCATGTTTTCACAAAGACTCAGAACATTTACGTTGTACAAACTTTGTAAAACATGGCAATATAGAACCTGCAGCATAGTTTTTTCTAACTGAAACTAAGTAGGAAAGCTAGGTAGGCAGAGCGCATTTATTTGCTGAAGTTTAGATAGGATTTTGAGACTAACATTACTTCTGCTAGGCTAGGAAAGGCTAGGAATAGGCTAGGAAGTAGGATTTAGGTAAAAGATGATTTTTATGTAGGAGCCAGCCTCCTACATAATGGGCTGAAGGGCAAATAAGGAGTAAACGTTCACAAATAAAAGCTAAATCTGAGCATAAAATTCTGTGTCTGGAAGTTCGCACTGACACAAGTACTTCACACTGGTTTTGGTCAATCTTTGTGTATGGGGTAGGGCACCCAACTTGGTTGAGTGTAAGTTTGAAAATTGTCCTCCATGCATTAGACTTTGTAACACTGGCTTCTTTCCTCAAGTTTCTGAGCTACGTGTTTGCCACAAAAATTGAATGTTTAATTTATCCAAAGTTTTCTCTGTCTTTCATGCTTGTTTTTATGAAAACAAGTTTACCAGTGAAGGAGTATGCTTTGAAAAAGCATGTTTGAATAAGACAATAACATCTCTTAAGGGCTGAGGAGGGAGCCTTGATGTGATTTCATTAAATGCCACACAAATATTTCAAAAATTTGTGAGAACTAGTTCTTGAAACACTGCTAAAGAAAAGATACATTCTTACCCTGCACCCACATTGCTAAAACTGTGCTTTGCTGGGTTTAGCCTTTGTAGCTCATGCGTTCAGTGTAGGATTTGAGTACCTCAGCTTGCACTGAAAAACAGAAAATTCAAATAGTAAAATGCCTTCTCCTTTTCATAGAACAGCTTGGTTGAATGAAAATACGTGCTTGTTATTCTCAACAGAAATATCTTATTTCTACAATCTAATCCTCTACTTATGTTCAAGACAGATCTTCCCTCACTAACTGCTTCTGTCATTGTACAACTGTTAAGACACAAATGCATTTCAGGAGAGTGGCAGCAATTAAACAAACTAGGTATTGATTTCATTGCCAGGTGAAGCCTGGATTCTTTTTTCAGTATGATCATGTATGCTGCTGTGCATATATAGTGTCATTACAAGACTTGCATCTAAGTAAAATGTGTGTATCTGTAAACATAGGTGGAACAAATTTCTGTGCATATGTGTGCACATGTTTGCATATGGACACGTGTGATCTGAAATCAAGGGAAGTCAGTGGAAGACTGGCACTGACTTTACTATGGTCCATGTGAAGATCTACTTCTGTTAAAATTGATTCATTCTCCCTTTTGCCTTTACTGAGTTGCCAGGCAGGAACTATGTTTGTCTTTCTTTATACGGTGTCTTGCACAATAGGCCTCTTTGAATAAGATTTTACTATCTGATTACTGTATATTAATGTATGTGATATAAGTTTATTACTCACCTAGCCAGCTTTTATCTTGGTTCTCCTTGAAACAAAGGAACTGCAGAGCAGAACAGGCTTAAATAAAGTCATCTGACTTAGACTTCTGTAATGCACTCTAATTGTACTGTTTGATCACATATATATGTACAAAACCTTTATTTCCGACTGTAATGTCAGATGATACTAATTCTTTCTCTGCCTTCAGTAAGTGAGTATTTTACTAATGAACTGGAAGGAATGGATGGGCATAAGCTACAAAGTTCAGGTGCTAATATGAGTTTATATTTTCAAAAAGTAACATTAATTTTAGCCCAAACAAGTTTTCTTCCAAATTTAAAAAAACAAAACAAAACACAAAATCCCAGAAAAACACTGACTTGAGCATCATAGAAAAATGAAATTCCAGGCTGATTGTTCCCACAAAGCTCAGGGAGACTTAGATTTGAACTTTTTCTAAGGAACATCTCTCTGTTAAAAGGAAAGCTTTGATAAAAATGTAAGAGTGATGTAAGATGATACTGGTCCATAAGGAGCAGGGGCTGGAGAAATATCTGTGAGACATGTGCAGACTAAAGAAGAAGTAAATCAAAAGGCTTGTGAAAGCAAGTCAGAAATTACTCTTTCATTTAGGACTGTATGTGGCAAAGAGGAATTTTCATCTCAAAGAGAGCTATTGAGAAAAATAGCAAGCTAAGCTCATTCCCTGCTGCCTTCTGTCAGTCTGACTATAGGCTCTCAAAAACTGTTTGAAACTGTAAGGTCTTCTGGCTCTAAGATCATACAGCAAGAATGAAATGGAAGGGTAGAAGGTAAAAGCGAATGTAGGAAAGTCATCTTGCAGAGCATGTGTTAACTGTCAAGAAAGCTGAGTTAAGTGAACTAGCTGGTTAGGGGTGGGGTTCAATTTGTTTCTATGATAGAAAATCTGAGAGAAAAAGCAAAGAGAGGAGAGAAATTATTTTACTGCCTTGATTATTGCCCACCCCCAAAAAATGTCTTTGTTCTATTTTTCACAACCACAACCCCTAAATAAACACCAACATCCTCACTAATTATGTATGTCAAGGTGCTCTGAGAACTGCCTGGAAGACAAATATATTCCATGGTGTCCTAAACGCTGTGTTCCATGGTCACTCCCTCCCCATAATTGTAGGGTGAGGACAGGGGTAAGTCTTCAGGGTCTTATTTTTGGTGAACTACACCATTTGTACAATGACATCTCACAGTCCTATATCATCTTCCTTTCCTGGGTCTCAAACAGATTTATAAGCTTTACCAGCAGTGATGCTCAATAGGAATTTTAGACAAATTCTTAAGTCAGTAAGTGACATTCCTTGTATATGAAGAATTGTTCTTCACAAAAAGCAGACCTATGCTTCTGTGTTTCTTTGTCTTCTTGATAGAAAATATACCTGTCAGCTCATACGCTTCCACTGATCTATTGCTATCCTTGCCTTTCACATCAAGAGGCTTTCACTCTTCCCCTTGCCCCATCCACGCTCCCTGGTGAAGCAGATTTCTCTCCTCTCTAAGAGCTGTTCCTTGCATTGGCAGCAGTGGTGGCAGGTGAAGCCTCCCTGGCAAGCGTGCTGGGGGAAGGAACATAAGAAATATGTCTCCTACAGAGATGTATTTGCCTCAGTGGCTTTATCCCTTTATACCGCAAAGCTTAAATCAGTCCACAGCATGAAGAAAGATTTAGTAACGCTAGTAGGTGACTCCTTTACAGACGTGTAAAACCTCATAGACAAGCTCAGAGCTTGCTGCAGAAATGCCTGTGTGAGCTTTGTTCTGTGCTGTGCAAGGGGTCGCACTGGCCACCGTCTGCAAATGCGGAGAGTTCAAACCACGGCGGTCATATTGCTCATGCCTATCAACATCCTACAGGATTACTGATTACAGAGGGCCGCTAACCCACACACAGGACCTACTGGTAACAGAGAGCATAAATGAATCACGATTCTCCCTTCCGGGCTCATCTGTGAATGTGCGTAGCCGCTCCCTGCCCACAAAGACTCACATGTGTAGCGTGCCACAGAAATGGTCTTGGCCTGTTAGTAGATGTGGAACCTTGAAGGAGGCTGTATAGACCCTCAGAGTCGCATGCTGCCAGTGTGCTCGGGAGCATGCACCTTTATGTGCCTTCTCAGCTCTCGTGAACAAGGTTTCCAAACACTTACACAGTGCCTATGTTATGTGGTTCATCCCAGCCAAGAGTGAGGTGGTTCCAATAAGAAAAAGAAAACATTTGAGGCCTTAATTAACTCTTTGGCTATGTCCTCTGTAAAATTGTACAGTCTCTGCTCCTTAAACACCAGTTAACATCAGTAACCAGAGACTACATCTTCCAGTCGGGCCAAGCGAAAAAGAAGCTCACACAGTGAAGTCCACATCAGAAGCACATATGCTATGTCTACACAGACAGTTTAGCCTGACTCTCAGTTCTCCAGATTGTTTTAACACTATTTGCATCCAAATGGATAAAAGCTCCAGACTGCTCCTAAGTGACATTCCCTAAGCATGCCTGCAAGCCAGCCTTATCTCCCCACATCTGAGACACAGCAGGCCTGTGTCCTCCCCTGTGGTGGAAGCCAGGACTCAAGTCACCCATCAGCACCACTGCTGGTGCTAAATTCCTGCAGGACCGGCAGTGGCCCGCAGGAAAGTGCCCTGCTGCTCCCCACTCCCAGTGAGGTCTCAGTTCAGCCTTCCCGCAGAGGCTAGGTGCAGACTGAAAGATGGTTACTTTATCAGGTGTTGTTCCCCGGATCCCACTGCTCCTGTCCCTGGCACATGCTCTTGTCTCCACAACTGGCCATACCTCTCCGCGGGAGTCAGAAGCCCTGGCCTGTCACTGAAGTTAAGATCTTTCCTCTGTCAGGAGCAGGAATGCCTGCCATCTGGGTAGACTTAAGACATGGCCAGAAGTATGGCTTGGCCACAGCTCGGTCGTGCTCAGTCTCAAGCCAAATATGAGTGTGAATGCAGCAATTTAAGAGTTGACAAGCCAGTAACTCATGCTTCCTAACTACAACACTTTTTTCATCCTTCTACCTGTTCAGGGAAGGTCCACTGACAAGGATTTATTCTAGGTACAGAAGTTTTCTCCGACATTAAGTGAGATGCCAGCTGTTCACAAGGAGTTATTTAGATGTCTTTGGAAAGTGAGAATGTGAATCAACAATTCAAAGGAAAAATTTGGGATAGAGATGGGCCCTATGGCAGGAGGACAACGTAAGGAACTGTTAGTGGTTGACAGGCTGAAGTGTATGGTTGTAAAGCTGATTCCCCTAGACTAAGTCTTATGAAATCTTTAAGTGTATGTGCATCCTTGGTACATCTGCAAAACTAAATTGGCTTATTTATTACATTTCCTCCAAAATATGTATTTCTATAAATGGCAGGTTTTTCAGGAAAGGCTGATTAAAATCTGGCAAGTAATAAAGGAAACACATTAGAAAAATTTCATTTCCCCCATTCATTCTGGTGTTAATGAAGCTTTAACAATATATTATTATGGTTAGTTCTGATCTCACTTATGGTAGGGTCATTCCCAAGTGGCTTCATTGACTTCAATATCCTCACTTTAGCTTATACAACCAGATTCTGATGTAAACTACTGTGTAAAAAAATCTAGCATGTTAATCTCTGTCTTCTGTTTCTTGTTTATAATTGCAAAGTTTCTGACTGCAATGAGATAGCAAAATGCAGTTTAATGGGTGAGTGTAATGCTACAGTTCGCAATGCCTTTTCAGTGTCTTTTTTTTTTTTCCTTCTCTGTTCTAAATGTGTACTTACATAATATTTTGGAAGTCACATTTTTCCAGATGTCACCTGGTTATAAAGACCTCTTTAGAGATAAGTATTTCAGTGAAACTCTTTTTAGAATTACTGTCCCAAGCACTATGTCAGTTTAAAAAACTACAGTACAGAACTCTCTTCTGTAGGCACTGAGAAAAGAGGAAGACTATCTTGTCTGTTCTTCTGATCTGCAACTCTATCCTCATTTTGCTTAACACACTCTCTGGTGGATTGTCTTGTCTGGTTTTAAGTGATTCATACAGTAAGACTTGAGTATCAGATAAAAGAGCAGTAATTTCCTGGGACAAATATTTGGAAATATATATTTCCATATTTAACAGCAATTAGTGAGGATAAATGAGGAATCTATAAACTAATCAATTACTCGATCATATCCTTCTTGCTTTACTTAGGAAGCAGTTCCTTGAGGCTTGGTTCTTTTCTCATTGCCACTTGTGTAATTATGGAACAAGTCTTCTAAATAACTGCAGTCACCCCAGAGTAAAACTGACATACGTAAGAGCTGAACCAAGCATGATGAAGCCACCTCTCCAAGAAAAGCAAGCAGCAGTCAGGCCTTAGCTAAAATATTTCTGCCCCTTCACCAAGCGGCAGCAAATTTTGATGCCTTGTAGGTCAGGTTTCCTCTCTAAGAGCAGGATACAGAGGTGCTGACTTGGGTATTTCCTTAGGGTAATGCATCTATTTAAAGAACATACAGACACTTGCTGATTACCACAAGGGTGGTTATAAACAGCGCACAGTCAATTCCCCTTTGCAGAAACATCACGGCCTTGTCCCAAGAAACAGATGCTTTGGTATCCTTTCTTTTCAGGGCACTCACAAAACCCAGAGGCAGCTGTTTAGACACATCCAGCCACCCCTTTCTCTCCTCCGTCCCTGCCTTTGAATGGGGGAAACCTTTGCCCAAGGCTGTGACCCTGTGGTGTGGAAAAGTGGCTGGATCATTAAGCCTGGCTTTTATATCTGTGCTCTGTTACACAAAGGACGCTCAGAAAGGTCTAGATGCTCAGACAAAGACGAGGGCTTCAACCCACAGAGTATCCTTAACAATTTTGCGTGTGTGGTTACTGCTTGGGATTTTTAACTTTTCTGTGAAGAATTTTATCATGGGTGTGATACATCATGTGCAAACCATTAACTCCTTTCACCATAGCAATATATTTTCAAAAACAATAGTGCTCTTTATTAAAGCACTTAAAAATAGCATTCTAGTGCAAAAGGTTATCCAATGCCTTTCTACTGTAGAGTATGTCAGCAGCTCTTTGACAGTTTGCAGTGCTTTATTTGTGATTTATTTGTGAAATTCCTAGAGAGCAGGGGCAAGCTGCATAAAAGTCTTGATGCGTTAAATTCAATGATGTATAATAAAAAATGTAACAGCTGATAATGCAAACATATTGAGGAGGTCACAAAGAATACACTTTCATCTGCAAAGCTGTTGAGAGTTGGGGCCTAAGGACAAGCAAACGGGAATCATTGTTGCAAAGCTCAAATTTTATTTTAGTGTGGTCAGGGAGGGATTTACCAGCATGGTGGAAAGAGAGGAAGAGGCTGATGTTTATTGACATGTAACAAGGGACAGGGACCGCTACCTGGCCGCACAGCTCCACTGCAGATGAGAGCTGAATCTGATCCTAGGACAAAGCCCTTGTTTTATCCTGATGTAGGAATTTGGTAATGCTGACTCTCCTTAAAACCTTGAATCACCAGCTAATGTGAATCGACATTGCTGTATTGCTTTCTATTGATACAGGGCATGAGCTGGTTCCAATAACTTCAACCTAGCCTGCAGATTTACACCAGCTGAAAACCTGGCTCCAAGCAGACTGGGGGGGAATTTCCTTGACTTTTCTCCCCCTTCCCTTTAGAAATAAATTACTGCTGCATGTTTTCCATTTTCCTATAAGCTTTCTATTCAATGATCCAAACACTCCAAAATAAACACGTACATTTCCTTCCTTGGTACTCTATGTCAGGTTCTATTTAACTGCCTCTGCAAGAGCAAGTGATCCTAAAAATCCTGCCGTTGTGATTAAACAGAAGTTTCTTTTATTTTTAGAACCATTTCTGAGTGTGCATGTTACACCTCAGCAATACTTCCTGCTGTATTCACATTCTTGCAATGCTTCTAGGTGCATTTCCTAGGGCTGTACACTGCTATTGGACTTACTAACGACCATTAGACAAATTTTGCTATAACTTGTTCTAATTCAAGTCTGGAGTAAATACAGCCATTCATGAGTAATTCTGAGTGTGTAAGCTGATAAATGTACAGTGGAATCTCTTGAAATTAAATGGGATGAAAACTGAATTACAGCACAGCAAAGTAAGACCTGTGATCTCGAGTACAGTGACCTTTTCTTAATATGAAATTCTAGTATTGGAGCGTGTGTATGTGTGAGGAACCAGTAACCAAACTGATGCTGCTGGATACTTATTACTTCTTCCTGTGTTTATTTATTTATTATCGCTTGTATTGTAGTAACAACCAAAGGCCTAAACTGAGATCAAAGAATAGTTTTGTAGGTTGTTACAAAATACATAAATTAACATACATAATTTATTTGGTCTGGCTCTAGTGCATGGACAGCAGACCAGGACAGTAAGGGAAGAGGCAGGAACAGTGTGGCCTCACTGTCCTTTTTGCCCACGGCTGTGACAGTGTGTGGAAGCTGCTGTGCCGAGGAAGAGCTTGGCTATGTGGGATAAAGATGACTAATATGGTTGGGGCTGGCCATACCCGGCAGTAGCAACCACTGCCCCGTGCCTCCCCGTGCCTTGGCAGCGACGGGAACGGATAGTTCAGCTTACCAGAGGTTTTGTCCCAGTTACACATCCTTGTCTCTCACCACAAAAGTGGCAAGGCCCTCTCTGCCTCTGGCCTCTGTATCATTTGAGTTGCAAAACTCAGTTTCACCTATAGCCTTGGGAAGCCCAGAACTGGCTGGAACAGCTTGTGCTGGTATCACTCCACCCACACTATATTCCTTTATGCTGGCAGAGGGTCTGGCCACAGTGGTTGTGCCAGGCCGTTGACCATCTAACTTAATGCATTATGTAACCAAGAGGTGTGAGCACAAAATTTGGTATATTCAAGCTTGGTTTTTGGTTTACAGAATAATCTGCTCAGAGACCAGATGTGTTTTAAGTGCCCCATGACTGGGAAAATGGGTGCATGCCTGTCTCTCTCCCTGTGTAAAATCGCACCACTTTCATTTAGTGGCCTTGTAAATGCACCCTGCCCACACAGATTTTGGCACTGGTGTGCATGAATGCAGAAGTCACAGGGCACAGAGAGTCCAGTCCTACATCATTTGGATGGGCCAAAAATACCATTCAAGGGGCCATATTTTAGCCTTTAGGGCAGTAGTGAACGAAAATCATTGACAGGTCATGAAGGTACCACAGCAAGGTATGCATGCTTCTTCATAGAAGGGGCAGCACCACATCTTCTGTGGGAGAGGCTACGTAAGATGAGGCCAGCGTGCTCCTTGCCATCGGCATTCAGGGCATCCCAGCAGGAGTTAATGCAGCCCTGTGCTGACCAAGCTACAGCTGGCAAGCAGCTGCATCCAGACGGTGGCCCCGATCGAGAAACAGGGATTTGCCAACCAGAACTTTCTGTGTGAAACTAGTGATTTCAATTTAGATTTCTTGCTTGCCTGTCCCTTGCCTTGCCAGGCTCTTGGGCTCCAAACCCACCAGGCAGTTCCATGGACTGCAAGCCCGGCTGCCTCAGCTTTTTAGGCTCCGAGCTCTTCTGCTGTCTGGGAGGTCTGTGGACCACTGAGATCAGGGACTTCCAGCCTTCCCTAAATCTGCCAGTTGTCCAGTGTCTCCAGTGGCTGAGTCTCTCAGGCTGGTTCATATCCCTGAAATAGCTGACTCCCAAGCACAGCAGCTTGTGAAGAGGGCTGCCCTGGGATGCTGCTTCCAGTTTCCCAGGGGAGCTGGGGAAATACATCCTGTCCAAGAAGAATGCGAACTGCTATTGCTGCTGGAATGCTTTTTACTCCTTTGAAAAACATTAGGTCTTCATGCGTTGTCCTGAGCTGCAGCAACATGCTCAGCTTACAGGTCTAGGCAAAATAGGCAAAAGACTGTTGGGGTGGAAAAAGGGACTTAGTTTCCAAAGTGCTGACAACATTTTGATTTTTTTTCCTGAAGTTAAAAGTCTGCAGCAAAAGAGTAGCTGTCCTGGAAAGAAAATACTTCATTCTTTTTCTCTTTATGCACCGTTTTAATATTTTTCCATGTGTTTCTGATCATCTCAGGGAGATGTATAGTTTTACCAAACTCCAGAGAAATAAAACTCTTGGTGAGCTAGAAATCAGCTAGATCTCAAAGATTTTAATAATACCAAGGGATATGTGTGGAGGAGGCTAGTGATGCTGAAGGGTCGGCAATGCTAACGTGTAAACCTAGGCTTAACCAAGTGGCGGAACTGCCATTTACTGAGAGCAGGATTGAAGTCTAGGTCATTCAAAAAAGCAAAGTTAACCCAGTGTTTTACTTTGGTGTCACTCCCAGCCTGGCTCAGCCACACACGCAGATTCCTCTCGCCCACAGACAGGGTGCTTTTAAGCAGAATGGACTTAGGTGGAACCGAAGGTTTTGCTCAAGGCCTCTCAGCTCTGCACCGAGAGCACAAGCTCTGCTAAGGCACTAGTTATTCTCCACAGTTCTCCCCAGTCAAAGAAAGAGAGACACGAAATTCATTATGAGAGCATCAAGGGCAGCTGACCCTAGCACGACACAAAAAGCATGGCATGTAGCACTGCCATGTTTCCTCAGCTACCTGGTTTCTCCCACCAGCTAGAGCTGAGGGGCAATTCACAGAGCCAGTCACCGTGCTGTGCCTGCCACGCCGACTCACGAGGATGGGAAGAGGAAAACAAAACACGCAGGAGAGAGGTGGGAGCCGCTTGCGAGAAGTGGGTCATGGCGGGGCTGGCACTCCCTGGTCACCTCCTGCAGGTTCCCCTGGCGAAGCAGACGTGTGGCATGTCTCAGGACTACGTTTTGCTGCAGCTGATCCAGCCACACTGCGAGTGTGTGGTATGGAGACCCCGCACTGCTCTTCCGTGCTGTCTCAGGTCGGAGAGATCTACTAAGTCCTTCTTCCTAGGATTTCTTTTCGGCATGGGTGCAGCAGGATGGTGAACTTCCACTGTCTCTAACGCTCTCTTTTTCTCCCCATATGGTAGTCTTCAGTCCCTTGAGAGACCCGTTAGATCTGCGGTCTTGCATATTCAGTTAGTTTTGGGTGCTGAGCTGTGGGTGCCAATAATAGAAATGAGGCATCTAATCGCTTGGTTTAGAGAGGCAATTTGGACACCCCACTGATTTTTCCAAACATTTCTGGGCCTAATCGGAATGAAGCCCATTAACTTCAGTGGGCTTTGGATGATTTCCTATATACACAAAACTTGGAAAATTATGCTTTAAAAGAAATACCAAAGTTAAATTGGGAAATTGTAACAATTCTCTTTGTATTTTAATTTAGTGGCTGTATGCTGACAATATAATTAGAGAGATGCTATGTTAATGCCAGATGACATTAGTGAGATGGCAAAAGCATCCGGTTTTCCAAAGAATAGATCACAGTTGAACTGTTCCTCTCTCCCCACCCCATTTTTAGCAGAGAACTATATTAAAAAAGTCAGAGACAGCTGAATTAATCCAAAAGTCAAACCATTTAAAATACCAGTAATGTGGTGTATCTTAGCAGATTACTTTCAAGCCAAATCTAATGTTATTGCAGAAAAATACATTAACCATGTTTCCTTAGTGCCTACATATAAAACAGAAGGAAGGTTTGCAGGACCTTGTGCTATTCTTGTGTTTAAAGTGGATAGTGGACAACCTAGCTGCCACTGAAGCTAAAGGAGCAGAACCTAGACTTGTGCTTTATATAGCTGAGCATTCGAAAGGTAATTTTTGGTTTAGGGTTTGTGGATTTCTTGGGGTCCATCAGATACTTTGAAAAGGATTTGCAGTGACAAGGCAAAACATGTTCACATTCAGTGTGAGTTCATATATGCTGTGTTCATATACCATGTGTGTTCATCTACATTAAACATCAATCTATACATATAAAATTTCTAGGAGGTCCATACCACTACAGGAAATTTCATAGGGAACAAAAAATAACACCCCATGAGAACTATAGCCTTTATTTTAACATAAACTCACATATTTAAAATTGCATATATAGAGATATTTATCTCTGGATGTAAATATTTATATATTTAAGTTCACTGTATGCTGTCCTATATATGTCTTGTAGATCCTGTCTTGAGTAGAGTTAGTGAGTTAAAAGTCTTGGGGAATATAATTGTATCCTGCTGTGTCAGCAAACAAAAATTTGTAAGGGCATTTGTTCTGCTCTAGATAGGACTTAAAAAATCTTCTGTAGGTGGTCTTAACAATAGGGCAGCATAATGAAGTTGGCAGGACTTCCTTAAAAGTCTTAATTTTCCTGGGAGGAGAAGAGGAAAAGGTAAAAACTGAAGGCTGGTATGTACATCCCAAATGACAGGAATGTCTCAAATGCTGCTCCTGAGCGTCACATGCATGGACTCTTACACCAGAGCAAAATAATGTGCCTGCATAAAACAAAACACACAGCCTATATAAACCCATGCAGCCAGGTCAAATGTCTTCAAAAACTTTGTCATGTAAACACTTCACACGTGCAGACTGATCAGGTAGCATCTGTCCTTGCGCAAAGTACCATAATGGTGGCCTAAAAGCATGAAACTACCATTAAAGCCAGTATTGTGGCCTCTGGCTAAACAAACTGAAGTATAACCATCTGCTTATGCATGGCCAGGACTGAATCTATATTGGTGGTTATCTGACAATGTAGGCATCACTACAGGCCATACTGGCCAGGGACCCTTGGCCTATCTATATGTGACCAAAAAATTCTCTTTACTAATATTCCTAATTCACGGCAGGCAAACTTGTTGCACGAACCCACTTATCTTCCTGTAGTAACTCTACATTGGCTTTGCATCTGCTTTGCATAGACTTCAATGCCAGGAAAAGCCACAGGAAAATTAACTCTTGTCTCAGCTTGTCTGACACTCTCTGTTAACAGGGAAGGCTTACTATTTATCTTGAGGCTGGAGCTGTATTTTACATTCCCCCCCCACCTTGCAACTGCTGACGGGTGGTGAAAGCTCATATATTCTCAAAGTTAAAATGTCACTGAATTTATTGTATAATCTTTAGGACTGGGCAAATCTGAGTAGCGTAATTATGTGTCTGATGGGATTATATTTGGCCTAGCGCTTGATAGCGTAAGTGAAGCATCTTGTCAGAGTAAGGAGTTGTGACCGGTGGTTTGCCCTCAAAGATCCATATCCATGGAGGATCCAGAAGACTGGGACTGGAATATTTTAATGCAAATGTGAAGAAGCCTTTGAATTGATGAATATGCTTTAACTTCACAAAAGTATTTAGCTCTAGCACACTGAAGCGTTTTGGGATTTGAGGATGTGCATCTTCCTTGCCTGTGAGCAGAATTCTCTGTGCAAACTGCATTGAAGAAACAATCACTGAAATTAAGTCAGTACTTTATAGAGCAGCACTTTTGCAAAATCTAGGAGGTTTTGCATCACTTGTGCAGACTTTTCACCAGCTTTCATATCAATGCAGTATACGTGTTGGCACTTAATATTTTTGATCAGCTCATTTATTTCATCTTGTTTTCAAACCACTTCACACACAAGCCTGAGAAGCTATTTCTAAGTGAAATTTAATTGAAGCAAACAGCAATTTCATAATAGACATTTATAAACAAATCTGTGCACAAAAAAAAAATAATAATCAAGCTTTGCATTCTGCTTTTTCCAGAATCTGAGCAATTCTTTTTCCCTCCCAATGATATGCAAAATGATTGTTTGCACATTTCATTGAGATCGTATGGAGATACGACAATTGAAGCTGCCATCAGGACCTGAATTTTTCACAGGGAAGGTTCTAACAAAGGCAGCTGTTCTCCGGATACTCTTCTGATCCCAGCTGTGACTGTGTGGGTTTAAAGATGAACAGCTTCTCCCCATATAAAGCCCTGTAGATGAGAACAAACCATCAAAGCTGTTTGTGGAACACCAGCATTATGTGCAGAACTGGGCAAGTTTTCCTGTTACGCAGACATTTTCCCACTGCATTTGGAAGAACCACAACACTCAAATAGTTTTCCTAGGGGGGGCAAAATACGAAAGTGAGATCCAGCTATCCTAAAATTGCTGATCGGGGCATTTACCTCAGTTACCGAACATCTGCATTCAAATCCTTTCTTTGCCTCTTTCACACCACAGATGGGAATGTGGGTTTCCCACATCCCAAGCTTGTGGTTTTACCACCAGGCTACTCGTTCTTTGAAAGCAGGTCTTTCTTTTGGTTTTTACATCTGCTCATGTGAGGCAGCCTACTTAATAAGCAAACTGAATCACTCAGTTTTAACTCTAATTTGTGAGATGATTTCATGTTACACCATCACATGTGTTTTTGCGAGTCTTTTTTTATTGAGGCTGTTGGGAAACAATCTAATAAGATTTAACACAAAAATGACCAGGTTACTAACACCTAAATCCCTGGGAGACGAGAAATGGGGATCATAAAGGGTTTCCCAATTTCATTTTCTCCGCAGCTCATGACAGTATACACCCTCCCACTGTATATGAGTATCCTTACAGAGGCTCCCATAGGAGTCCACAAGACTTTTGGCACTGATTTCAGTGACAGAAAAGACTGACTCGTTTCAAGAACACAGGAAAAGCTTGTCTGGTCTTTTGCCGTCTTTGCCTGAAGAGACACCATTTTTCACACAACAGCTCAAAGATGTGTTTGTTTTCCACCTGAGTCTTAACACCTTAGCATCAGGGAGTAGTGCTGAACACCACCACAGGGGCTTTGGCTTATTTACATGTATTAATCATAGGAACACACTTTCTAAATTAGATGGCATAGTCCCAGAGGATTAATGCCTTCGATGCTCAGCTGGGTATGGCCCAAAAGCAGAGTGCCTTAGATGCACACTGAGAATGAAAGAAGCTGGAAGTTGTCACATGCAGTTGCAGAGAACAAAGCTCCAGCCTCTTAAATTAAAACTCTTGCACACCAGATGTGTAGACATGACATATTTATTTTTGACCTTCCAATTTAAAGAGGGAAAGCAAAACTGGCCAAATTAATCCCTCGTGTGAGCCAGTCGACACCACTGGAGTTACCCTCCAATTAAGCTTTGTTAGGAATAAGGTTCGCTACCTTTGTCTGAGATCTGGCGACGTGTTTCAGAAAAATCTTACTGCTCGGGATGTAACACAGGCGTATAAATGACATAGTGTATTAATCAACACATGAGAGCCTTTCAATTACAGGGAATTATGTTTTTGGCCTTTTAATAAAAAAACAGGCTTCACTATGCAGTTGTCAACTTCCTTCCAAAAAAAAACCTCGTGTATATTAACTTTTATACAGAGCATCCCGGTAGCCAGTTTTTGAAAGGAGTGCAAGCCGACCAACTTTAACGGGCGCCCAAGTTTTGCAGCAGTTCCGCAAGGCCTCTGCTGACACTTTCGCGACCGGCTACGGATAAAAACGATTTTTATATTTAGCCAGGGACCGTCTTACGCCTGCCCCGGCCGGGCACCCAACTCCCTCCCCTCAGGATGAACCGGTAGAAAGCCTGACGGCGGCCCTTACGCCTCACGCCCTCGGCCCCCCCGCTCTGAGGACCCGCGGCGCTCCGCGCCGGGTCCCCG
>JAVJGG010000024.1:9620140-9633024 GCA_035590195.1 Aviceda cuculoides
GGGGGGAAAAAAAAAAAAAAAAAAAAAAAAACGCAAAAAAGCAAAGTGCTTATTATTTCAGTAGCTTGGAAGGAAATCATAAACTTGAATTTTCTCCCACGTCTTTCTTTTTCTTCTGCCTCAAATCCCCTTTCTAGTTAGTGACAAATTTTTTTCTCCAGAAGTGGGCAAAACAACTATCATCTCAGTGTTCCTTCTTTTTGTACCTGTGCTGTGTTTTATGCTGGTGCATCTTTGCTCCTACTGCTAACATGGTAGGCATGCTAAAGCCAGCAGTTCTTAAAAGTGATTTTCTTTTCTCTTAAAAATGAATTTTCTTTGATGAAAATTACTTAAAGCTTTTGTTTAGAGCTCAGTTGAGGGGAATTTCTTTTCCTTTGAAGTGCTAAGATGTAAAGGAATAATACAGGCTTTTCAAGAGCTGTTTTTCATATTTTTAAACTAGCAGTCAAATTGCAAGAAGAGAAAATGAAAGCGTTGTAAATATGCCTAGTATAATGATAGAAGTTCTACTAGTACTTCACTGTGAACTGTGCTAAAGGTATCATAGGACATGGGGGATCTGCTAATGAGTTCAAGTGAATTAGAATAAAGATGTGTCCTTTGGGGAAGGGAGAGGGGTTCGTGTGGTTTTTGGTGGTGTGGGTTTTTTTCGTTGTTGGTTTTTTTTTCCTTTAAGCAATGAGATAGGCTATTAACCTTATTTTAAAACACGTTGGAGCTTGTGTATTTGTCTCGGCACTATCAATATTTAAACAGTATTGAAACATAAAGCATAAACATGGCTTATATGTTTCTAAAGTAAGTTACCTGCTTCTTACTTGAACACTGAATTTGCACTTCTGTGAAATAAATATTTCCAAAATCATACTGGAGGTAAACTTTTATCTTTAAGGTAACAGTCAATATTGTTTTACCTGATACTGTTAAATGTCATCCAGGCTCAAGATAAATGTGAGATTACAGAGTTTGTTTAGTTTAAGATATTGATTCTATACCATTATCTTCCGCTTGTTTTTTAGCGTGAGCAACAGGAAAGAAGAGAGCCTTTTGTAAAAATAAAAGTAGATAGAAAGTGCACAGGAGTAGGTATACAGTGCCTTAAAATGGGTACAAAGGAAGGAAAGTCGTTCTGAATTCATCTTGAAGTTGGCTAGAATTGCAGCTTTAATTCTTTTGATTCCTTTCCCAGTAGCTTAAGTGCACTTCTGAATAGTGTTACAAAGAACAATAGCAATATTGTGTTAATCTCTAGCTAAGGGATCTGAAAGGTAATACCAAGATTTTGTGTTTATACCTTTTATTTGTTACAAGTACTGTTTACTGAGAATAATTCATGGCACTGCTCAAAGACCTATTTTAAAAGCTTATTGATGTGGTTTTATTTCAAATATATATATGTTTATAGAAGTTATTGGGAAAGTAATGCTTATGTTCTTATTGCTAAAAATATGTACTCATAGAAGCCTAGCACCAAAAAGAGCTGTAAATAGACATGAATATCTAGTTGCTTGGGACTTTGTACAGATTTTAGCCACTTGAATCAGTGACCTGAAAACTTCGATAGCATTGAAATTGTTTGTTCCAACATCTCTGTGAACCAACCCGTCAGGGCTTTTATGTGACTCTGTTGGTCTGTCTTGGCTAAAAAGCTTGATCTTGAAATGTATTAACACAACTTCGATAACTTAATAACAAATATCATTATATGCACCTGTTTAGGCTTACAAAACAGATTTCCTGTCCCAAACACTGAAAGCTTTTTATACTTTGTTTCATTTTCAGTGGCATAGATTTTTGGAGTTGTCTCACTTGTGTACTCTTTCTATTTTATTATTTTGTACATTGTTGTGGCACAACACTTTTGTAAACATTCACAGAATGAAGGTCAAATTTTACTTTAAAAAAAAAGGTAAATTGAGTAAGCGTAAACAAAGTCAAACCTTTTAAAATCAGGATTACGAGTTTCTTCAGTTCTTTTAACTGAGACAAAGGGGAGATGCTTTTGATCTGAATCCAATTTGTACTTTTTGTCCTTTTGTGCAAAATAAGAAATAAGAACACTGTCCTTTTTCTGTGTGTGTGTGTGTGCGCACACATATACTGTTCTTATCTGTATTCTGAATCTTCAGTAACATGTTCTTTCAGTGCTCTTTCCACTTCTGGATTACTGTATACATGTAAATATGGAACACTATTTTCCTACTGTCATTTGTCCATCTGCAAAGTTTGATTTTTAACTGTACTAGTAATCAAGCATGACTGAAAAAACAACTTCAATATCTCCTGAGTTATAGGTGTTTGAAATCTTACTTGTTTGTGTTTAACCGAGGTTTATGTTTTTTTTCTTTTCTCAGGATTCCTACAGGAAGCAAGTAGTAATTGATGGAGAAACCTGTCTCTTGGATATTCTTGATACAGCAGGTCAAGAAGAATACAGTGCAATGAGGGACCAATATATGAGAACAGGGGAAGGCTTCCTGTGTGTATTTGCTATAAACAATACAAAGTCTTTTGAAGATATTCACCATTATAGGTGTGTATTTTGGAAGATAATTGATTAACTCTTCTGTTAGTTAGATAGGTTGGTTGCTCTTCCACTAAATAATAGAATGATCTCTTATGAAATAGTATCTAAGGGGAAATTTGCAAATTAGCAATATTGCAACTTATTTGTGCATTTGTAGGTCTGAAAATCTGCTGCCTTGTTCACAAGTTAGTCGGAATATCTGAAAGCTCTTCTGGTATAAACCAATGTGACTTAGTATTTTTGCCTGTTCATAGTGAAGACTTATCTAAAGGTAAACCTTGCCCATTCCATAGATAAAATTGTGTGCTAAGAGGGAAAAACTTACACAATTGAAATTGTACAGACAATAATGTAAATTGTTAGCTTTTGTTCTGGGGGTAGAGGGGAAATACCTGTGGAATGTTACTAGAAGAGTAACATATGTGAGCCCTGACACCTAAGAGTGGCAGACAAGCACAGAATCAGAGTTCCAGGATGACTGCTAAAAAACCTGTTAGTAGTTTCTTCATAGTCTCTTTCGTTTTTTAATAATTAGTTAAAAACTTCAACTCATGCTTTCTTTGCCAGCTACATTAATATAGAAGTAGAAGCAGTCTCTGGTGATTACCATACCAGATAATTTATAACTTAGTAGCTCACTATTATACTGAATTCTCTTCAGGTATTCTGTTAGAAGGCAATGCAGATCCCACCAAAGATCACTGAGTTTAGCAGCATCAGTTTAAGATTAGTCCCAAACACATAATGTTAAGCTATTCATAGGTAAGCATTTATAATGCTGTCAGATCTATGTTGCTGTATGGTGGAGAAGTGTTCTGCTATCAGTGTTACCCACAAACCCAACATCTACTCATAAGCTTAAGTTGCACATTTTTGTTAAGTTCCTCATTTAAGGTGGGATACCATGGCAGTTCAAGGTAATCGAAGTCAGCAGGTGCAGCTGCCCTGATCGCATAGTTTCACTTTCTCCTGCATGCCGGCAAGTCAGCTCATTTGATCTTGTAGCGTGCTGATGTGAGTAGCTAAGCAGGTAGATGCCTACCTACAGAAATAGTTTACTGATGGCTTATCTCCCTGGGGAGCTGTGGGATCAGGGGAGTACTGTTGCAAATGAGAGGGGCAAAATTGCTGCTGCATACTAACTCGGGGAGAGATTAATATTGAGAATGTGAGCGCTTACTTTCAGGACTGTTTCTTTTTTATATTTGAATTGAGGTAGCCAGCCTTTGTATAAATTTCATTACATATAAAATGTTCTAACTGAATGTATTGGTACTAGTGACTTAAAAAAAAAAAAACCCAAAGAGCTAAGAGTTAGCACAGCAGGGATGACAAATGAAAAAACCAAACAAACATATCTAACCAGATTATTTACAAATGGGTTTCCTGTGACTGTAGAGGAAGAAGGGAAAAAGGTAGGATAGATGTTGATGTAAAGGGAAGAAGGAGCATACAGGTTTTTATGTGGAATTTTTGTTTTTAAAGAGAGTTGCAGATTTGCATAAGAAGGCCTTCCCAGTTTATTTCAAAGAATGTTGCAAGTTGAATGCTGGAGTTTCTACTGTGCATTCACACACCTGTGAATGACCTTGCAGACTGAAGCTGAAGGCTTGTAAATAACTGGAAACATTGACTAAATTAAGGAACATACAGCTACATTATTTGGGAAGGCAAAAGTAATGAAATTAATGATCTTATTTGAGATTCTTGTCAGGTGCATCTAACTAGTATTTCAAGATGCTTTCTAACTATTGTTTGAAATGACTCCCTTACCAAATTTCTCTTTGTAGAGAACTAGACCAGCAGTCTTCAAAATTTAACCCCCCCTGTCTAAATGCAGTTTGCAAAATGTCAACTTTTTTTTTTTATATAAGATGATGAACTTGATGGTGACAGGATTAGTCACTTTATGTTTTGTTGGCTTCTAATAGTGTTATGTGCAGTAAATTAACCTAAAGAATGATGTTGGAATATGTTAATTGAACTTTATTCTTTGTTTTAAAATCTACCATATAAACTATTAATATTAATACCTGTTAAATACTATCTCTTTTTTTTTTTTTTTCCCCCTTTCCTTTTTAGGGAACAGATAAAGAGAGTTAAAGACTCTGAAGATGTCCCAATGGTGCTAGTAGGAAACAAATGTGATTTGCCTTCCAGAACAGTAGATACAAAACAAGCTCAGGATTTAGCAAGAAGTTATGGAATTCCTTTCATTGAAACATCAGCAAAGACAAGACAGGTAAAGCTTGAAACTTACCAGATACAAATGCAGAACTCTCATCTGAATTATTGTTACAGGCATTGACAATTGCTTGGTCATATCAATAGATACATTTCTCCAGAGGAGGAATTCTTGTGGTGTCTCTTCCTTCTGTCAACTCACTGACAACTGGTAATTGTTTATTAATGAGTGATTTGCTTCAGTTGTGCAGACTTAAAGAACAAGACCTGGCCTGCCATTAACTCGCCACTGTCAGATGGTTGCAGCATTCTTGATGTTGTGAAAGGTTTTAATAGAATAAAAAGCACTTCTACTTAGAGGTGAAGTGCTTTTTTTTTTTTTTTTTTTTTCCTCAGCAAGATGATTAAGCAGACAAACAGCTAATCAGTTTATTCTGGTTTAAGTCTTTTCATTAATAACAAAAGGAATTTTTCTTTGAGGCATTGGTTCAATGTTAGTGGGACATGCTTGATATACCTTTTTATATCTAAGCAATTGACCATAAGTATTTTTTGAAATTACTGGATTAGTTGTTTGTGTAAACTGATACTCTTCTAAGACTTTAGAGCTCACTGTTGGTTTATTGTACCCCACTGGTATAGGTGAGAGGCAGCCATTAGGGTCCTTTCAGTGCTTCTCTCGGGGTTTGCTAGGACAAAGCTGAAGAGAGTGGTACATGTGTGCATTCAGGAGGAGATAAGCTATACAGATGTAGATGAAATTGGTTCTGTACTTCTGGAAGGAAGCATTCTTTTTGAAAAATGCTGATTTGTGGTTTTTTTCTTTTAAGAGTAAAGACTTAGTATCAGTACAAATTAGATCAGGCCTGAGTGGCCAAATAACTCATACTCTGCATAATCAGAAGTGTTATGTGGTAGTTAGGAATTAAGTGTAGCAGAAGGAGGCAAATAAGAGCAGAATACTGCAATTTGAGTAACTGCTCAATGTAACTGCTAAATAGATTCAGCTGCATCACTTGGCAGAATTTCCTCATAGGCAGTACCTAAGTTACTTTTGGATATAAGAAATGAGTATTTTATTAGTGCAAATTTGCTACAGCCACCCAAGTGAAACCTGGACTAATTAGTAAAACTTTAGCATTCCTTTGATTCCTCTGTAACTTTTGGCAATAGAGAAAGTCTCTGTTGTGTAGTTCCATTTTTTTAACCCTACCTAACTTTAATGACTGAGAATAAATTAGGCCACAAGAGTGTTGTGAAGAATGTGGCATGTAAGTGGACTTGAATAATTACAGTGTTCTAGTTTGGAAGGTCCCGTATTAGTGGCTGGCATTGAGGTGTTAGGATAAAAAAGGAAGAACTCTGAAAATATATTTGAGGTTTGAAATAACGGAAGTTCTGTACTAACATTGTACTTTGTTTGGCCTATTTTACAGACCATCAGGCTTTGTTGAGGAAATACTCCTTTTGCATAGCCACTTTTAATAAAAGTATGTGGATACAATGATTTATTTTCAAAGGCTGCTTCTCCCCGCTCCACCTGCAGTTTACTCCTAGAAGCAGCCCCATCATGCTTAGCCAATACGAAATCGCATGCTCAAAAATCACCACTTCAGTTTTATAATGTTTGTTTACACAAAGTAGTACCTGCTTTTTTTATCTTTCAGAGTTTTAAGAGGTCTGCCAGAGGTTTGTACATGTTTCAGAGCACTATAGATCAGTCGTATATGACTGTCATTCCATAATTTGACTGCTTTTATTTGTGACTTTATTTCTGGAGGTGCCAACTGAAATGTTACAGAAGAGATCTGACTGTTGGTTTTTGTTTTTCAAAGCTGAGCTTTACACCCTCTACAGATAAGGAGTCCCTAAAGTAGTCTCATGGACTTCGAAATAAAGATACCCAAAAGACTCTTTGAGAATGTTGGCTTCTAAAAGTTGGAACCATTAGGTATGGCTGCTGGTTCTTTTGCAGTGCTGCTAGTAACACGTTGTGTTATGAAAATGCTTCAAATGATGCTGTGTTGTTAAAATATTTTTGAGAAGACAAAAGGGAATTGGAGGAAGAGCCTGATCTGTAATTATAGCAAGATCATCTAAGTATTTATGTGTATATATATGTGTATACGTATGCATTTACATAGTACGATTTTTCAGTCACATTGTCATATACAAAAAATACAAACATATATACACACGCGCACACACCCACCTTCTTCCAAAGTAACTTTTTTTAATTAGGGGATTCAAACCATTTTGCAAGCTGCATGTGGTCCATGGACTATTATTTTTATTGTGCAGAATTCGGTCCTTGGCTAAAAATGAACAAATAAATCTGGTCCTCTCTGGTTACATGCAGAATTTCCAAATATGAACAGATGTAGTTGGTGGTCTGGCAACTTCTGGAGTCTGTAGAAAGTCTGACATGAATATTTGGAAGTAGGAACTTTCTTTTCCTTTCCTGTACGCACTTCCCACCATAGGGAAATGTCAGCACTAATGCACTGTGGAAGGGGCCCTCACCATCATCTTGCTTCAGCCCTTCCCCTTGCCCCACTTCTGCTGAAGCTCAGAGAGAATCGCAAAGGTTTCTGGGGAAGGAAACGGGGGGACATGGAAATGGAAAGGAGTTGTCCATGTAGTCTGTTTTGCCAAGACACTTTTTTTAAATGATGGCATTGTATGCTTGTGCGGAATGATATCTCAGTTCCAACTAAGTCAGTTTTTAAGATTTTTCAAAAATTCATAGACAAGGTCAAAAATAGGAAAGAGGAAAACACTGAAATGAAGTGCAGAAATAAGTTCTTCTAAAAGTTAGTGTATTTGTTTTTATTTGGTTCTGACTGGCAATAAAGATTAACTTACTGCAAAAAGGTCATGTTTTAAGCCAAATCCCTGTGTGAATTTTCATACAAATCTTTGAGTTCATCAGTGAAACATTGGCTTAGTGGACCCTACAACTTGAGTATAAGGCTGTAGATTATTAATTTTTTTTTAATTGGATCACTGACTGGAATATAATGCAAATTATGAAAAATAGTGATTGTCTTATTTCTAAATGTAAATGTGTCAATACTGGTGGTTTTGTAACGCATGTTGCATCACACTCATCCTTTCACAATGCTTATGCAGAAGGGTATGAATTTCTTGGGTTTATTTTGATAGCTGTTTTTGCTTTTCTCTGTTTGACATAAGCTTTAAATTCAAATTCTTCTCTGTCCACATGAGCGTATAGTTCCTGATAATAGTATCAATGAGAGATGAGAGGCAAACTTGATTTATTCCCACCAAGGCTGCATCCTGTGTTCTTTACTAGGCTTCCATTTGCCTGTGAGTTACACGAGGAAAAGCTGTAAGGGTGTAGCCCAAATGTGGTTTAACTGTAGGATTTTGTTTTCCTTGGAACATTTCATCTGTCCTGCTAGTATTGAATTCAAAGGAAAAGCAGATAAATGGGCATTATTGTAAGCGTAGTAAAGGATTCCCCAAAGCATTAGGTCTCATTGTTGAGAATATATACTTAAACACACTTTTGAAGCGTGTAATGAAGAAGTTAACTTAAATCACAAGGCTGCTATTAAAAAAGCATTATAGTTATTTCAGCTGCCTGATGTACAGTAGGTTAGGCCCCAAACTTGTGACAAAAAGAAGTTGAGAACCTGTGCCTGGTTCGATGAAGTAATCGGTGCAGTATTTAAAGAACTTCATTCCTACATCTCAATTAAGATTTATGAATAACTGATAACTTAGTTTGCTTGAACCAGCTTGCCATTTTCGGGGGGATTTGTCCTGTCTGCTTAATGATACTGTATGTGTTTCACTCCAAGCCATTTTTAATGTAGTTCATGTGTACAGGTTCCATTTTAAAACTTTTTTCTATTAGTTATAACTTTGTCAGACTTCACAATGTGGGTTTAGATTTTTCATGTTGCTTGTTTGTTGTAAAGTAAAATTTTTCTAAAAAAGCTTAGTCCTTCCAAAGAACAAGGCCCCAAGGAAAAAAAAAAAGTTTTTTATAATGTTGAAACACATTCTGGCACCCAGCTTGTGTGCTAAATGACTCCAGGATGCTGAGGAAACAGGTTTGTTATTTACCTAACATAAAGATAAATAGGTGCAGCAAAAAAAAGGATACATGTGCACAATGGGTGAAATTCGGGCAGGATGGACAGCTGTAATTCTGGCACTTCTTAACTTTGGAGTGATTAACTTTTGTAATTTTAATCATGATTTCATGCGGTATTTAGTGTGAATTTACTGATGTATATCTGGTATTTAACCCTCATAAGATAATAACATGATTAGCTTAACACACCCTCCCTACCCAAACTGGTGGAGGTTCTGCATGTGGCCGAATTATGGTAACTGTTTCCTAAAAGTCCTTTGAAGTATTATGTCTGGTTTAGAGACAGACAAAAAATTAGTCCTAACCTATAAGCTAAATATTACATGAGCTAGTAGATTTTTGCAGGTTTGTGTATTCTCTAGTATTGGCTAAGCTGACTTTACCTCTACAAAGTTTTATGTTGGGAGTGCTTTTATGCAAGTGAGTAGCATTCTTTTTGTTCATGTCCTCATGAATAATTTTGATTTTATTTGTCTAACAGTTGGTTTTAGGAGACCAACTCTTGACAAAGTGTATAAAGGTGGACACAGAACACTTTTGAGATGTCAAGGCTAACTTTCATTACTTTCCTTTAAGCACTATTTACAGAAGCAAAACGTGAAGATTCCTGTTTGTACTTTGGTCTGTATTTGAAATAGTCTTTCTTTGCACATATTCATATTTTTAAATTGAATGTTTGGCTGTCTCCTAGGAGTCAAAAGCATCTTGAAAACATTGCCTCAAGGTCACGGGTTCTTTGGGCTGTTTAGATTTTGAAGGTTTTAATATCTGCCAAAGGATATTTTTGCTTCCAGTTCTGGCAGCTAAAAGAACTGGTTAATCATATTTTAGATACATAGTCCATGCTCATTTAAGGAAAAAATACTGAAGAATCTTAAAAGAAACTGGTATTAAAATGACTTCTTAAGTTTATAAGACTGGCACCTGGCTCTTTAAAATGTCACCTTGTGCTAATGAAATTGGCAAATGTGCTTCTGTACAGATTTTCTTTCAGAATAATTTCTTGCAACAGGATTCGTAAGACTGTTCTTGGTGGTGGCAGTAGTAGCAATTTCTTTTCTTACTCTGTGTCTCTCCCTCTCTCTGCATTGCTAAAGCAAATTACAGCTCACATTTGGTGATGGGAAAGTTGGCAATAAACGTTGACTGAAGAATTGCTATCTAATTATTCATGTGAAAGCTCCATAATCAAATTATGTATTTCTACTGCAAAACAGTAGATTTGCAAAAATGTTGATTCTTGTACAGCCTGTGCTTTGGCACATAGCAGCTGATCAATGTTTACTGTTTCCTCTTCAGGAATAAACTTCCATTCCTTCCAGGAAAACATGAAAGTATGAGCTTTACTTGTTTTTTGCTGTTTTTTTAATGGCTTCCTTTACATTTTGCAAACTCGCAGACCTAGAATTTAAGACTTCGCACTTCATCAATACTTTACTACATCCTAACAGGGCACATTGTATATACCAGAGAAATACAATCCAATAAATAAATCTAATTAAATTAATTTTTAAATTCAAGTGGCTATAGTTCAGAAGGACCCTCAGATAAGCAGCAGTGTGCTAAGAATGAGTCTTAGATGTGATAACCGATGGCACAGTTCATGCAAAATGACCCAATAACTGTGGCAGTAAATGTTAGTTATTTTTGTTATTAGGTGCATAATATGAAGATAAGTTGGAGACATAATTTATGGAAAATTTGCCAAATGCAAGCCCGGATTGTGCATTTGGGTAGTAATAACGTTTTGAGGCTTAAATGGTTGTACTGTTTTCCATGATCATCAGTCTGTTGTGTTTTTATTTTCAAATAATGTATTTGTATTAAATTAACAGCCCTGGATCTGACTAAGGAGACAAGTAATGAGATTGACAGTAAGGCAGAGGAGAGATTTGCTCTCCCTTTTAAAAGCTGCAGCTAAACATTTTGTATCTTGTCATAACAAGAACATCCTTACAGATCTACCTGAATTTTTAACTTTATGCACAGATATAATTTAAAATAACAGGTATTATAACTTAAAGCTGGTGCTGTACTTCTTTCTCTTGTATTTACTTAAAGATATCTTCAGTTCTCATACTTTTTCTTTTTTTTTAAATGCTTATTGTATCATCATTTCCAAGCAGCTTAAACTCAGAACTGCAGGAAGGTAGGGTGTGAAACCAGAGAAGCTGGTGTAGCTCTGTGTCATCCTTGGAATACTTGAAGAGCTCTCATCAACCAGAGAAAAATCTGAGCAGAACTTCATGGGCTGTTTGCACTTAGTGGTTATTATGGGACCCTTGCCCAGAGTCTGGCCCAGAGAGAACAAATTAGGTGTGCCTTGTATGTTGATGAACCAAGCTCTTAAACATGGTAATAATGAACTTATTGCTTTTTCTGCATGGAAGAATAACTTCTATAATTACAATAATCACTTTTGAAAGTTACTCTGAAATATAATATACTTAAGGTGCTTCTTAAAAGCACTTTGCCATGACTGAAATATTGCTTTTCGTAAATCTAATAGCATAGTGTTTGCTCTGTGAAGTCAGTAGCTTTAAAGACAATATTGCCCATAATTCAGTATTCTTGGAAGATTTTATTTTGTTGTAACCTCTTAGGAAATTACCTGTTTAGACTTTTTCTATACTTTGTTAGTTTGTTCCACAGATTCTTGCAAAGAAAGTACACCTTCATAAAGAACAGAACATAAACGAGCTTACTTTTCTTTGCCTGCCCAAACAGTAACAGGTTTTCACTTTGACTAAGGAGTGGAAATAGGTAGTTAACTGTGTGTTTGTAAGTACCCCCCAGTTACCAGTCTAATAAGGTTTTGTGCCTGCTAAGTACATCCATGCCCACAAAAATGTGTGAGAAGATTCAGTACCATAAGTCGTATTATTTTCAGCATGGTATGCAATGGAAGAAAATCTTTTCTATGCTTTTTTGTCCGAGTGTTACCTTGCACAGGAAAAAGGAGGGCTTGAAGCGTAGATATTCACAATAATTGGTAATCAATAAATTCTTCGAGTGTGTCTTTTTTTGCTTGCATTAAAAACTATTCATCAAGCAGCAAATGTGCAAGTCTGTCATTTTAAATATATAAATGGAGATCCATATACTTCTCACAAGTAAAGCTCATAATTTCAGTGGTTTTGTTGTGGCTTTTTCCCCTGCTGTGGGTGTCCCAATATGTCACGATTGTCAATGAAGCAGTTTTTAAGGAGTTGTGTTTTACAATGCAGAGAGTGGAGGATGCTTTTTATACATTGGTGCGAGAGATTCGACAGTACAGAGTGAAAAAAATCAGCAAAGAAGAAAAGACTCCAGGGTGCGTGAAAATTAAAAAATGCCTTGTAATGTAACAGGGTAAGTTTTGTAATGTAACAGGGTAAGTTTTGTAATGTAACAGGGTAAGTTTTACAAATCACTTGCCAAATAAAAATGATTGACAGTGTCTTGCAAATCAGACATTTTATGGTTAATTGATGACATAATTTAAGATATAAAGCCAATCAGATTTCAGTATAGTAATCCTGAATAATATTCCTAGCAAACACCCAAATACTATGAATTTGCTTTGTTTCATGGGTTTTTGATAAGTAGATTAACAAGAAGTCTTTACTGCATATCAACTTTTCCACCTGTGAAATGGAGACCTAATTTTGAATGTGAAGAAGTTAAGAGGAAAAAGTTTTACTACAGATATATTGCAGATACTGTTGAAGTGAATATTGATTGAATCTTCAGCTTGATGAACTGAGGGGAGAGGAAAATAATATTTATAGTCCTTCTCAGATGCAGAAACAGGAGGTTCCTAATCCAGCAAAGCAGTATTTGGCTAGCAGCTGGCGTACATAAGGATTTCTTAATTCTCAGGTCCTGCCTTATGCTATTCCATTTTCCCCTTGCTTTCCCACAGCTTAAAAAATTTACCATTTCTAGAAATACATTAGTTTTGTTTTTTGCCAACTATAGTGCAGTGAGCAATCCAGATTTGCACAAAATGGTAAGGTTTCACTTTTTTTGAGAGCCTTTCCAAGGGGTGGGGGGTGTGAGGGA
>JAVJGG010000024.1:9633124-9644307 GCA_035590195.1 Aviceda cuculoides
GAGGGAAGCAACAGTGAAGTAAAACTGGAGGAGAGGGGGGGAAAAAACCAAACCCAACAATAATAATAAAAGCACACCAAAAACCCAATACCCAAATTCTCACAAAATCGTTTATCTGTAACTACACTGTAAGAAAAAATGGAAGGAGAGGGAAGAAGAAACTGTGATATGGAAGAAGTACTAGTCTAAATCACTTCCAGTGCTTTTTAAGCAAACCATCAGAATAGTTCCTTGCATATATTACTATCCACTAATTCTTTACCTCTTATTGCACCAGTGCAGAGCGTAGGTTGCTACTCCTTATATAATTGTCTAACAGGAGGATGACCTGGAGTTTCCCATTGTGTAAAAGAAAAACTGTTCACTTTTCAAGACTTTTTCACACTCCAGAACATCTTGCAGAGAGGTAGTGGAATTTGACTTGTATCTTAAAGAGACTGTCACAACTGTAGGAATATTCCCTTTGGTAAGGGTATTTACTTGCTCTTCTGGGGGAGGGAAGAGAAATTTCGTTTCATATCAGTTTTTATTAAATCTGCCTAGGCTTATTATATTCTCAGCTTTTAAGGGGTGGATGACTGCTCTGAGAATTCTTTAGATGTTTCCTTAAAAAAGATAAACTTGGTGATAATGTTTGTATCAAAGGTTTCCTTTGTGGGAAACTGGAAAGGAGTTACAAAGCTCCCCAGTCTTGCATCCAAATATCAATAAAATTGATGCCATCAAAATACCTTGTTTTATTCTTTCCTAGTTATCACAAAAACCCAACTAACAGCAGCTTGGCAAGTAGAGAGCAAAATTAAATTGCTTAAGCCTGCTTTCTGTAGCCTTCTGAAAACCAACTTTGCCATTTCTTGATGTCTTACTAACGTAGCCACACCTCAAAGTAGAGTTTCTTTTTGTATACTGGGACTTTAAAGATCCTGAATTCTGTCTGCTTTTCCTTTCTGTGGAATTCCTTGAGAGAAGGAGAACAGGATGGTGGGAGTTGTGGTTTGGGTTGGTTGGTTTGTTTGTTTCAGCGGAAGCATCTTTTCAGAATTCAAGATTCTTCTTGATAGCTCAGTGAACCTATGCTTTCTTTCTACCAGCTTCCTACTTTCTTTCTGCCTATGTCCAAGAGAAGTATGTTTTGGGGTTTTTGTCCATGTTGTTTTGGTGGTGTTTGGTTTTTTTGTTTGTTTTTTTTTTTTCCCCCAGGTGGGGAAAATCTCTTGTCAACAGTGGATACTGTTGGGGTTTTGTTTTTTTCCCCATACCCTATTTAGAAAACAGTCTTGGATATAAGACTCTAGAACTTAAAGAGCTTGCTCAGGGGAGGAAACATTCATCTTTATACTCAAGTGAACTTTACATAGTATTGATAGTCATTTCAGCAACTTTGTATTTAGGAGGTTAAGCTGGAGAAAGCATATTCCAAAATTACGTGGTACAGCTGTAATTCAGTAGTGATTCTAGTGGAATAAGAAATCTCACATTTGAAACAGTCTGGCTTGTATTACTTTCCGTTCAGTAAGAAGATAGGTATTACTTCAGTCTGATGCATAGCGGATGATTAAGGAGAGCAGCACCTAATGATGTGAGTCTTTCCGCTGGGATTTTAGACTTCAAAAATATTCATTATAACACAGTTTGCAATGATAGACAGTATTTACTTTCCTTTTTTTGTCTGTGTATAATCAAATTTGATGGTTCAGAGTGTTGTTCTGCTACCTCTTGGAATATTCCGTTTATCTTCTTGCTGCTTATGGGATGCCTTCTTAGTTACATTAATCTTGTACAAAGTAACTGAAAACTTTGACTACCCTGGTTACCATTAACTCCTGATGCTTTCCAAGAGGTTCATTCCTGTTACACAGTAAAGCAGAAAGTACATAATATCTTTTGCTCCCGTTGTAATTTCCAACTAGCAAGAAGAAATTTCTAAAACTCAGTGTAAAATCTTCAAAAGATCTCTTTCAAGAAAGTGTTAAAGTTTTTACATAAAAAGCATACTATAACAAAAAGTTTCTCTAGGGCATAAATTGGACATCTAGATAATGTAACTCAGATTGAGCTGGGTTAATAGTAAAAAGTTTGAATTACAAAAGTTCTAGATTTGAATTAAAGAATTTCTAGATGCCTGATTAAAACTGTAATGTAATGATTTTTCCATAGTACTACAGAGGTGTACAAATCATTTCTCTTACTCGTGACTGATACGTTTGTATGTATAAATATATATTAAAAAAATATAAAAAAGACTCTTTTCTACAACTTAAAACTTGCTTAAGGGTCTATTTTGGGGGCTGGGCTATGAAGGAATTCCAAATTTCTTATGAATTTAGGGTTTCTTATTGATAGCCAGGTTAGTTGCCAAGTCTCATGCGTGCTTGTAACCAAGCAACCACATATCCAGACTTCTATATGGTCATGGGACCATGTGGTGCTCCAAAGAAAAGTTGCAGCCAGGAGCAGGCTGTTTCTGTGGGAACAGTTCTGATTTTTCTGTTCTCTTTGCCTTTTGTAGTTGCCCTTTGGAAAAACAAGTGCCAGGAGCAAGCTTCATCAATGCACCTTTATTAAGGCAGTGTGGTATAGTTCTGAACATGCACAGTGAATTTTGAGTTTCTAATCCTGAGCCTAGATTTAAAGCACTCATTCAGTACATCTTACGCTTTCCAAAAAGCTTGTACATAATAACTCCATTGTTAGAGGGAGGAAGGTCAGCTGCATGCAGTCCCTTCTTACTGAAAGAAGTAACTAGAAAGGTTGATCACCTTTGATCTTACAGTACTGATGCCTTTAGGGACCTTCTGTAAACAGCATATCCAGCATATCCACCACTTACATTTAAAATTTAATCCACAGACTGAAAAGTGAAAGACGTCAGTTTACATTGAATTCTCCAGTTCTAATTCACAAATATTCTAAACGTAGTTTTGTATGTAATGTTACATTCATTACCTGAATTTAAGAGGAACTGTGGCAGGACCAAACTACTAAATACATAATAAATAATTTTAAAGGCTTTATCTACAGTGGTGTTAATGCAAGGATGAAAGCTAAGTCAATTCCCTAGTATTTTGCAACATGTGCTCTATTTAAAAGATCATCATCACCTTACTAGGTAGAATAAAAGGTTTCAGCCTTAATTGTAAGTCATGTGTGTAAAGGCCCATAATAGTCTCTGGATATTACTCTGTAGAAGTTATTTTCTCTGTATTTATTTTAAAACCAGGTTAATGAGGGAGGGTTGCTCGTTTGAAGACTTAAATTACAATTTTTGTTTAGTGTGTCATGTTTGAAAACACCACTGAAAGCCAACAATTGTCCTCGTAATGAGTATTTTTCTAACACATTAATGATGAGTGTGAAGTACTGAAAGGTAGTTTTGTAAGGAAATGTGGACAGTCCTGTAGAAGAATATTGTGCAGTGGTTTTCCTTACACCACTCTTGTCTTCTAGGAATGAAACTGTTCTGTCTGTTGTGATTAATTCTTAATACTGTCCTCCTAGCTGGCTGGCTGACATGAGAACTGCAGTAGATACACTTTGAACCATCACTACTTCTAGATCATTTCCCTACACAAACATTGCTAAGTATTCACTTTGTGCATTAATGCTGAAGTTATAAGCAAAATACACTAGCTTTCTGTAAGATAATACCAAGCATTTCTAAATCTCAAAAGATTAATGGGGGACATGACCTTTTCCAGAACTAAGGCTACTCTTCATTAGGCATGCTACATCAATTTTATATTGATCGAGAATATTTTAATCTGTAGAGATAATTATTTGCAAGTGTATTTTGTAAATTACAAGATCTTGCAAAAGTGTGCTATTAGTATTGGGAGATAGGCTGCCAAGGACTTTGATGGAACATAGTTATTTGTAAATGTTTTATGAACTTGAATGTGAAGGTTTTAAATAAATTTAGATTATAGTGGGAGCACGGCTTTATAAGTGAAGCTATTTAACACCTCACTGTTGGTTGGACTTCCCATCTCAAGTTTCATCATCACTCGGTGTTTGACTGAAACAGTAATGAATTAGGTGATTTTTGCCTTTTTGTTGTGCTTTTTTCAGAGTTTACTTTCAGTTCTTTTACTAAAGTAGGCATACAGGGGTAAACAGAGACTGTTAATTTTCATTGTCAGCTTGAAGGCAAACTCTGTAGCTGACGAGGTAGGAAGCTGTCTGCCAGTTGTAGGGCTAAATTTCTAGACCCGGTTCTACAGTGGTGCAGCTGACTGCTGTGATACATTAACATTATACAACTATTTTTGATGTATCTAAAAGATATATGAGTAAGGCAGTGAAGAATCAAGGTAATTTTTTATCTTAATGCTTTTATAACTGTCAGTACTGAAACTATTAAATGTAAAGGCTGGCTGACAACATGGGTACTTGATTAGAATTTGGAGCAACCTAAAAGCTAGGCAATAAAGTGTTTCATGTAAATAGGTTGTTACAAAGTATATCATATAACACTGTACTTGATAACGATTCATAGCAGGCTTTTAGATGTGTTGGTCTTTTTTGACCAGAGTTAATTTTTGTCAGCTATAATAACCCCACCCCCCCAAATGAACTACTCACTGTAAAGAAACATTAGCTTTTGTGTCTGTAGCTTAACTATTGGAGCTGTGGAGATTTTAAATGACTGTGCATGATACAGCAACATAGATAATGTGTTCCATGTGTCTTTATATAAGTTGAATACAATGATTTATCAAATAATAATTTATCACTGGAACATGAGATTGATTTGCATTATGTAAAGATTTAGAAAACTGTGGTGTAATTACTATCAGTGTGCCTGAGAAATGACCTGAATATGTAGATTAATCATAACTGTCTTTGGTATTGAATTCTTGCCACAAATATTTGTATTTACTTTTTAAAGTTGCATATAGATTATTAAGGCATAAAAAAACCCTAGCTAATGTTTCACAACTTTATTCTGTGGTAATAATATACTCACAATCTAAACGTGTGGTGCCTATACTTTTCTAGTTGGAGGTGGGACAACATGGGCCCTCTTTGAGATAGGGGAAGAGGGCTGTACACTAAATTACTTTCCTTACCACATTAACAATGGAATTGGACCTAGGGGTATCTGTGGTCAGCCCCTGAGCAGTAAGTCACCTGCGGGCTGCTGTAAGCCCAGTTTGGGGAATAGCTGAGAAAGAAGGCAGGCAGGTGCTAGCTGTTGCTGGCACCAGAACAGCTTGTTCAGGTGGTTGTTCCAGTGCTCTTCAGAACTCAGGAGAGGAACAGCCTGTAGCCAGAATTAATTGTTCAAACGATGCAAGCCCACTCCCCAAAGCCGCTCTCCTGCAGGCCTCTCTGCCCGTGCACAGTAATGTGGTCAGATGTGTTCCTATTACATGACAGGAGGCAACTATAGTTCCCCTTCCATCTGAATGTTTTCCCCAGCATGCCCCTTCCCAAGAAACAGGAACGCTCGAGAGGACTGTTACCCTGGCAATTCCTACAACACACAGTTTACTCAAGGGGACACTATAAAAGCCTCAGAAAGGAGAAGACAGCGTAACCTCTCCTGGCAGGCAGCAAAACAGACTGCTGATTGAACACACTTCACCTGATCAGGTCATATGAAACAGGCTGTACCTAAGCAGGCATGTAAGTCTGTTAATGTGATCTTAATGTGTGCATGTATGTATCTTTTCAGGGTGTTGATGATGCCTTTTATACATTAGTTCGAGAAATCAGAAAACACAAAGAGAAGATGAGCAAAGATGGTAAAAAGAAGAAAAAGAAGACAAAGACAAAGTGTATAATTATGTAAATACAACTTATCCTTATTCTTAAGAAGTACTTAAGTAATTTTTGTACATTACACTAAATTATTAGCATTTGTTTTAGCATTACTTTACTTTCTGCTTCATGATCCTGTTAGCTTTACCTGAATGCTTGTTTTAAATGACAGTGGAAACTTCATTCCTCTTAAAGTGCCAGTATTCTTTGACTGTTGGTTCTTGAACTAGCAATGCCTGTGAAGAAAAAAAAAAAAAACCAATAAAAAAAACCCAAACGAAAAAAACTCACACAAAAACCTGAGAACTGTCTTAGGACTTTTCAGTGCATGCACCGTTGCTAACTTCCTATTTTTCTTACTGATTGTGAACTTCTGTTCTGTGTGCAAACCAAACAATGAAATGATGCTCTACACATTCTAATATCCCCTTTAATTTTTTGGTTTTTAAATCTGGTTGGGAAGAAGGACTAGTTAGCAAAAGAGACTTTCATTTCAGCCTTTCTTTTATTTTTAGACTGACTGCAATATAGAGAGACAAGAAGCCTTTATAGTCTTCCTGTAGATTTTGCTTCTAGGCATCTAGTCTTGTAGCATTTCAGATCAGCTTTAATGAATGTAAAGATAAAACTTTCACAAAAAAAATTTTCACTGCAATTTGTCACGGTCACTCCTTAAATACTCTATTTTTTCTATAAAAAAAAAAAGAAAAATTAAAAAAAGACAACAATGCACATCTCATCTGGCAATGGAAAAAGTAAAAGTTCTAATTAGGTTGATTTGCTATTGTTAATGTGTCCTTTTAAGACTTTCACTAACTTTTTGTGTCTGAAGACCAAGGTGAAATCCTAGCTCTTCTGACCCCCAGTGGCAAATCTTTAAGTAGCTTTGTTCAGTAGGTACAGGATTTCACCTTTAGTGGATCTAGGAAATACTAGAAAGCCTTAACAGATAAGTAGATTCAAATTCTTAGGTTAATTCATACATGGATCCAGAATTTACCATAAGAATTAAACCAGAATGAATCCTAAATTATATAGCGAAGTAAAACCATTCTTTTTTTCCCCAAGAATGGCATTAAATATTTCCAGATGCCCATCTTGTGCATAATAGGGGAGGAATTTTAAATTCTAGTAATATCAAATGAGTGAATGAATGAGTTGAATTTAGCTGCTTCATGCAAATAATTTGGAAATCTACTATGCCATAAAAATGGTGTGGAATTTGCACAAACAGTCAACATAGAACATGGTTTCCAGAGTCAATGTTTGTGTGATGTTTGTGAAGTACTAGTTTTGTTGCACAGATTAAATTGTTGGTGAGTGGCATTCCAGTGTCTAGACTGTCATGAATCTAGACCAAGATTTTAATGTCGTCTTTCTCTGTGATTAAGTTCTCTTGTGATTTTTACCCACTCCCTCCTTTTTTTTTCTGACTAGAATTCAGAATTTTTGCAGAAGCTTTCATTTTTTGGTACTACAGTAGCCTAGTTATTCTACACTAAAGTAAGAGCCAGTAATTCCAATGTTGCCCGTTCCTGTTGTCTTATTGTAAATGTTGCATTGTTTGATTGTTTCATTAGGGCCTGGGCTCCTGGAGGTACACTTCTTTCTAGTACCCAACTCACCTGCAGAGTAAAATTGAAAATGTGACTCTGGTGTACCCCAAAAAATAAAACGTAAGACATTGATGTAGGATAGTTCAGGACACTGGAAAGTTTGGAACGGGGAATAGCAGCGTTGCCCTAACCTAAGGTATACCTAAACAATTATGTGGAAATTTTACACAGTACGATTTTCATATACCTGTGTAACTTGGACAACTTATATGATGTCAAGGGTGCAACTGCATGAGAAAAGTATTCTTTTGCTTCTACAAAGAAAAACCCCACAGTGAGTCTCATAGGTGGAGAGCTGCAAAGCTGGCAGGGGATGTATACTATCTGGATTGCTGTGTGTTTTTTAATTCCAAGGTGGCCGAGAGAAATAATGCCTTTCCCCGCCTGTGCCCCCCATTCCTCACGCTCCACCAAAACCCAGACTCCCTCCCCTCCTTTCAGCTTTGATGTGAAATATACTTCAGATTATGAAATACTCTGAAAAACAGTAGTAGGAGAACCTAATGTTATATTGTAAGGACCAATAAGGAATAAGAACAGATTCTTAATGTTGCAAAACACTTTACAGCTTCCAAGGTTAAAACATTTTGGGGACAGTTACTTGCACATTTTAGACACTCTTGATCATATATGAAGAGCATAGCAGAAGAGGATAGTATACCTCGAGCAAATGGAAGTAATCTTAAGATTACTTTAAGATTTTTGGTAGCTGAGTCACACTGCATGTAAAATTAGGACTGTCTAAAATTCTTATGTTAATTTAACTAAAAACCGTTAGGAGAAATTTTAGCTGAAACGTCTTAATCATCAAATGTGGATTTATATAGCTCTAATAAAGCTATATATAAAATAGTTGGGTTGTTTTTTGGTTTTTTTTTTCAGTAAATGTGATCTGTAGCTACCAATCTAAATTAGTACAAAATCTAAATAGATTAACCCTTATTTACTTTTTGGGGGACAAAAACCAAAATACACATCCTTGCCACTGTTGTGCAGTTTTGTCTTAATATTTGTTGAGATTTGGTGAAGCATGTTGGATGCAGCTTGCACAAGTTGATCTCATTATTATTCTGTCTTTCCCTATTTGGAATGCTTTCAAAGAACATACCTGGATGCTATCTGTTCTGATAGCAACTACTAAATGAACACGTGAATCGCTTACCACGTCAATATGTTAAATTGCCATGTGTCAGGGAGTAACACCTTCTTACAGTAGCTTTATGTAACTCTGGTAAACAACTTTATCATTGGTTTTCTCAAAGCTGAAATTTAATTATTTTGACCAGTCTCATTGCCCTAAAATTTCTGTTAACTTAAAAATAAGTTTAACTGTATAATTTTGTTACAGTAACAGGATCTCTGTAATGGGTAAATACTGACATGCAATCTTCTGCTCTTGTCTATACTATGAAGCAATACAATTATTACCTTCAAAGACCATCAAACTGTAAACAAATCATTCTGTCTCAAGTTTACATAAAGCTACATAGATGGTAAATCTTTCCTAACATTTCTTTATTCCACTGTCTTGTGTTTTCACGTTGAAAATACTTCTGCTTTTTCCTCTTGAGTGCCAACTTCTTACTAGAATGACTTCTTAATGTAATATGTTTACCTGGAATGTATTTTAACTATTTTTGTATAGTGTAAACTGAAACATGCACATTTTGTACATTGTGCTTTATTTGATGTGGAACATATGCAGTGTGATCCAGTTTTTCCATCATTTGGTTGCGTGACCTAGGAATGTTGGTCATACCAGACATTAAGTTAAAAAAAGAAAAAAAAAAAGACAAAAAAAAAAAGACCACTGTTTGTTTTAAAATTTTTAATGTTTTTAGGAGTATGTGCTGTGAGGTGATCTGGAATTTGTCATTTTTTTGTCAAACTGTACTGCTCCTATTTATTGTAATGTAATAAAAAATAGTTATTGTGAGTTTCTGTCCCAGTTTCCTTTTCCTCTCCAAGAATTTCAGTGCCTCATCTCTAATGGAGTATCCCCTGATTGCATGTGTGTCCTGATCACTGTTCTTTCTCCAGTGTCATTTAGTTCGGGGGGGGGGGGGCGGGCAGAAACACCAACCAACCCTAGTACGTACAGAGTATGGGTTCTGGCACAAGTTCGTGCTAGTTGAGCCAAGGCCTACAGAGTTAAGTCAGCCATGGAGCAAATGTCCACAGTCCAACTTCTCTTCCAGGGGAAGGATCAAGTTCTATATTCCTGCTACAGCAGTTCCACGACATCAGAAACCAGCAGTAGCAGGAACTGTCTTCAGGGTCTAAGTGCTTAAATCACTGTTGTTCAAATTCCCCCCTTTCCTGACCCCATAGTCTTCTTTCTAACACAGTAAGGCAGTGCCTCTGCCAGCCTGCCAGTGCGACTCGTGCACATGAAGCAGATGTAGTTAAAATCTTTAATTTACCTTTGAGAAGGTGCTCATCTACAGTGGAAACGAATCATTAAATGTGGAAGACTTTCAAAATCGGATTAATCTAAGTGACGAGAGAAGTGCAGCACCTTGAATGGGCATTCAAAGACACAGCTATTGGGCAAGAAGAGCTGTCTGTTCAACATGCGTATCGACAGGAAACAGGACAGAATTATGTTACCGCTACTTCCTGCAAAACTGCTTTGTACGTGAAGTTTTAGTTCAAGGAGGTCGACAGCAGTTGAGAAAAACCTATTGCCCACACACTACAAAACCCAAATCCTTCAAGCGACTACTTAAGGGGAAGCAACTTTAGATGGGTTGGAAGGATTTACGTTTCATGGCTTTTGAGGTTACAGCTCTTTTATTGTTCATTTTTATGGATTTGTATCATTACATGCAAAGTCATTAGCACCAGTTACTGATTGTCGTCACTGTAGTAGCGCTGTTTCAGAGCTCTGTATTTCCTGAGAAAGTACAAAGCCTCCAACTCTTTTATAACAAATTCTCCTCGTGCAATTAGTTGCTTAATTTTTTCAGGATCTTTCACATCTTTATTTTTTAGAAAAGCTGCTTTCAAACGGCTTCTAAAGTAGTCTGCTCCTTTGGGATACTCCCTTCCAAGGTACAGCAGCTTGAAGAAAAAAAAAATTTTTTTAATAAATTGAGCGCACAGTGAAAGGGTTTTGTCTGGTTAAAGAAAGTACTTGTGGCATTTAAGACACTTACATTTTTGTATAGATTCAACACTTCACCTCTTAAAGAATTGGCCATTCTCACATTTCAGTGAACTCTTTATTCCCGTCTGATTTTTTTTTTTTTACCTGAAGAATAATCAGTTTGACATTAGCCTTCCATGGGAGCGAGTCAACCCCAGCCTCATCCACCACAGAAACTGCAGTTTCCAGCCAGACTCCTTTCCCTCACTGAGCCCGGTTTGCTCTAGCTCTGTTATTTTCTGGTTCTTCTCTGTCTCTTCTGCTCTCGGCTTCTCTTTCTCTCCCCTTCCACCTGCCCCCATGGCAAATGGAAAACAAGAAACTTCCCAAAACCTTCAACTACTGTAACACTCCTTTATCTTCCCGCTCTTGGTCGGCTGCTTGCCTGCCTGCGTGCCCTCTGCCGGGCTGCCCGCCGGGCGGCTGCTTTATCTGGGCTCTGCTGAACGAAACGTCTGTATCCGTGTCTACGCCTGTGTGTATATCTGTATAAAGGCCTAGGAATTCCTGCAACTTGTGCCTTCATAAATTTTGCTTTTTAAAAATCCTCTAACTTGCATTACGACTTGAGGCTACTGCGTACTGGCAAACTTAACGTAAAAAAAAAAAAAAAAAAAAAAAGCGTTAGCAAGCAATAAAACCGAGTTTCTAATTAA
>JAVJGG010000024.1:9652693-9716337 GCA_035590195.1 Aviceda cuculoides
GTTTCATATTCCTACCAGAGTTTTCTGTAACAGCTGAATTGGTGCTGGTAAGGAAGAGGAAATCTCCTTCAGAGGCAGAGAAAGGAGGAATAAACATGTTGGAGTAGAAGGCTATCAAGCAGCTTTATTGCCAGCATAGGAATTTTCAGTTTTGTTGGCGGTATCTGGTTTGAGAACCATCTGCCTCTTCCACCTGCACCAGTGTCTCACTTATGTTCTCAGTCATTTATTCTTTCAGCCCCTCATTTGTGGCAGGTACTGAATTCATTGCTTTTGTAGACGTGCAAGCTCTGCCTAGCAGAACAGAAACCACTGATAAATGAGTAAGTATGAACAGCAAATGTTAGGTGGGCAGAAGTATCTTAACACAGTAATATCAAAGTAAACCATTTTTTTCTGACATAATGATAAGCCAGGTGGTGTTACAGTCCTGTTTAGATGCAGGTATGAATGTATCACTAAATGTATTTGTCTTTCAGAATCCTCCTTTTTTCTTGTAATAATGATAGTCATTTGCACCACATGCTGTATCTACTTTTCTTTGAACGTTTTCTGTAGTGGGAGCATTACCTCAGCTGTGATGGAAGTCCTGACCCAACTGCACTGCAGGAAATAAATACTTTCATGAGCTTATGGCATGAAGATCAAAATGAGGATGTTCAACTTGTGATGGAGAAGGGGGAACAGGTGCTAAATGTAAGTGTTAAAATGGTATTTTTTCAGTTTAAGCTTAACAGAACATATCCTTAACAGCCTCATCCCCCTTCCTTTTTTTTTTTTTTTCAGCCACATGTCTGAAATTGACTATAACCTTCAAAACCCAGAAGTTTTTCTTCAGTTTTTACATTGTTTTAATTACAGATTTATTGTTAACTCTAAAGAAGATGACTGTTGACTTTAAATATGCAGTGCATTTAAGGGATTTGTATGTAATGTTTCTACGCTGGGCTCTGTTATTCCAACATCCATCTTACCTGCTATGTACCTTGTAAACAGTCTTGAGACAGAACATATAAGCTCATGTCATGTATAGATGCTTCAGTGGACAGCAGCCTTATTGTGTAACACTTAGAGCCAGTGAAACGTTATGTAAGAGCAGGAATTCCCAAAATGCAATCCGTCAACCATTGATGGCTTGTGAAGCAATTTTAAGCAATTTGTGGCTGCTCTGTAAATTTAGGATTTTATTGTCATTTATGCTAACTTACAGTGTTTTTCAGAAAGTTAAGTGGGCTCTTCCAGAAACTGGGAGTGAGAGTCGCATGTGTAATACAAATTTCATTGGGCTGGTTTGGTTCCGAGTGTCAGATTTCCTGCCGCGCAACGCTTGCTGGGTGCAGCAATTTTCACCTGCTGCATACTGCCTTTTCCTGAGCCAGCGGGGAATGTGCTAGTCCTTTCCAAGAACTTCAACAGATAACTCCTCCTCTTCTCTTCCACACTGCAACCCAAGCAAAAAAGCCTGGCAATTGCCCACTTCCATTTGTTCCCGCCACTCTTCTCCCTGCTGTCATGTCTTTCCCACAGACACGCTTCCTCCTCCCCACTGTAGGTTTCCCATCCAAGGTTACAGCTACTTCAGGTGCTGTAAAAGTATACTACCCTGCACTGTAGGCTAAGTAGAGTATTGTGTGATACTAGAAGATAGGCATTTTTGTTTCGCCCCCACTGGAAATGCAAGTTGATGTCAAAAAGATTGTCTGTCTTCTCTTGGTCTAAAACACTTGAGCATTTCTTTCCTGTTCTACGTGTTTCTAGCAGAAACTGTTAAACCCTCTGGACTGTGAGATCATGTAGATCAGTGGTTCAGAGGTTGACAGGGACCACCACCTCGCTGTCGAGGTAGGCCGTGTTAAAGGTGCAATATAAAAAAGACTGTAGTAGTCACAATTCTGCTGCTGCTTTGGCACACCTTCAGTGAGCAGTTGCACAGCGATTCCACAGGCTAGGAGGAAGGAGAACCTGGCAAGTCTGGAAGGGAGGCATAAAACACAGTCTGATCCTCCCTTCATCTCAGTGCTGCAGGTCACTTTGGCCAGCTAGGAATTTTTTAGTTCTATAAAAGCATTTAGATGTTAAGATACTAGCATGTAGTGGAAGAAAACAATATTACAACAGAGTTGCAAACTTCATGCTAAGGATTGTTCTGAGAATTAAAATGTAATTGCTGTATGTCTTTCTAATGGTTTGGGGTTTTTTTAATTTTTAAGATTTCATAGTTGAGATTATTATTACTATAGAAAATAATGGTTCCAAAATAAAGCTGTAAGTTTTTCATTAAAACTGATTTTTGACCGAAAGGTTTCTTCATACGACCAGTCCGGTTCAATTAATGATCTGTTTCATAAGCTAAGATTTCACAGCCCACAGGTTAAGGAATGAAGGAATTGAACTAGAGGAATCAAGGAAGGCAGAATTGACCCTGGGATTTCCAGCACTTTGCATGGCTGACTGTCTATTGGTGGCTTAGCACAATTTCTAGAAATAGTATAGAAAAAGATTATATCTGTGACCAAGACGTGTTTGGGTACAAAGGAAGCAAGTTTGCCTCTCTTTATGACAGAACACACAGTGTTTAAGGGTGGTGTCAAAACAAACATACTTTTCCCATATATAATGTCTTCTAGTTAATTGAGAAGTTGCAGTTTCTTTTATTGGACACACCACCAAGTGAGATAACAGAAAAAGAAAGAGTTCAGTACCAGGGATCTATTCTGGAATTGCAGAATCTGCTTCATCAGAAGTACAATGGAGCAACAGAACACCTGCTTAAAGTAAGTAACATTTACTGCTTCGAAACTGTAATATGTGCAATGCACCTAAGGTTAGCTACAAGTGTCGTCTTGTGATGGCTGGTTTTGTTTGTTCTTAAATTGTCACAGAGATTAGTATTTGAGTTTCCAGATTTAGCATTTGAGTTTCCAGACCGCGTGTATAGCAGATACCAGACTTGTAATTCTTTAAAACCCCTGAAAATAATCTAGGCTTTACAGTGGAAATTCCCATCATTAAAACATTTAAGATTAAATTACTGTGAAATTTTCTGAGGTTTGGAGATGTTGAAAACAAGGGGAGCTGTATGAAATTTGTTTCCTATTTTGTCTCAGTGATTTAAATTAAAGCTAGTTGACTTTACAAAAAATTTCAAATGTGAAAAGCAGATCATAAGGTTAGCTTGTACACATTAATACAAGTGCATATGACTAAAATATTTTTTAAACTAGGATCTTGGGAAGAGTAAAGAGTATTTAAACAAGAAAATGAAAATGTACTTGGGAGTCAGTTTTCTGGGTTGCATGTACAGATAGTGATCTTGCTTCTGATTTTGAGTATGTGAATCATATATGTAAGTATGTTTAGGAAAAGTATTGCTAGAGGAAAGAAAAAAGGAAAGGGAGTAAAAGAAATAGTGAACCAGTTGTATGTTCACAGTGAAAACGCTCTGCTAATTAAATGTTAAATTCTTGATTATCTTTACTGAGTTTAGAATTAAACTCCTAACGTAATTATCATTTCACAAGTTTTATATTGACAAAATTATAAAATAATCTGTGCAGTGACTGTGGGACAGGAGTGCTTTATTGCTCAGTAAGTCCTTTTTTTTAACTTGTCCTGAGAAGTATTTTTGAGGGCAAAAAATTGAGGGAGATATAGGCAGTACTGTTGAAGGGGATAATGTAAGATCCCATATTTGGCAGTGTTTGACAGAATTGATGGAGTCCGAGGAAGAAAAAGAGCATTGTTCAGATTTTAACAGATTGGAGTTTCTAACTGTCATGTTTTAGTACATAAATACAACATACCTGAGCTTGGTCTGGTGTATTTTTATTCCTACGTATCTTTCAATTATTTATTCAGATGTAAATGTAAGTAAACCAAAGTGATATAAATAAGAAGAAAACATGATTCAATCAGCTTTTTTATTTGTAGACAGCTAATATGTATGAAGATTCCGAAACGGGAAATATGCAGGCAGTCATAAAGGACAAAAATGTTACTTTCTGCATTTGGGCCAATCTGAAGAAGAAAGTAAGGTACAGCATACTGAAATTCTTAATCTGAAGTGAGGCCTGGCCTTTTCTACCCAAGCTGAGTAAACACCACGAACCAGTTTCTCATAGTCTTTTTCATGTTGAATAGCATTCATTCTGCAGACTCCCAGCTGATGGATTTCATACCAACCTGTTGCTAAGGAAGGTACTGGTTACGTCAGAGTTTTATTAAAGAAATAGGAGTGTTATATATATTTATATGTACATACATATATAAAAAATTTGTTTCTTAAAATGCTACAGTAGAACCCTGTTACTGCCAGAACAATTTTTAAAGGAAAACAATAAAACTCATGCAGAGAATTGAAATTCCTTTGGAAGTAATGTTTCTTGCTGATGCATTAAATAGTTTCTAACCTGTTAACAGTTGCTTGCAAAGTGGTGAATAATGCTTTGTGCCCAATTCTCTGTTAGAGAAAAGATTCTAGAGCCTGGGATGCAAATAACCTCCATAGTGGGTTCTGAATCTAAGATTTTTTTTTTATTATTAGATTACCATTTAACTGATATATTTTTCAAAACAAGATTTTTGAGCGGACTTCCTACTCCCACTCTGCAAATACAAGGAATAAATTGGTAAAAGGACTTTGCCTTGACTAAGAACCTGTTGCTGTAGCCTTTGCTAAGATAACTAGAAGGCTTGGTGCTGAGCAATGTCAGACTGACCTGCAGGAACAGCCTGTTTGGGTTAAAGCCTTTTGGTCAGCTTAGAGATGCACTTAAAATTTTCAATGAAGAATTAAAAAATAAGTGTTGCTTTACTAGAAGATTTTTAGAACTTGCGACCAGCTGATCCTATCTGAAAATAGGTGTTATTTGAATTGTTCTGGCTTTGGTTAGGCAGGAATTGTAATGAGCAACTAACTTCCATATCTGATGAAAGAATCCAAGTTCCCAGGTTAGATACTTGATTTAATGCAAGTTGGCCTTCTGTGCCTGCTCTTAGCCTGTTTCCTACGCTGTCACAAAGATTGGTGGCTGTGTAATACTGTTGATTATCAAAATTTTTACATCTGTGTATCTCTTTGGGTTTTATGTGGAAGGTGCTGAGACTGATGTAACACAGACAGCTGGTGACTTCACTTGTGTAGGATTTGCCCATTAAATTAGTCAGTTTTACCAGGAATGTACTGTGTAGAAGAATTGCTGCCTGATTCTGCCTCATTGTCAACCTATCAGGACCATTATTTTTGCAGCTCCTGATCCCCTTAATGCAGTTACAGCTTTTCTGGAGGGGCTTACAGACAGCTGTCAGTACAAGACAGGAAGAGTGTCATGACATCCCACTCTTATTTCTTAGACTGTGCCATGCGACAGAAGAGAATTTAGGTGACTTTTAGTGTAGAACATCAATTTGAATACTTATGAAGAAACATAAAAGTGTGTGCTGCCAGTCTTACCAGGGAATGTTTGTGTGTGTTTTTTTTTTTTTTTTTTAACTGTTATTTACAGGTTAAAAAATCACGTGTTTTGTGATGCACAGCACGGGTTTGATCTTCCAAAGTCACTGGCTACGAGCAATGTTGCTGTTCGTATATTGCATACTCATTACGACCATGTATCTCCACTTTGGCTGCAGTGTCAGAGTGTGCCGAGATTGGAAGTCTTAGATAGCAAAGAGTTAACTCAGCATTCAAAAGACAACATAGAAGAACCAGAAGAAGAGGAAAAGAAAGCCAGAGAAGAGCCCAGCATGCCCACTGAAGAAGAAGTGTGTTCTGATGGGAGAAAGGTAGTTAAAAAAAATCTCGCAAAAGGGTGTTCTACAATGCTGCTGTTACTCGAGGCCTAGTCACAGTGTAAGAGCTTCTTAATGTGTCTGAGAGCCAGGTTCTTAAATGTTTTATAGAAAAAGGCAACTTGTGTTAATACCGTGTCACAGATCTTCTCAAGGGAGCGGTAAGATGGATGACCAAAGATTGTTGTACAGAAGGTCGAAAGGGACGTTTGGACACGATGTGGTAGTTGCTGGGCAGTTGGCACGTGTGAGTTGGCATTCAGTTGGCAGTTTAAGAGTAGGATCAAGCTGTGAGGAATGTTAGGTGCCATCGTTGTAAGATATTTCCATAAATCTGTGACATATGTCCTGCTTCTGAGAAACTGACAGCCCCATAAAATCACTGCAGGAATCCAATATTAGGAGAATTTTCAGCATGCAGAATAGGGTTCAGTTCAGCAGGTCTTGGCTGTGCAGTTAGGTTGTTGCTCCGTGTCTGTGTGCTGAAGCCTTTGCCGCTGGACGGCTTTCCCAGTACTGCGTCTGTTCGCTGGGTTCCCTTCATCAGCACTTCTCAGTGGAGTATGTTGGCTTTGGGGGTTGTGGTGGTTGGTTGGTTTTGCATTCTTCTTACTGGGTTTGGGTTTTTCACTTTTGGTGTCATCTGTGACCTGCAGATAAATGACTCGGGTGCTCTTATCTAAAATTTCTGCACAAATAATTGTAAACCATCATGGTTTATGCCTTCTTAATATGTTTGGAGCAACAATCTTGGCCTTTTTCCTTTTCAGTCCCTGATGCCTTGTGGTGAATCAGTGCCTGAAATGCCGTTTTTCTTGGTTCCTTTTCTCTTTTTTTGCATGACAAATCTTGTCTTTTGGCAGTTTTCAGCTACATTTGTCAGACTTTCTTCAAGCTCCTCATTTCATTCCTTCACTTTTTCTTTTCCAGGTCTTACTCTCTTCCTCTCAGTCCAGTTTTGTGAATTTTCCTGTTGCCTCTGGAGATTCCATTTCTCTCAGCTACTGCAGTCCCTCCTGTCTGGCTCTGCCTTGAGTTCCCCCACGTTTATGTGCGTAAACGCCTCTTTCCCCTCACCTTCTGTCCTGTTTCAGGAGATGTGTCCTTCTTCCCGTGCACTGGCAGGCACAGCACAGGGCACAGGAGGTGCCTGTGTCTCCTAACGGATGGCTCGTACGCTGATCTGCCGTTTGTCTGCTGCTGCGCTTCCAGAGGAGTCTGCTATGACAGGGATGAAGTCGTATCTGGGTTGGAAATGTGGCTGGAAATCTAGGCTAATGTTTTGAAAATAGAAAACAGTGTGAGAAAGTGAATAAATATAATGGGCAAGGCACAGGCTAAGACTGCAAGTGGGGGTTCTGGCAGAGTTTCAGCATGGCTTTGGATTCAACATTGGTTTTAGTTTTCTTTGTGTCATTCTTCTAGCTGTAAAGTCAGCATAAACATAATTTTTGAGTGCACACGCTGCTAAAAAGGTTAAGTGCTTGTGTGGTACTTGGGGAGCTCGAGATGGGATTTGCTGTGGAAATGAAGTAACTATTTTATGTTTATCTCTGTATATCTGGTTCCAAATTTGGAGAGAACCTTTAAACAAAACTATTTTTGCTAGCTAGGTAGAAATGATTTCTCCTAAAACCTTGACCCTCTAACAAGATTGGTGCAAATGTTGCTGGAGGAGTGGGACTGTACTCTTTCTCCTTGGGCCTCCGTGAAGGAGGCGATACCCTCTTCTTTATTGTGTCTGTCTCTGACTAATGAAAAAATGTCTTTTGCTTTTTATGTAGAGTGCTATCTCATTCAAAGAAACCAGCAATAGCGTAGCTGATATAAATGAGACAGAGGAGGAAACTGAGAAGAAATCGGAAATCTTGGACATACCGCCACAAGGTATTTGGTTAGGTTTTATGTGCAGCATTACAAAAGTACTTATTTTAAATTTTCTTTTATATATGGAAACATTGTGATATAGATCTCTGTGCATGGAACAAAGTTTATAAATATATTGATGTTTTGATAACACTTGAATTTTGTTGACATTTCTATTAATGATTGTTAAATGCGGGCAGAAGATAGGACAGATAGGAAAATGGATTTTGTCCCCACACTTAATTTATTTATTATTTCTGTTTTTATTTATTATTTCTGTTTATGTTCATGTACAAGTTCATTATGTTTATGTATATTTGTGTATTATTATGCATATGTTTATGTATGTTTGTGGGTAAGACACACAGTCTTTATGACTCTGTCAGGCTGTCTGGTGAGATTGACTTCCTCGGAAAAAAAGTGATTCAACTGCATGTAATGGTAGGCACTCAGGTAGTGTAGGTATTACTGAGTATTACTTAAATGTGTGCTTTAAAGCAAGATACGTGCTGATACACTTTGCTAAAAGAGGGCCTAATTCTAGGAAGTAAAAGTCTTTGTCCTGCATAAGTTAAGTTACAAACTTCTTCAGTGTCCTTTGGTTTAATGAGAGTGAGTTTTCTTGTAGTACTGTTTTAAATAAAACAACCGCAAACTATTCAGCATAGTTTAGTTGAACTGTACAGCCTTTTCCTTGTTAAAAAAATCCCCCAAACCCCAGCCCACAACACTTTCTGCTGAGCCCAGTCCAAGCATCAGTTGTGAGACTAGACCCTAGAGACCACCCAAACGAGGTGGTTTTCAAGAGAATATAACAGACTTGGGCTTCATTTGGAGGAATTTGCTATTTTATTTTGGTAAGGCTTTGAAAATCCCTGTCGTAGTATTAGATGAAATGTGTGTGCACAGAAGTGTGCTAATTATACCTGAATGTCTTCAAGCTTGTTTATCTCCTTTAATAAGGAGAGAAGGCTTAGGAGACTATGCTTTTGCTGGCATGCTAATGTTTGGCAAACCCATTCAACCACTTTTCAGAATAGAGTTTGAAAGGATACTCAGTTACCACAAGTGCAGTGAAAACAGGCAACTGGGTAGACAAGAGGAAAAAAACAGGAATGCAGCAAGGGAAGAGTGAGAACTACCGCAGTTCTCTGGATTTAACGTCATTGTACCAGAGTTAAGAAGTGAATTTAGCTTGGGAGAATGAATAATTTTGATTAGAAGACACTTCAATATTTTTGTATTATTATTTTAAAAAGAAAGTTAAAGTGCAAGCTACCACTGTGGCTGGTAGTAAAATGGTTTTTACTTCCTGTAAATTTTTTGCTCGGAATAACTGCAAAAGGACATTATGTTCTCGTGTGAATACAGTACAATAAGACCTCCTGCATAATGCAACAAAATCTGACGTTATAAAATTAGCATAATTTTAATTTGTTTCTTAAAAAGCTTGAAGACAGTTTGTACAGATATTTGTCATTTTTTGAGATTATATCACTCTCTAAAAGCAAATTTCATAGCACTTACAGTAACTGTTTTTACAGTATTGAACACTTTTTCTTGATCCCTGTCAACAGTAACTTCCTTCCTCCTTCTGTAATATCTGGTACAATGTTTTGTGTGGGCTTGTTTGGTTTTTTTAAGGAAAATATTTCTAGACATTCTTGTCCATGGCATTGATGCCTTCTAGTAACATTTTCCAATTAATTAAAACTTAAATTAGTACATATATGTAATACATACGTTATGCGTAGAAAAAAAATGAATTATCTTTGTTATCTGAAAATTTTGTTTCACGTTAAATCCCTCTTCTTGCTCTTCATAAATATCATCTGTTTCATCTTCAGCCTGTAGGTGCCTTATATCTTTTTATTTGCCTCACTTCTTTTCATACCAATACAATCTTACTAAACCTGTCCTGAATCTACTGTATTGTATACTTGTGAAATTCTTCTGTGATTAATGATGTGACTCATTTTGTCAGTAAAACCTTATTCCTGTGTAAAGCATTTTGAATTGACTTCAAAGTTAGAGATTAATCTGTTAAAAAAACTTAGCACCAAAACAAGAAGTGTTTTTCATTGTCCAGCAGTCTGTCTTTCCCCACATTTTAATTAATTGTCAAAAGATTTGAGGAACACCAGTAGATGGTGCTGAAATGCTGCAGAGTGTAAACCACTTCAAGCACACGGGCTTTTTGTGCAAAACTGAAAAATAATGGAGGTGGGAAATTTCAGTGTCTTAGTTTAAGCACCAAGTTAACTCATGTTGTTCGGTTATTTTTTTAGTTCAGCATCTGCTGACACAGGAAGAGATGAATGAAAAAGAAGAGGCAATAACTGATGAAAACATTGTTGATTTGCAACAGTTTGTACCGGTGGGTGGTGTGTACCATATCGATGCACTGCAGCTTCCACCTCAGGTCAAACAAGTCAAGGACTGGAGTATGGTGGAGGTAAGTGCGGAAAGAGGTTACACCCCATGCAGTCGTCTGCCCTGTCATCCTCGAAGAGCTGTTCCTGAGGTGCGTCACCGCTGTGTGCGTGCAGTGTGCCTGATCTCTTGAGCAGCAAACTAAAGGGCCGAGTTTTCAAATAATTTTTCAATTATACTTGGCCAATTTTCAGAGCAGCTGGAGGCTGCAGATCAGCCTGCACTTAGAGGTGTGTGTGCTCATCAGCATGGCTAGCACAGATCATCGTGCTGGAAAATGCTCTTGGCCAAAGTAAAAGCAAAGAGAGTTCTTAGTTTTTCATATGTGAAAGGTACACTTAAGGAAGGATGGTAACAAAATTACTGCCAATTCAGTTCCAGGCTCTGCAAGATAGTTGAAGACTATAGCCAGAGAGTTCTATTTTTTTCCACTTGTGGAGCCTGATGTATCGCTAACCTACATCACAGTTTTTACTGTGAAGCTGAAAACCTTTAGTAAGTAAGTGCAATTCCCATACAAACTAAGAAAGCAGGACTGGGGGCAGATCAAGAGGCATGGGATCTTTGTTCCCAGCCGAGCACACAGACCTGGATTACAAGTCACGTGTGACATCTTTCGTTCCCTTTGATACTGTGTGGGCAAAGTGGAATTATATCTGCTTTTGCCTCTCAGCTGCTCTTGGGGGTTTTTTTTTGAGACTGTGGATCTGTTAAAAAATGACTATGCCTACTGTGTGGCGCTGCCTTAAGGGTGCCATGGGCAGCTTATGAAGGGTTCAAAGGCCTGTTAGTAGTCACCCTTCTACACTGTCTTCGACAGTGTAATTGGAAATATGCAATATTAGCAAACCATTAATATTAATAAATTTAAAGTGATATGTTAGAAAACTCTGCAGGTGATTAGGTGGACTTGAAGACAAGAAAAGTAGACTACTGCTTTTTCTAATAAAAATGTTATCATCTGTCCTTTTTCCATCTTGCCCAAGGTACTTGATGTTGGATTGCAGGCATACCCCTATCCCCCAGAAGAGGCTGAAGATGGCACACATCCACCAATAGAGATAACCCTTAGGCTTTCCGACAATGATGTGATGTATTTTGAGGATCCTGTGATAGCCCGATGGGATCCTGCAGGTACAAACTTAAATTTATTTTAAGTTTGAATAATGGAATTAATATCTGAGTTCGTTTCCAAAGCTGTAAAGATAACAGCTAATTCAGAGCCCAGAAATAATTTGGGGACTTCATTCATTTGGGGTTGGGGTTTTTTTTGGTTCTGTTTTGCTTCTGCATCATATCTAATAATGGACTGCTTGTTGAGGCATTTTAGTGTAGCTTTTTAATATGAATGGAAAAAATACACACCATTTAATGGACATTAGTACCACATATACCACAAATCAAGTTTTGCTAGGGTAAAGCCATATAAAGTCCACTTTGAGCCAAATTAGCTCCTAACTACATGTATTAATTAGTATTAAGTCAAAATATAAAAATTACATGTTAAAAATCAAATGTGATATTCTAGTTATTGGATAAATACAACAAACCTCTGACTTTACATTCATGAAAGAGAGTAGAACCTATTAAAAAAGTTTGATAGTTGAAGTTACTTTTGAAAATGAGCTTGTGGACTGCTATATAGCAAGTGAGAAATGACAGTGACATTAATATTTGTGTTTCTTTTGAGATTAAGGAGAAGCTTCTCCTTAGTCAAAATTAGCCCAATCTTGTACTTAAAGACAATTAAAATGAGGGAAGTTTTGGCCTTAAATTAATTCTCTTTATTTTGTGCCTGGTATTTTTATCTTAACTGTGAATAGTTGTTAATCTAGGATGCCTTTGCTAACTAATTCTTCCCCAGCATGTGTCACAAGCAGAAGCTTTAAATATACATCTGTGTATTTTTGCATCCCTTTTGTAAAGGTCAACAGTGGAGAACTGATGGCATCAGCAATGTAGTGTATGAGAGACAAGCCAAGAGTATCACCTTTGAGATGCGTGCCTTTTATACAATAGCACTTCTCCAGGATGCTCATCTCAACATGCCATATCAGGCGTGGGAATTGCGACCTACAGGCATGGATGAAGCACTACTTATAGTTACTACAGTCTTTGCAACGATTCAGATACAAATTAAGGTACTGTAAATAATTTTTTCTTATAAAACATTTTCAGATGTTTTTAAAAAATACAGAATTATTACAATGTCCTTTATTAAGAATGTGGGATGCTTTCACAAGAGCAATTTGAATTACACTCCGCACTGGTGAAAATGAGGGAGAATCTCTTCCTTTCTAAGCCCTGTAAGGAAGAGTACTGATGATTTAATTTCAGTTGTTTTCTGTGAACTGGTCAGAGGCTTTCTTCTGTGTGATTGTTCTCCAGCGTTCCAGTAGGTGCTTTGATATTGATTCTACTACCTTGCTGAATTCAAAACTGTTTCACCAGCTAGAGATTTAAGGATTGTTCCTCTCTCCTACACCAAGAGAAATAAAAGCATTTCAAGCAACCTGCTACTAGTGCTGCTTGTTCCTTCTAAAGGTTTAAGTTATGCATGGTCATCCATATGCTTATTGCCATATAAAGCAGTTCAGTAACAGACATGATTTTCAGAGAGTCAGTACAAGCATAAGCATGGGCCAGTAGACCAGGTGTCATTTCTGAAATCCTACAGAAAAGTGGCTTTCTTCAAGATATGTGAATGAAAGTTTACAGCCCAGAGTGGTAGATAATGTATGCAATATCCAGAATAGCAAAGATACTAATACTTAACACCTGAAGCAGAAAATAGCTTTCATGACCAGTAAGTTGCTTTCCCTGGTTTGTACAACAGGGTAATCAGTGTATGTTGTCTTCAGTAGTGGTGGAAGAGAAGGATGTGCTTTCCCATGTCACAGGAAAATGGATAAGTCCAGTTGACCTAAGAGCAGTTTTGAAAAAAGCTGGCGTGAATATTTTCCCAGGAGCATATTCTCACAAATATGTCTCTGTGAACAAGAAGGTAAGTGCAAGAGTGAATGGCTTTCCTGTTTTTTTTTCCACCTATTTTTCACTTAGGTAACATTTTCCTATATGAAGATCTGTTGTGTAGACTCAAGGGGGCAAGCATACACCTGTCCTGCCAGCTTAGCCAGGGGATTCTAGTTAAAGCAAGCTTTTTCTTACATTTGTATAACACAGGGCATTAGACTGATATATATATTTCTTCTAACCTGTACTTTTGCATTACAGGCTCCCCTAGCAGAAGTTAGGGCCTATCAACAGATGGCACTGGTTGCATCTGCTTTTGCTTTTGCCTGGAGCAAGTGGAATCTAGAAGCAGGTCAAGAGCAAGTAGTGTTCAAGGTTTGTGGATTTAGACTAAACTTCTAGAGAAAACCAGCATACAACTCTATCAGAGTTAAAGGGACAGAAACAATTAACTTACTTATACAAGTTATGTTTATCTCAAACATTGTCTTCAACCCCTGCCTACTCCCTTACTAAGATTTGGGGTTGACTACATAGCAGCTTTCAGTGTGGGTCAGTAAAACTTCAGAGCCTGCTTCTTCACAGCTCATGCATTGGTGAGATCTCTAATAGGACACACATCTCAGTAACAAAGACACTTGTAATGTGCTAGGATGTATAACTAATAGGTCAGCTCATGAGGCTTTAGCCAAAGCTGGGATGATAGAGTGGGATGCTGATTTTCACAGTGTCCTACTATAGGGTTCCTCCAACTAGCACTCTGATCTGCCAGTTTTATAATTAATATCTGGAAATTTCTTCTTGTCCATAGTGGATTTCATTTGTTCCATACTGTAAATGAGGGAATAAGCAACTTAAGTGTTGATTTGTTTCCATCTGTGAACTCAAACACATGTGGTTAAAACTTCTCCCAGACAGACAGAAAAATACTCCCAGCTGTGGTTGTAGATACAGAACATACCATACTGTTGAAATCTTGAACAGCTCTCCCAGTCTGAGTTAAATGCATGCTACATACAAATATTTAGCCTAATACTTAATCCCAGGAGCAAGAACTAAAACAAATGATGCCTACTGCACCTAGCTACTCTTTCCCCAGGAGTCGGGAGCAGCAGCTGGAGTGGCTAACTAAACCTTGCATTTTACAGAGGCAAACTAGATGAAAGATTTTGGTGTTGATATGGTACCGGGTACATAGTGTCTTAGGCACAGAGAGCTAATATTATTTTAGGGGTTCAAAGTAGTTTTGTTTCTGTATTAGACTCATGAGTATACTAGAATTTAGAATTTCATACTAGAATGAACTTGAACTTACACACTGTCAGTCATGGGCTTCATCTTACAGCACGTTTTTTTCTGCAACAGGTAAGTGAGCATCTTAAAGCAGATTCTGTCAAAGACTGGTCTCTTTATATGTTTAATGGTCAGAAAGCACAAAAGCTCAAGATCACTGAAACCAGTGAAGCTTTTTCAGAAGAGCTAGAAGATTATTCTGAATTTCACTCTACACTCTACCATATGCTTAAGGACTTTGCCAGCAAAGAAGCAATTGATAAAGTAGAAAGAGCTAGCTTCCTGTTTACTGATGTTGTATATCAGCTACTCCTTGCTACAAGAGTTTTAACATACTCTTAAATACTGCATGCTTTCCTTTAAAACTTTATTATCAAAAGATTTCAATAAAGTTACATTTCAAGTCTTGAACCCTTTTTTACTCAAATCACTAGAACAGCTTCAGTGACTAAAATGCAAACATTTTATTTCTGTTAAAGCAAAATAAGTTCTTTATCCTCTTGTGGCTAGACCACTTAGTCATATTTATTGTTAGCTATGTTCAAAATTACTGTTTTATGGTAAACCTGAACAGAACTGAGACACTTTTATGTACTTGTAAAGATGACTTTTGTCAGAATGAGAAGAAAAAAAAAATTCTCAATTTCAAGTCATGCTTTAAAAAAAAAAAAAAGAAAAAAATCATCTCCCAAAAAACACCCACAACCCAACAAAACAAACCCAAACATATAACCTTAAATATACTATTCCAGCTCCTCATACTGCCATCCAGAACTTGGAAGTATAACTACAAAAGTCAGAACCTTTGTTATACTGGGGGTGGTCCGTTGTGTTGAAGTCCTGTATATGGCCACAACAGTTGCTGTAGTGAAGTCCAGGAGTCCCCAGTTCCTACAGGTGCTGCATCTGCTGGTCTTTGAAGAGACAGCCCGGTGATGAAGCTTGTAAGAGCAGCAAGCAGTACAAGGATGGAAACGGAAACCCAGAGAGTTTTGTTAGCATTGGAAAAGGAAGCCTTGAAATGGGATACCCACGATGATATTAAATTGTACCTGCACAGAAGAGCAAGGCATAAGAGTGGTTCAGTTTTTCTTCAAAACTTGGAAGCCATCTTCCCACCCCAAAAACCCCTAAAGCAAACCAGACCCCACAAACAAACATACAGATCCTTCACTACCAAAAGCGACAAGGTTGTTACTGTATGGGAGCTGTGTACAGTGGTAGCTTATGTTTTGGGTTTAAAATGCAGACTTTAGTAAGCAAGTTCTTGCTAAGCTATTTAGGTGACTGACCCAACTTGTAAAGTCCACCCATGCTCTCTGTACCACACACGGTTCCTGAAGAGGATTCACAAAGGTGCCTTGCAGATAATCAAGAAATCTTGCTTGTAGAAAGCACTGAAAGTGTAGGGCTTTTGTTTTCTAGGGCTTTGGTTCCTTCCTTGAGGTTAGAGAGAAGTCGTACCCTCACTGGTTATCCAAATCCTAGACCTCTCATGACATTGGGTACCTCCATCCTTTATCAAGCAATAGAAAAGAAAATCATATTTGTTCCTGCTGTCTTCTCACTTTTATATGCTAGCATAATTGTTTTGTCTCCCCTTGATCAGGAACACTCACAGGGGAGGCTTAGCATTGTATATTTGTACGGAATAAACAGTTTCTCTGCAGAGACAGCAGACCTCCTTTCCTGTAAGGCAGGGGCTTCCAGGGGATACTTGTTTAGGACAGCACTCTCTTTCTTGATTTAAGATATTCAGAGAAATTAGCTGCAATAGCCTGGAGTTAGGCTTGATAACTACTTGTGCCTCAGTGTGTGCCAAAGCTGGTGGTAAGTTTTGCACAGGCCTCAACTCCTTGATCATTTTTACAAAAGTACATGCTAGCATGACCTAGTAGCCTAGATATAACAGCTGTCACAGAGCAACCAAAAGAGGTGGGATCATAGCATGAGGCTCCTCTTTCCCTCACCATTTAGGATGGATAATGAATCCCTAGGGGGCAAGTCTCTGGCACCCGAGATCACTCATTCCCAGTTGCTTTGTTTAAGAAATGGGCATTAACAACCAAACCAAAGCTACAGCTTTGCTTCTTCTTCCCCTGTCCACCACCCAAACATTGCTTTACTTCACGATGATGTGAGAAAACTTACGCTGATTCTAGGTTCCATTTTGACAAATATTTTCCTTTTTCAGAGACACTCTCCTTCCTGGATGGTGGTTCTTGTACTTCAGCAGGTGATTCTGATGGCTCATTTCTGTAAGCAAACATCAACAGTTCCAAAGCTTTTCCATCAAGCATTCAGTTTGACAGAGCTTGACTTTAGCTTGAAGCTTACTTAAAGTAGCTTGACTTTATAGCCCTGATCAGGCAATGGACATCTGAGAGTTCATTAAAAATAAGCCAACCAACCCTGCACACACACCTTGAAGGAGGTTGCTGTTGAACTTACTTTGTTTCAGAATGTTCATCTTCGTACTCTGCCCAGGAATACGTGCTAATGAACCGCTGTAGTGAAGGACGCTTCTCATTTTGCTTTGCTCCTAGTCGCCCCCTGTCATATTTAAAAAAAAAAATTTGTCTTAATTTCCACATCAGATATATAGCAGGAAATTAGAAATTCAACAGCAGCCTACTCATTTGAGTAGGCCTTAGATAAATAAGATTTGAAATTAAAGATTTTTTTTTTAAACCAAATCCATCCATACCAGCTGCCTAATTTTCATATTCTAGTTCTAATGCAAAACAGTCAAGGTAATTAAAAAAAAAAAAAAAGCTGTAACATTTAGACACAAAGGCTCATTTACCTATTGAAGCATGTAAAATTAACGTGAAAGATGCAGCCTAAATGTTGTTACACCTCAAGATGCTCTACAAGCTGCTTAATACAGGCACAGTTTGAGTTGAAAGTTTAACCCTATTCAAAGACAAGGCCAGGTAACTTTACCAGCTGCTTGATCTCCTGTTGAATTTATCACTCCGTTCATCTCCATCGGGTTCATGGAGTTGGGCCTAGAGAAGAAGTTTGACACTTACTGCATTGGCATTTTCATGCTTCAGCCCAGCCAGTTTTGAGAAGGTAAAGCACCTCACCATCTGGGAACCCTTACTTACCAGTGGCAACCCAATACCTGCACTTCCAGCACTTCTAGGCAATGTTGCAATGCTAACTCTTCGTAGGGATGATGATGGCTACACAAATAAGACGTATTACTGACTCTATCAAGGAATGACTGGATTACTCACTGATCACATAAAATACCATCTGTTTTTATACAAACTATAAAAAAAATAGATGTTGCTACTTAGCTTGAAGTCATGCACAGAAAAGAATCAAATCACGTTCTTCAAAGCAGTATCTTTCCACATTAACTGCTTCCCCCTCCCCAGGCACCTGAAGTGAGGCTGGCTATACAGCTTCCAGCAAAATACCAAAACTGAATGTGTCTAAATTCCCATAATGGTGCTCACAGGAATTCCTATAGTCAATTGCTCCCATCTATTTTTTTTTTTTCTTTCCATGCTAAATCTTTCTTCTGTAACCCCAATGAGAGAACAACACATGAACAATATTTCTTAACCACTGCATGACAGCACAGCCATTTCAGCTTCTGTGAACGCTTCATTTTCTAAGAGGGACTACATGCAGTTCCCTTAGGTTGGGGGGGTGTAGGGGTGATTGAACATATATATCCTCATGTTTGATGACATCAGCCCATATTTGAGACAGAAAACCAGCAAGTCAAGCATGTAGCAGAGCACCAGCAAATGACAAAGCAAAGAAAAACACAGAACACACAGACTTAAAAATGCACTTGAAGTTTCATGTTAGGCTGTAAGGGCCATTACCTTAAAGTTAAAAGAATTTGGTAGCTTTTTATTCGTAGATTCATCTGTGAAGAGACAAACAGAAAAGCTTACAGGAATGCCTTGAGCTTTATTTGCAACTAAAGGTCTGACTTTTTGCAGTATCTGTTTAAGCAAAGAGTGTATCAGAGTACTCTTGGAAAGCAGAAATGAGATTTCAGGAAAGAGCTTTCTATTTCATTAGATAAGTTCATAATATTCACACATTATACATGCTCTAGAAGCATCAATTTCTGTTGCTATCATTAAATGTATTCTTCTAATATCAAGGCAGTGTCCTATTACAGGACAATCTTTTACAGTCAGGAAGGAATAGCCTGCGATTCAGAAGGCTCCTGTGAGGATTTTCCTGGTGTGTAAGACTGACCTTTCTGCTTTTGAAGTACATGCTGTATTTTTCAGAAGAATTTAATACTTCTCTGACAAAGCCACAAGTGCACAGTGCCATCTGAAAAATGTGACCACTGTACCATCTGCTTAGAGGGGGAAATTCAGAGCACCTGCACTTACAGAGTCTGTAATTTGTATTTAGAAAAGAGCACGAAGTTCTGTAGAGAGCAGTCAAAGCTCAGCTACCTAGAAATAGCTACTGGCAATGCTCCAGTGTGAGTGAGCACCCAAATTTACTGCTCACAAGGAATAAGATTATCCCACCACATGCAGCACACTTTTCTAAAAGCCAGAACATTACTGCATACTTTCAATGTTGCCCCCCACCCCGACATTCATGACAGTTTACATACAAGTCCAATTTTTGAGGGTTGTTTCTAATACTGCTAGTAAATTGCTATTTTTTCCTTGATTTTTAGGAAAGGAAATAAAAGAGTCATATAACCCCTCCACCTAACATGTTAAGCTTCAACTAGATAAGGGTCTATCTGGCAGGTGCTAGAAAGAGGAAAGACAAAGCAGCTTTTCTTGGTTACCTCGATCTCCAAGAGTATTAAATGATCTCTCATTCTGGAGCAGGACCTGTTTCAGCTCCTCAAGTTCTGCATGTTCTTTCGCGTACATGCGCTTCAGGTTTTCCACATGTTGAATCATTACCTCCACAGCCTTGCTGACACGGCTTTCCTAACAGAGCAAGTGGAACAGCAGTAGGAAAAGAAGCAGCTATTTGAGCTGCATCATGTTTAGAATTTAAGCCTTCCCACCGCCCTTAGCCATCTACTCTCATCTTGTAGCACCATGATGCAACATCCTCTCATTTCGTCCACCCTTTCACAGTCTCACTACAGCCCATCTCCCAGCACATGCCCAAGTTACACAGGTCTCATTTTTCCAGCGATAACTCTCACCCCCAAATAAATTGGTCTTCATTTTCTGAGCCCTTACAACTCCTCCTCATCTTTCTCTGATCTACAGTCTCAGCTGCCACCACGCATTTGCTAGTATTGCCAAGTCATATTTTCATGCTGTTCTTTGGCATTATACACAATTACACATAACATTTGAGCAGGTCTTTGTAAATTTCCATAGATCTAGCTTATTAGCTGCCTTTTCCATAAGGCGCTGAAATACCATTTAGAGCATCAAGACTACTGTTCCCACAGTGCATTCTTGTGCTCTCTACTGTATGGATCCCTCTGCTGCAAATTTTTTTATTTTTGTTTGTTTGCATTTTGTTTTAAATCAGGACCATATTTCTGTTGTGTGTTTTGCACAATGCTAGTGCAATGTAGCTGCTCTCAGTGTCTGGCATTCCTTACAACAATACAAACAGTGATCTGAGAAGAGAAAGCCAGGACTGAGCTGTACTGGTCAGTCTGCATTATGTACATGAGGTTCTCAAATCTAATTCTGGAATCAGCAGTCTAGTAAACAGATACTGCTATCCCTTTTACATCTAGAAGCTTTTAACTTTGTACAAAATACATTTACATGGAAACAGTTACCTGATTAATAGCCCCCAACATCTCTGCTCTACTGGCGACTCGGGCTGCATACTGGCTAAGGAACTGCAAGCTTTTCTGCAGCTTCTTAATAATCTCCTGCGCTTGGTTATCTTCTTCACACAAAGGAACTAAAGCCTAAGAGGCATATTGATAAGAAAACCAGTGTGAGCTATTAGTAGAGAGAGGAGGGTGAACCCAACTGATGACAGTGAGGAGTTGTGTTCAGGCCCACAAGTCACATCCAACATCCTCGGTCAGTGTAACTTGGACGCAGACCTCCAGCGGGCAGAGACTTCAGTTTACCTAGCATAAAATCAGCTGGAGACAGGGGTTCTTGCCCAGCACATGTGCAATAGAAAATTTCCCCACTGCCTGAGCACACAGTACACTCAGATGAAGGCTACCCCTCAAATGCAAAGTCTCTCTCATATTTCGAGCGCATCACTTAAGAACTTCGTTCAGATTTGCTTATAACATATTACACACACACACACAAAAAAAGCCATATTAAGACAGACACTTTCACAATCATTCATCCCATCCACCCTACCAGCCTTGGCCAATACTAACCTCTAACATCTTTAGTGCATTTGTAATCTCCTTTTTCAAATTTTCTTCAGCCAAGTCTCGGGACCTTTCTTCAAGCCTCACTCTCTTGTCCAAGGTAAACAAGTCACATTTAAAACCTAAAGACAACCTCAGAAATTCAGCCTGTTGTGGGAAAGGAAAAGATTTCAGAATAATCCAAGTGATGCAGAAGCTTTTAAAGTAGATTTGGATACTGACATGACATTTGGGATTATATGCCACGAACAAAGTTACAGGAGAGATACAGACAAGAAAGCAAACATGGCCCACTTCCACAAAGCCCATATTCCCATCTGTAGTGATGGGGAAAATAATTTGCAGCCAGAATAGGCGATATCCTGGCAGCACACAGAGTGCCATCTGTGTCTTTTGACAAAACTGTCTTAAATCAGCACATTCTGCCTGGGAGGAGGTCACAGCTAAGCTCCTTCAAGCTTGCAAACAAATGTTTCAGTAGCGAGAAATCTTTTGTTCAGTTTTACAGATATCCACCTTCTCCCATCCCATCCCTTCCAAATTTTCTATTGGGCTTGGAAAGACAGATTTCAGAAGCCAATTTATAGAAATACATCCAACTTTAAGCTACTCAGCACCACTGTTTTATATAGGACAAGATATTAATCAGGGCTTATCGACAAGATCTTCCTGTTGTTTGAGATACTTAAGGATACAAGCAGTTCAGCCTTACCTCCACTTCTTTCTCATTAGGAGAGTCACTGTAGGATAAGAAAAAGCAATCATGTAACAGACTGCAGCTTTAAATTCATACCTGCAGGTGATCATTGAAAGTCAAAACACTTACAGCTCATTTTGCTTTGTTTTATCTGCTTTAATGCCACCTGCAGTAGGTGAACTCCCTGAGAAGAGAGGAAAAAAAAAGTTCTCAGGCAAAAGTGAAAACACAGCCCCCCCAAAACAGCCTGTCTTTTAAGTCAGCCTGTCTTTAACAGTCTTTTAAGCTCCAGCAGAAGCCACTAATAAAGACTTCCAGTGTTAAGCCTTCACCACTAAAACCAATTTGTGTACCTCAGAGTAACATTAGGGTTAGCGTCAGTAAGACAGCACAGAACCGTCACTTGTACAAAGCCCCAAGAGTTAGTTGTTTAGTTGGCTTCACCTGGTATTTAATTAGTACAGGAATGATTAAATATAGGTTTTGGGTTAAGTCCCCAGCCTGTAGGTTCAGGATGTTACATGATTTACTACATCACTAGCTTTTCGTGAACTCCAAAGGCAAAAGGTGAGGTGATTAGAAGAGCAGAGATGTCTAAGCACAGTTCAGTAGAAACATCACCCTGCCTATCTATAGCCTATTCCCCCAAACTCTAGCTGGCACAAAGGATGTTGCTTTACAAATACAAGGGGAGGGCAGGCACACCAGAACTGTTTCAAATATTCCAACTCTTTTGCAACTTGTAAGAAATTTTCCCTCCTGTCTAGAGGAAGGTGGAGCTGGTTAAATCAGTATCTGTAGAAATCAGAGAAGCAGGTTTTGCATGATAATGTTTTCCTTCTCTCCACTGTTAATGCATTTTGATCTTTAACTGCAGCTACTATTCCTTGAAACAAAACCCCCTCATAATAACTGGTGTGGGGCAGGCAGCTCTCTGCACATCTTTACACAGCCCTTGACACAGGTGACCAAGGCACGTCCTCCTGTGAGTTACACGGATGTGTTCAGCAAAAAACCTCTTACCTTTCCTACCGGGAACCACAGCTGGTGTGTCCTCACTCTGCTCTTTATTACTTTTCTTTTCCTGGTCCACCTCCTAAAGGCATATCAGAGAGGAGTTACAGCAAGGGAGCAGCCACAACACCACTGGAGGGGCCTGTGCCCTCCGGCAGGATTTTTCTTTGTCACTGCTCAGCCAAACCAGTTCTATGTTTCCCTGTCACTAGGACTCTTACCGGATCTTGCTTTAAAACATTTCGAAATGTGGTTTTGTGTTCTTCCATTACGGGGCAGAATTCCTTCTTGGTGAGATCTGCTCCTGGGGAGAAACATTCCCAAAGTCAAATATAATGACAAAACCAAGACAAGACTGCAATACCCAGCATACTAGCCATGGACCAACAGGGCTAAAAAATTGCAGTAAATGCCAGGAGAGGGCATTAAGAAGGAGAGGCAGCCACAAAGAACACTATAGAGACATAAAGGAAGAAGTGTGATGATAATTTTATTTGGCTTGGAAAAAAATTCCAATAAGAAGTGTTACGTGTCTACAAGTGAGAATATTACTTCTGGTTGTAGTTGCTCTAGTAGAAGTTGTAAGAGTTACAGTAATATTCCCTTGGATAAATGAATTGCATTATTTTGCTATCAGCACAGGAGGTTTTGGGGGTTTTTTGCTATTTAAAGAGACAGTTTATAATTAATTTTTATTTGTAATTCTATAAGCACAGGAATATGTAAAAAAAAAAATCCCATGCACAGACTTAACACGAGAAGCAATGAGTATTTGCAATTCTCTTCTTTCATGTTACAGAATATAAGATGAAGTCAAGAAATAGATGTTCCTCTGTTACAGAGAGGCTTGAGCACAACCAGGTCATGAACTGCATACACTTGTGGTATTTCAGGTGTCCATAAGCTTCAGACATAGTCTGCCACTTGGACTGTCCTTTGTGCCTAAAAACTGAACTAGCAGGGTGCTGATAGAGCCAGCAAAATAATTTTTTCCCAAAAGATGAGTGGTGATGAACAACTAATAAGTTCAGGAACCGATGAGGCCAGTTCAAATGCAACACAAACTTTCAAGTGCTGCAATTTAGAAGAGCTTTAAAGCAAGCAAAAATAACCTCCAGGAAGATTTTAAAAAGGAAAATATTTAAGAAACTGAAGAAAGTCCGAGTCACCTAATTTCTTGTGTAGCAGTAACTCTTATACCTTTTAGAACATCTAGATTTTTTTTTTTCCCTGTTCTGTTTACATAGTCATACACACACACACAGATGCAAGCCAAAGAAACGGCACAGGAAAAAAACAAAAACGCAGTGTTTGAAGTGCTTTCTCTTTTCAGACTTCACATGAACAACCACCTCTGCTTAGCACTCCCTTTTGTCCCTACTGATGCTTGTAGCAGCCCTACATATCTGACCTGGCTGCCAAGCACCTTTACAAGACATTGTGTGGTACTAGCAGAAATCACAAGCGGAGATTCAACAGTGTCCCTGTTCTAATACTAGAAACACTTTCTATTCAGAGATGTACAACAGGCAGCAGGAGTCTCAGACTTTAAAGCTCTTTGGACTCTTTCTGATCTGTTTTACATATCTGTTTCCTCCTTGCTAAAGGCACCTAGACCACATATGAAAATTAATAGTAGAGGCAGACTAGTAGAAAGAAAGTATGTTTAAGTGAGGGGACTGAATTAGATTTCAGGAAGATAGTACTAAAGAAAGAAACGAAACCAAACAGGAAGTGACGACAGAAAGTCTTATGTTTAGGTAAATGTTAAAAAATAGTTACAAAGAAGCATGCACACATATTCTGTGCTGGTTATTCAGATCAGTTTTTTAAAAAATATTTTAAATACACTGTGTACATGTACTTCAGTTTTGTTTTGCTTTTAGTTTTTCAGTAGAAGAAACACCATCAGATCTAGTAAGAATAATTCTTATGGGTGTTTATGGCTATAGCAAAAAACAGAACCATACGCAAAGGCCTCTATCCTCATCCCTCCTCTTGACCCATCCCAGTTTCTTGTGTGCTGAGCATCAGTTTTAAAAGCGAGGAAAGTGTTCTTTTGTCTAGCTGTGTCACTAAGATTTTTAAAGGGATGAAAACATTCTCTCTCCTCTCAAAATTGCCTGGGGTTTAGTACCCACCCAATATTTTGCCAGCTGAGCATGCATCAGTATTTCACCAAGTTATTCCATGTTTACTTCTTGCAGTGCTGTTCTCTACTGGTAAGTAGGTAAAGCCTTATTCCTACTCAGAGTTTCAGGGAGGGTTGAGAGCACTCGCAGGCAAAAGCATGTACAACAACAGAAAATCACAAGTTGTCCTCAAGTTATTTTTCTTAGTCAGCTTCCTCACTTCAAAGATGTGCTGGAAACAAGCTCTTTCCTCACTGTGCAAGTGCCAGTGTGCTGCAGCAGTTACTGTACCTGATACAGGACCAGCTGGATCCTTATCCTTGTTTTTCTCCATTGCTACAGAAGTTGGCACATCTTCCTCTCTTTCACGTGAGGACTTGGGTGATTTTTCCTCCGTAACAAGGCAGCCTACAAATATACCAGGCAACAGATGACAGAGCTCTTACTGTTCAGTAAGTGTGCAGAATTGAGCATATCGATTTCCAACACTTTCAGTGCAAAAAGTTCATACATCTGTGCCCCAGATTAAGCGCTTACCCGTCGCTGATGCAGTGCTTTCCACAGAGGATGTAGGAATTTCTTGCGGTGATGTTAAGGGATCACTGCCAAAACAAAATTCTTTCAGATACTCATCCATATTACACAATCTTGATAAAGGTTTTTACAAGCTTGCAAAAAACCCGACCTGAATGGGATCAGACTGGCTGGTAGCGTTGGCTCTCCACTGTCAATCTTAATGGAAAGAGAGAAGAGTTAGTATCAGGGAAACAGTTGCTGTGCAAGTAGAAAATTTGTATGTCAAGTTTTTAATAATTCCTCCAGCTGTACCTAAATTATTTCAGCAGTGAAGAACTTGATGGTAAGCCCATGCAGATTCATCTGCTAGTCTAAAGCCATCCATACATAAAGTATGTAGTTTAGCATGTTATCATCATTAGGAATGATAACTATGTTTCTGCAGAAATCTTATCTCAGGAATATCATACTTAGAGATGTATTTTGGTTCCTCACTTCATGTATTGCTTTTAACACACATTTTCAAATGACCAACACATGTGTTACCACACCATTGTCCTATCTTAATGCTGTGCATCAAGATATATCAATTTTCAAGGTCTCGACCTCAAACCCTACAAGTGAGTTACACAGATCTTCACTTGGCTATAGCCATCAGACTTGTTTAGGTAAATAAAAGCATTACTATTAACAGCTCGACTGAGCAGATGATCCAGAATACAGAAAATCTGTTGTGTTGTACATTTTAGTGTCTGTCTTTGAATGACACTAGTTTTCAATAGTATATATAACAATTACCTAGCCATTTCAGTAGGCTTCAGGCCTCCTCCAGGACAGTATGCAAACAGCAGAGAGGAATTAAGCAGTTAAAGGCTGGTACATAGTTTTGCTCATGTTGCTTTAACCACTAGAGTGCTGTTCCGGACCTGAGTCTTATGTCACAGACAAAAACAACGTCCTCTTAAGTCTTTTAATATGGCAAGGGAGATACTGAATGGAAAATATCCCTCTTCCTCATTTCACCCTGGATAACTCCAGCTTGCTTATCCAATTGATAGATTGGTCTCTCTTTATGGGTGAAAATACAGGGTGAAACAGAGGTTTAAAGGGTTAAGTCAGTAATGACTTGTGATGAACTCCACCCATGGCTGAAGAGGAGTGCTGAATAGAAAAAAACCCCAAAAACCAAACAAAAAAAACCCCAAACCAAAACCCCAATGAAAAACCCCAAACCAAAAAAACCCAAGCAGAGAAGGTATGAAGTTAGCCAGCTTTGGGTAGCTCCCTACATATCAAGTGTCCAAGAGCACTACTGAAGTCAGGGGGGGAGGGGGTGCGACAACAGAAAAACCATATGAGCAAGTGATCGCCCATGTTCTGGTATCTTCCCTACTCCCTCGAACCTCTTCAAAGGACCCGGGAAACCCAGCAAAGTAGAAAAGGAGGTGACCAAGGCCCCCAGTCACTTCTGAGAGCAACCAACTGCTCCCAGCATCAGTAAGTGCCTTCTCTCTCCTCCCTGCTCGCCCACCCATCGGAGCTCGACTGCACTCGCAGAGCCTTGCCCCAGCCAGCTGGATGTTTCCTCTAATGCAAATCCAGGCTATTTTTATTCTTATTTGAATTCTCTATCAAGCTTAAGGAAGTACAGCATTGTGTTTGCCTTGTTCAGGCCATTAAGTCTACAGGAGTATTGGGGAAGGAGAAGGTGAAAATGAATAGCATGTTGGAATGAAAACAAAAAAAATCCAAAGGGCTTTTAAAACAAACATACGCACACCTCCCACCACCCAAACAAAAAAAACCCTTGCAACACCTGGAACTGACTAAAGTGATACATTATTCTACATGCCCTTCCCTCCCCAGGTAATCACATGGTCAGTGGTTTTTGTTTCCAGTGAAGGAAAATCCTCAATTCAGTTTTTAAAACCCCATACTGACTATTAGGATTGTGAGCTCCCCTGGATTGCACAGGGTATACTTAAAGAGAAACAACAACAAAACCCCTTGCATTCTAGATTTCCTAATAAAATCTGTTCGTACAGGGCATTAGAGAATGGTGGTTCTTCCTAGTAAAAGGATTGTGTCAGAGAAGATCCTGCAGTACAACCCTAACCACTTTTTCCTCCTCCATCCCTTCGATTAGCATAATAACACAAGGATATCATAAGACAAATTCTGGCCACAGTCTTGTATAACTCCTCCCAAACGAGCAATAACATTTGGAATGCCTATCATCTGGTGTTTAGACTGTGATACAACTTTCACATTTATAAATGAAAACAAGTATAAAAAGCTCAGGCTTCATCTGGCTCCCACAAGATCTCCTTTAATAAATATCCCCTGAACTCGTACAGTGACAATGCTTTGACAAAATAATTTGAGTTACTTACATGCTGAAGGGCTTGATCTGCTCAAACATATCTGCAACCACAGTGTAATAAAAAAAACACCTAGGGAAACTTTTCCTATTAAACAAGGATATTCAAATTTTGCTGCACATCACAGTTTTTAGAACAGTTACTGGACACAGCCCATTTGCCTTTTCTCTGGGACAAGCTTTAACATTTTCATTTTCCCCCTCTAGAATACTCACATGGAAAGTTTATATATATAAAAAAGCAGCAAAATTGGAAAGTGACATTTCTGAATCCAGCTGCAGTTACAGAAAGCTCCAGAGCAATGAAGCACAGGCATTTCAGACAACTTTGCAAGGCTGTGATAGGACTGGATAAAGCAAGAGCACTTGAGATTATCCTCTTTAAGGTAGCTTAAGTAGTAACAGCACAAATCGAGTTCCTCACCTGCTTTACCGCAACTAAGCGGTGTGCTGAAACCAGAGGCAGTCCCCACCACTCTGTTTACCCTCACTGCACTTTCTGCCTTGATTTGCCACTACAACCAGACCACTGCTGCACTTGCAGGTACCATGCATCTGCTAGGGCAGGTCTGAGGTTGCCTGCTCATCAGTCTTGCAAAGGTTATTTCCAGGTTCACAGAAACCACTGACCAGTATTCTTCCATCATCATCACCACCACCATCAGCATTTGTAAAACTAACTAGAAGCCCTGTGTGGCAGGGCTGAGGTCTAGATTTCAGTAGTGAGTATTGCGACACTGAGCACAGAGCACAAGTAGGTGTGCTGAGCTGCAGCTCATCTTGCTGTCGCCATGAGAAGGCCAACCGACAGCTCAAGCTGTAGATGCAGGATTCAATACAGCAGTGAAGGCATAGCTGAGCACACCAGCTGAAGGAAAGTTTTCATACAGCAAAGATGTCGTTTTTCAGCTGTTACATGGCAGCTGTGGGAGAAAGTCAGCATTCACAACCAAAACATCTTGTGGCTTCTTACAGGTGGATAAAAAGAGCAAAATCACTCAGACCTCCCTGGCAGAACTGAGTATTACTACAGAAACAGCACTGTCTCAAGCCTTGAAAATATGTTCAAAATACTCCCCAGCTAAAAGCATGACCCAGATGCACATGAACATCAAGACATTTAGGTTTATAACTACAGTATTACACCTTGGACCAGTGCCAATTTATAGCTTCTGGATCTGGGCCTGAGTAAGGCACTAAATGCTTAAACCCATTCAAAACCACATCTCAGGCATCAGAGACAGCACTCACCTCAGTAAGTGAAGAGTCCGTCATTGTAATGGAAACAGGAAGGTCTGCATCAGTATAGTTAGCAGCAGAGCGTATTTTCCACCTGGCAATACACATTTTATTTGCATATTGCCCAAACAACAGTGAGCTACATTGCCCGTTTTCCTTAAGCACAACTGAAGTCACCACTATCTGTATAGTCAGACAGCTGGTGTCTCAGAGAAAGACAAATTCATCACTAACCACCAATCCCTCCCCCAAACAGCAAGAACCACCACCAGTCCTCCTCCCAGCCTCCTCCACATTGCACAATTCTACAGAAAACCAGTGGCAAAATCTTCAAGAGCTGCCGAGTCTTTTGCTGCAGACTGCCTGCCTCTGCATCTTCAGGAACATCCTTATCTTTTAAAATATTCACTGACAATAGCTAGCTTTCACAATCTTAAGCAGTTCAATCTTTATTTTAAAGATCTAAGGAGGCAGCTTGACAAGCAAAGACCTCAGAATTCCTGCTCTAAACTCTGGGGAAAAAAAAAAAAAAAGAAAAAAAAAAAGTAACTCCTCAAAGCCAATAGGCTTTTGGCTCCTAAACAGGAGTGTCAGTTGTGAGTTAAACACTGAAAATAGACACAAGAATACTTACATCATGCCTCAGTTCTCCAGCCATGAAATGGAAATGCCATCACTGTATTTGGCTGGTGGTCATACCAACAGTCTCAGTAAAAAGTTTTAATATTACTTGTGTGAATAGAAGCAAAATGTTACCCCATAGCACCATTAGCTGACCTCTGAGTGTCCAGTATTTCCTATAAAAGATGTCCTGCTGTTGAACAGCACGTGCTGGGGATAGAACTTTCCCTTGGAACCTGCTCAATCCTGTGGACTCTTCCACCCTTCACCCCAAAGAGGTTATTCTGCCATCTTACGTGCACCCTACTGACGTCACATCTGAAGCGGACGCGTGTTGCGGATCACGGGTTTCAAATGTGCAGCTGCCAGAGCTCCGTCTACAGGGCCGATCCCAGCTGCGTGCAGAGGAGCTATTTGGGCATGAGGTTTCCAAGGTCAGAGCATCTGTTAAGAGATACAAGCGTGAAGAGTGGCAGTCATTGGCAAAGTTGGGTTCAGTCACAGCAAGTTGCAAGAGCCCTCTGAGTTCGTCCACTGAAACGGCCTTTTCAGAGCAGCAGTGCTCTTATAAGAAGCATGTGCGGTCAAGCGACATCTTCTTCCATTTCCCCCAGTATGGCATAGAATTACATTTGAGCATTTTTTAGTTTGTGTGAGAAGAGACTCTGTGTTGTACCAGCTTGCTGCTGGAAGAAACACGTTGTCTGTAAAGTCCCAAATGCACTCTGCAGTTCTGTGGCATTGCAAAGCATATCAGTCAGTGGTTGCTTTTAATACTCGTAAGGCTTGAGAGTTGCAGGGAACTACAAACACCTTATGAATGCAGGAGAAATCAACAAATAAAATTGATTCTCAGTAGCTATGCTACCTGTTCAATTCTTTAAACCACAACTGACCTTGGCTCAGTAGCAAAGTAGCAGGACATGACGTGCTATCTCAGTGTGTGCCAGTCAGAGTGAATAGGAAGAACGTAACTCAAGGCCTCTTGACCTAGACTGGCAAGCATCTTGTCGGGAATATACCTGGATGTATGCTTTATACCAACAGTTCCTTAAGCTTTTGGGGATCCTATTTGGTTGACATACAGCCACCTTTTCAGGCCTTTCATTGCAAGCATTATAAACATGGTTCGGCCTCCTAGATTACATGCAGAAATAACCTAAAGCCAACAATAGATTTTCCACACTCTACCAGCACTTTTAGCACCATTGATACTGTTCTATCAACTCTTCCTATATTTCAGGAGAGAGACTGAAAAATGGCCAACACCACTGGCTCTTACCTAGCAGAGGCGTACTATGCCAGCGTGAAAAATCCAAGGGGAGTGTCCCGGGAAGTTCAGTGCACAAGGTGGGTCCTTCACTCCACAGTCGTTTAGAGCAATGGGTCTGCTAATTGAAAAATAGAAAGTGCTGCTATTGTTCAGTCACACTGAATACATCAATACCACCAACTTCCCCCACGCACGTACAGTTGCATCTGCATAATGTAATACTAAGTTATAAAAATACATCATATCTGTTGCTTTTTTGTCTAGAGAAGCTGACACCCTTAATGGGCAGAACAGATACAGGAAGAGGTAGAATAATTCAACTTTATATTTGCAACAGACATATTGGGCTAGGTCTGGAACTAGATACTACAAAAACCAGGCAAGACGAGCAGGACAGGAGAACCAAAAATACCACCCAAATAACGAACCAAACCCTGTGGAAAAAAACAAAACCAAACCAAAAAAACCCACAAACAAACAAAAAAAACAACCCCCAAACCCCCAACCCCCCCAAACCAAAAAGCAAATACACAACAAACACCGCACCCCCCCAGCCAAAACCAACCCTTTCAGCCCAGCCAAGCCAACTGGACAGCCTGAGGAGGAGAAGGTTTGCCCGGTGTCCAGCACCTGCTACACAGGCTGGGTTTCCGCAGCAGGAGCAGGAGGGCAGCTCCAGCTCAGCTGCACGGAGACAGAGCGCTGTGCCCCCCCCGCCCCTGAATGCACACTACTTGCTCTTTAGTGCTGAAGAGATGTCATCTGAAGATGGCTAGAGGAAACTTCTGAAGCAGCACTTAACGCAAGCAACATTAGGTTAAATGCAGCTAAGTGATGAAAAATGGAAAAGAAATCAGAAGATGTAGCCCCATCTTCAGCCTCTGATCCTTTGCAGAATGCAATTCATCAAATGCCTGTATTTTGTCACAGTGACTGTTCAGAAGCAATAGGAAACTGGTTTTGCAATAAAATTTTAAATATACTTTTGTATGTGTGTATTCATGTGCACGCATATACATAAATATGTATCTCAAATTATTTTTATTGAATGTTTAACTTTGCAAAGTTTCTCACAAGGAAAGTTATTTAATTCCTTCAGATCATGAAAAAAAATTAGGAACAAACAGAACTAGTGTCACATTTTAAACAGGCTCAGCAGTGGTCATAGCAAGCACACTTACCTTCCCTTTTAGTGGCTCGGCTAACGTGGGCAGCAGACTGTAGTCAGATTCTAACTCTGCACAGCACTGTTGCATTAGAGAAATAGTTCAAGGCAGGCAGACGTAGAAGAAAAAAAAAGGGAAAAAATAGAGAAGGAACACTACTACTGATTACAAACAAAATGGAATTTCATCTTTCTAATTGAACTATTTTCAGCTATCAGGAAAACTATGCAGTTGTTTCCCCTTGCTACTTTCAGCCTTTAATTCTGCAGACCTTTATGCACAAACACTAGTTTTGTTCGCATGCAGCTGGTCCACTGTTTTGATTATGCTCCTCTGATGCCCCTGTTACAGCCTAGGATACGTTTTAGGATTTTCTGTTTGTCTTTATAAATACCTTGTTATTCTATGTGAAATCCAGACCATTCAGACCCTGAGCTATAGTGTTCCTTGCTAGAGATGTTTGGGGGCGGGGGGAGCCTTCCCACAATGTCTCCCCCTCCACCCCCTTCCAAACTTGAAGAAAGTATTTTTATTCAAAGCAAAGCACACCAGAGTTATATAATTTTCAACGTATTTCCACAGAGGGGCACAAAGGTAATAACTGTTTCACTGCCTATTGCAATATCTGGATACTGAGAAATATTTTATTACAAGATTTTAAACATTTGTTTTCAAGACTGTCTGCAGAAGTGAGGGCTGATTGTGGAGGACAAATTACACCAATGCATCAGGGAAAGCTTCCCCCAGCCCCGTTTGATATGATCACCAACAATAGTTTACAGCAAAGAGCAACACCACACCTCTTAGATTCTAGCCCATTTTTTCCAGAAGGCTGAGGAAGGAAAATAACAACGTGCAGATCAGTACATACAGTTTACTGCCTCCACAGTTATGTACATATTAGAAAAGAAGAAATGAGATGCTGCCAAATTACTTGCAGTTCATCTCAGGTGTAGATGTCCTTCCACCAGACCACCTCCTGTGCAAGTTTACCTTTTCTTCTCCCTCCAAACAAGCATCATACCTGACAGAGCAATTCACAGAGTCGCCTTTGAAGCAGTTCCCATCTCAGTGCATTAGCAGTTACTATGAAGAGACATTTACAAGTCTTACAGGGTTCCTTATATAATTTGATAACAAGTAGTTGGATGTTATAGCGTCTTTAAACCTGACTACTGCCTATCACAAACCCATTGGACTTTGCTTTAGTCTAGTTCTAACAGGTTTTCACAGGAAAGAGAACTTTAAAAGTGCATTTTGTTTTGCGAGTTCCACCCTGCAGAAAACACTGGGCACTTTCTTCCCTGTGGTTACGTTTCCCCTTGCTATAAAGGGGAGGCAATGCTTGCCCACGTCGTCAGCGTTATGGTGCCACAATTCCCTCTGGAAATGGATGACTCCATTATGACTTGCTGGAAGAGAAGCATTTGTCCTTCCAATATGACATCCTGTACAGAAGTTTTAAAGTCAATGGGCTTTATGTTATACTTAGAAACCTTTGTTCAAGCTGGGTAATGCCAGGGCCTGCCTCTGGTGACTTCTACCTTGATATAAGTCTTCATAGCTTTTATACCACAGCTAATAACAGGGGAGGGGTATGAGATTTCACTAGCACTGCCACTTCAGTGCCTAAGCAAAAATTGAAGGCAGCTCAGCAGCTTCTTCAGCTTTTTCAATGGATGAGGGCTGTAGCAATTAGTGGCAAGGCATAATTAGACATCTGAAAGATGGAAGGACCTGTGCCAGGCTGACTTAAGTTGAGGAGCAGCTTCCTTGGCCAACAGGTTCCCTAATTTCTCACTTCCTACCACACAGGTAGGAGGCAGTAGGGGAATGGAGTGGGTAGGTGGATGGGGAGACACCCCAGCCCAGCCCTTCAATCAGAAGGACACTAGACCCGTCTGGCTTTCTTCAGGAACCAATATAAAGCGTCGTCCTCCCCCACTCCCATCCTTGTTTGTAAGTCCTGTTCTTCATAACACTTTGCAACTTCTCTACACATCTACCAGTTTATTTCTATTTATCTACGGAAAAAGAGACTTCTGCAAACTACCTGGAGTCATTTAAAGCCAAAGTCTTAGCCCTTTTCAAGGTGGTGGTGTTTTGGTTTATTTTTTTTGTGGGGGGGTGGGGGGGTGGGGGGGTGGTGTGTGTGTTGTTGTTGTTGTTTTTTGATTCTCTTTTTTTCGAGTCACAGTGGCACCAGTCTCTTCCACATGTCCAGGGATCTCTCTGCTTTCGTTTACTCTAGCTCACTTTGCAGAAGAACTGTATCTACTCATTGCTGGAAAATGACACACTATTTCCATTGTTATGCCCCTTGCAAAAAAAAAAAAAACAAAAAAACAACCCAAAAACCAAACCACCAAACCAACCCCCAAAAGCCAACCCACACTCCACAGTTTGAAGGAAGCAGTAAGCGTGAAAGCAACGTGAGCACACACACGTGAACAATGCTAAAATACTGGTCAGAAGTTGAGCACAATCTGGAGCTGTTTCTGCCACATCAGTGCATAACAGTTGTGCCTTAGAGCTAAGACATAGGGTCCCATGTAATTTTTCCTACAAGACAAATTGTAAACAACTTTATGTGAAACTACAATGCACATGTATGTTTGGCATCAGTCACATTGTCCTGGGAAATGCATGCCTGAGGCCAAATGTTCAGTGGGCTTAAGTCGGTCAAATTTTTTTCCTATAAGCAATACACACTCCAAAATTTGGGAAGAAAAAGCCACACGTGGTGGAATCAAACCACTGCATTCTTTAATTGCCCAAGCTTTTGAGGTGTTGATGTTAGTAAGTGAGCAAGAGGTAGTATGAAGTTCCCACGCTTCCATAGCAGAAGTTGCACATGTACGATGCAATGACACAATTGCTTTCTACTAAAGAAAACAGCCTAGTACCATGCAGTTATTCAAAGCCACAAAGCAAATACAAGCAGCAGGCAGAATGCAGAACATAAAAATCAAGTCTATTTGGTGCAGGAAGCTTAAGAAAGAGGGATGACTGTGTTAGGAATAAGGTGGGCTATTCAGGTGTGGGAACAGCACCTTCGGTAAAGGAGTGCCAGTGCCACCCGTGGAGTTACTAACCCTTCCTCCTAGGACTGGAGATTTTGTTAGGAGGTTCTGCAGCTTTGGTCCAGCCCAACACCCACTCATTGGGATCCCACCTGATTCTCAGCCCAGATGCCATGGTTGCAGATCTCTTAAAGGAGAAGGGAAAATAGAAAGAAAGCTCCCCAACCCGTGCCCAAAACCGAAAAAAATGAAGGAAGAAAAAAAAAAAAAAAAGACTCCACAGAGAATTTTACCAGATGACCTGCAGCTCAGTCCTATTCCCCCTTGCCATAACTAAACCATAAAGGATTTGCCCGTGCAAGAGTGAATGCTGGCACACCGGCAGCAGTTACTCACTTTTCTGGTCTTCCACCTTTTCTTGAAGCAACTGGCAAGTGCTTGTTAAAGCTGCATTCACATCCTTGAGTTTTTGCTGCTCAGAAATGGCTTCCTCTAACTTGCATTTCAAGGATGCGGCTTCCTCACAAGCAGAGTGAAAGGCTTCAGCTTGATCCTCCGCCTAAGCACAAAACAATATTTAAGAAAGAAGACAGGAATTAAAAAAAAAAAAAAAAAAAAGAAAGAAAGAAAGAAAAAAAAAAAAGCAGCCTGGCTAACACAAGGAGCCTCTACAGTTCATGTAAATGAAACCAAACTGCATCTGTTCTTTCTCAGGAAGTGATAAAGCTCCCTCTGAACTTCTGCATTTTTACGTTGGGGTGGACTGTGTATGGAAGCTATTTTTGGGTTTTTTTCTCTTTTTTTTTTTTTAAGCCACCACAAATATGCAATGCTGCCTCTTTCATCAGCAAACTGTTGTCACCACCCCCTCAAATTTTACTTCCTCTGCTGGTTCCACTTTTGCAATGAGGCGCTCCATTCCGAACATGCAATTTCCTTTCCCAAGAGCAGCGATGCATTGTACGTAACCTTTTGCATCTGCTTTCTTGTTCCCTGTGTAGAAGGAACTAGACTGTCCCTTACCTGTTTGCTGGCATACTCAAGCTGCTTTGTAGCTTTTTGCAGCTCTAAACCAAGGACTTCTGCCTGGCCAGCAGTTTCTTCTTGTAACTGTTTGACAGTTTCTATCTCGCGTTGCCTGTGGGGTGAGAGAGCACAAACCACAATCCATTCCTGATATTTTAGAGCAGGCGTGCCTGGGAGATGACACACACTAGTTGTTGAGACGTGCATCAAGAGCCACATTCAGCTGTTACATATTGCAGCTCCCCAGGATCCAACACCAGGGACTTAGTTCCTGCTAAGCGCAATTCAACCCCGTAGGCAGACAAGGTTTTCTATAGCAGCTCCAGAATTTGGAAAGGTATAGAGGTTTTCCCTGGTTTATCCCCAGCTGAACAGTGCAATGGCTGTGCCAGCCCCAGCCAGCTGGGTACCATAGCAGAAGGTTGTGGAACATCTAGAGAACTCTCAAAGAGGAAGAGCTTAGCTGGGCAAACTTGCAATTTAGTCAAAAGAATGCATTGTCTCATGGTTTGGAAAAAATAATTATTGGATATAGAGTCAATCATTCCAGAAAAGATACCCTGGAACTATTACTGCAGATACACAGCTTCATTAGATTAATTCTCCAGTGTTTCAGAGGATATTTCACTTGACAGCAAGCAGATACCATCAGAACCAGTGCTCAAGGTGCTGGCTTTCAAGGAACCCCTTCTTTTCCACTGCAGAAACCCTTTACCCATTTCTTCTGTAACTCACCATTGTATTTTTTTCTTGTTACTACCACCACAAACAATTTTGTTATAGAGGCAGCTGTAAGAAACCAAGCCATCAGTATTTTTTTCAGCTCTTTTCTGAGTGAAGGGAGAGCACGTGGGAGGTCTACATTAACAATGTTAAGTGGAAGATAAGTCGGGCAAAAGTACAGTATGACTGCTCCGCATTGGCTCTTTGGGATGCAATTCCTTAGGAAGCTGCTTACACCCCAAACCCAGGTAAAGGCATACGTACAAAGATTTACATTTAGTATAGGATAGCAGAAGACTGACACCGTGAGTAAGCCTGACTTCCACAGAGATAACAAGTCCAGATTAGTTTTTCTGGCCAAAAAAATACTTAACTACCTACTTTCTTGAATGTCTGAGGAGAGGAGGGAGAGCGGACAGGCAGAAGTTTACACTTGCTGTCTTTTCCTGTCATATTTGTAACATCAAAAGTTGTAGCAGAAACCATGTGCCAATAAAGTAAAATTTAAAAGTTACATTTTCATATTTAATGAGATAATTCACTGAAGCTATACCCTTGAGAAACTGCGACATTATGTTGTCTGGCGCTAGCAATTGTCTCCTAAAGAAATAATACCTGCAGGCATATATTTTATAGGTCTTCTGCTTCACATAAACCCAGCAGTTTATTTAATTGTTGCACCTGCAAGATAAGCAGTGCCCACCTGCTTTAACTGCTCTGTCTGTGGTCTCCCTGGTGTTTTCAGAGACATCTCCAAGATCATGTGTTACTTCACGCACAAACCTTAACTCCTACATAGTGTAAGCTTTATGCTAAAACCAGATCCACTCTCCAAAACAGCAGATAATTTCCTCTGTGAAAAAAAGTCTTCAGAATTCAGTAAACTTTGTTCCACAAGACAAAAACCCCCACCAAACAGCTAAGCAACCAACAAAACCACTACCACCACCACCAAAAGATACACATGCTTTGAAGGGGTACCTGGCAGAGAGCTCTTTCCTTAGGTGAAGTTGCTCTGTCTTGGTTCTCCTCAGGTTGCCTGCCATTCGAATAAAATCCTTATCTAGGGATTCTTTGTATTTTTCCAAGAGATGAAGTTTCTGGATCCAAAGATGTCTTTTTTCTCCTAGTTCTTGCTTGAGAACCTGTGGAATTTTGAAACTGAGTTGCCATGTGGCTAGATGAGGAGCAGAGCCAGAGACTAAACCAGAGCCCCAATTTACATGATGAGAATTAATTTCCCTGCTCCACCATTTAGTATCATCACCTACATCCAACACTATCAGCAATAAAGAAGGTGGATGATTGACAATATTTTGTAATTTACTCACAGAGCATCTGGCTGGGGAAGGGGAGAGAGAGAGGGAGAGAAATGAGGAAAAATACATTTTAGTGAGGAAGAGATTATAAAGGAGAAATGGGTGTTTGCTTTGTACAAAACAGTGTTTCGTGCAGTCTAATAGGTTAACAAAGCTACCTAAACTTCAAACCTGTGCCTTCTAACTCCTGAATCTGACAGGATGTGGGGACAGGCTAGACTCCTGCCAAGCATTAGTACTTTAAGACTTTTTTTTTTATTTATTTTTAAGATGGAGCAATGTGTAACAGTTTGCACAAGAGAACATAAGCCTTCTGTAGTCTAATTTGACAAATGGCTTCTGCTTTTTTTCAAAAGGTTACTTCTAAGTCAAAAGCCACTCTCAGCCTTTCTAGGCAGATCTAGGGTACACAGACAGTCCTCTTCCTCTTTATTCCTTCTAAAATAAATATACAGTTGGCAAATATTTATGGTAAGTGTGGCAGGAGATTACATGGTGCACAAGGGAGTCTTTACAACTTACCCCCCAAAAACTCCATCACAAGATGCCCAGATACAGCAACAAAAAACATATTTCATAAGGGGAAGTTTTAATAATGACTATCTTGCAGGAAGCCCTAAAAATTGACAACTTAGACTTCTGTGACCCTTTCCTCAAAGTACAACTAAGTCCATTGGCACCAATTTGAGTTTGTATTACAGCAAAATAAAAAGAAAAAACAAACAACACAACAAATCCCAATAAATCCCTACTTCATTGTCATGCACACCTAGCGGATGAAATCTGTCCAAGGGATGACCCCTGTGACGAAGGCTTTCAGTTTTACCTTGATGTGTAGGAAGAAAAAGGGGAAGTGGGTAAAAATGAAGTGTTAAGTAATATTGCATCCTCTGTATTTCTCTGAACAGTGACTTGCAGGATAAAGTACTGAGAAAGAAGAATCTAGTCCTCTTTCTCTGACCTTGATCAACTGAACATACAAAATAAAGTCCTCAGCTTTTAAAGAATGCTTAGTGAGAGTCAAACAGGGATCAGGTAAGAATGAGGTTCGTATTTCCAGGATTTCACATTAGTTCAAAGGGGAAAACATCAATCCTACAAATACAGGCCATGTTGCCTACTTGCAAGTTAGACTCTAATCTTGTTCACAAGCTTCAAACAAAAAAAAGTGTAGCACATCAAGTACCATGCTAAAAAAAGAAAAAAAAAAAGGGGGGGGGGGGGGACACAGACCTGAGCAGTTTTGCTATATAGGTTTACTAGGATGACATGGGATGTAACCATATGCAAATACCCACATCCTGAAGATCGGTTTCTCAGCCAAGGCAGGCAGCACTTGCTCTTAGAAATAGCATGGTTTTGACACATAAGTGGTATAGGCTTATCAGGGCACATGTGCCAGTCTTATCTTCCAGCAGGAGAAGGGCAAAAAAAAGTTTTTACTGTCACCATTTGTATATGCTTAAATGTATGTATATATACACAAAACCGCAGGCACACTTAAAATTTACTTTATGTATGATGTAATTTAAAACATACTTAAAAATACTAAAATCCAGCAAAACATGTCCATAGTATATTTCACAGGAAATGGTGGGGAAGTGTTTAGGCTTCAAGTGATAGTGCATGGTCCAACATTTAACTAAGTTTTCTACAGAAGCTTTCTCTAAGGCTGGAAGAAACTACTTTTTATGCTTCTTTGTTTGGATCCACTGTTGTTCAGTTCCATATACCATACTTCCCACGCATCTGGCTTGTTCTAGCTAGGTGAAGACAACACATTTGACACGAAGTCAATTCCCATCCCCACAGGACCCAGAAGGATAGAACCTTTTTTTTTTTTTTTTTTTTTTAAAATCTTATTCTTCCGTGATCCTCTGTTAACTTAGTTTCCAAATGCATCGCTTTCTAGGAAGCAGAATAGGATTCACTTGCCACAATCAACTCCAACACCCGCACCAAAAGTTTTTAGCTTCACATATTTAACAGGAATACGATCACAATGTGAATGGTAAGTTAACAAGTATTTTTCAGCTGTGACATCTTTGAATGAGGAAGTTTTTAGTCAAGATCAAAAAGTTACAGCAATGCATGAGCCGGCAGATTCCTAGAGCCTACCCAAAGTCACACCAGGGTGAGGAGACTGAGACGCTCGGGTCTCCTCCAAGTGGAAGCTTTCAGGATTTACACAAAAAAGAACAAACTAAAAAAAAAAAAAAGCTGCCTGCAGGACTAGATGGCTCCAATGATTGCTCCTGCCTGCCCAGGAAAGATGAAGAGGACCAGCTACATTTGGCAGCACTAGAGGAAAAGAAGGGTAGATTTCTGCTTAAAAGCTAACAGTTTAAAGCAGCACATATGGTAGTACTACCTGCTATTACCAAAGTGGGATGAATTGAGGGTTTTGCTTCTATTAAGGAGCTGAAAGACAGCATTAATATACAATTCAGCAGAGTTTTGTGTAGCAGTGTTGCTAATGACAGATTAGGAAGAAGGAGCAGGTTAGAGAAAAAGCTACATCCAGCAAGATGAAAATTTCAGAAACTATGCTGTTACATGGGAGGTGAGGAGGGAACAAGAGCAAGGGAGTTGAGCTGTGTCCACAGACCGCTGCTACCACATGGGAAACTTATTTTTGTCAGTTACCTCAAGTAAAACTGTTTACTTTCAAGCCTCACAAGGTATGATGAATAGTAAAAATACATTATGCAAGATTAAGTTGTAAAATATGTTTTTGTAGAAACTTTTCCTATGGATTTTGTCCAGCAAAAGCAGAACACTTTACCTTTCAAAAGAAGGAAAACCCTACGAAGGTTTTGATTTGGAAATCCAGTTATAAAGCCACCTCCCTTCTCCTCTTGATGGTGAAACCATCCACTACATAGTCAGATTCAGAGCACAGGGAAAAATGCGTGCTCAAGGCACACAGAAACATGCAGTGGGCGGAAAAATCTTCATAGCTCACATGCTATAGTATTGTCATCTGACCTCATTTCCCTCTTCAAATTGATTTGTTTCACCTAGCCTTTCCTTCAAGCATGGTTTTAACAAAGTGAGATCTTGCACAAGACAAGTCAGGAAAAGTACAGCATTTAAGTGAAAAGCAATCATACCCTTGCTCTTAAAAAAAAAAAAAAAAAAAAAAAAAAAAAAAAAAAGTTACAAAAGTTATTTCTCTCCATACAGCCATCCCCGACTTCCAGATTGACTGCTATGATCTCAGGTAGTTAATATACATAGCTTGCAGCAGTAAGATACTCAAGGTCCTTAAGTTTTTGTACAGCCCTACTATTTCATAAAATAGCTTCAGAGAAACAGTTACTTACCACAAGTTTTCTTTCCCAAGCCTGTTGCATGTTCACATCAGGATCTTTTATGCATTGCAAAGACGTCATGACAAGCTCCTCTGCTTCAGAGGCTTCTTCTTGCTGAAAAACAAAACAAACAACAAAACAAACCAAAAACCCACAAAAACACAAAACAAAAAACCCCGAAACAAACCAAACAGTCGTCGTCCCCCCCCCCCCCCCCCGCCCCAACCCAAACCCAAACCCCTGGCATTTCTAGTACTAGTCTGATACAATGCTGCCCAGAATTAGCCAGGTTATAAGTTACAGTGTTAGAACAGGTGCCAAGTGATATTGTTAGAGCAACCATGCCCTCCTCTCCATCCCCAAAGAAGCTATTCATATTTTTTCAAAAGGCATAAACATGATCTGATTATCAATACTTGGAGAAATGCTAATTAAAAGGCTGATAGAAGACCACATCCTTATTCACATAAGCTCTGCCACTGACCAGGTTTTGCATGATAGTCTTAAATTTTTCTCCCACATGTTCAGGTCCCTGAAGTAAAAACAGCACTTCACGGTCCAGTGTTTCATCCAGAGACGTCCATTCAGTCTTGGTAATCTTTGAAGAGATGGAAGAGCCAGCTAGCTTATTTTGACATCTCCTTATTACAAACCAGCATCAGTGACATTTAGACTTTTCTGAAGTATCCCTGCATCGTATTTACCAGAAGGTCAGAGCTACTGAAACTTGAAGCTTGTAAAAGCTTTTCAAAACCATCATGTCATGGGAATTTAAAAAAAGCAAGCCAGCCAAGCTGCCGAGTGATCCAATGTAAATTTTCATGTCAGGAGTAGGCAAGGGGAAGTCAATAATTAGTTATCTTTATTCAGAAGCGGCTTTACCAAATGATGAATAAGCAGAGACCTTACTTGCTTTACAGGTGATTTGGTGGAATTTTGTCTCATTACAGCATTTGAGATAAGCACAGTGAGTCACCGCGTCTGTGGGGAGCTGCAATAGGGGACAACACATTACTTTTGCAACGGAGCTGCCTAGCCAGATGTACCTCTCATTTCTGGGCCTGTAGTTTTAGTCCATGAGTAGTTTTCTTTTTTCTGTTGGAAACGCACCACATACAAAAGCAGGTAGCAGCACAATGAAGTTTTACATGAAAAACCACTGCAATAGCATATATTTGGTAACAGCTCTGCTGCAGAGCTCGCTTCTGAAGGGAAGACAGCACTGTAAGGAAGGCTGGACTCCATGGAATGTCTTTAGGGAAATGGGCACAGGACAGCTCAGATAAAAATCTGAACCAAAACCATAACGCACATTGCTTTTTCCAGAAGTTCTCCGTTGGATTGCTGGAAAGCTACGAGAACAGCGAATTAGAGGAAAAACTTCCAGTGTTACGTCAAGTGTGTCTGATCAAAAGCGTAGCTGCCAAAAGTCACCAAACCACCTGCCGAGTGTTCTGCAGAGGACATGGGGGACATTACAGCTCCAAAGCAACAGGCTCAACTGCAGTACTAAGATTTTGCCAGCCTGTGCCAGGGTCATCAGAAGGATGTCTCTCCTGTCCTCTTCTGAGTCACTACCCAAAGACCTCAGAAAAAAAGGGCTGGACAGTACTTCTGAAGATTGGTCTCCATTGTACTTGCTGAGGGTTAAGGGAATGATATCTATAGACAGATGCTTATCAGAGTTTCTAAAGAATAAATAAGATGAAGACTCTACAACCTCATCAAGATGCTTACTCTAATGCTTAATTTTCTTTTTCACTACATTAGACTTCAAGGAAAAAGAAGTCTCCCTCCTGCAACTGAAAATGCTTGTGTCAGAAAAAACAGACCATTACATTCTTCAGCTTAATAGCTTTTATATATTTGAAAACTCATATCTTCTTCTATCAGTCTGTTCTCCTGCCAACTAAATACATAACCCTAGCTCTTCCAGATTTACTTTGTAGGTCTCATTTTTTAGATCTCCAAGTGTTTGCTTTTCCTTGGACTTTCTCCAATGTACTTGGGACAATATTGTAACTGTCACATTCTATGCTTGTGTGCTAGAACTAATGGCTTCAAGTTCCAGGGTTACTAATGACCTATAGGGAATGAGCTTTGTTTTTCCTTTACTGATGCAAGACAACTGGGATGAGATTCAATAAAGATTTGATTCATACCTCGGAAGACTGGGCAAGTTCCAGTTCACAGTGCAGTGAATTCGTCCTTTCAGGAATATTACTGTTAAGTTTACACAATGGGAAACTCAACCCATTTCTAAAAAGTAGGAAAAAAAAAAAAAAATCAGCCCTTTTTTACTTTTGATGAACTGCATTTCCTGGGACTTGCTTACAATACTCACGAAATCAGCTCTTGCTGCATGTGTTGCACGTTCTCCAGTAGCTTATTTTTTTCTGCCCGCAAAGTCTAAAACATATATCAGACCTGGTTAGAGTGTTAGTTTGTCATGCAGAGGAAGCATAGTATATGCATGCTTTCCCCTCACAGAGTCAAAAACTAAACTCAGGTCCCATACCTCTATTACTGAGGAACACTCCACAATGGTTAGCTTCAGTTCTTTGATGTCCTGCTCCTTCTGCAGAGATTGTGGAGAAAAGAACCTTTAAAGTACACAACCCGACAACTAGCACATCGAAGTGCATTTGTAATACGTATGGCTATGATGCTTTGTAACCAAGATAACACTACGCTCAATCCTACATCACAGCAGTAAACTGTACAATCTAGGTTTGAGCAGCAACCTGATTATGTAACATAAAAAAATAGTTGCAAATTTAAAAGAATATAGTCAATTACCTTGCATATTGGCTAACAGAAAGCACTCAGAAGACCTTTTCTATGCAACTCCTGAAACTAAGGAGACAGAAAAACTCTTTCCAGGTGCTGTGCTTTAATTTCTTACTTACCTGGTTTCTGTACTAGCAGTAGCAGATTAAACTAGACAGACGCACTCTAGTTTTAGCTGAAAACCTGGACTATATTATGCCTGGCATGAGTTTTAATCCCAACTGACCCTTAAAGCAAGCTGCAATGTTCTGAGTTTAGTCCCATTACTTATCATTATTAAAGGCATAGAGTGTAGTGCTCTGCAAATTAAACACTGCTTAGTGGAAGGACTGAAAGAGAACATACCAACCCTCATGGTAAGACTGAGGAGTTAGTAGAAGTAGTAGCTTACTTAACATCACAAACTAGCAACGGGCTTCAGTCATGTTATGCCATTACAACAGAAGACACTGCACAGAAAAGCAGAGCATTTCTTAGAGAAAACAAGGACTTAAAGTAGGAGCTCTGGTCCTCTCACCCCTTGTAAGACTTCTTCCTGCTCTTCATCTTTAAAAATAGTTGAGGTTTTTGAAAGAGATGAAATACACAGAAAACTAAGCAGGAAAAGTGAAGTTACAGAACCAGGTTTCCAGCTCTGGCAGAGACAACTGATGTATGGTGCTGAAGGTGGTGTTGGTTTTTTTGTTCATTTGTTTGTTTGGGTTTTTTTGTCTTTTGGGTTTTTTTAAAAGGGGAAAAAGTTAAAGTGTTTTCTATGTTCATTACCATTTGCAGGCCTGGAAAAGAAAGGTTGCCATAATAATTTTCAGTCACCATCAATCCTGTCTGATCTATCTTTGCATAAAGAGCTATGAGAGGGTTTTTTAGCTTACAGGTAAACCCTTATCCCACAGATCCTAATGCCAACAAGAAGAGTCAGTTTTCCACACCAGTTTCTTCAAGATTATACAAACCAGTCACCTTTACCTACAAGAACATGCAATCTAGCAGTCTGCTTCCAAAATTCCCATTTAGTCAATATACTAAAAAAGCCCTTTTTAAATAAAAGAATACTACGAAGGCCACAAAAGCTTTGAATCATTCAAGGAGGAGAAAGTGAAAGCTATTAAAATATTTGTGCCCTTAAGCTGCTTCTGGCACCCCCCCCCCCAACCCAAAAACCAACAAAAAAACCCAAACCAAAACAAATCACAAAAAACCCCCCACAACCCAACTATTAAAAACACCTACAAAATTATCAGCTGGATAACACTGAAGTTAGGTTCTCTCTTGTCACTATTTGACTTCAGCTGCACTCATTTTTGCAGACAGCCTAATAGTCAAATATTTCATCAGCTGATTTAGAACATGTTCTGCTAAATAGAAACTCCATTAGCCTAGAAGGCTATTTGCATAATTTATGAATCCAGAGAGTGCCAACACCTTTATGTAGTCTTATGTCTTTGTTTTCTAGTTTAAAGACAGAATCATAAATTATCATCTTCAGCAAAGCCTAGATAATTACACCTCAGTAATGAGAAAGGACAAATTTGCTTTTCTATTGGGCTCTGAATCACCATTTCTAGTTTGACACAAAAAGCAAGCAATTTAAGTAAAAAACATGAAGTGAAGGATCTTCTGCAGGCACATTCTTTTACCAATTGTTGAAGGAAGCAGCCTTCAGAAGTTTCTGTACATTTTTCTGAAATTTGCAAGTTTGTTTTGTTTTAATAGGTTGTGAATTTTTTTTCTTTTTAAAAATAAAAGCAAAATCCTGAAACCTTTAATTATGCTGACTCATAACCAGGTCCTAAAGCAGATCTCGCCTACTTTGAAGCCATTTATAGGATCAGGTTCTGTAGTGCGAGAACAGTAGAAACAAAAGTGCCACAGTGAAGACTACTGCCTTGCCTTTTTACAAATCATCCCATAGTCAGTATTTTCAGTCAAGACAATAACGAAGTAAAAGCAACTAACCTGGATCAAGATTGCCTCTTTATTCACCACAGTGCTCTCATAGATATGTGCTTGGATCTAAAGAATGAAAAGATAAAAAATAATGCCAGTCATCAGTGTGCACTATAATACAATTCTGTTCCTATGTCCTTCTTGGAAATCAAAAAGGGTATCAATATTCCTTGCTTGGAAAAAAAATCAAATTCTTCGAGTACCTTGCATGGTGTGTTTCAAAGTTCGAATCTTGTAAGCAGTTAAAAGTGAAAGCATTCTCAGCTTTCAGTCACCTTTGTTTCCTCTTGTCTGTCCAGGCTAATAGTTTCAGCAGTATCAGCCAAAGCACGACTTTCTAATATATTTTCTCAAATAGTGGGGAAAAGGTTTCCTAAAAGTTTAACTTAGCAGGAAGAATAAAACTGTCGATTGTTTATATTACCCCAGTTTTTAGCCTCCAGACAGCAGCTTTCTTAGTCAGAGCTGTCACATTGTCCAAGTTATGATTGCACTGCAGTTCTTTAATACAGACAGGTCCATGGCTGTCTACCTTCCAGAGGTAGAAATTCCTCTCGCTAGACCCGAGTAAACTATAGGCTGCCTTTTTGTTCTTCCTAGAGTTGAAATGCTTACTTGAAGCTCTGCTGCATTTTTAGACAACTCCAAAATCTTCTTTTGAAGTCCATCGGTGTCCATGGTATTCCTAATATTCTGAACAAGATACAGAGTGTTTAGGCACAGCTGAATGGATTGACAGCTTCTCCTTGAAGAAAGTAGGCAAAATGACATCTCCACCCCCAAGCTACTGCCTACTCTACAGCACTACCAGCATTTCTGCACATACTTTGTACGTGCTTGTCCCACTGAAACCGTTTCTGCTACTTTTCCCTGTTTCTCCAGAGCACTGTTAAAAGAGGAAACCTCAGAATGTGATTTATAAGCTCTACCAGACCTAGAAAGTGAAAGGAAGTCTTTCAGGCCCGCAGCATGAGAATTATTTTTTGAAAGATGCAGTTTAATAGCTATTTGGACTTATGAGCTTTTTGGAAAGACTAATCTTGAGCATGGTAAACGTGCAAAGAACAGTGACTACCATGTTGTTATAATAGGTAATAGATTCCTGAATCCATGAGGTGGTTCTTTTCATGACTATGTGTGATTTAACCTGTTTCTCTATTTCATCCCAAATAGTCTAAAATACAGGCTCATAAAATATAACATTTTATCACCTGATAAAAACTGGTTTATAAAATATTTACTTTAATGAAATAAATAAAAGAAAGTAAGAATGAGTAGCTCTCCTCTGAACAGAAAAAAAGAGAGCCTAGAGATATAGCACCATTAGCAGTATATTCCCTAAGAGCCTTCTGTAGGTCCTTGGTCAGTATCAATGGATCCATCTGTGAGTGAAGCCCCCAGCTACTGCACTTCTTCCCCCCCCAGTTACAGCTCTATACAGGGCTCCTCCTTTGGATATTAAAGGAGGGAAACAGAAGTGAATATGAAAGTGTTAGATGGAGATTGCTTCAATATAGGGTTAGTATCTTATAGCTATGTTAACTAGAAATATTTGGAATTTGTCTATAAAGCTTTGAAAGAGGGGGAAAAAAAGCTGTTTGTATCCCATACTTCCCCAACCTCATATCCTTACTTACCCAGCAAATGGAAAGTCTGAAGCACAGTGCAACTTCAAGATAAAGTTTTATGATAAGTTTTCCTTGTAAAATGTAAGATATTTTGATAACTTAATTAGCATATCAGGCTTCAAAGTATGACAAACATTTCATTTCTTAATGGTGAGCTTTTAGCTAGACAAGAACATACACTTGCAAAGTCATGATTTATTTTACCTCTTCCTGGAGAGAAGTAATTTTGATGACGAGAGACTGGTTTTCTTTTTCCTGATCAGGGTTTAAAAAAAAAAAAAAAAAAAAAAAGATAGAACCAAAGTAGTTGGGTTTAGCATGTCAAGTTCAACATTCAAGACCAAACTAAGCCAAAAAGCAACAGACCACAAACACATTCAGGGCTGAATACGAAGCTATAGTGTTGCATTCCTTGCTTCAGAGAGCACAGCAAAAAGGGGAGTGCTGAGGCTGGTCCAGCTCATGAACTCTGAGAGGTTTGACACAGGCATTTCAAATCAGAGTAAAACTCAGACCACTAGACAATAGGAATGAGGTATTCAAAGCCAGAGTGAGCAAGTCTAGTTGTGCTCATGCTTGAGTTCAGACAAATCTGGAAAGCATATGTGCCACGCTACACCTTCTTCATATCAGACATGAAGAAAGGTAGTAGTATCCCACTCGGTGCCTCCACTGCACAGGGAACAGTAACTAAGGGACTTAGAAGAACAACTACAAAACTTCTAATAATATTTCTCTCTCCCACCCCACCTCCTTCTCACAAGGTGAATTATACACGCTGCAGCAGGATAGCACCAAAAAATATCTTGTGTTCTTGCTCGGCATCGAAGACTTTTTTTGATTTCTAAATACTGACCATCAGCAGTGCACAGAGCTATGGAACACCAATTTACAGCTACACCCACACAGCAAGACGCAGAGATGCCACTGTAGGGTGAAAAACATGCATAGCAGCAATGCAAACATATGTTCTCCAGAGAGCCTATGCTCTGGTGTCTGGCAACACCTGCTAAAGCCACAGCCACATCAGCCTTGTTACCAGGCTGCTTTACACCTCTTACAGTCACACAGGCTTTGCTACTCAGACACCTGGGGTGCAATTCAGATGCTCTCACATAGGGAGCTCATGCCCCGAGACATGCCAAGCTTCCAGCTGTCAGACCAGAAAGGACAGGTTTCTGATAGTCCTTTGTCATATCTGCCCATCCATACAGACATTGACAATAACCTAGGGGCGTTTTGGAAAATGACTTTTGTGTGGACATCTGAACCGAGTCTCCTGTCACTGTCGGTTCTAGAAAAGTCATGTGAATTTCTGGCAGAACATCACCAACTTCAAAATAGACAGGTCTCAATGATGGCAGCATAAGAACTGTTCTTTAAGCACAATTATATGCAAGATTGGCTCTTTTAATTGTTTTCTTCATTGTAACTGACAATAGTTTAAAGAAACTTCCATGCAAAAACTTCACGGTGTTTTCATACACTAATAAATCACATTTCGAACATCCTCAAAAAGCCTCAGTACCTACTAGTACAGAGAAGGTCATACTGCTGATTTTTATAGTCTGAGCAGTCATGCCATTGTTACAGCAAGGTATGCAGTGCTGTACAGTGTAAGCTAAGAAATAAGAGCACCTACTAGCTGTTTATTCTGGCAGAGAATCTGCTGTCTCTTCTCTTCTGACAGGTTCAGGTTGGTTTTTGCTTCTTCTAGATCTTCTTCCAGTGATTTGACTTTCAGCACAGAATGCTGGATGCTGCATGGGGAGAATTAAATCCAGAGAAAGTGTAGTGAGTTGCCATTGGTCATTAGATAGGCTTGAAATATCAAGAATAGTATTTTTAGAAGCCACTAGGGACTTATTTTTTGGCACAGATACTTAACAGAAGAGCAACAATAAAGTTTAAACCCATCATTTCTGTGCAGTAAGTAAAGGCTCACCCTCTATTCTGCTCTCACAGTAAGGGATGCAACCCCAGGCAAATGTAACATCCAAGAGAGCATGCTTTTGTTTGTATCCACCTAACAATCTAGCTTGTTACAGTCAAATACATCAGGTTACCTGAGTACGTAAACTCATCCTTGCAATACTTGATTGTTAGCAGTTATGGAAACCATTTCAGTTCAGTTTTCAAGGATAAACTCCGCATCGTTTACTTATCCTGATCTGATACTCCAAACAATGTATGTTTAACCAATGGGGCAAGGCTCTTTTCCTGACTAGCTCTGGGCTGCAGAGTGCTCCAGAGCGCACGGTCCAACACGAGGGCACACATGCCGTGCCAGCTGTGCTGCAGGACTCTTGCCTTAGTCTCCCCAGAAGACACTTGGAATGGTTTGGCAGTTGACATAACTATATCACATTTGAATTAATTAGGTCAGATGAGCATTACAAACTCACTGTAAAAATAGGCTTGTACTTGTGGCATTAATGGTCCCCAGGCTGCAGCAATACTAAGCTGGTGAGACAACTCACTTTAGTTCCTCAAGGGACTTGCAAAATAACTCTCACATGCTCATTTCCCTTCTACTTGGCAGCAACTGTATGGTCCAGGATTAGAAGCCTTCCAGTGCTTGGCTGTTCTCTTGGTAATATTGAGCTTTGGTGGGTTGTTTTGTTTTGTTTTCTTTACCCTAAGATTTTGCCTGTGTGCACCCACAGCACCTCATGCTACAAGAGCCAGACTATAAGATGAATGACTGACTTTATGAAGTCCAGGAGGTACAGAGCAGAACAATCTGGCAAGAGGGTTAAACCTTACAGATACTACATTAAGAAAGTTGCTGTCATGAAGCACCAATGAGGCTAAAAGCATAAAGCAAGGCTGGACCACTTGGAAGAAGATAGGTCTGCCCATGGCCATTATACTGTAGATCTGGTGCCATTAGGGTCTCCCACCTTTTTATTTGTTGACGTAGATCGTCATTATCTGCCAACAGCTTATTGTTGGTCTCATCCACAGCTTCCAGTGTGAGCTTCAGCTTGTTGTTCTCTTCCTGAAGCTTCTGGTTGTTGTACTGGAGGTCCGCAACACAGGTTATCAAGTCAGAAGTCTCCCTATTCCAGTAACAAAACCAGGAAAGATTGAGAAAGGCGATTTGATCCAATTTAGACTTTTTAAAAATCCTGATACTGCGCTGTACTTAGAGAGGTGAGAGGAGAGCCCGCAGAGGACTTGTAATGCTGCAGCGTACAGTCATTTGCTCTGCACAGAGACATCAGATCATCTTCAGACCAGTTCTCTAATTCTATGGACACCAGGAACTGTTTTGTTTTTAAGCACTTTTTTTAATGCTCCCTGCAATAGAAGTATGCCACCAGAAAGTACCACACCTGGACGTCTGCATGACAGTATCTTAAGTCTTTGCTAATCATTCCTTAGGCCACCACCAACACTTTTGTATTAACTCTACAGTTTCTGGATCCTTTCTTTTCTTTTCTCCTAAGCCATTCCCCACTTATGCTTTCAACTGAAACTTGAACAAGGATCACCCTCCTGAGATCATGAGAAACAATACGACAGTATCAGAAAGCAGTTCTTGAGATTTTTGACTGCATAAAATGCAACAGTTACAAACATCAGAATTTTAAAAGATAAGTGCTTTGCTATTAACAGACTCCAAGTCAGAGTCATGCCTAAAAAAAAAAAAAAAAAAAAAAAAAAAACCAAAACTAAACAAAACCAAGGACCAGATTTTCAGGAGATAATGTCTTCTATTATTATACATTTGAGAACATGGGGGAGGAAGGGAACCAGTTTAAAAAGGAAAAGAAACACACAGCATAACTCTGACCAAAGGGAATTAAAAAGGCAAATGGACACAGAAGGACCAATATACCAGTTGGAAAAATTACTAGTGTGTTTTTGAGTCTAAACAGAAGCTGTGAGAAAGAACGCGATAACATCAAGAGCTAGTGCAGACTGAAGTCAGCATTAGAAACTCTGCAAAGAGAGTTTTCTGAAACAGTGGTTCTAGAAATTGCTCTCAAGTAATTCAAAGCCAGAAATACTAAATTCTGAGAAAGAATTGCTTAAATGGACTTACATATCTCCTTTAGACACATCACCCCCATAGGCCTCCAAGCTTCCTGATGTAACATTCATCCAGACGTGCATCTTTTTGGCTGAAAGAGTTGGGGGTTTTGGTTAGAGAGTAAGGAAGTGGAATTTTCCTGAATAAAAACAGAATGAAATGGTCCGCACCTTCAGAGGTGTTTTTATGCACTTTAAATTCCAGGTCTTCCATGCTTGCTGTTGGTTCCTTCATGGCATCATCTTCCCTGAAACAAGGAAGCATCAAGAGTCACAAAGTCAGCCTGACACTGGATTGCTTACCAACTTTGTAACACTGAAAAGCTTGCAGCCAAAACCCTCACTGTGGTCACAGTGTCCCAATACCATCTTTGTTCCAGAGTATGGAAGACGCAAGCCACAGGAGAACTTTGTACTCTCCTGTTTTCACAGAAGCTTTTGTAAGATAGATTGATAAAAAGTTATTACCATTTCCTCCTACAGTCTTCAATCCACTCTTTCATGATGGCATGATATGTTTCCAGGTCCATGGAGACATCCTTCTGATCTGGGTCAAGCATGTTGCACAGCTCTTCAAGACCACTATCGTCCGATCCTCGACTAGTTGTATGTCTCAAATAATCAACTATCTTGGAAACTGCTACTTTTCCTAAAATAGATACAGGTGTCCATGCGACAGACTCTGAAATCTGGTAGGCCATTATAAAAAGCTGTAAAAGGGCATGCTACTGATCTGCAGTAGTGTGTATCCAATGCCCTTAAGAGCTGTAGACAAGCAACTGATCCCTGCAGTTCTAGCATGACCTGGAAAGGAATAGTTTAGAGATTTTGTTTGGTTTTTCTAATACAGAAGTGTGGAAGTCCAGTTTACTAGTTTTGTGGACTTCAGTTTAAGAAGAGCAGACTTGATGTTTGCTGTGCTACTGCTTTCAGGTCTCTCATCAAATTGGGCAAACCCTGTGACTAACATTATCTTACTCTGCTAGACGACTCCTTTACCACTTTTAGTCACATTTGAGGTGAAGCTCAGAGGAATTATCTCTTGCTCTGAAGTTTCCCATTTCCCAAAGTTCTCTTTTCTAACAGGAAAAAGCCTAGAAGAAATAAACAGTCATTTCCAATAAGGTTGACTGCTAGAAGCATGTTGCTCCTCTACTTCCTCTGCAGTAAAATATGGCAAAGATCAGCTGGGGGAGGGGGGGGAGAAGGGGAAGGATGTGGGAAGAGACAGGCACCATGCAAAAGAGGCACAGACATTTATTCTGCATCTGCCACACATACAGCTAAGGGAGCTAGTCAGTCTAAGCATGTAACAGGTTGGCATGTTTCAGGGATCATAATGTGATCTTAGCCTTGAAAACCTGTTGAGAGGAGAATAAAACGGAGCAGTGAAAAGCCACTGGCAAACCTGTATGCTCTATGTCACATGCACAGAAGATAGTGGTCAGCAGGTCTTCTTCACAGATCAAGCTCACATCATACATGTTGTCAGCTTTGTACCCCAGGGACTGCTTCCATCCTATGAAGAATAAGTTTGTTATCGCCCATCTTTATTTGCTCATATTAACTTTCATGCACCATAGCTTCTAACTAAAATATTATGTTTGTAATAGCATGAGCACACATAGCATACCACAGCTTGAATGACACATTTTTTTTTTTTTTTAAAAGATTATTAAAAAGCCAAAACCAACCAACCAGCTCCCTCTTCCCCTGCCAATAAAACCAGAGCTTTTACTGCTAAATAAAAGCAGGAACTGTTCATAGCTGGAACCTCTGAGTTGGGAAGTGGCTTATGCGTCTACTTTCTACACGTGCATTTTTGACCACTCTGGCTATTATTTTGTGTGAAGTAAACACATAAAATGGAACTTTTTAAGAGTCCAGCTATTTCTTCCCTCCTCCTGCAGATATACCGTAGAGAAGTCATCATGGTCAGATTAAGTTATTAAGAAAACAATCCTTAAAAAAAACCCAAAACACCTCAAAAAGCCACACCCAAACTCATATATCTTTTTATATTACATTAATAGTGAAATCTCTTATCCACAAAAAGGAATTAGCAAATTTGAAAAAGCTTTTGTCTTGACTCATACTTCATCACTTTTTACATTGACCTTAGATTTTCTTTAAAAATATTAATATTTTACTCAGCTCTTTTTGCAGTAATTTGAGTGATTCTAAAATGTATTGTTACTAGTTTAAGTAGTAAATAAACATCATCTATGTAGGCTGAACATTCAGATGTCTAGGATTTTGGATTGGGAGGGTTTGGGTTTTTTCCCAGGATTTTTACCTCTTTCACTCAAAGATAATCTCTTTGGCACAGGAGATTGGGTCACTGCACTTTCTGACTTTCTATCAGATGTGAAGAAATATAAATTTGGACTTGATGTAAGATACTTCTGTTCATGAGGCACATCTTTAGATTCAATGTTTGATAAAGCACACAGTTTGTTCTGGGTATTAGCCTCTCTCGATCTGAAGTAGGATGGAGAACAGTTCTCCATGGGGCATACTGGCATCCACGAGTTGCTAGATTTCTCTTCACTTTTAAGGACTGAATAGGCAGCATTTGCAGGACAGGAGTCAGAGATACACCTGAGACAAGGTGACAGCAGCTGCAAGTCTGCGGAGCAAACACTGTCACTGATGGGACTGGTTAAGTGTGCACCAGTACTATCATGACTTCTAAAAGTTCTTTTCTTCAGTATTTCTTCTAGATTTTTTTTGATACTGCACTGTGGACTGTCAAAGTTCCGGGACTGAAATTTTGGTATCTGCAAAGCAGGGTTAGAAACTTGGTCCATCATTTGGATAGATTTGATCTTCCTGCATATACTGTCCACTGGGTTGTGATGCCGTTTGTTAGCTCCATGTTCTGAAGACATTATCAATTCCCCTCTCTTGCAAAGTATCTGGAAAGAAGAGGGACAAGATACAAGAGTCAGGATGATCAACATACACATACATATTCTTTGCACCAATTTTTCCATTGAGAAGACAACTTGAAGCTTTGGGATCAAGTGGTTAGAAAATCCTTAGTCCACATACTAGGTGTGACAGAAACCTTCAATCATTATGTTTAGTTCTCCAGGGAACTAGAAGTGATGCAGATTTGGAAAAGGTAGGGAAGAAATACATACATACTTTCTGAAATCTCACTGCTTATTCTTAGATACAATAACCATATCAGAGAGGGGTGAAAAACAAAAAAATAAAACCTGAAGAACTCCCTGCAGCCTAGCAGCTGACTATCTTTTTAGATTAAAGGAAGCATGAAGCAATATTACTCAGACCAATTTATCCCAAATTGGGTATTTCTTTTTTTTATATAAGAAGTGTTCATTAAAAAGAAACAAAAACCTCACACAACTATTGTAACTATTACTTCTGATCACACCTGTAGCATGTACTTTCTTCCCTAGTTCCATGGCTTTTTGCTCGGGTCTAACATCAACCAATGTCCAGCTATTTACTGAAGGTATCTCCTACAGCTATAAACGTCATCAGTTTCTGATATCTTTCCATGGCATCCCAGTCAAACCCTGCAGCCACAACTACTCAAGTCAGTTGAAGTATACTGAACCTGCAGCTTTCTTGAAACCACCTCGTGACAGGTTTCAGAAACCAAGACTTAAATGAAGTTTACTTTCAGGAAGACATTAGGCTGTCTTTCTGGGTTTGCTCTTTGAAGGCACTGGGTTGTGGGGAGACAGGAAAAGCAAGAGCGTGAAGAGTTTCAGCATTTCAGTGAGCCTAGAAGAACAAAAAACCCCAAATCCCAGTTCTCTCTTTTACTAATTAGCCACAACTACAGCTGTCATGCTACCACACAGGGAATTACCCAAGAAACACCCTACAGAGATGCTTCACTACTACATTTTTATTACCTATTCTCCCAGGCAATATTTAAAAAATATTTCCAATAAGATAAGCATGTGTGTGTGACCAAGACATGGGAGGTGCATTTTGCAGGGATGAAGCCATATTTCAAGTGAGATGCCCATCTCCACCCTACAATTTGCAACCACCTTCTCTGAACTGAGTAGTTGGGAGATTTCATCTGACACTGTCCCACTGTGGACATCACTCACAGCTTCTCACCCCCAAAAAGAGCATCTGCTGATACATCAGCACTGAGAAAGGCCATCCACCAGCCAGTGTAACCCAGTGAGTACGACTGGACTTGAACAGAACTCTGTGACAGGCGTCAGCAACTTGACTGAATCTTTGTCATTGGAAACAGGAGGGAAACAAGCAATACTATTGGAAGTTAACTATGATATCTAGATCACTGTAAGAGATATACTACTAAAAAAATAATAATGTACCAACAAAGCTAGCTCAAGCTCCCAAGAATCAGTTTTTAAGTGGTATTTGGCACCTAATAGTGCAGCTACCTACCTACCTTCCACCACTCTTACCACTTTCAGCTCTGAAAACACACTGTATTGCTTCTCTCCACAAGATTATACACAATGTTAAAAAACAAAAACCAAAACACACACAAAACACAACACTTGCTTTAAAGTAGGAAGCAGGGAAGCAGTGAAGAGTCCCGTGTATGTTAACTGCATAACCTACATGACCGGCAACAACCATCCTCAGATCCTCCAAGATCAGGTTTTACTCTTAGCCAGCCTATCAGAATAGCACCATCACAGACCAGATTTCTGTAAGGGGTAGACAGAGAGGAAAATTAAACAACAGCTTTATAACTAGAGCTTGCGAGGTGGGGGGCTGAGAGGGACTGACATGGTTGCCCACAAGGGCAGAACACCAGACTCCTTGACCCTGAAGGGATTTCCCCCTGCATGGTACAAATACCAACTTGCCCACAGAAGGATATAGACTTCACTGAACTGTGTCATTTTACTCAACCTGGGCACCAGGAAACAAAATAAAGCAACCTCTCCAAGAAGTTAGCTCCCTGCTTTTTTTTTTAAAGACAGAAAAAATAGCTCTTTTCTCAGACAGCAGCATGCTCCACTAGCATTTAACACAAGAGTTGCCACTTGTATAACCTGGTGAAGCAAAGAGGAAAATCACATGTGTTTATTAATCCAGACTACAATAGACATAAATACCGAATGTTTTACTTAAATTGATTTATTACAAGCTTCCTGCATGCCAGTGGCTTGGTTTTACATATGTAGAGTCAAGATCTCCAGGTTTATTTTTTTAACATTGTTGCTGTAAGTAGTTACATTTACCTTAATGAACATATCCTTAGCCACAGGAATACTTAAAAACCCCCAAACAATAGCAAGTCTCTCAAAATAATTTAAAAGAGACTGCTTTTTATTGTTATGGTTGATTTAAAAGATTTACTCCTTAAAAATAAATACCAAGATGTTGAAGCAGTCTCCTACATTAAAGATACAGGCTGCCTTTTAAAAGAAAACTTAAATCTAACTGCAATGTTTTTAAGCAAGTTCTCTAAGTGCACAAAAACCTTCAAGCAAATACAAGTAATCCTCCGTAACAGAACATTAGTCTTTTTACCTACAACGTGGTTTTAAATATTGCTTGTAATTCCCCATTAAAAAAACCAAACAAACCAAACAGTCCAAGACCTTATACTTACACTAGCATATAGAAAAATACCTTCTATTCCTCTCTGGTAGAGACAGCACAGAATAACAAAAGCTATTTTAGCTGTTCCTCTGAGGAGGACTGGCTGTGTGAACTTTGGTACTCAAATCAGCAGAAGGCTCATTTGTTAGAAAATCAGCTTTACAAGGTACACCTGCTGCTGCTCGCCCCCCAGCTCTCAGGCTGAGAGGGACAATGAGCTGCAGGCAGGTGCAAATCAAGAGTCGGTCTCCAGCTTCCTAGCCCTCCTACTTTCTTCTCTTGCATCTCCTCTGCAGCTGTTAAATGAATTGCCTGGAATTTCAATGCATGCTGAAGTCTCCCTGCTCTCCTCCCCTTATTTGTAAAACAGTGAGGAAAATAATGATCTGGTTTACTGCTGTGTCTCAACTCAGGTACCTGGGATGTTTCTCACTTCTATTAGCTGTTCTTACTTTGCTCACCTACTGCAAAATTTCAGGCAGGAGCAGATCTCTCCTACTTTCTCCTGTGACAGTTAGAGCAGAGAATCCAGAAAGTGTATAGATTTCAGAAAATGACACCTCCCAATCTACCACATGAACCTGTGTACCTCATGTTCAGTATGTATGGGCAAATATTGAGGACAAATGTTTTCAAAATTTAACAAACGTTAATGGAGTAGAGCTCCTAAGTTACTTGGTTTGTCTTGAAAATACTCTCCAGGGTTTCCTGTTTGGCCTTTAACATTTTCCTTTACATAAGTGATGTATTTTGCATATAAATATGTGTATTTCTATATAAATGTATCAACTCCTCCCCATCCCTCATGGTATACATGGGCAAGGAAAACCAGCCCAAGAGGCTGCACATTTTATGGACCACGCTTACAGAGGTTGGGCGCTTTGTCTGTCAAGAATATGGAGCAGGCTGTTTCAGTCTCTGACACCTGACTGTCTGGTTATCATGCGGTCTCTCAGTGTAACTTGCTTTTTTTCATCTCTCCCAATTTGTCCACTGTTTACAACAAAATGTTGACATCCAGCTGCTCAGCAACAGCATGTATTTCATGCCCCGCTTCATGGGTGAGACTGTGTGACAAACATACTGCTCAGCCAAGAGGAGACAACTGCATGCGTAATGCTAAGCATAGTTTGTAGCCTGCTAGGTAGCTTCTTGACAAAGACAAAAATCCTCTTTGCCAAGTTCGTGGGGGTGGAAGAAAAGGTCAGATGACTCCTTGGCCTTTGGTGCTTCTGTCATTACAGAAAGGTATGTTCTATGAGATACATTCAGTAGTATCTGCCTGTCTGAAGATCTGTACAGCTTCTGCTAATGTACTTTGTAAATGCCTGTATTTAGATGGTCAGATCTCTTTTCCAGCTTGCAAACCGGAGAAAACTTTTTCAGCTGGTCTTTATTTCCTGGTGTTTGCCCCAGAGTTGTCCATTACTGAAAAAAATGTTGTACCATTCTACGGTTCTCTGAACTTCAGAAGTAATACCTCTTTCTGTGATGTTTACACCTTTCAAATATTTGTGGATTTCTACTCTTTCCTGATAATTTTAAAAATCCCTCATCCCACATAACATATTTAACTTTTACTTATAACTATCCCTTGAAGTTTCTTCTCTTTCATCAATACACTTCTGAGAACAGTAGTGCCTGGACCTGAATGTAGCATTGATCGTACTGTAGTCCTCAACAAAGGCTGTTACCTCTATTGTGGGAGGCATTTACATGATCCCTAGCAGACTGGTTTTTCTACAGCTTGTTCTGTACCTCAAGCAGGTTTTAGTACAATTCTTCTCTTACAGTCTGGAGAAAAGAAGAAAAGCAATTCTAATAACTATGCAGTAGCATGGGAATCAGGCCCACAGATATTATGGTGCTGAATATGCAACAGTGTAGTCTGATAAATTTCGGGCCAGCAACTAATGGCCTCTGTAATCATGTACCTGGTTTACATCAGAGACTATCTCTTCTCTTCAGAGCTGCACCATGAAAATACAACCTCCCAAAGAAGTTGAAGGTGTCCCTGCTCATTGTAAGGGGTGTTGGACTAGATGACCTTTAAAGGTCCCTTCCAACCCAAACTATTCTATGATTCTATAAGTTAGGGCCTATTCTGAAAAATAATGCTGAAAAACATGTTCGTGTGACATGACATGGCTGACATAAAATGTATTGATGGTTTGCAGATAAGGTTTGATCAGTCAATAGATTTTACAAGGTGAATGTGGAACTTGGACACAAAGTTCCCCCTAGTCTGAGTGGGATGCATGGGGTTAAAGTCCAGAGTCAGCTTTGAAAGATCACAGAAACACAAAAAAATAGGCCCAAAAGAAGATATTAAGAGGTCATAGGGTTCATCATCATGTTTCTGGGCAGGATCAGTTTACCAGTGAGTCCTAAGAAGGGGTTGGCTAATCTGTTCTCTGAGTTTCTCAGTGATAATAGATCCACAGCCTTCCAAGGCAATCTATTTATATTTCACTGTGCTACTGTTAGAAAGCTTGCCTTACTATCTAACTTAAATCCCCGTACTGCAAATTAAACACAAAATTCTTTGTTTGCAATTTCCTACTTTGCAGACTCTGCCATGATAATTCACAGCCTTTTAAGATGCTATGGTTAGCATGTGTGAGCCAGAACTATGCTGTGCTAGGTGCTGTTCAGATGCCAGACAAAAGTGAGACATATTTCCCAAAGAGTTAACAAACTAGCAGGAAAGTGAAAAGGAAATGAGAATAAGCAGAAGAGACAAAGGTCATAAACTGCAGGAGATTTATACCCTGACACCATCAGAATAGCATATTTGCTGACGTACCTACTGGCCACCTACACAACAGCTACACCTTTTGCTCAAGAGCAAGCGACGGATCACTGGTGTCCTTACCAGCAGTTTAAAAATAGGCACAATGACTGTAGCCTGTATTTTTAGGGAAAGATTTGGGAAAGTACATGGTCATGATGCAAGTCAGTGATGTATGTTTGACCCCACTACTTAAAACTCTACCACATGAAAACTTTTTCACCCATCTCAGCACTGAACCTCAATCCCAGAAATTGGCTTTTTATCATTTACTGTGTCAGGATAAGGAGTCTCTGCCCTTTAGATCATCTTTAAGAATAAGAATAGGTTATGTTCTTTCTAATAAGGGGTCCTGCTGCTGCAGCAAACTTTACTTCCCTCACTTAGGGTATTGATTACATGCCAAAGCCACTTCCTCATTTATGTGAATCAGCTGAGAAATGGCAGCACTGACAATGAGTGTTTCATGTACAGCTCATCATCCTGAAGTGCCGCAGTTTTTTAGTGTGTTATGATCCATAACCCAATTATAGGCTACTTCATTTTTCAAGAGTACAAGCTTACATATGCCCATACACATCCACACAGGTTTTTTTTGTGAATGCAAATACTCTCAGTACATGCATTTTCTTCCCAAAGCATTGCCTCCTGTTGGTATTTGCAAATAAATCATATCCCATATGCCATCCTAGAAGTGGTTTTGTTTCTGGGAAGAGTGAGATGACCACCTTCTCATAGGATCACAAAAGAAATAGCTATGAAAGGAGAAGAAGAGTTTTTTAAATTTTAATTGTTAAAGTAGAATTGACAAACCTGGAGTTCTTTGTTCTGCATGCAGACTTCTTATAGATTTCCAGGGAAGTGGTTATGAAATACATAATTTTGAAACACCAAAGCAACTTAGAATTGCTGGTCATAGTAAAAATAAATGGATTTAGGGCCCTAAGTCACAAAGGCACAGAGAATTTAAGGGGAAAAGAAAAAGCTTTTGAAAAAAAAAATTATGGAAATTCAGTTTTGGTTTGGGTTCATTTCACCTGATGTTGTCCATGTAAATACTGTCTGAAGCCAATGAAGAGACGCAGACATCTCCAGTGGAGAATTCAGTCCTTCTCTCTTAATGCTCTACACTCTGCAGCCAGAGGGTGCTCTTTGAAGTCCTGTTTCCCTCCACTTTGTAGGAGTGATTCAGTTCCTAGTCAAAAGCAATTAGTGACATTTTAGGTGTCCTAGGGATACTGCCTGCTGTTCAACTGCTTCTCCACATGTCTTGGGTCTCTTGCAGGCCCTGTGTCGCAGCTGGCAGTTCCATGTGCATGTCTCAGGTGCCCTGGATGGTGTTTGGGAAAGGTAGCCTGTCTCTTGCTACTGATTGAAATGAAACACTTCAATTTTAGACACCTTAGTGCCATCGAGACATCTGATGGTACACCATTAAACTCATTTCATTTAAGAGGATGCCATCAAGGCCCTGCATTTTCTTTTGAGCTGATGGTCACCTGACTCCCCGATAAGCCAGTTCAGATTTGACCTCTCCAGTTCAGCTCCCTGCCTGCCCTCCAGGCAGCCTCAAACAAGCCCCAGTCTCTACAAGGAGGTGAGTGGGACTTTGGCAATACAGCCAGGTTTGGAAGAGAGAGTAAGACTGCAAGCAACACCAACTCAGAGCAGCTCAGACTTTGCAAAGAGGTCAAAACATAAGAAAAGCTGAAGTTGTCTTTCTACAGTGTGGTAACAACATAAATCTTTCTCCATGCTTCCCATTCTCTTCTCTCCAGTTCCAACAGAAGGGGCTGAGCTGGTTGTCTTCACAGTTTATTTTGTGTTAACTCCTCTCATTCCAGTGGCAGGAGCACCAGGGCTTGTTTTCAGTGCCAAAGACATTCTGGTTTTTCTACCACAAGGAGAAACACTGTGAGGAGAATATACTTTACACTGACCAATACCAAAGGTAGGGGGTTAATTTTCACAGACCCAGTTGTATGCTTTGATTCTGGCCCTGTGGTCTGTGCATAAAAAGAAGTGCTGAAGTCACTCCACAAGGGAATAGGTGAGTAGCTTTATCTTTTCCAAGTCTCTGCTTGTTAAATATCTCCTGAATACAATGCATAGTCCCCTTCTAAGGCTAAGGGTTAATAATCATCAAGAAACGACTCTGATCTGTCAGAGCAAGAGGAAAAGAGCAGGGAAAATGTAAACTTCATGTTGAACTAGATGCAAGTGGAATCCCTTCTGCTGGCTAGGATGCATCATGGCACAGCCTTTTTAAAAGGATAGAGGTATAATAGCAGCTCCCAGCCATCACAAGAGTTACATGAGGCCAAAACCTGAACTTCCCTCTCTGATTCCTTACATCTATACCAGAGTGAGCTGCAGCTAATGCCCGTTCTGTATATTCAATAAACAATTCTGTCTGCCATGAGCAGAGAATAGAACAATATCCCCCCAAAAGCAGGAGAGCAATTGCACCTTCACTAACAGTGTGCTTCAGAGCAGTCTCCACAGACACATCATGTCAGGGAAAAGCTCATAACAAGTCTTAGCAGTGCACACTCTGCACACTCCTCACTCAGACTCCATGTACAAGAGCATGTGTTTGTCATACATGAGATCTGACCTGTATTTTTATTACACCACAGGCTGGTCCTGTTTGTGAGGCTGCTGCAGTAAACTTTCTATTGGTCAATCTTCTAAGCAGCAAATTTCTAGCTCCCTCTTTGCTTTGCTTCCCCTTCTGCTTCCCTCTCCCATTTTACAAAGGAAAAAATGAAGGGGGAGAGAAAAATCCTAGCTACAGAATCAGCAAGGCTAGGCATCAAGCATGATTAGCTCTTTGCCTGAGGACCAAACCCACTATCCATGACTGTGATGAGTCCAACAATCACTTAGAAGTAGCTTATGGAAATGGCTTCTCTGATTCCCGCTTCCTGCCTTTTTTCTGTTTACTGCTCCACTGCTTGACTTTTTCAAGCCCATGATCTGGGCTTTTACTCCAACCAGTCCATGAGACAGAAAAGTGTTTCTGACTATCGGGGGTTGGGGGCTTTTGGGGGTTTTTTTATTCAGCTTTGTGGTTTTACTTGGGTGTAAGAAAACTAGATGCGAGAGATCGTTAGAGAATCAAACAAGAGACTACATCCTCTAAATGTATGCTAGGAATAACCTCAAGCTAGTGACTCTGGATAAGTCACCTTTTTCTTGATGTTGGCATGTTATGACTGGAGAGTAATTTACTAACTTTTCCAGCTCCCGCAATGGATAGCCATCTGATATAGGCTAGATTATCCTAGGTAAACACTCATCATCCATATTAATACCTGCTCTGGCTGTGGTTATCGATCATCTAGCAAGAAGGTGATGTACTGCAAATGCACAGGGCTGATGCTAATGTATTCAGAAGGTATTCACCTGGCTAATGGGGTGCATCTCCAAGTGTATCCACCTTTCAATCATTTCTCTGACTTCCTGCAAGACTACAGGTTTCCCTCAGGAGTCATCAGACCTTCTACTTCTCCATCTACAGGGCTGATGAGATCCCTTTCGACTCCTCCGCCCTGCCACAGAAGGGGAGGGTACCTTCACTCTGAAGATTTAAAAAGGGCCCCCCAAACCTGTAGGAGATCTTGTCGCACATTATCCCAAGAAAAGAAGACTGAAGATTTGCCACCGAACTAAGTATGAAGGTGAGTGAGACTCTTTGGGTGTGTGGGAAAGATTTAGTTTGCAATTTATGCTTTTTCATGTGAG
>JAVJGG010000024.1:9716347-9741431 GCA_035590195.1 Aviceda cuculoides
CCCCCCCCAGGCTTAAGAATTTAAACTTAAAAATAACCTGAGAGAAATATACACAGTTATCTTCAGTGTGCTTCAAACAACTGCATTAAAAAAACATTAATAGCACAATGTGCTCTCAAAAACAGGATGAAATAAACCACTGTCAATCATAATGTAAGATGCTCTCTGTTGCCCATCACTGTTACCAATACATGAATAACAATATGCTCTGTGCGAACAAGCAGATATGCAATTTGTTCTCAGAGGATTCATGCTCAATGCTTTCATTTGCATGTGCTGCATCAGTGAACAAACTCCAAGAATCAAAAAAGCCGGTCTCGTGACATGTGTGTAATCATGGTTGATGCAAATAAGATGCTAAATTTGAAAACTTTCTTTTCCTGAGGAAGTAGTGATCCACTCTCCTGGTTGGTTGGTTGGTTGGTTGGTTTGGAATGGCAAGTCCCCTATATTTGCTTGTTGTCTAAACTCTATGATTCAAGGTTTGGTAAAATCAAGATATATTTTATATTGTCTTTTCCCCTTAGTTAGCACATTATTCTCATTTCTGGAAGATCTAATGTCCTTGTAAATTGGAGCACAAAAGGTGCTTGCCTCGATGGCAGTTCTCACAGGTATGGAACCTTTATAATGAATATGAGTAAAGAGAATAAAATATGTTTGCTATAACATTCATCCTCCTGTCCGACCACTGTGTATTGAAGCTGAAACAGCCACTGAGCAAGAGGAGGTTTGGCAGCAAGACAGGGAGAAAGGAGCGACTGGAAATACCCTCACATTTAGATTTGAAGTTGAGAGGATCTACAGATCTGAAAGGCTTTTCCTGTACCTTGTGGTTCTTTGTCGTGCACAGGGACTACGTAAACTGGCAGCATCTGCAGTGGTACTGTTTCTGGCAGCGTCCTTCATATCTTTCTCCTGGAGTGCACCTCAGGTAAACTGCTCGCTCAGGCTGAATGTGCAGCATCCTTGAGTCTCACAGGTTGGTGCCGTTTAAGTATTTGTACCGGTTAGTAATGGCATGAAACCCTGACATGGATCTTTTCTGGTTTTTTGGCATAAAGGCTCATTTCCAAAGGAGAAACTGGACTCCCCAGGCTATGCTCTATTTGAAGGGTGCACGTAAGTCCCAAGCTCTTTCTATTTTGAGGAGATAACTTTCTCTAACACTGGGTTATTCCTGATCTGCTTGGCTCCACACAAGCAGTAAATCCCCGAGGATGCTGCAGAGGTAGAAGTTCTGAGGCCTGCAGGGATGTGCTAATTAGTTATTTCTTCTTGCCTGTGAAACAGTGGCATTGCCAGTATTATTATTATTTTTTAAAGAAATCAAATTGAAGAAAGCAAGTGTGGAAGAAGAAAAGCAAAACAAAGTACTGAAAATATATAGAGTTTGAAGCTTGATTGTAAAACCTATTGGAAAAGCAGTTTCCTTAACTGAAATAACCTTAAAGGAAGGTTAAGATACACTGGATATAATTATCACTCCTTATTCTCATTCAGGCTTTATTAAAACATCTTCTCAAGTGATAGGAGAACACACATTCCTATTACAAGCATCTTGCATTAGGGTTGGTGTTAAGACCACATGCAACATCTTATAAGGAGAACTTGGATGTCAGTGTTATCAGTATTGTGGTGTTAAGGTTGTGCAAATGACCTTCTAAGTTTCTATTGTTAGTCTAGAATTAGAGAAGCATTAAATATAAAGATAAAATTTAGAGTCAAAGAGAGATTTTGTCCTTTGATGCAAACCCACAAAATTTAACAGAAATATTTGTATTTTAAAAAATCCTATACTGAAGTGCTGTTTCAAAATTAAAAGCTATCAGGTAGGGTAGGTATTAAGAGAGCAAGAAAAATAGCTTCCTTAAAGTAAAAAAAAAAAATAAAAATTGAAGCTCAGAACCCTGAGAGAAGTGCAAAAGGGAGACAATACGAATAATAAAACCACAAAATAAATATAGGCTCAAAACACCTGTAATTGTAACTGAAAGAAGTTCTAGTGACATTAATAAAATTATTTCTATTCATAAAAACAAAGAAGCTGGCCCTTTTTTGTTTTGTTTAATGCGTCCAACTGAATAATGCCCTGTGTTACTTCTACACTGACCTGTGTATCATTCCTATTGATGCACAGGAAGTAATGTGATTTTATTTTTTTAGCAGTTTTTTTTCATTTTTTAAATAGAAACATGCCTTTAAAAGGCAATATTTTATAGTCCAGCAAAGGGCTTGAAGGGTCTTGACCGTACAGCAGTTGAGGAAAGAGTGAGGAAAAGACAGTAAATTCCTCCCTATGTACAGTTCCTACAGCTGGTTAATAGAGAATGAAAAGTGCTGAAACACTAGTTCTATGGAATAAAGTATGTCTTGAGTGTTCTGGTTCAAGATGAGCTATTGATGATTTGGAAAGACTCTGGAACGGACTTATGCCTTCCATTTTATGTTTGTAGAAGTATTGCTGTAACTTTATATTTTGAAAATACTGCTTTAGGGATTGTAAAGTAGGAATCACAACAGATCTGGGAGGTTGTTTTCACCCTTTTCCCACTGCTTTTGTAGAGGGACGTCGATTCATCTCAGATGAGAGCCAACGAAAGGATCTGTATGACAGAATGCAGCTTGGTAAGTACATGTGCACAGGTATATGTTACATATCACTCTTTCCTCAGATTATGGGAGAAATCTGTGGAAACTGGAGGGGATTTTTTCCTGCAATTTTATTTAAGGAAGCAATTAAACTCCCTTTTGTTAGTTCCTTCATTCCAAAAAGCACATGATAAAGACTCTCTGATTTTCCTCTCTTGTGTACCTGTGTGACTTCATTTACATAAGTGATGTTCCAGACTGACCTGGCAGTTAAGTGGGATTATCATCAGTACCTTTGACTTTCTTTTTCTACTGGAAAAAATCAAATCAAGTTACTAATTGTGCTGAATTGACAAATTACAAAAGTAGACAACATTAACCCATGCTAGACAATGTTTCTGGAGGAAACAATGTTGTAGCAAAGTAAGAACATATGAAAAAAGAAAATCTTCTTATTACCTTCTAAGAGAACTTTAAAATAGCCTCTTTTTTAAAAAAGATTGCTAGTCTTTTCTGTGTTAGATATTTATCAGGCTGGTTTTGAGCAGAGATTATTATAGAGTGAAGGAGACAGTATTTTTTTCTCTTTGGGTTTCTAGTTGTAGAGACAAAAAAACAAAGAACAAAACAAATAAATGCCAGTAAACACTAACAAACCTTGCATGTCTGATTTTATAATTCTAGAAACACGCAGCCAAAACACAAATCCTTTATCTCTTTCTGAAGCTGCAGCACTGTTCCTTAGTTCCTTATGGAAAGCACAAGAAGAAGGTAAATGCATGTTTTGTCTTACCCTGATGTTTTTAAAAGGGGTTTATCAGTATTTCCTTTACTAACAATTTAGTAAATTGATCTAAAAGGCCTGGTTTGAAATGAGATATTGTTCCATGAAGTGCATTGTGTTAGAGCGTACATTTACAAAGAGCGTATTATATTAGGGTGTACATTTATACAGATTAGAACATGAATCAGATAAATGATAGTAGGTAAACTTTTGTATATTCTGCTTTTAATTTGCTTTTCAGAGTTTTATTGCTTTAAATTCAAGTGAATTGCTATTTTGAATTGAATTTTCCAAAACAAAACTCTATTGGGGCTCCTTTTTCTGCAGAATATTGTTTGCCTGTGAAATTTTCATCCTCCATTGGCTCTTTTGTCCTGGTGGAAAGGCTTAAAAGAATCCTAAAAAGCTCCCCCCCGCCCAATACCCCCAGCAAAACTCAGCTACTGAGTCAGGCTTAATCCTCATCTCCTTCAAGCACATTGCACTCCCTTAGCTGAGGACCCCTATCCTGTATTCCCCAGCTCCCTCACCCTGCTCTAGTTCACCTTTCCTCCCTAGACCAGCTTTCCTGCAAAACCATTATCCTGAATGCCTCATTGTCGGATGCATACATACAGCTCACCAGGCTGAGACCCTAAGTCTATGTTATCCACGTCCTCTGTCTTTCTACCTTTCACCTCTTCAGGTACATAGACTATTTTTTGGAAACGGAGCTGGGGATATGGAGGTTGCAAAAGGACAATACACCCTACAGGTGGCTGTGGAGAGTCTGTGCTGTGCTTTGACCCTTTGGGTGCTGGAGAGGCTATTGTAGCATATGCAAGCCCAGGAGTTTGTCTAAGTTATGCTCTTCACCTCTTTGGTTCAGGACAGGGAGAAACAGAGGGTGGCTAAAAGCTACCTTTGTTTCTTACTGTCCTGGTTGTGAGTTCCTTATTCAGACTCTTAACTGCTATCATCATGACAGGAAAAAAAGTGCTTTACTTGAATTAGGAAATGTGAAGTAAAACCGTAGTAAAATGTGAGGTAGTTTTGTACTTTTCACATAGATGAGTGGTAAGACAGGCCTGTTACTATCTCATCGCCCTTGATATCATCAACAGTGTGTAATAAAACACTGCTTTGTCATCATTGCAATATCACCTCTCCTTAGAGATCTGAAGTACACACCTTTCCTGAAATGCAAAGAAGGTGTGAGAAACACCTCACAGAATTTACCTGGTGTATGTGCAGATATGCTGGAACCACTCCTGTCTTTTGCCACTTCCTAAAATCTCCTACTGTACCTCATGTAACGCTGGGGCTCTGTGCTCAGCTCTCTCTTTCCTACCCTGGCAGAACTCCACTAACCAAAAAAATTCAGTGGCATTATGACTGAGAAAGAAAGGCAGAATTGACAATGAGCATAGTGCTTTGGACAAAATATATGAGCAGTTCTAAAGATAAATCAGTATAAGTGTCATCTGTGTGCTAACAAAAAGAGAAAATCCTCTGAAGTTCACAGTTCGTAAGTTTTAGTGGTATTTTCCTGCCTGCTGTTGCTGTTCCAGAGGAGACGGTGGACAGCAGCAGCCCTCTGAGAAAAAAGGTGACATATCTGAGAGAGCTAAGTAGAACTGGCAGCTTGTTTGAAAAATACTATGTGGAATAACATTGCCAGCATTGTAGTAAGGAATAACAAGACAGTCAAACCTGGGTAAGCCATGCACTTTCAGAAGATCACTTTCAGGTGATTTCAGAATCCTCTTGACTGAGAGAAATATGCAATTAGGAACAAACACATTATTTTCCTCTGCATGAAAAATTTGTGCCTTGTACTAAGATAGCCCTCTGGACATGGTTTGTATCTTTGCTCTTCAGCAAACAGAAAAATTCCTACATTTAAAATGAGAGAAGACATGATTATTTCTACAGGTGCCTGCATCTCTTAGCTAAGCAGTCACATTACACTAGGCCTGTGCCTGAGGCATATCTACCTGCTGAAAACTCTGGCTGACTGAACTTTCATTTATCTACAGCTTATTTTTCCCCATTGTGTCTTGTCTTACAGTTGAAGAAGAAAACACTGATCACCCTGGCTACTTGACAGATAATCTATCAAATTGGTGAAATATTTCAAATTTCTTTAACATTTGTATTGCATATACCCTGAAATTATGACTTGTGTAAACAGAGTATTTAATCCATCTTCACTTAAGTTCACAAAGGATGACGTATATACACATTGCAAAATTTTGAATGCAAACGGATTAAAAATTATTTGTTCAGATACGGAAAGTATTTGTAAAGTTCCTGCTTTGTTTAGACCATTTCATATGTCCCACCCAAAATTTAAAATACACTGCACCATCTTACCTGAAAAGATGATTAAAACTGTCTTTTTGGACAACTACTTCATTAAAAACAACTTTTCAATAGTCATTGGGAAACCATTTACCACCTTCCACCCAGCTGCATATTGAAGCCTTTTTATTTCTGATAAAGGTAGATTCCTTCACCACTTCGCTGCTGGCCCTGTAAGTTGCTGATAGTCAATAAAGTCAGTGAGATATTAAAGCAATCCAGCTATCTCTGACTGCAAAGCCAGTGATTTTTTTTTTTGCAGATAACTGTCACCACTCGAGAATAGGCAACAGCACTTAGACCTCAGTGCTGCCCCAGTTACATGCATGCAGAAATGTATACTCTGAACAATCCTACTGAGCAAGTCCCACCACATAAAGATTGTATGGGGGTAGGTCCTACAGGACCAGGGCCTCATTAATGACTGTGGCATGCAGTCACTACTGTTGTCAGGAGGTGCAGTACTGCTGGAGCAAGTGGTAGTGTACTAGGTACAAATCTAGTGTCATGCATGACAACAGGCACACAGAATATTAATTGCATCGTTATTGTACTTTTTTGTTGGCCTGGTTTTTGAATTGCAAAACTGGAATTATACATAAATTGGTTAATTATCATTCCATGCTGATAAGGATATATTTAACATTATTTATGTAGTTTTGTGGTCTTACTGGAAAGCCCTCTGTAGTTCTCATGTAATTAAAAAGTAGCCACATGATTCTTGTGTCCAAGCAACTATGTTTTATTTTTTTAACCTTTAGCCCTAGTTGTGCTCTTCATCTTTTAATGCGACTTTCCTCTGATCTTTCTCATGACACTGCTAATTAATTTTGTTAACTCACACTAACTATAATCTTGCTTGTCCTCAACACAAAGAAACACAGCTGAAGAAACAGAGGAATTAATTTCTATCATGGGGCTATAAGCACTTTCAGTAGTTGTTTATAATCTATATAATTTCATGGAGGAACATAATCAGAGAAATCAAAATGTCCTTGTTCATTTTTAAGCACTCATATATCTTTCAATAGCAGTATATGATGCATGACAGAATGCATTCATGATGAACTTCATCTAAAGACCAATTGTATCCACCAGAATCTTTCCATTAATTTAATTGCTCTCTGTTTCAAGCATTCTCTAAGTTATTTTTTCAGCATATTTCACAGTATGATCAGTCAGTGCTCAGACAAAAAGTAGAACATCCTTTGGTTTGTTAGTATCATGAAATTCATATGCCTCTGAACGTCCCAGAGATACAAAACCTGTTCTAATCACATTCCCAGTTGACTGATTTTTGTATGTATTCCTGATCTAAGCTTACTAGCTTAAACAGTTCTTTCCAAAAATCATGAAACAGAATAAACATTCTGCCTTGTTGGTGAGCTGTTTGTGAAACCCTAATATTTTCAATCTGGCAGATAATCACTTATGTAACAGATAACTGCTACCAAGCTTGTCAGATGTCAGTAACTGTTAGAAATGTGTGGCATTTAAGTTAGGCAATCTGTTGCCACGACTGAATGAAAAGCCATTCCCTCTAACTGCAAATTCTAAAGGCAGAAATGTTTTGCTGTAGTTAAATGCCTTGCTACTGATGGCTACTCCTAGCATTCAGGGCAGAACTAAAATAAGCCTAGAGGCATGAGGTAGAGGTCACTTTGGCCACTGCGGGACCATTTCTGAGAAAACTGGGCACAGTATTCACATTAGTCATACCTCAGAAGTTGTGCACTTTCTGTCACCAGGGAGGTGCTCAAAGCATGTGAGTGCGCTGAAAAAAACACACCTGGATTTGTGCGAGATGTCATGCCAGCTCTCTGCATTTTCCCAGGAAGCTCAAACATCATAAGCACATCTAAGAAAACCTGCTACCTGGATCATACATGTTGTTTATTTTTCTCCTCTGGAATTTGTCCAGAAAGAACAAGTGTAGCCGTCTTAATGCAACGCTAGCAAAATCTTCCTACTTTCCGTATTTTCTGTGCTGTGCTTCCATCATTTAGCAATATTTACAATATGTGTGTAGTGATCACATCTTTCAGCACTGCCATGAAGCTGGGCCTGGAATGATGATAAACAGATATTCACCAGCGTGTGGCTACCAGAACATTTTTAGGCAACAAAAGAAGTGTTGGATCACGCTCAGATGATGCTAATGCAATTTTTATGACGGAATTTGGGGTGAAATGCTTTCCTTCCATACAACAGTGCGTTGAAATATAAGCAATAATGGCAGGTTTCTTGATTTATTTTTTTTTAAGAGAACATTAACTTTCAATCAATATGCCCTTTAAATGTTCTTTTGCTGGGACTGTCATCCATTACATTCTTTGACTCTGCAAGGGAATTTTGATTAGAAGCACTTTGGGCAAGGATATACATTTCTGAACTCACAAAATGCAGTTGTTCTCCACTTAGTAAACTGTATGAAGGAAAATACTTGCAGTATCTTTGCTTTCACCACTTTCATATGAAAAATAACCACTCATTGTTTTAATTACTTTTAAAAAGGTTAAAAAATAGTGACTCCTTTTAAATCAAATTAAGTTTTTGCCATAAAAGCCTGAACCTGTCTTCTGAGAATAGTTATTCTTCCAGGTATCCAAATCAGCTTAAGAATGAGAGTCCAATTTAAAACTACTTTTAGGTAGCCAAAAATACAAATAGGCACCTAATCACTTTTATTCTATATGGCCTATAGTAAGAACCATGTCATCAAATGTTGGTTAAGTGTTTGAAAGGTAGGTGTCTAATCAAAGTTGGACATTTAGGCTCCCCCTGGGATTGACAGTGAGGGTAAATACCGCCAAAGGTTACATCATCCTACCTGCTGAAGAACAGGCTGAATCAATTCCTGGAAATGTCTTTTCTTGAACAGCATGAGAAATTTTTGATGCAAAAACTTCTAAAATAAATGATGAATCTCCTTCCTAATGTCTTCATGTCAAGATCTACTTCTGAAGAGCATGTTCAGGCACTCTCTGCATCTCTAGGAATGGAAATACTTTTTGAAAGCTTTCTGTAAGGCAAATGAAATGTCTAGTTCTCATTGTGAGGTTCAGTTATCCCCCAAGTACTTTGAAGTTTCAGGTGCTTTTTGAAATTAGTATGTGGGGCAGATGTGTTCTTGGAATTCTTTTAGCATTATTTGTTATGATTAGGTCTCTTCTAGAAGAAGTGAATTAGACCATGGACTCACAGAGCAACTGGAAGAACTAGAGTTACTCATCTTTAGATGTTGTCACATTGCTTTATGGCATGTGGGTTTGTCTGCAGGGGAAGGTGTTACTTAAGAAAATTTTGTCGTTCTCTTTAGCCAAGTCACATTAATTTCCTCCCAAACTAGTTTGTTAACAAACTTAGAATCTAAGACAAGGTGAAAACAACAAAAGAGACATACCAGAAGAATCAGAAAATAAATGGTCTGCTGTTTATTGTGGGTCTAAATACCTTCAGAAAGACGACTTCATTTGTCTCTAAAATTCAAATGCCCACTGCATAAGACTTTATATTGTTCCACAGGAAGTATGTTTTACCACTGGATCAAGACACTTCTTTGTGTTGTAAAAAAAATGTTTTAAATGATGTAAGCTTACAATAAACAGCATAAGGGAAAAGAATGACCATTTTCTTTTCGGTGTATCTTTTTTAACCCTGCCAAGGTTTCCCCAGTGTAACACTTTTTTCTCTAAATTTTTTTTGAGCTCTGGCTTAAAGTTCATGTTAGTTTAGGAGGGGAAAAGGGGAAACATAAATGAAGCAGGAATTAATTTGGGGGACCCATAATGGAGCTATCAGCATAGACTATGATTAATATAGATGATTATGTAGATAAAGGTATGGTCTGCAGTTTGTATAAGCCCCTGAGGGGATTGTCACATTCTCTAGGTTTATTAAGCTTGAGAAATCTCTTCTACCTCAAAGGGTCACAGAAGAATTGTCATTTAAACTACTTTCAAGGTGAAATAATATTAAGCTTTCCAACAGTGTAGCTTAAGTAACATTTAAGATTCCCCTAATTATATCAGCTGTCCTTAACACAAAGCTTGCCAAGCCTACAGGAGAAACTGATGAATGGATGGAGAGACCTTGTCATGGTGAGAGCAATGAATTCAGTTCCTGTATTCTCCATGCTGCTTCTTTTTTCCTTGCGGCAATACTCCAAGGGAAAAGGGAGACTTGATGTTTTGCCTATCCCTTTTGGCTTCCTCATCCTCATCATATCTTTCATCCTCATCTTCATCTTCGCCTTCACTATGGTGAGGGCTGGAATGCTGAGAGACAGAAGGTGATGGTGGCACTGATGAAGGCCTGGGGTACCTGAAACCTTCCGTCTGGCAGAGAAGCAAGTTATAAGTATTATCACAGTGCTCCTCAATTGGTTGTATACAGCAATTTAAGGCTATCAACACTTCAAAGGAAACCAATGGTGGGATGTAAGCTAGACCTGCTCTGCACTCTAAAATTAAAATCCCTTGAACCCAGATCCCCTCAGTCCTTCTCTGCCAGTAAGTACATGCTTGTATGGCAGTGATCTTTAGCCTATGCCATAAACAGTATGCTGCCCTTCCAGCACTGCTTTTTGCAAAATATGACTATCTTTATTGAGCCTTAAAACCATCAACGCAACATGAAATTCTCCAGTACTCTGTAGTCAGAATATGCTTATTGAAATTCAGAATTCAGTCTGAAGTTTTAAAACAGTTTTCTAGTTATAATGTCAATATCTACAAAACCAGAACCAAGCAAGTGGTTTTGGTCTGAACCTCCTTTCTCTTTCTTATTTAAAAAAATTGAGTTGCTCTCTGGAGGTGTCTGGAGGTTTGGTTTCAAATAACACTGTTCTTATATTGGATCTGAGCAGCCTCCCTCCTCAAACTGGTGCTAATATGCCCTATGCAAGAACTGTTTGAAGGTATGCCTCTAAACTGACCCCTTGCAGTTCTAGCCAAAGACTCTTCCTCCCATACCATGTTTAGACGAAGGCAATACTTTGCCTTGCTTTCCCTAGATCATCCTTTCCCAGTTCCCCTTCTATTTAGTTTGTGCAGAATATCTCCATGGCATTTATCAGAAGCACAATTAGAACCTGCCACTCTTCTAATAGGAATTTCAAGGGTCAGTTCCTCAGCTGGTCTAAAATGGCATAGCCCCATCCACGTCACTTTAAATGACTTCAAGAACTTTTCCTGTATTGCACCTGGTACCCCTCGTGTTTGCATCTGATACCATTACAACTCCTGACTGGAGCTTGGGTCTATAACTTGTTGAGCTTTTAACTATAAGTTCCCACTTCCTTTCAGTTAAAACAAAACTTGTTAATTCTATTCTCTCTCTGCTCCTCCCCCCCACCCCCCATCCCCCATAAAGTAGCTAAAATGCCGATGAACTCATCTCCAAAAGTACTTTACCTTTAGTGGAGCACTTGGTTCCATCTCAAATTTATCTGGGAATGTTCTGCTGAGGGCCAAATGTCTGGCATGCATGTAATACTGCAACATAAAAGAGAAGCCTTTACAAGTCAAGGAAGTCTTGGGTAGACTTAAGCAGGAAAAAAAGGAACATAAAATGAGTATCTTCTAAAAGATGATGCTGAACAAAAGCTAAACATGTTTTCAGCTAAGCAGAATCCAACTGATATCACTGCTTGTAATGAACACACTGCTGTGAAGTAGTGAGCCATTCATGTTAGATACACACTGAAGTAGAGTCTGGAACAGAAGCTGAATAAGGTTTCTGTAAGACTAAGATGTATTAAGATGGAAACCAGCACTTGTCTCAGTCACTGTAGTTCTTATTAAGTGATAGGTATTCTTTATCCCTCAAGATAGAACTGGCTCTTTTAACCAGGAAAATTTACATCTTTAAGTGTGCATGTTTATACACATGAACTTTGTACCTATCCTTGCACAGGAAGCATGTATAACAGTTACAGAGAAGTAACATTTATGAGTTTATGGAGGCCTGGTATTTGAGAATTCAGCAAAAATATTTATGGATCCACTATATTCACAAGTCTGCACCACATACATGGGAAAAAATAGGTTGTTGTGTCAGGATATTATGTTGTGTTGGGAACCATATAATCAGAAAGGTTCTCACACAGGTATCAGAGCAGGACAAGGTCCAAAATAGTTACAAAACTGATATATGTCCATCCACTTCTTTGCTCCTGTGGACTTGAGAATACTGCTTTCCTACTGTCTTCTTAGTAGGTGGTACTGCAGTGTTTTCTATGTCAAATTGAAACCACTATTTTTCCTTTAAGGCGCAGAGGTATTTTAGGAGTGTTGAGGAGCCACAAGGCCCAGCAGAATTTTAGGAAGAACAGTTAGGATTTTTGAAAGAGGCCAGATGACTTTGGGGCACAAATCCTACTCTAGTGTAGGGTTGCCACTGTTGTCAGAGACACAAGTTTTTTACATTGTCTTTAGCACCAGGAGTAAAAAGACCTCAGTGTGACTGGCTTCTGCTCTAACCTATTAAGTTAAGTCATGTCTCTCTTTACCACTGGAGAATGGGAGCATTACACTGAAATGTAAAGGCAGGCTTTGCCTTTAGCACCTTTGAAAGGTGCTTTTTTAGAACAGGGATATGTCCTTGCATTGTAGCATGCCGCTGAAGACTGCTAGTTAGACGTATGTGTCTGGAATTTTTAATACTTCTGTCACATAGTTTCACACACCCTGCCTAGGTATCTCCAGTCCAACAGATCTGATAGCCTCTCAGTTCGGTTTCTTTGGATGATCCTCTGGCGACGGGACTGCTGACAAAATCCATACAGGAACTGAGTCAGCTGGTTACATGATTCATCAGGTGAGCGGAACCTCCTGTCAACTATATAGATGCCTGAAGGACACAAAAAAGGTGAAGATGAGTGGAGCTGAAAATGAGTTCTGACCTCTTACATTTCCATTCCACTTTCTGTCACACAGTCTTATAAACATTACAGGTAGTATATGGTTTTTTTCAATGTTACAAGGCAGCTGTAAGTGGAACACTTGTTACTATTCTAATGGAAAGGAAAGCTACAGAGAAAGATGTATTTTTTATTTTAATTTTCTTTACCTTTCAGGCTGAAATTCAGCAAATTATTCAAAACTCAGAGGCTTTGTTGTTGTTGTGTAAGTATGTCCAAAAGGATTCAAGAGTTTCTGGATAAAGACATATCATTTTTATCTCCCATAATTTTTAAAATACTGACTGCTTAAAAAAAAAAAAAAAAAAAAATCTAGTGTTTTCCTAGTTTGCAGTAGAATTTATAGGTGTGGATGGTCAGAATCAGCCTGTAGGAGAGAGGCTGTCTTTTCTGTAGAAATACAAGTGTTTCCGTAGAGATAGCTAACTCACATACATTAATCAATATACAATTCTGGCAGAGAGAGGGCCAAGGTAAACTTTGCCTCTACATAGTTTGTAGAGATAAATACTTTATTCTTGCACCTTCCTTTTACCAGGGTGTTGGGAAGAAGAGGGTACTAAACCTCAGCTATCTTAAGGGACAAGACAAGATGCACAACTACCCCAACCGAAGTGCCCAGTGTCCCCTAGGAATATACACTAAGTTATGTCAACATTCACAGCTATGTTTTGGCAGAGAAGAGCAAGTGAACTGTGCTCTCCATCTGTACCTTTCTGAAGGATCTCAAAGACATGTCTACCCAGGCAGGCATAGCTATATTTTGCAACTGACTCAACCCCTGCCCCTAGGTCAGGGCACAGTTGGTACTAGTGTGGATCTGTCATTGCCTGATTGTGCAGACAAGCCAAGGTACTTAGAAAGAGGCCCTAGTTTGGGCACATTTTCAATATTGTCTTGACACACCAGGAGCTGGCTACCCTCCTCCTCACCACACTCCGGTCATTGACCATTTCTAAACCTTTATGAGCAGATTCTTATTTGTAAGTAGGTTCCTTTTATTTTCACAGGTTTATTTTTTAGTGTACATGATCATTTACTCTTTGTTTGGTGGGGGCAAGTTTCACTGGCCTCAAAGTCCCGGTGCATCCTTCTTGGACCATTCAGAGAAGCAGATTTTCACTGCTTCTTTTGAAGGGCTCAGCGTGTTACAGTGTAACCAGAGGCATTAAAGGGAAGCGTTGGGAGACTCTAGAGTAGTAGGAGGAGTGGTGAGTTTGGAAGGATAAAGCAGACAAAAGGTTAAAGGGAGACAAATGGGAGAGAACCTGGAAAGGGTTTGGGTAAATATGAAAGCCTGAATGGCTTGTTCAACGTAACAAGGTATTCAGGGCTCTGAATATATTTGCCCGATGAACTCCATTGCACTAGTGAAAGCATGAAATTGAGGAATAACAGCATCGTTGCTATGCTTTTTGCTTTCCTACCTCAGGTGGTATTTTTATACGGTGTTAAAAATTTTACCATAAGCTGCTGGGTCAGCAACATGTTCCTGCATGAAACAGCCAAATCCAGAAAGGTTTGTGGTTACACTGGGAATGCCCATCACAGTACATTCAGCTGCCGAAAGAAACAGACAAAAATCATTTCAGGAAAACATGCTTTGAATGGTTTCACCTTTAGAGAGAAAAAAAAAAAAGACACAGGCAGACAGAAGGTCCCATAACACTAGAGCTGCTCTGAAAATGTCAAGTGAAAACTATTATGCTTTGCTGTGGGTTTTGAGAAGAAGAAAAAAGAAAGAAAGAAAAAGAAATTTTAAAGAGAAAATTTCACACTGTTTTTGCAAACATATCTTTGTGTTTCCCAGCAGCTAAACTAAAAACTTTCTGGGAGTCCAGTGTTGAATCAGGGAACTCCAATATAGGGTCTGAACTGTTTATTTGGATTTTAAATTGAAGTCTGATGTACACATATGTTCGTTAGTTGTTCATAAGTATTTACAAAACTGAATCTCTTAAGTGCAGGAGCATGTTAAACTTTGTACTTTGATATTATTTGTTTGTAAACTGGTCCCTATAGCAAGAAAAAAATCCCAACAAAGCCCACCATTAATTCAGGACTGCTTTCAAAGTAGATGTGGAGCTAGTTTTATAAAATTCGAAAATGTATGCATCTTTTGTAGTTATTTCTATCATCGCTGTGAGTAAGGATAACTGCTTACTCAGGCTTAAACAGTTTTTGCTGATGAACATAAGCCTAGCCTAAGACAGCATGCAGATAAAGTAAATACTCTAGTTTTTTAAAAGCTGAAAGCCATCTACATGGCCTTCATTCATATGACAATAAAACTGGTGTCTATAAAATAGAGCTATAATTCTACCTTAAAAAAAAATAATCACTTTTTGTTTCTGGGAGAATTAAATGGATATCAACAAAGAGAAATGCTTTTGCATTAGTAAAGGAAAGAAACTACCTTTTAAAATAGTGCAAGTCACAGCTTTCCTCAGAACTTCTAAGTACCAGTCTAACTTTTCTGTCCACGTTTACTTTAATGTTCACTTCAAAATCATCCATGGCTGCCATACTTTCTTTATACCTTAGCTGAGATTAGAACAGGAAGAGAAATGGCTGGAATGCAAGACAGTTGTCTTACTTGGAATTGAATAGCTCTTACTTGGAGAGAAACAGCTCTGGAGAATGACTAAACTTGCAAAATATCTGTTCTGATTCATTGGCTTACAATAAGTGCTCTTCAGAGGGTCACCCCAACTTTCAGATGTGTATCAAGACTACACAAGGTATTTTGGAGGACATAAAAATCCCAGGCACCTAGGCTTTGATCTTCATAGATATTCAAGTTCATAGTTTGCACCAATTTCATCAGGTGTTAAGTGCCTTTTGTAAATCTGGGCCAAATTTTTTAAGTCAGAAACTATATGGTCTCTGTATCTTTAGAAATTTCCATTTAATTCTGTGAGATTCTCTACCACTGCATGTATTTGTGCTAAATATCTTAGATATGGTGTTACATAATTTTATCACAATTGTTATCTTGAATTAAATCCACTGAACTATGTTGGCTGGTAGCATCAAGATTTCTTGCCCTACTTTATTCAATATGAACATTCCACTAAATCTTCTTTTAAAATCCTTGAATCAAGTTAATTTGAATTAACTTTTAAAAATGATTTTTTGTTCTAAAGCCACAGAAAATCAAAAGATTACATGTTAGTATGGGAAAGGGTCCAGCGCAGGGACAAATGTGAGTAGTTGTCAGTCAGTAGATGCCATTTTATACCACCTGGCCCCCAAATTTTGCCAGCAGTAAGACCTTTGCACTGCAGAGGAAACAGAGCCAAAAGATTTTTTCAGCACTCCAGAAGAAACTGGCTGCAAAGCTATTCTGTATCAACAGAATGGGTATTCATCTTTCAATACTAGTTAAGCATACAGATTGCCTACCTGGAGTGTAACCCCAGGGTTCATAGTATGATGGAAATACACCAAGGTGGCAGCCTCTAACAAACTCCTCATAGTCCAAGGGCAGCAATGGGCTTGTCGAAGAAAGAAACTCTGGATGTAGGATCACCTGGATATTCAAAACTTACATTAGAGGTGAAAGAAAACCATCATCAATACATTTTAATGATCAATAAGCTTAAGAAATTTCTTCACTCTGGTCTTTTTCCTAATTACCTGGACAACATCTCCTCTACCCATCTGTTACCTAATTCACTTCTCACACTAAAATGTATCCTGCCTGTGTGCAGTCTTGTATCCTGCCTATGTACCATCTTGTCCTGGAAATAGTACTGATAAAGAACCCTTTTTCTGGACAGGTCTTCAGCTTTACTTTTGTTGATCAAAGAAGACCATGTGCATTGGGAATTATGCCTAAGGATGTGGCATTTAGCAATACTAAATTGGTTCTCTTGGTCTGTTATACCAAACTACAGAGTATTGGGATATCTTGTTCCAGAGGAGGTGTCAGGGGGATACAGCACTTCCGACCTTCACAGCATCCAACTGAAATATAGGAATGCTTATGATACTCAGCAGATGTCTCAGGAACTGAGAATTTTGAAACCAGACCTGTTACAGCCCCATCATCACAATCCTGTGCCTAGGCTAACTAATCTTGCTGAAGGACAAAGCTTATTAACTTAGGCTAATGTCCCACTTTCAGGACCCCAGCTAATTTATCTGCATGACTCTGCAGGGCTTGGGGTCACTGCCCCATATTCCACTGCTAAGTAGAGAAGTGCCTTGTATATGCTATCCAGTCAGCTTTGGGAGGAAGAAATGTGAGGGAAGGGTTTAACCTTCTCTGGGCTTTTTTGCCAGCATAAACATACTGCAGCCATTATTCCACATCAAGCATTATGCTTTTATCCTTTCTTAATAATATAGTCATGCTACTCACTTGAGTAAATCAGCACATGAATGTATTCAACCAGTAAATGGGCTGTAAACTCATTATGCAAGCTTATTTGATCCCAGTGAATCAAATATTTTCCATTGGCACTGCTGAGGCTATTTTTCACGTGCCAGCTGTGTCTGCATGGATATGTCATACTTCTCTCAAAATGACTTTCCATTTGAAGTTTACAGAATATTTGTCCATGACATTCAGCTCATTAAGTATTAAGCCTGTTCATGCAGCAGGTAATCTTCCAGTGGTAATGACAGTTTTGTACAAACTTGACATATACTTAGCCAATCAAGCCTTCCGAGAAGCAGGAAGAGGTGTCTGCAGTGTTATATGCTATCTGTTTTCTAAGGACTTCAAGCAGTTAGTTCTGAGGAATTTTTTATTACATTTATATACAGTGCATCCTTCCACCTTACTTTTGTTATATCTAGTATATTATTACCATAATGCTCTCAGAGTTCATTGGAGACACACACTTAGCAGAGAATATGTTAACCCAGAAAGAAGCATCTAGTAAGTTGAGGAAAATGTTTACTCAGTTATTGTCATGTATTTAAAAGCCAAAACACTGAGAACAAGTGATATGTCATTGTCAGAGATGCTATGGATCTGACTTTAAAAAAGTTTGGACAAGGAAGAATTTGCAGTTTTAGGTTCTACTTTGAATACATAGATGATGAGATAGTCATAGTTAACAGAGGGAATGCTAGAGATTGCCAGACCAAAAAAAACTTTTGCAGACTACTGAAAGCGGGAGCTGGTAATTTCTGTGGTCTAGCAAGATATACATGGAAGTAAGGAAAGATATATTTACATACATTTAGCTTCACCAGTTAACATAAACATAAGCACAGCATGAACAGGAAGTATTTCTGCTCAGGATCAAAGCCCTGATTACCTTCTACAGCAAATGCTGAGTGTCAGGGTGTGGTTCTTAATAGATGAACCAATACTCCAGAAATGTCTGTGCTCCAACTCTGGACCTCCAGTTTTAAGCAAATGAATCTATTACAGAGTTTTACATCTGGGTGCAAACAACCTGTGGCACTTTCTGGATTTAAGGAGTAGCAGCTTCTCATTGAGTACAGCAGGCAGCAATGCAAACAGTTCCCTAGCATGAGATTTCTAACTTTAAATTAACTTGGTTAAACAGCAACTTAGGATATCTGTGAAGTGACTAGTTGTCATTCCTGGAAGGGAAGGAAGATAGAAGAAGCAGTCTATTCTGCCTATCAAGAATTTGACTGCACTCCCCATGCCAATGATCCGGACTGAGACTGTTTAAAGAAATTCCATTTTATATCTAAAATGAAAGTGACAGAATGTACCTTTACTCTGTCTGTCCGGTTATTGAAAAGGCCAATGCGTCGGATGGTATTGAGGATTGGATCATTGCCATCGTCAATCATGTTGTGGGTGGTCACTGGAGGCAGACAGTGTCGCTAATGAGAGAAAAGGCAATCCATAAGCCAGACAAAACTGTTGGCAAAGAGTCCTGTTACCATTTTCTAAGGTTAGTGGAAGACAGTGGGAGATTTTGTCATCAATGTGAACAGGTTTTTACCCTTTCATTTTAAAGTAAGAAAGGGAAGTTATGATCATATAATGTTGTCTTCTATATAACTAAGGACACAAATAAGACCATAAAATCTGTCACAGGACTTGTTTCATTTACCACAAAATAAATATATTTGTACTAACTTCTAGAAAGGCCTACCATTTAATTTGAAACATTTTTTAGTCAATATGTTATGTCTCCTTAAGAGATTGATTTTACATATTGAATAAAAATGGAAGAATCTAGGGTTCAGGAACAATGCAAAACTCACACTTAGTGCAGAAGAAAAGAATTAGGAATTTTGGTGTCCTGCATGTGACTGGAGGAATATCCATGAATTACCCAAAAGAATTAGTTTAGGTCATACTCTCATTAAAAACACTCACAGCTGATCTTTAAATGTTACTAATGAGAAGTATATTTGCTGAAAACTTCTTTTTCAATGCATGCATATCACTATAGGTCATACACAATCCTTGTACATAGTCATATTTATAATTTGTACTAGATGTTCGTGTAAATAATACATTTTCTGACCTGAGTTGAAAAGATGGCTCTTTTCATAATGGTTATATCATCTCGGTCAAGTATCTTGTTCAAGTCTGGAATTTCTCCTCTGCAGAGGCAACACAGAGCCTATTTTACCACATGACTTATTATCAGTTGTATAAAGAAAATGAAGAAACAGTGAACAAGGTCTGATCTGAAGTCTGCTGATGTCAACATGAATATTTCCTTTCTTTTCATGGCCCTTCTATATTCCCAACATTTTATTCTCCTATACACTTGCTGACCCTTCAATTAGCTTCCAAAAAAGCTAAAGAAATTTTTTTCTGTTTTTCAGACACACCCTCTTTTTGCTGAAGTTCCAGTCATCTCATCTGTTCTTTGGGTCATTCACTTCCAACTGTCTTTTGAAAGGATATGACTAAGCCACTAATACATACTACTTTGTCGCTGGTGCTTTTTTAAGCTGAAGTAGCTCATTTTTGACAGTGAGTAAGCCTTTGTATTACTTAGACATTCCCCATGTCTCTTAAGACTTTTTCCACAATGGGATGCTAGTACCTTTAAATTTTTTCTGTGTGATTTGCCTATTGACAAGTAACATGTATGTGGAACAGAGGGTCCCATATCCTTCTCCTATGCCCTTCCTATGGATGTCAAAATTTCTTACACAAAGAGTAGAAACACAGAAACATCACAGGTAAGCGAGATGAATATGTGGTTCTGCAAGGCAGAGCAAAGTAACCTATACACTCACTTTAGCAGGGCATTGTAAAGTTTCTTTCCAAACTTTTCCTTCACAGATTGTGCAGTGTCCCTAGAAAAATAAATAAATATATGTATAAAACAGAAGAATCCAGGACAAAGAATAAAAGAGATTCCTGCTGTTGGAAATTAAATTGTGCTTTCATATATACTGATGGAATCAGGAATGTAGAAGCAGATAGATGTCTGGTTCTCAAAATTCTTTTATCCAGCCAGCAGCCATACTGATGGATTTCAACACAACTGAGGATTTGACCTGCATTCAAAGATGAATGCACTGTGAAAGCCAGGAACAGACCTTGCTAGTGATTACTTCTAATATTTTGCTCTCATTAGTAGACCACACTTTCATCTCAGCTATGAAAAAGAGAGCATATATATGACTCTACATAGAGAAACATGATGATTAACATTGGGCACTAATTAAGACTGAGGTGTCTCCAATATCACTTGACCTAGTAGAAAGACGTAAGATATAAGAGTTAAACAAATGGGGATTTTAAAGCAAGCATCTCTGTTCACTTTCTGCCCTATTTCCCAACTCAAAGACTTTTGAAAACAAGCATTAGACTAAAAGGTAGTTTGCCATAAATTAGTTTTCAAACCAAAAACTTCCTGGAAAGCTCAGGCCATGTTATAAGCTAATAATAAAGCCCATGCCAGACAAATGTTATATTTTAGCTAAGAAAGAACTCCAGTGAACAACTGTTCTAAATGCAGACTCATTTATATTATCCTGCCCCTAGTTGAAGTAACTTGAAAGTACAGCTGGAAGTGCTGTTGTCAAAATAGCAAATGCACTCTCAATTTGAGTAAAATGCCCACTTCATGGAACTCTTCCTGCCTTTCTGATTTCTAAGAATTATACTTCAGGCTACGACAAAACTTGTTAAGTGAAATCTTAAACTTTACCAAGCTGAGAATCCACATACCTGTTTTTAGTTGCTTTCTCACAACTCACATAGACACAATAGTGGATGAGTTAATTTTGGATGAGTTGTAAAGCAGCTAAATGTCAAACAAAATTGATCCAAGTCCCAGCAAGCCTGTCCTCTCATGACTATATTTTCATAGACTCATGCCATGCACAATATCCAAAATTTAACCCAGATAGGATGGACTGCAATTTCAGAAGTGGAGGAAGCAAGAGATTTTTATATCCCAGATCAGCCATCGTCTATTCCTTTATAAGTGCCAACCTCTTCTTGTATTTATTTTCTGTGGCATCCTTGAAATAATCTAAAATTATTATGTAATACTGATATCAGCTGGTTTTATCCAGGAGCTCCAGATTATGACCATGATAATGCTGCATATGATGATGCAGAGGGTCTTTTGCTTTTCACAGAGCACAGTGGGAAGAACAGCTGGAAGCAGCATTTTTTGCATGATTTCACATCTTTTGGTTTACCTTTGCTGTTACTATTGTGGCTGCATTACTGAGTACCAGGGAAATAACCATGTAGCAGAGATACAACATGGAAAAACCTTTGCATATTTAATTTAATCTTTCCTAATATCCATATATTATTTATTTAATATGTACCTGTTGTATTATATTCAAACATTACATACTTTACATCAAGACAAAGCAGAGGCCAAAAGCACTTGTTGCAAGTATGGCTGCTCCTCACTGGACTCACATTATTTTCCTACAGTTCTTGCATACAGAGTTCTCATTAAAAACTCTGGCTACATTACTCCACTTTAGCCATCTACAGTTTAAGCTAGTTGTACAGATTCTCCATACATCCACAGAGGGTGACAGTCCATTTCAGAGGACGATTCCCTTCATTCATCTTAGACACTTCCTGAAGTGATATAGGATGAAACATCATTTGGAGTGAACCATCACTCCCCACTGGCAGTGAAGGCAGCTCAGATGCGTTACTTTTAAGAAGACAGAGCTGGATAATTAATTCCAACCTCTACATTTGTGGTACCTGTTTCCAGCATGGTAAGCAGGTAGAATGTTTCCTGTAAGTCCCAAGAAGATGTTGTGTGATGACTCCAGAGATAATCTAGAGAGTAGATAGATTTCTCATACCTGTCTTCTTTTCTAGACATGGCAAAAGCTAAATTATTTCAATGTTCCTTGTTAAACTATTTCTGTCACTGGTTTTGTGCAAGTTTAGTGTCCGTTAATCAAAGACTTCAACTTGATTACTGCTATCCAGAAACCGAGCCACAGATCATCTGCTGGAGGCAGTTAATGAGATAACAAGAAAAACAGTATCCTTCTCTTACAAAGTGCCTTTCATCTACAGATCTCTAAGTTGTATAGATTTCTATCATCTTTTAAATATAGAACTGGCATCAGACAGAGGTTAAACATAGGGAGACACAGGCATAAAAGCAGAAGCTAGGTCTTGTGGGTTTTAGTCCCTTAGCTTTAAGACCAGCTTCCTTACTTCTGCAGCAGAGTTTAACTGCTCTAGCCACCTGATAAGGTGCACGTTTCCATTTCCCTGCTTAGATAACAAATCTGTAGATATGTTGAGCGAAATGGCATTTTTCACTTTTTTAAACAAAATTCATCCTTGATAACCTACTACTGATTTTCTTTATGAATTTGAACCTTCGGTTTTGCCATGTCTCTCCATTTAGAAGTACCTCACAACATGGATCTTTTCCTACGTAGAATCACATAGCAGTTAAAGTGAGGTTAAGGTTAAGTCTGTCTGCGCTTTGCTTTTTTTGTTTGGGAAGTTGTAAAATGAAAACTGTTAAACTGACAAGGGCTGTGACAATTTTCCCTTTATATCTGTAAGTTTCACTGCTTGGGTATGGCCATTGCTTATTGTAGGCTATATACAAAATTACAGACAATTGTTATCAATGGTTATTCTGCTGGATTAGACAGTACAATTTCCATAATTCTAAATAAATGAGGATGTGAAATTAATTTCTTTTTCCCACCAATGGCAGAGAAGCTCACTCTGATAAATTAGCAGGCAGTCCGTATTCTGTAGGAGCTAAATGGCATGTCCAAAGGGAGTACCAGAAACAGTCAGAAGACATCCAGAACACTGGATTTGCTAGAACCTTTGACTTTGTCACTGCAAAACAAGTACTATTTGCTAACTTGTTACAAAGAACGACAAGGAAGACAGAACAGCAAGCAAAATAACCTAGGACAAAAAAAGATAAATATTTGCCCTTATTTTTCATTCCTATCTCTTTCATTCCCACAACTACATTCCAGTTACCCACAATACCCAATTTTAGCAAAGCAAAAAAAGCATCATTCTTCATCAGAAACTTTTGCATGTCTCCTCAATTCACTGCACAAAGCCCTCAGTGAGAACGGCAATTACCAGAGCTGCTTCCGGACTGCTTGTCCTTTCAGGGTTTCCACATTGAAATTGTTTGTCTTTGCTGGCATGATGAAGAACACAACAACTGTAACATCAGTCTTATGAACCTACATGGACACAAGATGGAGAGGAAAAAAAATCTCACTACAAGGTATCACAACCAACTTTAACACTAACAATTAGTCATAGGAAAAGCCAGTGCACTTTGTTTGTTTGTCCAGGAAGGCTCTGATCTTATACCTCTCCCTTTAGCCATAAAGTTTTTGTCAAGTCAGAGCTATAGCTGAGGATAGATACAGGTAAACAGATGTCACCCAATTCCAATTTGGGTGATAGAGATCTTCCTGACTTCTCATGGTTTAGAGGCCATGGCTTAGAATGTGAACATAAACTACAAAAAAAAAAAATCCTACACATATTTTCTCACCTAACACAAACTGTGTTGGCTCAAAGGAGTCAGCAATTAGTTTACTAGCTGAGGCATGCCCAGGCATGGGGTAAGGGATTCCCTACAGCAGGAAGCAGAACTACTTTCTATAGCAATAGTGCCCCAGCTGTATGGGCAGAAAGAGGCATGGTAGCAACCACTATCTACATGAACCCCTGGCAAGGAACCTGCCAGACACACAAAAACCTGCAAGTAACTTCTTGCTCATGTCTCGCATCCAGCTACTGCAAAGGCAAAAAGCATTTTCTGTAAAATCTGACCCTTTACTTATAGGTGGTTTCACTTGCTGGTTTCTCCTGTGCACTAACAGGGTCAGAATACCAGGTCCCTGAGGGATTCCTTGCATGGAGCAGAATGAGGTTGTACTCCTGTCAGCAACTATTTAAAGAAAAGCTAAGGGTGAACTCTGTTCAGAGCTATAAAAATTAAATTATTTTGAATTGCCTCCATTCTAAACTTTAGACACACATGCATGCTACTAGCATGCATTCTCTCAGATTGAGGCACAGGGAAATGTCTAATATAAAATAACTTACGGGAGCCATCTATTGTTTTAAGGTTCTTCCCTTCCCTCTCTTCAAGGCAGGTTCAAAGTCCATTATGCTACGATCTCAGTGTATATTAACAATCTGTCCCAACATTCATATTACATTTCCAAAATGTTAGTAGGGTTTTCAATTAGTAAAGAAAAAGGACTCTATAAAATAAAACAATTCCATCCAATGACACGTATTTTTTAGGTTTAGGCTGGGAGTTAAGAAGCAGCATCATTCCCAGATTCATAAGTAGTACATGTACTCTGCTGTTCCCAGTGGAATTACCTCTTGAAATAATTACAGAGCAAGTGTTCTTTGAACAGCTAATCAGGTGCTGGCATGCATATTGGAACAGTAATGCAATGAAGTCAGGCTCAGCTTATGGGAGAAGCAAGTCCCAATATACTGTTCTAGAGTTTTGGAAAACTAGCCTCTGTTTCCTTTGACCTTCCATTGGCCATTGATGTCATATAAATCATTAGATACCATAAGAGATTGCTGCAATCAATGCTTAAGCAATTCTTTCCCTCTTACCACATAATACCTTTCCCATTATCAGCAGTCATAGTTAATAGCTATGTAAATGCCATTAACAGGTAGCTGACGTTGCACAGCATTGCCAAACAGCAAAAGTTAGTTGTTTGGCAAAGTTGTGGAAGAAACACTTAAGTTATGCGAAGTGATCTGATGTGCGAGTTAATGGATTAAGTATTTCCAGAAAGTCCACAGGCTCTAATGTTGTATTTATAAAAGGTGTGTTGTGGTTTAACCCCAGCCCATAGCTAAGCACCACGCAGCTGCTCATTCACTCCCTGCCACCCAGTGGGATGGGGGAGAGAATCGGAGGAAAAAAAAAAAAGAAGTAAAACTCATGGGTTGAGATAAGAACAGTTTAATAGAACAGAAAGGAAGAAACTAATAATGATAATAATAACAA
>JAVJGG010000024.1:9741577-9791707 GCA_035590195.1 Aviceda cuculoides
CATCACATGGTATGGAATATCCTTTTGGCCAGTTTGGGTCAGCTGCCCTGGCTGTGTCCCCTCCCAACTTCTTGTGCCCCTCCAGCCTTCTTCCTGGCTGGGCATGAGAAGCTGAAAAATTCTTGACTTTAGACTAAACACTACTTAACAACAACTGAAAACATCTGTGTTACCAACATTCTTCTCATACTGAACCCAAAACATAACGCTACACCAGCTACTAGAAAGAACATTAACTCTATCCCAGCTGAAACCAGGCCAAGGTGGTGGTAGAACAAGTATACTTAGGGCTTTGAAAATTAATATTTTTTCAGCCCTGCTGACAATATAGTATCAAGATTTTTATCCAGATTTTCCATATCATTTAAATGACAGAGTACAAAAGAGAGAGTCTGGGACAACAGCCAGCTGATCCTTGCTAGATGACTAAAAACTGATTAGCATTTTTTTTTTTTTTTTTACTTTAATGTATCAGTCTTTGGGACACATCTAGAGACATTTTCAGTTATCTCATTTGTAGATGGCAAGTTCTCTGCTCTTTGATCATGACAAGGCCTAGGCCTTATCTTCATTAGAGTATTCCATAAAGGCATTTAGAAACATTGCATTAATTTTGTACCTGAGGAAGCAGAAGCATGGGGGAGTGAGTGGCTTCCCCATGCTTATTCATCAGGCCACTGCCACACTGTGAATTTTAATACAAGATTCCCATCCAATGTGATAACAGTACTCAAAGATTTAAAAGAATATGGTCAGGTCCTAACGAATTAAGCAATTTGCTTAAAAATATTTTTTTAAATTGCATCATTAAAGGAATTTTTTTTTTTTTTTGCCTTCTAATATGTAAACTGGCAGGGTAAATTCTTGAATCATCTTTTCAGTATTTTTCTCTGAAAACAAGGAAGGTAACCATGGATTAAATTCTTGAACTACATAATCAATTATTTTTAAGCAGCCCAAGATTTTTATACACTGTGATGACTCAGGGAGAGAGCTTTATGAAAACTGAATATCCCATAACTATTTTCCTATAAACCATAAAAGTATGGCACAGAAATTGTTGAGGTGACTTCCATAGTATGGTAAGTTTGAACATAGGATCTATGTTATCTAGATTTGCAGAAGATTTCTTACCCTAAGCAAAAAGTTTAATCTTGATAAGGCTTCTAGAAACATATCAGCTCCTTTGTTGGAAAACTCATATCTCCCAGCAATGAAGAAAAATAAGGTCTTCTCCAGACTGAAGTCAAGGTGGCTGAAACCAAACAAACAAACAGACAAGCACAAACTATTCCTCAAGATATAATCAAACAAAACACACAACAGCTTTCTATTCTGGAGCAATTTTTTATCCCAGGGAAACAATGAAAGTGAGGGTTTTCTGCTGTTCTTCAAATTGACTGTTATAATCTGATAAACTGCATCTTGGGTAAATAATGAAAAAATCAAGACCTTCTGCCTGATCCCATAATCTGCTAAGCAGAGTTAGAACCAGTGTCTAAAATTCATTTATCTTCTGACTGAGAAATCCCAGATAGATATTTGAATAAGTTGGTAATATTTCGACTTCTCTGTGAAGTACGTGTTAGTCTTCCTGCTTTGGTTGTTGCTTTAAATAGTGTTGGACAACCATTGCTAATTTTTGAAAAGTAAAAGCATACCCATAGAAATGACCTCGAATGAACTCTTGGATCCTAGCCTTGTACATGGAATGCAAATTCTGAAACTCATGCATTGCTGAAAATTTCTTAATGTTCAAGCCATTTGGGGTGACAACATCTGGAAAAGCAGAGAAAAGGCAGAGGTAGACATCTTCAGAGTCAGAGAAATCTTTAAGGAAAGAACCAACATGTCTTTCAGTTGTTAGTATGTGAACAGGTTAGGTACTCTTATTACTCATGCATAAGGAACAGCACTAACACTATGGTCTCCACCAGCTTACTCCACAAAGCTATTGCATGTGGCACTCTACTGTCTATAGCATTGAAGTGGCTTTGTACCATTTTGACCTGTACTCAACATTAGCATAGACCCTGCTGAACACTGAGGTGTCCCCACGCCCTTTTGTCCTGTCAAGACATAAGTAATGTCTCCATTTAGCCATATGTTTTTTATGCAATATGCCCTTTACCTCTTTATTCTTGTATCACCGTTGCCTGCTTTATCACCATAGATTGAAAGCTCATGAAAGCAGAAACTCTGCTGTGTTATGCACTTGTTTCCTGCATGGCACAGGAGAGGTCTGTTTTGTCAAGACTTCTGAAGATTTACCAGAAAAGGGAGAATATAAGAAACCTTTTTTTAAAAGACCACCATTCAGACCACCAATCCACCTGTTGGATTTCTCCTAAAAATAGCCACAGAATAGTATGCTTTACACTTTTATGGCTGCTCTCCTCAAGGATTCCAAAGCATCTTACAATTAATTTTTTTTTTTCATTTCCAGTATCTTCTAAGGTAGACTTATAGAATATACACAGAGGATAGACATAGCTTGTTCCAACCAATACTGAAATGCAGTCACTCTTCAACTTTCTGGTAGAGCACAGCGGCTGTTTAAAATCTTGCCCTAAAACTAGTTGAAGTAAATGGAAAGAATGCCATTTTCTTTTCTTTGAGTTGGCTTATGAAATCCATGTATGGAAATGAAAGGGAAGGCCAGTTCCTCAGCAGATGTATTTCATAGTAACACAACTGACTTAAACAGACTTATACTAATTTATGATACCAGGGATTCTTCAAATACAAAGAATCTTCAAAGAAGCAAGAAACGCTAATTATGAGAGGATGCACTGGTGCCGATTTAATGCTTGTTCTCCTGGTGAGTGTCGTTAGGTGTCTAGTAACCACAACTATTAACTGTAGTAATTTAAAAAGTTCTACGCATCATCCGAAGGACCTTCAGTAAGATATCATTCCCCCCACACATGGTTCATACAAACAAAATAGCATCTCCTTTGTTCTCAGTGCACATGGTTAACTCCCCCCATACACCCGGTTTACTGACGGGAGTACAGTCTCTTGCTTGCCAGTGATACAGGACTTGAATGTTACTTCTATTGTGGTCTTTCAGCCAAGGATGCCTGACATTCAGGGTTTCCCATCCCTTCCCACAAAAGCAGAGGTTTGCATGTCTAGCATTAAGCATCTGACCTAATACAAAACTGTCTGTTATTTCTGGAGAGGCTTATGGAGATGTCTTTAAAACACCTATGGTTCCTTTGGTTGATTATGTATCAAGATGACCTCAAAATAAGTACAATCAGTTCTCCATATGCTGTCCAATATATTTGCCTGACATTTTTCATGCAAATGCCATGGCCATTTTTAATGACTTCCTTGAAATTTACAGTCTACTTTAGCAGTATATGGATTTCCCTGCCAGGTAAGCGATCTCTGATTAATCTTTATCTTGTAAAGTGTTTTGAGACTCTCCAGGTTAAACAGCAGTAGATAAAAGCATAACCTTTATTGGTAACCATGAAATAACAAAAATTTTTATGGATCTGTGATGAAATACCACATTTGAAACTAAAGACTAGCCTTTACTAGGAAATCTTTACTTGTTAGTTCCTTAGGATTTGGTTCTCAGTGTCAAGAAAGGAGAGTCTTGGTGGGCCTGACAAGAAAACTTGTGTTCTTATCTTCTGCTGCCCAGCACTAGGAACTGCTCTGAACAAAGACCTGTGTGGCCTCATATGAGTGGAGGAGCCAACAGAGCAGAAACGCCTTCCATTTCTCTTTGTCTTTACCAACACCACATCTTCTCCTTCCTCTGACCTCCTTCTTGTTCAGCATGGAAGAACTGGCTCATGCAGGACATAGCTTTGAGACTGCAACCATTTCAAGCTCTTCCCAATAAAGTAAGAATCCTTGACTGGGTATTTCTGGCCAGATTCCATCCACTCTTTTGCATTTATTTATCAGGGAGTTTTGGACACTCACCCATCATCAGCAGCTTGTATATAACCTACTCCCATGTTCTTTGATTCAACTGCAGCTTCATTTACCCTTTCATCAGGATTAGGGCTCAATCCATCTCTTATTCAAGCCTTTGAGATACAGAACAGACATGATAGCCCAAAGCACTCAGTTCACTATTTCTGCTCAACATACAATAATATTTTGAATACGTATCAGGCAATGTGCCCTTGCCCTAGGGAAGAAGTGATGAAAGAGAGCTTTGTTCCTATTTTAAGTGGTTTGGGTTTTTTGTTGTTTAATGAATTAATGACATTTTTGTTTTAAAATTGTCCCAAGTAGGTCAAATTAGAATTATTTGACTTCTGTATTTATAGGATATAAACTGGCATTGATTTAAGTAATAATAGCACAGTGTGATGTTTTCTGTTGATAAGTCACTAAGAATCATAGAACTGTTTAGGTTGGAAAAGACCTTTAAGATCATCAAGTCCAACCGTTAACCCAACACCACCATGCCCACTAAGATTCAGTGTTGACTCATACTTCTTCAGAGTTTGCTTCTATGATTTTGATCAAATATATACAGATAGAAAGTCTAGATCTGGATCTTAACTGATACCTAAGTCTCTTGGAATTTTGATTCAAAGTCTTCTCTACTGCTAGTGAGAAATAGGTTTCATACCTGAATGAAAATGTTAGAAATCCCATAAGATCAGTTTCCAAATCACGGGAATATAACATGATCACTGACAGAATCTTGCATGATATGTCAAAGCAAACAGGTTCAATATCAGATACTGAAGCTTTTAACAAATATGGTTTGATAAATTATTGATTGAATAACACCAGCAAGTGAAATCAGTGTAATGCAAACAGTCATTCTGCCAGGTTTAGACTGGCAAATCGTCCTTTGTCCTGGTGCAAAAGCTCTCTATGCAATCGTGTCTACTGACTTTTAAAGGGGCTTTTCCAAGTGATAAGATTTACAATTTAAATTATAATCCAAGTTTAATGTTAATGAGAAGTAGCAGACTGCTCTACTTAACACAATTCCTCAGTTATTTTTAGTTAACAACTTTGTTACAAAGTTTACCTCTCAATAAACTCTAATGCAATTAAAAGTTAATTGTGTCAATTCTGCATCCCCTTTTTAAAAGTTTATTTTTAAAGTGGATTGAGAAGTGTACGCATTCTTTCAGTATTCATGTTCTTTTGCAGAATTCAAGCTTAATGATCTACTGAAGGATTGCTGACCTTTCTGAACAGCCAATGTCTATATTGATTTCACAACTTCAAAGAGAATAAATAGTATGAGAATAGACTTCTACACAGTTTAGTTGTGGTCTAAGATTCAAAGAAACTATTAAAGTACTTATTCCCATCAGAATATATTTTCCACTTACAATTGTCTCCTAGGATTTGGGGTACCAATTCCTATTGAATTTCTTTCTAGCTCTGTCAACATGAAGCATGATATGTCAACAATTTTTTAACCCAAACATTAAATATATTTATTTGGTTTCTTCAAAGCTGCAAGAATAACAAAAAAAAGCTCAGGCCTATGAATCTCTGTGCATGGAATTCTCTTCAGCTTCAAGTGACATTCTATCTGTGAGCAGCCTGCAGATTTTCTCTCCCACTCAGATTCATTTCAGTCTCCTAAAATCCCAAAATATAAACTATGATTTTCAAGAGTGGGGAGAAGCCTCATGCCAATATAAAACAGCTTCAAAAGCCTGATTCTCAGAGGTCAATTCCTCTGCACTTGGTAAAAAACAAGACCTTTCAGAGATATCCCAGATTAGATGACAGAACACTTAAATTACTTTTAAGACATGGCTTTCATGTTTAAAATAAAAAGGAAAAAAACTTCTAAGTTCATCATCCTATTGACAGTTAGTCAGGAATGAGGCAAAGGATCCAATGGACAACTCTTTTATCCTGATGCATGAATCACAATGTGGCTTGAAGCATTGAAGTTAACAGGAATAACAGTCCCAAACTATAATTAGCACTGATATTCACCTAAAAAAAAAATCTACAAAGAATAAGCAAACCAAAAAAACGCAAAGTCATTTGAGCATTGCTATAGTTAAAATAACCAACCAAACTGTGAACACACCTAAACAGTCTCAAAATTGTTGTGCAGTTTTTCCCCTATGATGTTTATCTGCAGATGGAGTACTGTGGCTTGTCCTTTCAAAGCACTGTGCTGATTTAAAGAGAACTTTAATGACACATCAAACTGGGTTCATGACCTTATTCAAACTCCATGCATGGAACACAACAAGGTTTGTTGCTAAGTTCCATATTTTATGAGAGAAATACAAAGGGGAAAATCAGACAAAATCTTGACTATTTTTTCAAACTGTACTGGTTGGTCTAATAGAAAATATTTTATCTATCTATGAAACTTATCATGGTTAGGTCCTAAGATAATGATGACCAGAACCACACCTCCTAGCTGTGAGAGATACAGGGAAATGAACTGTATTGATTTACAGTTTGGTTTTTGCCTCCTCACCTCTTTCAATATTAAGTAAAGAAAAACAGCATTAGCACTGGAAAGCAAAACTCATCCAACATTCTGTTTTGCATATGAAACTTTTTGCTACATTTCTAAAAGAATATATCACTCATCTCTAGCAAAGCAACAAATCTCACACTGTAAAAGCTGGTGAAACGTATTGTAAAGGTTCCAGCTTCTGCTTTTGTCAGTTGACCCGAATACATTACCATCACTTGAAACCCCGCTATAGACAAAACTCCTGAAGCTGAGATGTCCTTGCAAAGAAAGCCTAACATGCATGGAGTTAAACTAATGCTCTCCTGAAATGGTACTGAAAGCAGTCATTAAAAGGTGCTGAACTTGATTTCTTCTGGATTACATATGTTACTAGAATGTTTTTCAAGTGATATTATCTGCACTCTTCTTTTGAAAATTGGTTATTCTTTGTAGTGTAGCCAGATATATCTATGCATGTGTCCTTGCTCTTCATGTTTGTATACCTGTCTCTATTATTTTCATTCAGTCTGAGGAAATGTAGGTATTTGGAAGAAATATAAGAAGAAAACAATTTAGGTCTTACCAGGATTTCTTTTAAGCATATGTTCTGCTTCTATAGCTGTTATCTGTGAGACTGTGGTAAACACATGGGCACAATGTACAGATGCACGTTCCATACAGTACCGATGGTAAATCTGTCTCTCTCCCGCTTCCTTGTCAATGTCAAACTGTTAAATAATAAAACAAACAAAAAAGACACCTGTGTGATATGCTCATCAGACTTATTACCACAAAGGTCTCTCTTAAGCTTGATTTCCCCAGGGAATAAGAATCATGTGATTATGCTGTTGGCTTGTCTTTCTGCTTTTTGAACCATTTTATCAACTTCAAAGAGTTTGAAGGAGCAAGAGAGGTCTCAGTTCCTGCATATTTGTGAAAAAACGGCAGCTCCGCATTGGAAGGAGGCCTAGATTAATGATCCCATGAAAGGTAAGGATCTGTGCTATTTGGACTGCTGGCTGGCAATATGCCATGCTGCACCTTGCCTAGGCTTGTTGGAAAACTTGGGAGAGCAGGGATGTTGCTGGTCACTGAAGGTATAGGGGAGAGAAGAAAAAAGGAATGGGGATGAGGAGAGAACCTGGGGACTACGTAGAATGGTGGGAATCATGGGTAGGCAAGAGAGAAAAGGAGCTGTGGTGGAGAGGTAGGATGTAAGGACTCAGTCACAAATCCCAAGGGAACAAAGAAAATAGTAAATGAGATATTTTCTGATACTCAGAGATGTTCTTTCTCCAACTCCACCACTGTTATTTGCTGCTCCCTTTACTTCAATTTGAACTCCATTAATATCTAGAGGCAGATGTAAGTTAAACTGCTAGATAAGACAATCCCAAATACCAAAGTATTTCTAAGTCAGCTTTAAACCTTGCAGCTACCCCTTTTTTTTACTGAGCTTATGTTATCCTGATGGGAAGAAAAAGCACAATACCTATTGAGCCCATGCTTAAGGGTCCGAATGTTCACTAATGATGTCCACTGCAAAATCACTACAATGTAATCTAAAAAAGAATAATGCTAATGGTGTGTCAATGATTACAATTAAATTACAATCCTCTTAGTCTTACATGATGTTTCACTTCTGGGAACAGAAGTGTTGACTTCCTAAGGTCAACAGCATGGGCACCAAGTAGACTGTGTGAGTTACATGGAGAGTGACAATGACTCTCAATGAGCTCTGTCATTATCAATGCCTAATGCTAGGTGCACAGTCTGATTTTGATTGCATTTGACACTGTAACTTCATTGACCATAATAGATTTAACCATTATTATAGGCTGGGCAGACAGCACTTTCTATAGTTAGGACACTCTGACCTTCGCTACGGCTAGTTGCTTCTAGTACTTTAGAACTTAGCCAGAAGTAAAGCTATTTAGACCACGACTTCTTATGCTGAGTACATGCTTAAGTTTGGTATAGAACATATCTTAAGAAATTTCAGCAAATATGAACCATTTCGGGGAACAGGCTTTAAGCAAATATTTTTTCATTTTTACTTAGGTATATATATAGACATAGATATAGATATCTTACAACTGTTTTGCTAAGAAACTTAAGTGCTTTTATCTACTGAGCACTCTAATTTTGCAGTGGTGCTACACTGCTGGTTGGAAAGTGGCTTCCATGATATTAGTTGAAAATGCCACCCCCATGTGATCAAAAAAGGAGTCTTGAAAAATCTTGGCTAAAAAGTCCTAGAGAGACTAGATGCTTCCTTTTGGTATTGATGATTCTATATGTCAAGAGTTTCTAAGCTTGCCAAAGATATTTTTAGAAAAGCTAGGAAATATGCTTTACCACATAATATGCTATATATTATGATACCATTTTTCAGTTGTATCATCATATATTGTATTTACCGCATTCCCCATGAGAATTTTAGTGCATGAAATACAACTGTGTTAAAAAAGAAGATCTTTTCTCTAGAACATACATCTCATTTGTCACAGAAGTTGAATGGTAGAAAAAGCACAGGGCAGGAGGGTAGAGGAAGAGAAAAATAAAAGTGAATTATTTTGACTCCTTTGAGTGCCACAGATCTCTAGCATGATACTTTGCTTACCCTAAACTGATTCACATGCAGTTCTTAAGTGTGTATTCTTCCTTTTCTGGGACACTACCTTGATATCTTTGAGTCTGATCTGTTGAAGTGTTGAGCATTCACATCTACACCTGAAATCCACAGGACCTATGCTCTGAGGTTATAAAGTACTTGGTACTGCTAACTCCAGTAAAATCTTCCCTAAAAAAACGTGCATGATGTAGCTACCTCCCCTCATATGAGTGTGGTAAAATAATTAATTAATGTTTCTGGAACGTACACATACCACTGATGAATGCTGCAAAACAGCTCTTAAGAAAATCACAGATATGTTCTTCAGAGCAGAAATCTTAATTACATGTTGTAAACAAGGTAGGAAGCTGCATATTGAACAGTAACAAAGCCAAAAATCATTATGATTGTTCAATGATTCTGTGTACTAAAGATACAAAAGGGGACAGTTCTTTAGCATGCTGGGCAAACACACAAATGGGATGGGGTATCACTGCACAGTCAAAACTATGGAAGTTTTTTTAAATACATCTGACTTTGTATTAAAAATAATTTAAAAATCACTAGCAAACAAATAGCTGGCCAAACTTTAAAAGGTTTTTGTTCTCTTTTCCCTTTCTCACTAAGAATAGGTTCTTTACAAAATGTAATTAAAAACTAAATTTGGGACATGTTCACTAACTGTAGATAAACACTTCCTCCAACACTACTGGGAGAAAGGTTCACAAAAGGATTGTTTAAAGCGCTATGGCTTATTTCTTGCCAGCTTTTTTTCTTTGATTGCACAAAAGCATTTTACGCATTTAACACATACACATACTGATGTTTATTTCTTCATTGCTATTCATTTTTTCATCTTCTGGAAATGGGAAATATTTTATTTTGCACATGCTTGCATGACTTTTGGCATGCTTTTTCAAAGGTACACAATTCCATGTCTATTAGCAAGTATAAACCGAGGTCACAGAGTTCTCACATTTCATTTGCTCTCGCTCTCCAGCAGTTTCCTCCACCAATTGGTAAAGCAAGATCTTGACCTTCGACCTCATTAATAGTGTGGAGTAAGAAACCTCATTGCGTACCTCTGAGCAGGCTAGATAAGTGACTTCGGAAAATAAGCCTTAGACAAGTTGAAGGGCAGGTTAAATGGAACTTAATTGATGAGACAGTGCAGGAGACAAATTTAGTCCACACAGTACTGTGCAAAGACAAGCTGAGCTTGCTGTGACAGTATTACCTCCAGGACTAGAGTCAACATGGGGCATGGCACTGACTTGAGCCAATATGCCGAAAAGAAGAAGAACACCAGTGCAGCTAGCTTGCTCTTCACCCCCAAACCAATGTTTCTGCTCAGCAATTGGCTCTGCTGTCTGAACACTTGTCCACTCTAGCTCAGGCGCCTGTGAACTATGGTCCACAGTGTTCACGTTCAGCAAGAGCAAAGCAAAATACCTGTAAAGTGCATCATCCTTACTTATGTTTGTTTGCTGTTATCAGCAAATGGGAACACTAGCAAAGCCACAATGAAAGCTGCATCAAGAGAAAAAGAGATCTAAGTGGGATTAACTGTGTCTAGAATTATTTAGACCCTTAAGATCATTGAGCCCAACCGCTTCTTCCCTCGGTGACTTTTAAAGACTCACAACTTTAATAGTCACTTCCTTGTAAATATTCCACTGCTGCTCCCAGTGAGGATCCCCTCTGACTCTGACTGTTAGAAACCAAGCAGATTATTAGAATTTATATGATGGCAAGAATTAGAGGAGAAAATGCCTCCCTTATAAGGCCACTCTAATTTCAAAGCAAAACAGGAAGGTGTTCCGCAGGCATAATGCTTTGGAGTAAAACTTGCATTTGCTGCAATGCGATTCTGAGGAAAAATTTCAGCTCATTTCTGTCCCTTCTATGGATCCATGTGACGAGCATAACATTTCATTCATGTCTTAAAATTAAGCACGTTAGGGGGCACAGTAGGTAATCACTGAACCTCCCAGTATGACATTCTGTTGAAGACAGCTAAGACGATCTTTGAATGCATAAAGAAGAGAATATCAAGCAGTTATGGGATACTGGCATTATGTTTCTCTTGGAAACGGTGAACAGTCACTGAAGTAATAAATCCAAATCAGACATTCCTACTTCAAAATGAAAAATACAAATTGCAAAGGATTTACAAAAGCACAAGAAGAATATTTGAGAGTGCAAAGGAAGGAAAGACTATGCTAGCTATGTAAATACTTTCCTGAAAAACAGATAAATTATTTGTCACAGTCTGGATACAGACAGATACTGATACTAGACTATGCTTTCATAAAGAAAAAGAAAAAGTATGATAAAAGACAACAGAAGTTAAACCAAGACAAATTCAAACTGGAATTAAAATACATAGTTTTGATAATGAGTAACTTTGTGACATCTTTGCATAAATTATATAGATTCCCCTCACTACTTGAACCTTACCTCAAGACTGGTTAATATTTTTGTAAGCAGTTTGTATCTCAAATAAAAGGTATAGGTTTGATGCATGAATTTTTAGCTGAGGATTTTAGGCAGAGAATGAAATTATCTCTTCTGGTCTTTAAAATCAGTGGCACATTCAAGTTCACATAGTGATTCTGCAGTGGAATCAGGAACAGAGATAGGCCTGAAATTCAAATTCCTTAACTACCAAAAGGTAGAATGGAAAGATCCTCACTTCTAGCATAATCTCACTGCTGCCATTGTCTGAATTATGTAAGAATTACTCTTTTTAAAATCCAGTTTACGTCAAATTTAACACCCATTGATTGTTATCTTGTGCAAATAAAACTTTCATTCTGGTATAGCTCTGCCATGCCAAAAAAGAATGAAATTTACACTTCCTGGCTTAAGTCAGATTTCCATTAGCTGCTCTACTAACAAAGAGGATCAGCTTTGCATAACAGTGAGCTCAGGGACAGCCGTTGACAGTAGTGTACGAAATGGAATGAGAGCTTGTGATCCTATATTGTCAGCATAAAAGCTCTTGATTATTCATTTTCATTAGGATTTTTAGTACTTTTCTTTTTAGACTTCTTGGGATAGAATTCTCCACCACTTTGCAAACTAGATTCAGCTGCACTTGTATGAGCCAAATGTAAAATGACCATTTCAGATGGTCACCTCTCAGATGAAATTCCAGGTTAGATCATTTGCCAAAAAGACTATTCACAATACAACTGTCTATTCACCTGTGAACTAGCCTGGATCATCAGTGTATCTCAGTCAATTTATGAAAGGTGTTAGTCTATTTCAAACCCTAGAGGGGTGAAATGAGACCAAAAAACCCTAACCAGCCAACCAACCAAAAAAAACCCCCTAAATAAGCCAGTCCCCTTAAAAAATGGGGAAAGCAATAAGAGATTAACAGTCTTGATCTTCAGCTGAGAAGTCAGTTCCTCCTGAAGAGAAGGCGGCTCCACAGGCTCACAACTTCTTTCACAAAACTTCCTACCTTCTGGATTAGCTATTTTGGTTCAATTTATCTTAGCAACAAATGTAACCTTGCTCTCACTGGCGTAAAAGCTACACTGGGCATGGGGACAATGGGAAAAAAATGCATTGCCAGTTGGACTATTTAGATCTACAAAACTTCTTAAGCATAGTTAATTCTATGATAATATTTCTGCTGGGAATTAAGCTCATAACATACGCTGCTTGTTATTGAAATTGGAAAGGGTTGACTTTGGAAGAGTTCAAGTAAGTAACCTGTAGGTAGGGTTAGCAGTCCCTGGCCCAGCCGTTTACCCAGGGTTCTTCAGATGCTTAAAAGTAAATAAAATATCACACACTACCAGTTACTGTGCAAGTCACCTTCTGTTTTGTCCTTTTTGTTTTCCCTCCCTTCCTTTCTCCAGTATCAGAGTGATTTAAATGTACATCTAGAAACTAAACCGTACACTGAATAGCTGTGATACGGTTATTGCCTCAGGGTTCCTTAGCTCAGACACAGCCCATCTGTTCGTTGCATGCTGCTGAGGACACAACAGTTAGTTCTGGTGTTCACTATGCTCCTGTGCACACTGTTAAGGGTTTAACACCCAAGTTTCCTCTGAAGCAGAGGCAGCTAAATTTCTCCCAGTCCAGATGAACTGGAGTTAAGACTGTAAGAATATAAGAATTGCATAATCTCACACAGTAATGTTGTATAAGACCCAGGATACTGTCTGAGGCAAAGAGCAGATGACTCAGGAAGAGGTCAGGAGTCAGACAACATTACAGTCTTACATCCATAGTGCACCCTCCTTTCTTCCAGCAATCTACAGCTCTGGTCTACTACATTGACTAGGTTTTCAGTCCCCCAGAAAATGTCCTCTTACAGCTTACGGGCTGACATGTGCCCTCAGCTTATGAAACAAGGAGTTTTGTTAGCCTACAGTTGAGGCCTCTACATGATTTAGGGAGTCCGTAAAGAATCATGCATCACAGTGTGTCAATCCTCCACTAAATCATTCTTCCCTTTCCCCAAAAGACTAGTAAGGCTGAAGGTCAAATTTTCACAGGTCCAGTGTTTGTGAGGGCTATCAGAAGACCACATGGAACCTTCCCATCCAGTTTTATCACCTGACAGGGTCTGATGACTTGGGTTTTTTGTTCATAGAAGTGCTAGAGAAAATGTCAGCCACCCTGCACTGTACAGACCTTTGCCTGATCATTGATATGATGTTCACTCCAAATAGGTTGGAACTTGGGCCAAAGTATTCTCTGGTCTAAAGCTACTGACCTCACTGGCTTACCTCAGAGAATAAATTTGTACCTTCTATACTTATGCCAAGTGCCACCTACTGAGCTTTGCTAGGAAGGTGAATTAAAGTGGTATTTTCTCACTGTGGAATCCAGAGAAATAAAGAAAATCTCAGCAATCCTTTACATTTTTAAAAGAGATCTTTCAACTCATCTTGTGTCTTCTGGTCCTGCTTATCTACAGGAGTGGTTTAACGCTAATGGAAGAGTGCCACACTGTGTAGGCATGTGCGCATGCATGCGTGTGTGTGTGTGTGCAGAGCGTGCAGGGCTGATGGACAGTGGAGAACAAGCCGAGAGTGTGTTACAGTGCCAGGGCTAACAGGAAATATTATGGTGAGGAACAGCACACTAGTCACACATACCCAGCGCACTGTGAAAGGAGAGAGAGGACTGCAAAGATGCCAGGTAAATATCTTTTATCAGTCATCAAACAATCATGTCGTGGTTTTGCCTGTGGATCCCATTGTTAAATCCTTCAACACGGCAGAAAAGCACTTGGCCTCAGAAGGCTGAGTAGAGCCCTCTCTAGCACGCGTTCTAAGCCAGCTTTTTGTGGGCTGTGTTGGGGACTAGAAAAGGGAACATGAGGTTTCCTCTTTTCTCTGTAGGATCCGTACATGCCTGATTGTCTCTAGGCACAATTAGGCCATACCCTTTCCTTTTGTGCTGCAATCATTTTTCTGTGATATCTGGCACAGCACATACTACAGTTGCATCTTTCCCACCTATCTCAGCTGCTGTGCTTAAAGCTGGTGGAAATTGTGTTCCAATTATGAAATGCTGATCAAAAGTGAGAACTTAAAGTCAATTATTATTATGCTTTAAAGGAATAAAATTATGCAACAGCATTGACACAGTAAAACCAGCTATTATACTTTGGGGTGGGAGGGGATGACACACCCTAAAAATATACTGTCTCATCCAAAGATTAAACATTAGGAAGCTCTGGAGAATCTTATTCACTGGACAAATTGCTTGTTTGTCTTTAATAGTTTACTACTAGAAGACAGCAACAAGAATAGCTTCTGAATACCTCGCTATCTGTATCATTTAATTACTGTACTCTAGATCAACCTCTCATGTTTCTCAACTGACTTTTGTGCCACATTGACCCTTTTACAGTCAAAGGAGCCCTCATTAAGAGATCTGATATCTTACTAAAAGTTAACTTTGTCAGGATGAGCTTTAGCACCCTGTAGGCATGTCAAACTGTAGTATAACAGCTTGGCATAATTTCCTCTGTTAATACCTTTAAATGTCAATCTCTCCACAGAGGGCATAAAGCATTATGGTCCAGAAATCCACAAGTTTCCTCCCTTAAATATTATTTACAGCAGTTTATAATAATACTTTAAACTGATACATATGTTTCATTCCATATATTCTTAGAATAAAATCTGAATAGAAATTTCTGTATTTATAACGTAGCTAATAGCTACCAGTGGGATTTGTGAAGCTTTGCAGAAGGATGGAGAGCACCTTATTACATGAAGTTGGCCATGTCATGTGTGAACAGTAAAAATTATATTAATACTGTCACTAGGTTATAAATATATTAAAATCTGTAAGTCTGCTCAGATGTAAGATCATTAATTTTTCTTTTGAGTACACAGACAAGGGTGAGGACCCCGAAGTTATCAAGAAGAGAAAAAACAGTTGCTTTTGAGAAAAGCAAACTATTTTGCCAGACCACTTGTACCTCACCAAATTACCTAGAATACAAAACAAACCAAATTTCTTTTAGAATTTCCTTTACAAAAGGAAGGCAAGGCTCTGACGTAGTCTTTTTAACACCAGTTTGTAAAACATTCAGCATTCTCTTTTTTTTTTTAAACTCTAATTTCTCATTTTAAATGCCCTCCCTCCTTCTCCCCCCCCCCCTTTTTTTTTTACTATGGGTTCTTTACTAATAAATTATGTGTAAGAATGCAAGGGTGAATGAATAAAGTTACTGCTGAAAAGTCCCCACTTTCTCAAGTGTTAAACCTGAAACTGCACGGTTTTAGTTCTTTCTATCTAGCTCTATCCAGAGAAAAATAATTTAATGTGACTTTAAAGCTAGATTTTTCATATATACACATAAGGAGAATATGAGGGAGTAGGAATGTCTAGACTCCTGAAACTTGGGTCTGACAGCTTGACTGGGTTATTCATGTGGCCTCATTAATGCACCTAACAAACATAGCTAATTTAGGAGACTAGTTTTCCTAGGTGATGGAGACAGATCTTTCAGATGGAAATCTGAGGATGTTTGCCTTACACTGATTGTGAAGAGGCCAGTGTAACTTCACTGATGATACAGGGAGCCTAGAAGGAGTAGCCACATATGTTAGTTACCTCATACTGGGCAGAGAGAAGTCCCCCCTACACACTACCATGCTGCAACCTTTATGCATAGGAGTAAATGAGTGGAGACAGTCTTTTACTCTTAATGTGTTCAGTAGATTCAGTAGCTGCCTCTGGTAGGAAAGAAAAAAAAAAAAAAGGGGAGTAGTAAGAGGAGTAAGGTGAATGACTGTTTCCTTGAAGTACAAGAGAATGGCAGTCTATTCTGTGCTTCTGAATAAGGCCAGTAGCACACTACTGCTTGGGCCTTGTCTTTGGAAGACACTGTTCCACAGTGTGCCAAGCTTCAAACATCCAGTTGAAAACTGCCAGCTGAGTAGTTTTCTTCAATGATTTTAGCCAAGGAAATGCATGGACAGTAAGGCAGTCGTTTCAGCCTTTTAACTACTTCTACCCTCAATAAGTGCTAGAATGCAAAAATCTCTTGAATTCAGTTTGTCTGTAACCTTATTAGAAATCCCAGATCATATAATGTACCTCTCGTGAAAGTAGTGCTAAAGACACCTGGGTCCTTGAAGTATTGTTTTGTGTTAATGCTTTGAGTGGAAAGAGAACAGTGAAAACCAAAACCACTAGACAGTTTACAAAAATTCCAAGAAAGAGATGTGGTCTTTTGAACTCAGAAAATACTTCCTACATTTGCCAGTTACAAATTAAGCCTAACCTGAAAACCTTGAAAGTAGGACTTATTATGACTTGCAAGAATTAAGACGTAGGCTGGAGAAAGAAGAAGAAAAAAAAAATTAATGGAATTCCAGGGTAATTTCAGCAAGAGGAGGGCTACCAGCTGTTTTTTATACTGTCTTTCATTAAGAAAGAGTGCTGTGAGGCTGCACCTGAAGAATCAGATGATGACTACAGCTGAATAGGTTTTACATTCACTGGTTACTCATGCTGCTAACAGTAATTCCCAAACCATAGCAATCAATTCAAGCAATGGATGGCTTTCGTGAACACGAAGGGGAAAATTCTCAAGGACACATGACTTGCAATGATGTCTGAGCCTGTAACTCTCCCCTCGCTTTTGAAAAATGTCCCAAACCATTGAAAAGAAGGTTAAGAATCTCTGTTGGCAATCCCATAGTGCTACAATATCACTCCACATATCAGAGGATTGGACTAAGGCACTGACTTGACTGGAGGCTGAATGAATTTCAGTGCTCTGCAGTGCAAGTCTGGTAAATCAAAGTTCACTGAAGGTAGTGCAAGTATTCTAGACTCCACTGAGCTTTAAGACCTGTCAGATGACACAAAGGCACTCATGCCTAGACACCTCATGGTCTTACAAATAGCATTTCTTGTGCTCTGGAACTGACAACCTATCACTTAGCTGTGGGTCAATAATTGATCACACAAGACAGAAACTACAATATATGGTGTAGCACAGTAAACCAAAAAAGGAGCCAGGAGCTGATTAGCTGAAAAAAAGAAGGAATGAGAAAAATGTCTCTTACCTGGTCAAGATTGTTGTAAAAATCTATACTGGCTGCACACAGGTATCTCCCAAGCAGAGTCGCATGGGTAGTAAAAATTGTGGCAACAGGAAGTTTCTGAGATCGAGACAGTATTAAACCCACTCCTGCCTGCCACTCATGGAAGTGGGCAATTATGTTGGGCTTGTCATCAAACTGACAGGAAAGCTGAAAATAATTAGAAAGAACATAGATGAAACACATATTATCCTGCACATCATCCAGCCCCAGAACCTTCCTTTTTTCATGCCAACTTCTGTGTGCTTGCTTTCTTTCATATGACAAGGCAGTACAGTGTTTTAAGTGGTCACGTCTCTTGATCCTCAACAACCCTAATCCTTAGCCCAAGAAGCACACATGCCTTACTAGTGCCTCAGAACAGTATCCTCCTAGAGTGTTGGGGAGCTCCGGCAAGCACAGTCACTCTTCTTTCTTTTAACTTGCTCTTCTGCTGTTGAAACTCTTGTTTGCGTAAGAAAATCATGAGCACCTATGACAGACAGATGATTCTGCAGATTAACAAAGTTTCCTCTTTTCAGGTAGGCTGTGGTAGAGTGACATGTGAAGTCACAGTGCTACCATTAATTCTTACTGTCTGTCTAATATTCCCCGTGCAAGGTAGTATACCTAACTGCTGATATATGGATTGACTGGCTTCAAGGACAGTTAGCGAGTGTGACAACTTGACTACTACAGGAGAGAAAAAGGGAGTTTGAGATCGTACTTGTAAGAGCATCCGGTGACAACTAAGGGAGTTAAGAACAAAGGGGGAAGTGACAGTAAAGACACAGCAGATTTCACATAGGGCAGCCCCCCATTCTCCCAGAAAAATATAGTTAAATGACCAGTTAAGATTTTAGTTTTAAATACAAATTTGATTTACATCAGGTGTCAACTTCCTTAAAATCAGTTTTCAAACTGGAAAATAGGAACCACATCCCAAAGCTTTTTTTGCCCTGCTGACAAGGCTGAGGTTTGAAAATCTCTAGATTTAAAAACTGTACCTCTTTTAAAAAACAGGCTGTTAATGATCCAAAAATCACAGCATCGTTGGCTTCTCGATCATGAAAAGGGATGCCTATGTTGCTGACATCCCAAAATTCAGCTTTCCACCTGTCCAGATTCCAAGCTGCTGATCCTATATCAAACAGTAAGACATATGGGCTGCCCTCTATCAACCATCTTCCAAAAAAGACCTAAGGGAAAGAGGCGAGGATATAAAAAGAAAATGTTAAAGTGAATGTAAAGGCCAGTTAGAGTAACTATTTTCATCCATCAAATCTTAGGTATTTTACATAAAGAATATGTAATCATAGTCCTACATATCCAGAATTTGCGGTTTTCCTTGCAAAATACACTGGACCGAAGGCAGGGGTAAAAGGAAACTATAATCTTTGGAACATTTTGTTTTTAAGACTTTCATTTCAGATTTTCATTGCAATGTTAATTTTTTTTCATGAAAAAAAGCTTAGCAAGACTATACGTGGTTGAATAATGAGGTCTTATGTTCTTATTGAAGCATTTATGCCATTTTTGCTCTTATTTCAAAATTATTATTTTGTTTCAGTCAGATTTTTCACCAATCTTTTGCCATTTATGCTAGACTACTGGCGATAGATTTTGTAGGACAGGTGCTTGGGACCTGTATCTACCATGACATTTCCTCATTCTGCCCAAGCAGCGCAGCTGATGCCCTTCAGCAGAGTGGAAGGATCAGTCAGAAGGTGTAATAATACCTAAAACAACATCAGCCTAAAAATATAGCTTTACTGCTTCATCTGCATCAGTATAGTTAAACATCTCTAAGACTATTTAGAACTTCACTGATATAACCTACCTGCCCAGCCAGGAGAGCAGGCTGAACTGTCATAAGGCAACACAACACAGTTGGGCCCACACTACAGATTGTACCAGTCTGCACAGTCAAATTATTTCACATTAATTCTACCATCAAAATGGCTACAGCAGCAGAAATATATTAACTGGGAAGAACTACTATAGGGAGGCTAGTGCAGTTTATATCCCATGCAGAGGAATCTTTTATGCCTCTGTTCAATCTCTTTTCATTCACTAACCCCTGGGACCTCAGGGGTTGAACCCAGCCCTGATGCTAGAATGGGCTGAATAGAGGTCAGGTCTTGAAAACAGTGAGATGAAAGCTCTTAGACCTGTTTGCACAAAAAACACAGGTTGTAACAAAAACAGGTGTGTGAAGGAGAGTCAGCTCCTTATGTACTTATTTCAGGCTATCTGGGTTTCTTTTTCAGCAAAATGAGGATAAAAAGCAGGGAGTTTGTGTAAACCCAGACTTCACCGAAATATGGAGTCAGGTTGTGGCAAGGAACACACCTGACCCAAGAAGTTTGGAAGCGTTCCTAGGTCCTCTTGTTTAAAGGGATCCATTGTGATGCATAAGCAAAATCCAGACATAAATGTTAATAGGATAAGCACAGCTCCTGGAAACTAGAGCGTCATTATTAGAGATCAAAGCTATACTTGGCGTACCTGGGACAGATTTGCTGCTATATAGGAATACTCCAGCAGCACAATGCACATGTTAGGCTGGCAGAGTTGGCTGTTTAAACTGAATGTATTGCTGGAACAGCATGAAGTGTATGTATAACATTGCAATTAATCTGCCCCACAAGCCTTTAGCTGTTTTCCAAACAAAGGAGTGTTACACAGCTTGCAGAGACATCTCTGTAAGCAACAGAGGCAACATGGAAAACCCGATCAATCGCTTACAAAAATCTGACTAGAAATAAGAAATGGCAGTTAGATTAGACCTTTTAGTTTGAATCTCAGCCTGAACAATGCAAGCATCACATAATGTTAGTGCACCCAACAGACACTTTCCCAAGCTGTGGCACATATACATCCAACAGTACACTTCTACATCATATGCAATAGGGCATTAGATCCTAAGAACAGCAGAACTGCTGCTACAACAGGAGATAATGTTGCCAGTGTCACAGCTGGTGGCAGTGCAAGAAATTCATGAATTTCTACATTGAAGTGTGTCATGCCCCTCAGCCACATAACCTTGTAAGAATGCTTCCTTTCTGCTGCATCTCAATGCTTTTCACATCTGTTCGGCACACATTATAAGCAGACAATTTTTCCTCCCGCGAACTACTATGTCTGAGGGACTCAATGCTGAATCAGAGTGAAGGTGAGTTCTAGACCTCTGATGAGGACTTTCAAGAAAGGCGGTCAGATTTAGCATGTGTTATCTTTCACCCATTTTCAAGTAATCAGTTGTCCTCAAGGCTGCAGCTGCTTACCAGCATAGTAGCTTGCCCATCAATACAGCAGATTCTATTCCTTTCAGCAGATCACCTTTGCAGGAAGAAGTTTATTCCTAGTTTATTGTTGGAGAAACAGAGTCACAGAAAGGCTATGAGGTTTGACTAAGATCACACAGAAAACACTGGTTAAAAATTATGTAGGAAACAGATGAATTCACTCCTTGTGCTGTGGTTTAACCTCTCTTCCTAGGGAACAGACAGCCAGTTGCATTGATCTGAGGAAGCAGATTCTTTGTCAGTTGGGTGCTTTTCTTAAGTCCGCCTGTTGTTTGTCCCTTTCCGGCTTTCAACTCAATATAATGCTACATAAGAAACATTGTGAACTAACTAAGTGCTCTTCTCTCTCCAGCACAGGAATGCCAAACATAAGGGTTCAGTCAAATTCAGGTCATATTATATCTACTAAAATCTCACTGCATTTAGAGACTAGATAAATAAGTCATTAATCCAATTAAGCAGACTTGCAGATAAATGACTGTTAAAACCTGTAATTGGATAAACTGGTTCTTCCTCAAAAATAACCTTTAATGAATTGACTCTGCTGTTCTAACAGTGGATTCTGAGCCTTTCCCATTGTGACATTGACCAGGACTGCTGTGTCAAGTGGAATGGCAAGAGCATTAACCAAAACTGTAAGCTCCTCAGAGTCAGCTTTGTTGCCCTGGGAAGCAGTAGCACATCTGATTTACCTGACACCCTTGGCTTTTCATGGTGTCCATTGCCTTCTTGACTGCGGGGTTTGGAGGTTCACATGCTTCCACCTGAGTCTTCACATTATGCTCAAAATAGGGACCAACCAGAAAATAGTTTTCTCCCCATTCATCTGCCGTAGTTCTGGCTTTTGTCTGGATCACAGTGTAAATGCCTCCCACTGCAAAAGAAGATCACAAAAAAACCCCAAAAGTAGAAAGGGGCACAGGCCACAAAGCTCTGGAGTAAGCTCCAACTCACCTGTGGATCAGATACACCTCTAGTTAAATCACTTCACATATTCAGATTTTAAGTGAAACCCAGACTCTATCAAATAAATAGAAGTTCAGTTGCTTAAATGGAATCAGAGCTTCACAGTTCAATTGAGGAGCATGCACTGAGAGCAGACTGTGTGTAATTCTTAAATGACAATTTAACACTTTGCTCGCTCCTGTGTGACTACTTATGGCTTCCCTGAATTTCTCCTCTAATCTCAAATGGATGCTTTCTATCCTTAACTATTATTTTTATGTAGTCTGTGATTGTTCAAATTTCTTTTAGGTGTTCGAAGTCACACCACAAATGTTCAGCCAATATATTCTTTTATTCTTATGTTATTCCCCCCATTTTGATTGTGGGATTCAAATCCTGGGGCTCATGCTTCCACTCTCCCATGCCTAATCTTGACTATACTAGATCCCAAGCACAGCCTTCTGCCTCTTTATTGCAGCAGTTATAGTTTTCAATCATATTTTTTTGTGATGTGGAAATACATGTGGTGAGAACTGAGCTGGCACTTCCAGCTTGTTTTACACCCATCATTGAGAGAAGTTGAGGGACTGATGGACTTCATTGACTACTGACTATAAAAATGGATTTAAACCAGTATCCTCAAAGCAAAAGGTGTCATGTTCCATTACCATTCTAAAGAGTTGTTAAAGTTGTAATGAATGTAGACTATGCTGCCAATGTCTGCCGCACCTTCCACCAAAATATTGTCCGTTTTAAAAATAAATGCAATATTAAAATGTATAAGAGAATGCTATAACAACATGTACAGAGGCTAGGTAGCTGCTGTACATCAGAGGCAAGCTTAGCATAGCTCCAGTGATTTTAAAGAATGGTAAAATAAACAAAGCTTAACAGGTACAAGCAAACAAGAAAATAAAAAATAGGAAGGGAATTAGTGTTCCTACATAAAAATTTAATCCTCCACTGAATTTGGAAATGTTTGGTAATACCCCAGGCAAGATGACTGTGCTATGCCTTTCAGCAGTGACATCAAAACTACGTAAGGAGTCAGCCAGTGATTGATAGTAGGAACTCCAGACTTACTTTTTTAAAGGTAGTGAGGTACAGAGGTGCCAGCGCACTGCATCTAATTGCATAAAGCAAGAATCTTGAGAAGTTACCTGATTCTTCTTAAAAATCTGCCACAAATGACCACTATTTACAGCAGAGCTGCTGAAGTTGCTCAGCACTTTGGGAGATTAGTTCCCAAGTTAATTAACCTGTATACCAGACAACTATAGAAAGCCTTCTGCCAAGCCTGGTATCTTACAGCCCTGAGGAGCTGAACAACAAAGCTACATTTTCAATTGTGCTCCTAGAAAATAAATTGTGCACTTAAAATCCTTCTCTTTAAAAATATTCCATCTGTTTTGAATGCTAGAAGGATCCCTAGTCCTACTATTTTTATGTCAAGATGTCTCAGGATTCTAGGTATTCTACAAAGAAAAACAAATGCAGTTCCGATCTACCAGCTAGCTAAGTAGAATTATTACAATAAATTATTACCCTACATAGTAATTCAAGACAAGATGACAAGAATCTTACAGACATGTGTTCCTAAATCAAGCTCATGGTTCAAGAGTTTCACATCATATAGACATGGAACTGCAGAAGGAAATTTATGCATTAGACTATTCTTCTCTGCTTCATTAGCATCAGAAAGCTAAGAAACTAACTTACAGTCATCATACTCTTCCATGGCTGCTCGGGACAGGGATTTAGAGAAATCTTAGGTAAGTGACACTATATATTCCCTCCAAGTTCGTCAGCTCACAAGCCGAGGGAGATTACCTGAATAGCTTGGATTCAGATAAACACGTAATTTTCATTTACTGTGAAAACTGTAAATGAAGGCTGTGAAAACTCTTCAGAAGATAGCTGTGATAAAAGCTCTGGGTTACATGGTCCCAAAATTTGCTTTTGCCTTCTCTGTTACTGTGGAAATACGACTCTCAATGCATGTTGTGCATAAGCTTTAATTTACAGGGGAGGGAAACCATGCAAGTGAAACTATGTATGTGGAAAGTGTTGGGCATAACTTAAAAGACATCTTGAGAAGAACAGAGTGATGTCTAGGATAACGTAGTGACTTCTGAAATTACACTTCTCCATAGCAAATTCAAGGACATTATATATCACTAAGAGATAGCTTATGTCTGCTCAGTTACTTTGAATTCCCTGGAAATACCAGTGCCAGTAAGCAATGCATTACATATCCTAATGAGTAAGGGTTTACATATTCACTTGGAGCCTAACAGAATTCTCAAATTACTTGCAACAATTCGGTAACCTTCTTATTCTTCTCTAATATGATGGTTTAAGGTCACATTATAAACAGAAAACCTTTCCAAACAACAGGTATGTACCAAAATCCCGTGATGTTGCAAGTTTCTGTACGCAGCCTCTGAAGTTTTGTACTTTGAAACAGGTTTTAAAACAAACAATAAGAGACAAAATGAGAAATAGACGCAGAATCAGGAGAGACCAGATCCAGAGAATTGGTTGATTGTCACAAACATGGGACATTAGCAGTAAAATGTGGATACAGGGCTAGTTTAGTGTTCTGATCTCCACCAAAATGCTTTATTCAATTATTTTAAATTTTAATCATTTTAAAGTGTCCTTGAGAGAAAAATACTTCTATTATTTCTTTTTAAAACATGTTTTTAACTTTCCCACCAGAATAAAGGAAATCAAGTTAAAAAGAAAATCAACAAATATTTTTCCCCATTTATTTATTTTTCATTCTTCTTCTTTTTCCAGGGAAAAATAAACTGGCATGGAAAAGGGAACTAAAATGTTTGGGAACGAAGGATTTTGTTCATTTAAGAGAATTCTGACTTTTTTTAGTGACCTCTTTAAAAAACAAAATATTTTCTCAGAAAATATTTCATAGAATTCTTTTCAAAAGTTTGAATGTTTTCATACACATTACCACTATCAAGAATTTGTCTAAAGGAGTTATCTGCATCACTCCAGCCATTTTCTTCTTTCCTCATTTCAAGTCCTGGTGCATTATTTCTTTTGTATATTTAAAACCCAGCCATTAGAGCCCTCCAGGATAGACATCAGAACCATCTAAATAAATAAAAAGTCTGTGAGTCAAGAACAGCCTCCTGATATCATATCACTACTGAGGACAACATTAGGCAGAAGCAGAGATCTTTGTGCAAGATCTAATACATAGATGTGCTCTTTTTGCTGCAAGCTGTTATGTGGAAAGATGCATTGCCAATGTTTTTTGTCACCTGATTAGGAAGAGTCCACAACTTCCAGGATTACCTAGGAATTGCGCTGACAAAAACTGTCTTCTGGAGCTGTGATCCTTTGAGCATGGAATTGCCAAAAATTCTCAAAACTGCCAAAGATACCCACCATTCATTTTACTTGCTCTCCCACCCACCACTCATTACAGAAGGACAGAGAAACAGAAACCAAAAAGGAAGGAGAGAGATAAGCAGTGAAGCTATGCAAGTGAGACAGAGGTAAGTGGAGATTGTTGCTGATCGCCAAGTCCTTCCTCACACACCTTTGCTACACAGAGACAGAGGATCGGGATGCTCCCAGGGCTCTTCAGCTTCTTTGTTATGTCCTGACTGAGCCCCTCTGAAGGTACTATAGCTTTCCCGAGGACCGTGGCTGCCATGGAATCCAAGAGAGCAGTGGGACCTCAGGTTCGGGATTCAAATTGATTTCACTGCCACAATTATTAGTTGCATTAACTATCCTTTTGCCCCTTCCCCTCAGAATGTCTCTCTGATCTATAGAGATGGGATAAATTAGGCTTGAACTTATCCTTTTCTAATGTTTGGTTGGAATTTTATTTATTTATTGATTGATTGCCTGCTGAGATATCTGGGGAACACTTACAGAATAAGGTTGTAAATTGTGTCAGGTGAAAAAAACCCAGCATCTTCAGAGAGCAGATGTTTTTCATGTATTTTTGGCTACATTTGTGGCCAGGACTCATCAGAAGATAGAAGTTCTCTAAATTCTGTGAAATTCTGGCATTCCAAACATATTCTGAAATAATACTGAAACACTGAAATTTATGACAGATGTCCACAATGCAGAAGCTATTTCTGTGTGCATCATCCACAATGCACAAGATTTCATTTGAGATTGATTTGACATTGATATACCACCCCACTCTAGAAATGCAGAGATTTGATGCTGTGCTTATGCCAAGTTTATGCCAGCACATCCTCACTCCCCAAAGTGTGCTAGTTCACGTGTGTCACAGATTACAGCATTTACCTCCTCCCAAGGAACTTTCATCACCTCTTAACATGGAGGGGGTAAAATGCTAGTCCTACTGACTACAGTGGATCCAGGATTTAATTTCCAAGAGTCCAGATTTTCACCAGAGAAATTGTACATAGAGCTCTGCCCCAGCAAGAGCTGAACCAAAGTTTGTTTTTAGCAGAGTCTTCATTCCAATAGGGATGGAAAAACTATTTAGGATTCATCTACCAGTGACTCTTGAGCTAATCTGTTCACAGATGAATGATGATACAAACTGGCTGTTTGCCCAGCATTTTTAAGCATTCTTCTATTTTCTATCTAAAAGCTGTTAGTAGTACAGCAGGAGATACTAATCTACATATTACTGTAATGCTTTTAAAGACTTCTTTATAGAGCACAGACCAGATCTTGAACATTCTCAGCCCTTCTCATTAATGTATCAGAAAACCCACTAAACTACAGCTAACTGTTATTCTAACTTACAGATTTAGACTTTTCTCCCCTACCCAGATTAAATACTTCATTTTTCAACGGGCAAACATTTAAAAGAGGTTAAAGAGGATGGAGCCATTTTCACTGTGGAAAATGTCCAGGACTGCTGTCATTACTCCTGCAATGGCCTTTGACTGCTCCCTGTTGATAATTTCCATCTGTGGGGCTCCAGACACAAGACCTATATATCTTGTAGCCACTTGGTTTGTGCTCCTGTCCTTAAAGTTTTTATTGGTCTTCATGTTACAGAGGAAAGAAAACCAGTCTTTTTTTCCAATGTGCACAGAGATATAACCTGACCTGTATTTACCAGAGCATGGTGGCCAGGAGAGAAGGTGAAGGGTGAAAAATGCTGAGCTTCCCCATGATTACCACCAGATCACGTGGCACTGCAGTGCACTGGGGCCCTTGCCTGCCTGCTTTTTTCCCCTTCTACCACAGAAACACAGTAGATCCACTTCACTGTATGGGTTCTTGCCTACCAGTGAAGAGCCAAATAAAGGGAGGGAAATCTTGCAAAACAAACTACTTTTTTCTCATTTCTTTGGCAGGGGACTTTCAATACAAGATGATTTCAATGTTGTGCTTGGTTTAGGTGGCAAGTTCCTTTTCACATGACTTGGGTGAAGGGGAAGGGAGATACACTGGTGAATGAGCCTTTTTTATTTCTCATTCTCTCCTTCAGCTATTTTATCTTTTCTTGCTCTAGACAGAGAAGAGGAGAAAGAAGATTAACTGAGATGTCAGTGCTTTCCACACACAAGTCAGAGGTTGCCACTTAGCATAGGCAGCAGGCAGGACAGAGAATATAAAAAGGAAGCACAGAGAAGGAGAAAGTTCTGCCTTGTTACAGCATGTGTTAAATGATCTAGACTTAAAAAAAGAGCTACACTTTCACTGTACCAGCTGCTGAGAAAGAAGTGATGAGAATCTGGAAATAATGGATACTTGTAGATCTCTAAGCACTGAATTCATACAACTGACTTGTCCTTCCCTACAGCTTCATCTCATGCCTCAGTACCAGCCAGCACCATCAGGGAAATCTCATTAAATGCTTGCTTCCCATGGGCAGCCTGGAACACGAAGACCCTCTCACATTACGTAATCGGATGTGCTCCAATTTGCAGGACCTCTTCATCATCTTCAGATTCTGAAGGAGAATATATTTAAGAGGTTCAGAAAAAAAGCTCACCAGCTGTAAAGGTCACTGTTTATAGGTGTGGAAATAGATAGCCATCTATGAGCTCTGGTAGCATGTTCCTCACAGGGAAGAAGTCATTCGGCCTTATTGTCACTGCCACAGAGAAATGGAGGAATCACTAGGCAGCAGCACTGGTCAACGAGGAAATGTACCCATAGCCAAGCACCTAGTGATGCGCACAAAGTTAACACAAAGACTTGAACTCTCTCCTGTAGGCAGCAGCAGCTTTACATCACTTTAGCAGCGCAAACCAACTTCATGCTGAACTACTCTGACACACCTTTGCATTGCCAGAAAGGAAGAAAGAAACCTTCACGTTAAATGCTCAAAATTAGCTTGTCAGGCAATAAGCCCAGCTAATGCTTATATTTCCCTCTATGTTAGGAACATATACAGCAACATTACAACTAAAACACTAAAACATGTAGCAGTACTAAATCTTTGTGGGGTCAGCCTACGATAAATAGTTCTTCCTCCTGCTAAAGGAGGCGGGAAACATACAGTGTAAGCTATTATTTCCTAAGCCTATGTATCTTCTGTGATGACTCTCCCTGTATTTTGTTGGCTACTCTCTCTCCTAAGAAACACAGTGCCCTAACATTTTCTAAGAACTGTTTATAAAAGTTAGGTCACCAGGGAACAGTATCCCACCATGTGACTCAGATATTCAATTGCCTGGAAGATATATAGAAAAACCTTTCAGTATCAAGAATTTACCAGAAAAATAAACTGAAATAGGCTTATTAAAGAGTTTTTGCACAGATGTTTCCAGTCAAGGTTGGTTAATGGAAACTTTGCACAGAGATCCAGTTTTAATGAAGAAATTGCCATGGTTAGTTCAGCCAGCCCTGTCTGAATACATACGTTTGGTAAATGCTGTAATTAACAGCACCTTATTTTTAAACTAACTGAATAAATATTCACTCTCATAAATATTAATTCTCTCATAAAATGTAAGAATAATAAATTTTAGCTGTGTCAGTTGATTTGGCTTCAGTGAAGTCAACAAGAGATATATGGATGATTCACTACCTTTTGTACATACACAGCAAGACAGATAAATCTAATTGTGTTTTACTTTTTCTTAAACATATTGTGTGATATCCTTAACCAGTGGGTTCAGGTGACTCAGAAAATATATATATACTATGGAGTTCAGAGATATTAGCAAGAACACCTGAATTTCTTAGATTTCTGCTGCCATCTGCTTGCCAGTGCCTTACTTACCATGCACACTGCAAAAGCAAATACTGCATGCTCCAATGTCTGACAGTAGTAAATTAACTCAAAAAGCTTGACTGAAGCTGCTGAAAAATAAGCCCACAGGGATCTGAAGTCCAAAAACTACTCTGCACTGCCTCTGGGTATTGATACACCTCACACCGTAAAAAGAGCAATGTAAAATTGTACTGCAGCACAAATGAAATACCAGAAGCTATCACAGTATAGTAATTCCAGTTTCACCATGGGGATAAACCCTAGTGCTGTCTGTTCCTCTCACACACATTTCCCCTTTAGAGTTAAAATCTTAACAGATTACGGATCCTCTCTCCTGACTAATCTCTCTATTTATCTGCCAGGACAGTAAGACGCATGAGGTCAATCATTTACTCATACTAACTTTTGTGGCAAAACCAGAGCCTGTTCATCCTTGATGAGCTACATCTAGCATGATCTGATGAATGAATTAGAAATGGAGGCAGAAAGATCTTTGCGTAACAAGCAGTGTGCACTTTGCCTGACAAGCTGTGTGCAGTGAACAATTTTTCAGTCTGGATACATACACAAAGCATGAAGTCCCTGCCTGGTACCACCTGTGGTTGCAAAGACCAGTCCAAAAGGGTTTCAGCCAGCATAAAGACTGCTGGTCATTGACATCCGCTTTTTGTTCAGTGGCTTCGATGCAGCTATGTTTATTTATACCTGTTTCAAATTTGGCCTCTTCCCCACACTGCTCTAGAAGGCTGAGGGAGACTGATAAACTACTTTGAATCTGATGTCTGTTTTACAGCTCATTTTCACGCATTACATTCCCAAGTGAATTTGCATGGAAGGTAAAATATAAATATGTACAAAGCAACATCTATATATCGATACATCTGCACACCCAGGCATAACACTTAGATGTTTGTTTAAACAACCTGTCCCTGGTGGTGAAACATGTAAAGACACACAGATGTCCTGACTATATGCTCATCCCACAGAAGCACAGGCAGATGCAGCCCACACACAGGATGCACGATTACACACAGGTGCCACATGCACTCCTTCCAATACACCAGCTCTGCAGCTGACTTTTCCACAATCTCTCCTTAATGCCTTTCTTGTCCAAGCCCTTCATGCCTCCCTCCAATCCTGCGGAAAAAGTGATACTAACTCTTAAAGAGTGTTGTACAAACCTTTGTTGGTAACTTCCCAAGAAACTTCAAAGAGCAACAAATCCTCCACTGGTAGGTCTTCATCCTCCCACTGAGGAAGCCCATTAAGAGAAGTCATGGACAGTGATCTAGCCAGTGGCATTTTCTTCAGCCCTCAAACGCTCACCACGCAGGACACAATAGTTAGCAAATGTCCAGTTAATGTAGCAATTCTCTGCAGTTCTGGTTAGAGCAGCCTGCTGGTGTGCTGGGCTCTGCGGAGAAAATTATTCAGATAGCTGGGAGCTAATGCGTTTAAACTGTCTGACCACCAGCATTAAATTGGCTCAGTGAAATCCTCAGGGCTTGAGAAGCAGCTGCTGGTAGAAGTAAGAATTTAAGACTGACCTGAGAAAGGTCTTGACTGTTTTGGCCAGTGCTCTTTCTTTTTCTTCTCTTAGAGGGAGGTAAAAAAAAGTTTTGAGCTCCTCAGCTACAGCATTCACTATCTACCACCTCGGGGACAACTGAAACTCAACAGTTGTATATTCAGCATTACCCTGAGCAAACTCCAGCAGGGAGGACACTTTGAGTTCACCACCTGATTTAAGTCCAGCCCCTGAGTCCTCCCCTCAGGATACACCCTCTCATTAACGCACATGGACCTTCTCTATCTGCTGGCCACTTACCAACTGGGTTAGTAGATTTGTTCTACATGATGTCTCTTAGATTACTTGCCAGGTTAAATGCTGTTACCCATTCTTGTTCATTTCATCAGTCTGTAAGCACTAGTTTACCTCATACCCTATCTGCACAATTAACTCCAGCTGTGTTCCCAGGGCTCTGCACAAGCCCTTGGCTTCATTCTGCTCTCGAGCAGCCCTGAGGGCTTTTACAAACAGAGCTACAAAGGCTTTATCCCTACTTTGGCACACACTTTGGCCCTCCTTGCAGTCCCAGTCCCTGATTTTCCACCTGGTTTCTCTTTTTCTATGCCACAGCTATTTTCTAGCCTCTGGGCCCATGCCCTCTGCCCAGGCAAACTAGCGAGTCATGGAACAGTATGCCTCTGTCTTGCTCCAGCACAGAGCTGGGATGCCACAAGTGGTGCACACACATCTGCAGAGGTGTCGGTCCCTAACTCGCAACCTGAGATCCTCAAAGCTCCACAGAGCAGCTGCCTGCTTGCAAGATGCTTATGTGCTTACACGTCTGGTTGAGAAGCCAGTGCTTCTGGGACAGCTGTGTAAGTTAAATCCGATTCTGAGCTTAGAGCACAACCTGCCCAAAATCTGCAGTTCAGCAGTGAGCAAATCTCCAGGTGAGATCCAGGGCATCTCTCTGGCACTGTGGAGAATAACATTGTACCAGCAGGCACGGACTACATAGTAGCACAGAGGGAAAGGCTCTGAGCCCACTTAAGACAAAACAAGTCCAAGGCTATTGATTTAGAAGACAGGCAGTCCACCTGCATAAAAGTCTCTTAGACATAACATAATACACCTGAGCCTACTTTAACGGCTAACTATCTCCCAAAAGACTTGCTCTTCTGCTTACACCTCCCATGCTTTCTCTGCACTTATGACAGTCAGACCCATCCCTGAGCTGACGGATACAGCTCACTGAACCAACCTAAGGATGCAGAAAACTTTTTTGCCAAGTTAGGAACTAGAGCTGTCTCAGCAAAGAGCCTGGCAAGAGGAGATAGAGCAGCACGGCCGGGAAGAGGGAGGGACAGGAAAGGTGAGGGTGAATGCTGCCTGGCCCTTCCAGCCAGTGGAGCTGGCAGGCGGGCTCCGCGGCACTGTGCCACTTCACCCGCAGGCTGAGCTGCGTGTCAGGGGAAAGAGGTTTCCCTTCTAGGTTGACTGGAAGGCGTTAACAGCCTGCCTAAGCAAGGATTCAGGGGTTTATGGGCTGCGTGTCTTTTTGTGTCAGTGGTTTGAGTTGCCCTATGTACCAGTTCATAAAAAAAAGCCTGGCTGAGAATTATTATTTTTGGAGACAGTGTGGCTTTTACCACCTGGAGTAGGCAGGAAACCACTATAGGTAAAACCCCGTGTTATCTGAAAGAAAAAACAGTAATATTTTAAGGGTCACTTAATTTCTGAACCATCAAATCTGCCAGAGTCACATTTTCACACTTTTCCCTGGAAACCCTGAGGGCGAGGCTGAAAGCTGCCGGTCTCACAAAGGCCATCTCAGGTGACCAGTGGAGAAGGTAAGAATGAAGCAGCCCGCAGGCCTGTCCTAATCCCACAGGCTTTCGTCAGCCCTGTGTCAACGAATACCCTGCAAAACCACACATTTTAAACAGGACGGCAGGAGCGGTTAGACCCCAAACCGCCTCACCGGCTGGGGCCTACGGACCGAGTCCCTCAGCGCAGCGGCCGGGGGCTGCTTCCCGCCCTGCCGAGCCTCGCGCCGGGCCCCTCTGCTGCCAGCCGGCCGGCGGCCGCCCGGGGGCGCCAGGCGCCGGCCAACGGCCGCCCTGTCAGAGCGCGGCGTCTCCTCGGCCCCGCGCACCTACGGCTGTGGTGGCGGGCTGAGGCGCCGGGGTATCTCACTAGCAGAACTGTCGCCGGGGTTGTTTGTAGCGTTAGGCGGTACATACGAACTTTTATTTAGCAAAAATGAGATCGCCGCCCAAGGAACTCACACCTGCTCACTCTAATTACAGGTAACTAGCGTGAGCTGCAGCTTCCCAGAGGGAAACCAGGTGGGTCTGCAGGTGCGTGGGCCCCATCGTCACCGCTGTCCTCTACAGCCCTTTGAACCTCGCTTGGGGCATGTGAGCCATCCTGCCCATACCAGTTACCTCTCCACAGATGACGTACAAACCTCTTGTTGTGATGCCAGATAAAGGGTGGCACTGGCCCACTGACATAATCACTGTCCCCAAGCATTCAAAAGCCTAATTTTAGAACACTGGAATGAAGTTGTAATAATAAAATTTTTAAACTCTTTGTATAGTCTGTGGTTTTCAGGTTCTTAGGTGTCACGTTTTTCCAGCTTTTTTTTTTTTTTTTTTGTAATTAGGGGATACTTCTTTTACTTTCTGGATTTAGCAAAAGATTATATAGCCCCTTAAACTTTGGAGAATGGATTTGAAAGAATCATCAGATACCATGAGATAATTTCACAAGCACTGGCAACACCATCATTGCGTGAACCTGGGCAACTCATGTAACTACCCTGTACTTCATTTTTATCTTTCACAGGTTAGAGAAAATACTCAGGGATTTTTTTAAGTGTTTCTGATCTTCTGAGAAAAAGTGCTCAACAGCACTATGAACATTAGTGTTCTTTCATATTCTGAGTACATTTGACTTTATCGAATCCATATGCAAAAAAGCTTTTTTTTTTCCCCACAGTGCCATCCCAGATTCTTGCTTTTTTGTTGTTAGTGAGGGAAAAGCATCTGAAGTGCCTAGGAAAGGTTAGATCCAACAGGCGGTTCAAAAACTTTCATCCCTGCAAATGCTCTCGACTGCTAGAGAGCAAAGGGCCCTATTCATTATATTTACCGTCTGCCAGGATTAAGTGTGGGATCTCTGGGATGCGCCTGGAGTTATCTATGTTTACTGCCATAAAGGAGATAACGCCTGTAGCCATGCACCTACAGCAAAATGACCTTTCCAGGAGCAAAGCTATATTCTGACATTAAGAATGGGCAAATTTAGCATACACAGTGGAGGGGCAGTCACAAGAGCGGAAAGGAACAGAAAGGTAGTCACTAGCTATCCTCCATATGAAGTGCAATGAGGTGCAAATAGTACAAGATGCTCTGCTGACACTAGAACAATGTCTAATTTTTGTCATAGAGGTAGGGAAAGGTTGTGACTATGATTGTACAGTTTGTTCCTTTTTAGCAAAACAGCAAACAACTGCTGAAGTGGGAAGACGGAAACCTACCCAAAATAGCAGTTTTTAAAATATAACATTGGTTAAAGTATTTTCCAGAAACCTGGAAACCAGTGAAACTGGTTTTGACTCTGGCTTATCTAGGTTCTCATATTGCTTTTATCACCAAAGTATACAAATGCCCTCTGGTAATGCATTATTCACTGTGTCTCAATTCTGCCAGACATCATTTGTTATCCTATGAAATTCTTTTTAAGCCCACTGAAGTGAAATAATTTTGCTTGCAAGGATACTGGACAATAAGAAGGCTGAGTCTGCAAGGTCTTTGAGGAGAAATCGTACAAAGTATGTATTGTTTTTCCCAAATTTCCTACAGTTGTCTGGAGATAGCAATGTAGGGACAATGCTTTGCATCCTGCCCTACCTAAAACTCTTTGTGAAACTGTTACGTCCTAGGATGTTGCCTTCTCTGCATGCTTTGATCTAACTCCTTCTATTTGGGTAGAGCAAAGTTTTCTGCAAAAACTAACTCAACACATCACTTCAGGAAGTGAGTCATGGATGTTGTCTTCACACCACAGTCCCTCCAGAAGAACCACTTCAGACATTTTTAGTTGGAAAATCAACTTCAGCCTCCCTAGCTGCAAGTGAAAAAGTGTGTTAGGGGAAGAAACACTCTCAATGTGTGGGAGTTTATAATGAGATAACTGTCTAGGTGTGGCTTGTTCTAAACATAACTGCGGTTTCAAGGTTTGCCTACGCTAACTGTAGGGAAAAAAAAAGGCACAGGTGTTAAAAACGCTCATACGCATTGAGTCAAATTTTACAGGAGGAAGCTACGATGGTTTGTAGCAATTACTGGTATACACACACTGTACTTTAGAAATAGAGCAGTAGGTGGCACTGATGGTATTAACATGAGTTCTCCAGTGTCTATAGTTTTGTTCTACCAAAAGGCTGTTTTATCCCTCTCACTAAATCATGGTTCATTACAAACCTTCGTTTTATGAGGCCCGTGGAAACAGAATCACAACACAATCAGCAAAATGGGCGATCCTGATCTGAGAGAAAAGCCCTTGCCTCAGGCTGACAGACGTGGGGAAGAGAGGAAGAGAAGAGCAAAGACAGGATCCTTAATAAAATGAGCTCTTAGTACTCAGCAGTGTGGGCTGCCAAGGCTAGAGCAACCCTTATGAAGAAACTTAAGGAACTTAGAGATAGAAGCTGAGCTCTATTTCGTACCCCTACAAGTAATATCCACTCTTCTAAAGTGGTACATTACAGACATTTGTTTGCTAAGGATGCTGTTGACTTTCAAAAAGCAGTATGATAACATTTTATTTCCTTTTTTTTTTTTCCCCTCTTCACCCCAGGTTTTTGTTCCTTTCTTTCTTTTCCCACTTTGAACTTCATTGTGGTATTTCCTGTCTTCAGTTACCTAACCTTCAAAGGTGTTTCTTTGATCTCCATTTGATGTAGGTGTCTTTTTGACCCCACTGGAAGCCTCATTGTTTATTACCTTTGCAATTTAGGTGTACCAATGAACCTCCCTAGAAATATTTTAGAAGAAAACTCAGATTTTTACCTAATTAAAAAAAATATTTTCCAGAATTTAAGGTAGAAATGTCTTATTTTCTGTGGTTTAGTTTTATGTTATACGACCATAGTTAAGATGTCAGCTGCACTTAGTTTTTAACTGTTCTAAAGAGAAAAGGGTAAAGTCTTACTATATTTTTGCTTCAGAATCTAGTAAACTTCATTACAAATCCCAAAGTGGTATGAAAATTAGAATAATAAAGCAAACCTGCCTAAGTGATGTGTCTAAATTGTTCACCAGCATCCTCCTTTTTTAAAGGGGCATTGCGATCAGACATCTTAGCTCTGCTGGCCACCTACCAAGCTGTCATGTGGTTTGAAACCCAATGGGAGAGCTGAATTATTTATGATGGACAGACTTTCCTTAAAAAATAAGACTTATGAAATGCAGAAGGAGTGTACAGGTATGCATAAGACTGCTTGAGATGTGGAAGGTCTTTAGTTACCCTTAAAGCATTTGGCATTCAGTGTATGATCAAACTCTAGTCAAATCTGTTGTAAAAGTGTATGGAAAAAAATTCTGGGAGCTTTACATCCAGGTCCTAGTAGCTGAGAAAATCAGGACCTGTAGTAAGGAGGTGGGGAACACATCTGATAGCTCCGCCAGCCTTCTCTCTTTCTCTAGTTGAGACACAGCTGTGATTTTGCTCCATTCAATACCCATGGTAAATTGCTTACCCAAGGGAGCTCTGGAAAAATCTGTTGGTGGGGATGTACACACACCCCCCCCCAATTAGTTTTGATGGATCATAAGTGTTTATCAGCCTGATCTTACTTTCCTAATACTGTAGGCTAGAAAATCATGTATTATCAAGCACTTTAACCTTGGTAGAAGACTTGAGCCTCAAACTCAGCCTCAGACTCCTGCATTATGGGGTAAATGGTTGTTGAGAAATTCCTGGCTGAGGATACTCCCAAACTGGTAGAGACTCCTTCAATCCTGAATCCCAAACACATTAAGGATAACTGTATATAGTTATAAGCCCCTTAAAGCTACAGACTGATAGACATGATTTTATATCAGCACTACAAACAATTTTGTACATATCTGTTAAAATACTAATCAAATAATCCAGGTCTTCATGGCATTTAGGCTGCCATGAAAGGAATAATTTAGTTTTAGAGAGAAAACTGCCTGTTCAAAACCACAATTACTGATGAGAGAATAATAGCAGTTGCATGGCATGACAAATAGCTAAACAATTTTATTTTCCTACCACAGCAGAGCACCTATGAAAGTAAAAGGAATTCATGCTTCAGAACAGCATATGAACTGCTAGGAGTGCTGCTGACCACTCTTTTTGCAATGTCTGACATCTTTAGGCCTGATCATAAGGGCCTTAGCTGTTGGGGAATCAGACCCTGTCAGCCAGACTGTTCCTTTTTGCTGCCATTTACCTGCTTACTGTGTGGGCTCTCCTGAGCTGCTAGCTTTGCCGTGCAAACGTCCTGAGAAGCAAGGCTGCCTGAGCAGCCAGCTGAGGGCTCCCCAGCATTGTTATCAGCATACCAGAAAGCTGTTGGAGGACAAAGTTGTCTGCAGAGAGACTAACTCGTTGAGCGAATAGCTCATTTTCTAGCACATTGGTCATTTAGGGTCACTGCAGAATTTAGGGAAGATCAGGGAGTTGTTCAGAAATGCTCTAGGGCCAGCCCTAACAGCCTGCCTGAACTCAGCAAGTTCGGATCATTCCAGCTGTGAAGTGGCGGCCTTCATCCCTGCTTCGTGCAAGTCTAAAAAATGCTCCAAATCACACGAGTGGAGATTTGTTTCTTCCAGTTAGAAGATGGCTATACAGTAACCCTGTGAAATGGCCAATAGGGAGAAGAGACTATGAAACATTTTAAGTTTTGGGGAGTGATGTGACACAATGGACTTTTCTCAGCAACATCTGGTATATGTTTTGTCCCAAACAGGCATGGAGTGCATGGACTCCAGGACACACCAAACAAAAGACATTCATATCAGGTGGTCTGAGAGGCTGATGCTCCCAGCTCTGCAGAGCATTGTGGCCTCTGCTGCTTCATCCAGGAGAGGAAAAGTAAGAGCTAGCCATCCTGCAGGTATCAAATCACCAGGGCCAAGTTTACTGTTAATCCTTTTGGACTTGGCTTTGGAAAAGGATGCCAGGGTAGCTTGACCACTAAGCTGGATCCTGCAACTTGGATAAGCATCAGAATGCTACTGTCCTATTTAAAGTTTAAAATAAATGCTGCAATGACCAAGTATCCTCCTGAGGGACAGGACTGTTAAATGCGTAAATGCTATGCTACAAATTATGTATGCCATTTTCCCCTGTGAGTAGATATTTGGGAATGTTCCCATTTTTAAGTCACCTCACCCCAGGCACCTGAAGCGATCTCTTCACAAAGGACAGACGTACAGCCCACATTCTCTGAGAAAGCAGTCTCCCTTTCTGTATCTCCAGCCACGCACTAGGCATTAGAGACTGGAAAAAATCCACTAGTTCTTTGGGGAAATAAATGTATAGGCACACAAAACGCAATTTCTGAGAAACATCCGAGATTTTCTGTGTGATGTCTGATATGGCTGTAACTTGTAAAACTAAAATGCAAGACTAATACACTATTTTGCCTGTCTTTTCTATTGTACAATGCCACGCCCCCACCTATAATTCAGACTTGTGTACAAAGACACTCACAAACACCTTCATAGATACACACACACATATTTGCTTTGATATATATTTGTTTTCTGTGGTCAGTACAGTGTTTGTATCATATTTAGCATGGGGATTTGTCAGTCTGTTGGTGTAACTTGTGGTATTTTCCCCTTAACTGCAAGTGGTAATCACAGAAAGACTGAAGCCTCACTTGCCTAATATTCTGGGAGTTTCCCTTTTTGTTGTGATTCCCTTTCTCATAATAATTGCTATTCCTTTCTGTTACATCAAAGGGGACTCTTTTAGGTTTGTGGATTTTTGTTAGAAATGCTAGAAAGCTCAGGCTAGGTATGAATTCTTAGTACATCTCCTTTATCTTGTGTGACCTTGGAGGAATTATCAGGGCTGGCAGCTCAGCTTCACAGAGCTTATCTGCATCTCCTCAAGTAGCCAGGACTATTGCATCATTTTACTTCTCTGGCTGCAAACAGAGGTTTCTATGGTTTGAAAGACTATGCTGCAAACTCAAAGGTGTAGTGGTGAAAGAGGCATTTCCATTCATTCAGCTAGGTTAGTAAAGACTTTCAGTATAATAAGGACTTAATAAAAAACAGGTCATCCCATGATCAGCATTAAGATTGAAATTTAATGTGTTGAAATTTAACCCCATTCAACAAACCACTGAAGCATAAATCCTACTCAGTGGAATACAGGCATTTGATCTAAGGTGATTGTGGTCTTAACTTCTTTTCCATCTGTTTGAGAACCACTCTACTGACTTTGGGTGCCCTTGACATGTTGACAGAGATGTTTCTGTTTATTCTTCTTCTGACTTTTATATTTCAAAAAAAAAAATACTGTAGCATTCAGAATTGGACCAGTACAGATGCCATTTAAAAATATTTATTTCCTTCTACTGCATAACAATTTGCTACAGGAAAAAAAAATTCAGTAAAATGATCATAAGGTCAACTAATACTCTTCTAGACTGAACTTTAGTCTGAGAGGATCAGGGACTATGCTATTGTCATAGGCAGGTAAGAAAATGAGTTTGACGTGATTCTTAGGCATGGCAATCATTCCCAATTCCTAGTGATACTGGGAGAGTATTCCAGTATCTACTACTAGTGGAGACTGCTGAATGAACAGAGACTTCATTGCATTTCTGTCTTATTGTCTGAAATACAGAATTAGCAGCACAGAGAAAACTTTATCTCAGGCAAAATGTCTCTTTTCTTCCCTTTGTTTTCATGTAGCACATCTCACAGAGCAAGAATTACGAATATTCCCTTCCAGAAATCAATACTGGTAGGAATCCACCTTCACGCTATTTTGACAAATTTTCTGGATTTTTTACCTCAGAGATTGAACGTGTAAACACATCTAATGTTGAAGAGTTATTAATGAGGAGAGCATAAGGGAGAAAACATTTACTCAGAAATCTTTTTTTGCATAGCTATGGCCTAGGCCAGACTATGCATTGTTGCTTTTGTTTGCAGGTAAATTATTCATTTCAGACACTGAGCAAATACAGCCCCCTCCTGAGTCTGACCTCTCTAATAGACCAATCTAAGTTAATTATTTGCACAACTCCTTTGCTTGCACAGAATAACAACTCACATAACAATGGTATCTCAGGAACGGTTTATAAAAATGTAGTGCATCACAGTGATCGGTGTGGATTTTAGGAAGACCTTGGCTACTGTAGTCTCTGAAAAGCTTTGAAAGTTTTGACTTACATAAGGCTGGATTCACAGACATGCATTAGAGGAAAACTGCTCATAGAAGAAAGAAATGCCCAAAATTAGGCATTGCCCTGAGAGGGCATTATACTATGGCATTGTGTCATTCTGGACTACAACATATGGATCTGACTCTGAAATGTTTTTGGGCTCCTGGTCATGCTGACATAAGTGAGAGTTCAGCATCTACATTCCACTGAGAATTTGCAGCTTAATTGTTCTGATTTATATCTGCATAAACAGCATTTCTTTGCAGCACAAGGCTGACATGAAGTCTGTAAACACAACGATAACGGGAACTCTGTGAGGAACTTAAGACACAAGTCACCTACTTATCATAAAACATAGTTTTAAGTCAGATAGTATGAAAGTCATATAAACACTACTAGTCTAGCAAAATGCATATATAAAATTTCCATTGCTCTACACCTACATGTTCTTTTTAACACTATTTCACTGTTTAAACCTGCCTTCAATTCCCTGCCCCATTTTTAATCCTTTGACTACTACAAAAGCAGCAGAGCTCAGAACAAGCCCACCTCTTGCTTGGGTAATGGCCGATTACTACTAACAGCACTTTGTTTTACTAAGCTTGCAGACAGTTGTTATGCAGACCGATTATAAAGGAAAGTATGCTACTCATTTATCTCAACATTCTGGAGGTGCAGGTGGAAAACTCAGTCTCCCTCTCCTTCACATACGTTGCTTTGGAAAGCCATGATACAAATACAGTGTTAATAGCGTATATCCGAGGCTGAGTGTAACTCAGAGGACCAAGTTCTGGTCCTCCAGCACAACCATACCAGTAGTATCCCTCCTCTCTCTGTTGTCTGCCAGTATCCCTTGCCTGACATTTGCAGGTAGTCAGACTGACTTTCTATTCTGTAGCCTGTATCGATATAACTGCAAATGCAAGGGGGTTTAGGTCCTTACAGCAATTAAAATAACATTACTGGCCTTACCTCATGTGAGTCAAGTGAGTTGTCCTCACCACTTTCTGAAGCATTCTGCTGTGCTGCTTCTTACCAGCTATACTGCTCTGTCCAACAGCACCACAATGTATTTTGTTAGACCAAGGAGTGACAAAGGTACCTCTTGACACATAGGAATGTGGTTAAAAACCTGCATTACCTTTCACGAGATAAAACAAGAACAAAATTCATGTATCAATGGGCTGTATGAACAAAGCATATGCAAGATAAACATGAGTCTATTATGTTCACAAAAAACCCCACAGATGTCTTTTAGAGATAAAATACTATGGCAATAGAGTTAAGGAATTTACATGGTTGATGTAAGACAATATTATGGATGAACTCCAAGTAACAGAAAGTGATATGCTAATGTTGTGTAAGCATACATGGGGAAGCTATTCTACAGCCACACGACTGCAATGAAGTTAAGATACAAGATTGTGCAATAAGACTCCTAACAAAAAAATAATTACAATATAATGTCCTTGCATAGGGCTTACAAACATCAGCGAAAGCAAAAAATAATCTGAAGAGCCTACTTACAAAATCTCAAAATCCCCTAGTTTGAGATACTAATTCCTATTTAACAATTTTGAACCAATTTTCCGTAACACCCACAAGGCCACTTCATTGTTCAAATTCCTTAGTTTTCCTTCATGATGTCATCTCCCCAGAAGTAGAAGTTGGTACAGTGAGACTGCTGATGTGCTAACAAAAGTGCTCATCAGGCAAACCAATGTTCTTTCCTCATTCCTTTAGCTTCCTGCTTCATCTGTATCCACTCACTCTTTTTTTTGTCACAGACCACACTTTTTTGTAGTAGAGATTGTCATTAGCTCTCTAGTTGCTTAATGTCTAGGCACAAATCTTGTACTGTTGTTAAGTCTATGATCACTAACAAAAAAAACCCCTCTGTGGACTCAGAAGGGATTGAAGGAATGACAGACACTAGGTGACAGTAGCTTCCCAGCTCAAGCACTGATTACCATGTTCCTTTCAAGATGTCCCAACCTACTTTTGGTCTCAGTTTGCTGACCAGAGAACAAGGTATGACCCTATATTTTTAATGGGTAAGGAATGCAACCTGATGGAATCGGGGACAAAGCCCAGTTTTATTGTAGCTGAAAATTAAAAAAAAATAAAATAAAATTAAAAAAAATCAAGATGCACTATCAGAAGGGAAAAGGGCCCACTCCCTGTCCTCTAAGGCAGCAGATGCCTCTTCATGCACATCAGTCAAGAATCCTGGAAGATAATGTCCCACAACATAGCTTTGAATTTTTTCATTAACCAAGAACAGTGTAAGAACAAAGCCAGGAAAGAACCATGCAAGGTAGCCAGCTAAGTGTGCTCAGGTGAAAATTGCTAATGGGTGTGTCCTGCAAAACAGCAGCAGTTTCTGCCATTTACCTCATGACAGCCCATCATCAACAGTTCTCAGCAGGTACTTAAGCTAATCTATCCAGGTGTGGAAAGCCTTCCAGTAAGATCTTCACACAGAGTTATGAAAGTAGAAACTATAATTTTTCCCTCTCCCACCAATAAAGAAGTCTGGCATTTAGCCTGCAACTGAGAATAAAACATCTCCCAAGGTCTCCCTGGGATGCCCATTGTAAATAATGCTGCCACCAGCATGCCATGCGTAATATTTCACTCATTACATACTTATTCAATCACAGGATAGCAGTTATCTTGCAGTACAACAGGACTTGCATGACCTTTTCTTTTAAAGAGAGCTACAAAAATTAAGCTACTGGCTTGTGAAAGTGTTTTAGTCTACTACTCAAAGCAATTTAATGGAGCTAGGAAAGGCCTTTAAATCACTTGAACTTAGACCATTTGTTATGAAACAAGACTCACAGACCCCTGAATTATGATACAAGATAGATGGATTTGATACTGTTTGTCCCCTGGACATTTAGGTTGAGCAGTTCAAGGCATGCCAAGCAAGTACTGGCTATTTTATGGTTAATATCTATTCCATAATTGTAAGTGATTAAGAAATAAAACCTTGGGATTTTTGAAATCTGTTCTCCCCCCAAGTATATAAGCACTTGTGAAAAAATCATTCTGAAATTTAGAGATTAGAGAGGCCCAATTTAACTTGTTCTATAAACAAGATTACCATCAGACTCCAGTCTAACTCTAAAAAACATTGGATTTTGGTAATCAAATAGAAGAGAATGTTGGTTGTTCTAAATATTATGAAAACTAGATACCAATAGCAGGGAAAGAACTGAATCCGGAAGGGAGAAGAATCTACAGAACCCCTTTTCTAGGCTATTGGCATTCAGAATCTTAATGCTGGCATATTTTTGGCAGGTGGCCCAGAGGCAGATCCCCATTCCATTTCCCCTACCCATCAGTAAAAAAATAGCAAGTACTGTATCAGAAACAAGTCTGGGAATGAACTACACTTAGTCAGCATCTGGACTGAAACTAAATCATACAATCTTACTGGAAGTCTTTTTTGTATTAGTAAAATCCTACCACAGGCAATTACTACATTGTTTGTAACTTTTTAAAAGGACATGTGCATCTATGCTTCCATGTAGTCTGTGGCAAACATTAAAGGAGAACGCTAGACTAAGCTAGATAAATACTGAAAATAAGTCACTGGACAACAAGACATGCCTGAAAGTTGCTTTATTTGTTCATAAGGTCTGTGCGTTACAGCAAGCATAAGTTTAGCTACTGTGGACAAAGCTCAGTCTGGAAGAGCATTAATGTTAACCGTAGAGATGTATAGTGAGTAGAGCCCACATTTGCACACAACACGCTGTTTTTCTATGGCTGGAATCTAACATTCATGAATTACAGATCTTTGAGATCTTTCTGGATGTTCCACAACGTATCTGCGCTCTTCTTCAGCTGAGCCACCTCATCATCCTTCAGCTTTTGGTTGATGACACTTGTCAATCCAGAGGCACTTAGGACAGCAGGAAGGCTCAAGAAGACATCATTCTCAATGCCATACATGCCCTGCCACAAACAAAACAGATCACTCAGACAAGAACCCATCACCCTAGCTGTGCTTTTAGTTTATACAGTAGGAAGCCTTCTGAGAGCAGAGTTCAAGACTATCATTTCACAACCTGCAGAAAATTTTCAGTCACAATGTATTTGAGAAAAGTACACAGTTGTTTTGGACCAAGTGACTGGCAATATTGAGATGACCGATTTCGGAAGCTCCACCTCCAAACCCCTCACTTATTTATATACAGCAAGCAGCTGACAAAATTCAAAAACATAGGATTAGGGCAGGTTTTTTTCCTATATAGAGGGAGCATTAAGTTCAGCCTACTCAGAACCCTTGATGCACCAGAGGTTATACATCTGGTACAGACTACATGCAGCCAGTTACACCAGCTATAAAAGGACACAGCTCTCTTCCCTAGCACCTTTGCTAGGCACTAGTTCATGGAATCACAGCTGGGCCTCCATAAAGTTTTCCATTTTTGCTCTTAAACTTCCTTTTAATGAATCTGCATGCCATACATGGTAAACTTTACACAAAGGTAGTACAACATCACATAGAATACAGAGAACTTAGTTTCAACTCCATACTTGTGAGGAGTGTAGGCTAAGAGGTCATGCTAGAAAAAAATTGCAGTAGTAAGCTCCCATTTTAAATTCAAAGTAGTATTTTACAAAGCTTCCTTTGTTCAGCACCTTGCTAACTGAGACTACTTAACTTTTCCATAACAAAATGGACTAGAGATCCAGTTAGCCACCACTTCTTACCTTTACCAGTGTTGAGACTGAGTGAACCCGGCACAAGTTCTTCAGCATGGTCTCACAGAGGTCAGCAACACTAAGGCCAATAGCCCAGTTTGTGTATCCCTTAAGTCTGATTACCTCATAGGCACTAAGGAAATATTGAAATACAGTTGCATTAAGATTTCTTCAAGACACTGTGCAAATGCCAAGTCTTAAGATGAATGAATGTTTCCCACTGAAAAAAATCTGAAATGCCTGTGACACATCATAAGTTTTGGAATTAAAACATCAAAGTATGAGAGTTACATATTTCGGCATTAGAGGATAAAGTCTACAGTATGCCATATGTGCAACAAAGAAGTCCTATTGTTCTCCCAGGATTAGCTGAAAAGAAATACAGCTTCCATCTATCAACAGGTTTTAGCATTAAGTAGAAAAACAAACGCCTACAACTGAAGTTCTCTATTCAAGTCAGTGGCACAATCATTCTGAGTGCATTTCGAATAAGTAAACAGAGTCAAAGCCATGCACTACCTACACACCCCCCCTAATTTTTTTTAACCAACATCTGTGTACACTTTATACCAGTATAGTCTGTTTCACAAGTGAGACAAGTGATTTAGCAACATGTATAGTTACCTCTAGACAAGTTTCCCTAAATCAAAGAACAAGTTTTCCCAAATCAACTCCAATGCTCTGCTCACAGAAACATACTACCTTTTCTTAGAGTCTTGTGCCCTTTGAACAAAGTTAACCATTTAAGAAGCTACTTATGAGAAAACAAATACACACAGCTCTAAGCACTGCAGTACTAAAGTGGGTATGTTATGCAATGCTTGTCTCACTGCAGGATAATAAAGCTTACCAACTGAAATCCTGCATCTTGGCTTTTAAGCCAGCAGTTCCACTTACTCATGCAACCCTCCAAATAAAAGGGCATGAAAGTTGCAGCAATGGAGAGGCAGTGACAAGGAGGCAGCATGCAGACTTGCTATTTTGAACATCACATATATCCACCTTATTCCTCATGTCATTGTACCTTTCAACCACTTGCTTGTGGAGATCCTTCCAGTTCTCACCATCTTTGTCACTTCCCATAGCAGGGTTCAGCTCCTGGAGAGAAACACCTGCCACATTAACTCCACTCCAAACAGGCACTGTAACGGAGAGAGGACATAAGTTTCCATAGCACTTAGCAACTTTTCCTATCCAAGATAATCAGAAACAAAGTACTAATAGTCAGAACCACAATAATATTTGAGGCATATTTAAAGTTTTCATTTAACTACAATTAATTCTGAGAACTCTGGAGGTCAAATATGAGACTATTTTAACAAGTACTTTAACAAGTCAATCACAATACATGAACAACAGAAGTTTCAGTCCTTGGAGAGTGTAGACAGCTACTTTTGAACTCAGAAACCTCAAATTCTAGCAAAAGGGCACATGTTAGCTGTTCAACCTTTTAAAACTGATTTTACTCAAAAATTGCAGCAAGTACGTATTTGCTGTCCCACTAATCAGTATTAAGAGTTAGCCTTCAAGAATTATATTCTTATTTCCCTAACAGGGTAGCAATATGCAAACTTAGAATATCAAGAGAGGAATTTGCACATCTCCATATTGGAAGCTTACAGGCAGACTCACTCTCAGTTCCTGTGAAGTAACTAGGAATTCTTAGTTACTTCAAGCAAAAGGAGCTGTAACACTGAAGCAAGATGAGCTCTGTGTATGCTCAGCCAAGCTCTGCTTTCATTACAATGTAGGGCTGGCATCAGTAAACACCGTTGTTGATCAGACACTGTACTTTGATCAAATGCAATGGGACATTGAAGGGGTGGCTCCCTTAGAAATACACAGCACTAAAATATAAAACAGTACCAATCTACATAGATATTCTGCTGCATCATTTCAGACTTGAAATAAATGAACTGAATTAAAGCAAATAAGCTTCTTTGATTTCACATGGTTTTAAAACCATCTTCTCTTTTAAATAGCATGGAGAAAAGTCACAAAAAGGGATAATTTTGTTAGCCTGAATCTGTATTCCTAGCTTTTTCTACTACTTCCAACAAGCTCTGTTATTGACCTAACAAGAGCTAATACTGCTTTCAGAGAAAAGCTGTGCTACAGGCTATGTTATGATACTCCAAAACTGAGGATAAACAAAAATAGTAAGCTGTAGCCTTTAGGACACAACTTTAGCCAACAAAACTGGCCTTTTCAGTTCAGGGTTTAATCATACAGCCACAATCACTTTTATTAAAAATGTGTAGCTACATTTCCTGGACTTGTCTCAACTTTAATCTTCATAAAAATACAGCAAAGTCCTAGTAACTTGAGCTCAGCTGCATCTGTTCTTTCAGAGTTTTGTAACACCCTTTAGGCCTCAACCTCTAACATTGAATCGCTTATTCCCGAGGAGGTCAGAACTGCTTCTTACCACTGGAATCACCATGTTCTCCCAAGATCCAGCCATGGCAGCTGGTTGGGTGGATACCAAGTCTCTCACCCATCAGATAGCGAAATCTAGCTGTGTCTAGATTGCAGCCACTTCCAATCACACGGTGTTTTGGCAGGCCACTCAGCTTCCATGTGACATAGGTTAATATATCCACTGAAAAGAAACATGCACAGTAAATGAAACCATTTACATACACCAAGAATGCTGCAACAATTACTTTACTGCAAGTAAGAGGGCAATCAGGACAACTCAAAACACAGTTGCACTCATTGGTCAAAGTATTTTAGGTCTGACTATTTGAGGGATTAAAATGAATACACTGCTTGAAATTTAGGACCCATCAAGCTACTGTTCAAAGAAAATTGAGGAAGGTCTTTGGAGATTAGTATCCTACCAGCTAAAGTTGGAGGCACTTTGTCACAGCTAAACCCCTAGGGCATCCAGAATTGAGACTGAACTCATATGGCTAAAAGATTCAAGCAATTTCCTGAAGTAATGTTACCTTCCACTTTATCATCACAATAAGACGTAAAGCAATTTACAGTGAAACATGTTGGAGATTTACAAACTCTATTTCTAGTTGGTAACTACTGCAGTTTAATTTCTTGAACAGTCATGCATTAAGCAGTTTCTACACTGATTGCCTCTGTAGCATGAAAAGCCAGATAAGCAATATGCTTTAGCTGCATGTGGCTCTAAAAATAGTTTCAGAAAAAAAAACAAACCTAGGCTGGGTCAGAGAGAGAGGCATGTGAGCAAAGAGAAAAACCTCTAATCCACAGCTCAAAGCAACAATAATAAACAGGCTGCAATAATTAATTATGGCTCAAAAAACTCTCAAAAGCCAGACAGTTCTCAGGAGGGAGTATATTTGTGTATATAGATCTGAAATACATCATTTGCTCTGCTCAAGCACCAAAAGCATGTCATCTCAGTAGAGTTCACACCTTGCTGTTACAAGTGGCATGCTCATCAGGCATAGCTTCCCTACAGCTTGTTGGGGCAGCTCCTGCCAGCATCACAGTAATCTGTACAGACTACAGAGCACCTCCCTCTCAAACAGCTACAACTGCTCCAGACAGTCCGGCTTTCAAGTCAGGTGCAGAGACACACATGCAGACTTTGAGCTCTGCAATCCCATAATTCACCTACAGTAGGGCTTTCCACAGGACAGGCTGTGGACAGTGCTATCCGAGCTAGAGCCCAGACGGATCTGAGGAAGTTAAACAGGGAAGGACATCAAGGTCACACATGCAGTGGACACCCCAGAAGTCCCTTCTAATGGGCTCACAATAGCTTCCACTATGTAAAACTAGCGAACAAAACTCCACACATTTTGAGAAAACAAAGCATTATAAAAATAGTTCTGAAAGAGCAACATGCAATCCTCCTCCTGCAGCTGCTCTACTAGAAAGAATTCTATAGTTTGAATTCAGCCTTGCTAGAACAAGAACAATTTGATCTTTGGCTCAGTTGGATTTTTAGACAAGTGCTTAAAATTACCATAAGTTATTGTACTTACACAGTAGCCACTTGCTCAGTAGACTAGTATTCAGTAGTACTAATGGTACAGCAACTAATTACTCAACCACCAGCTGAATTGCTAGCTTTACATGCACCATTTTGACTCTGCCAAGTTATCTTTAAAAGCAGCATCACTTCATTACTAGCGTTCTGTAGTAATAGCTTTACTCAGATGTTGAATCAAGCAAAGACAGCCCTACAGAGACACCCTACAAAGCATATGAGGATGTTCACAGTTAGCTTTAGACATCCAAATAACCAAGCTGTCCCAGTGCTATGAGATGCTTGCAAGTGAGCACAGAAATACATGTCATCAGTTATAACTAAGTCTTCTCTAATCTAACTCAACTATGTAGTACAGTCAGCCTTTCCCCCACCATAGGCTTCAGCATGCAAATTCTTTTTCCCTGAAAATACAGCCAAGACTATAGGGTAAGTTCTTAATCCTTAAAAATTGGCCATATCATATCCAGACACAAAAGAAAGTTATAATTTACAAAAAATTTAAAAGCAAAACAGACATCCCCTTTAGAGAGAAAAATTTTAAACTACCTACTGCTTAAGCGAAAGTATGTAAAGAACTGAAGTATTTACCATAAGGCATGTTTCTAAAACACAGACACCATGAGAAGTTCTGAATAGAGTGCATCAGAAAATACAGAATATTTGTTTGTATTCTGCTGCTAGCAACTACATGGCAGATGTCCACACAAAGCTATTAATTTTCAACATTCAATTTGTACTTGAGAAGACTCATAAAACACTAGCTCTCTGACGAATAGAATTTTTAAGCATTCTAGGAAAACATTGCCTTACCTGGGTTGGAAACCACCAGAATGGTGCAGTTGGGGCTGTATTTGATGATCTGAGGAATGATGAATTTGAAGACATTCACATTCCTCTGAACCAGGTTGAGACGACTCTCCCCCTCTTGTTGACGAACTCCTGCAGTTACTACCACAATCTTGGAGTTGGCTGTGACAGCATATTCTACAACAGTGCATGGGGGAGAAGATAAGATGTGTTAAATAGTTATCACTAATTTCAATAGCATTGTGTTCATACAGGTATTATGAGTAGCTTCTCCACTGTGCATATATTCAAATGCAAAAAAACCATGAGACATCAATATTAAAGGCAGCACCATCTCTTAACATTGTCCTGGTATACCAGTATATGCGTCTTAAGAGTACATTCAACCTCTGTGAATCTCATTTCTACTATCCAAATAACAATACTATTTCTTCTACATCAGAGGTATTAGAGATTCATTAAAATCAATTCCAGTGAAGCAGCCCGAAACTGTAAAAGTGGCCATTAGAAATGTAAAAGAAAGCCCAGACTGAAACCCACTCCCATTGTTATGGTGTTCATCCAAACTCTCACCCCAGTTCATATACTTGTAACTTTTC
>JAVJGG010000024.1:9797342-9808325 GCA_035590195.1 Aviceda cuculoides
CGGCGCGTCCCCCGCCGGGCGCCGCGCGTGTGGTGGCCGTGGCGGAGGCTGACGGTCTCCCCAGCATCTCCGAGTCGACCTCCGCGGTCGGCTGAGGCGGCGGGGAAGCGTCGTCAGCGTCTCACAGGGCCGGAGGCTGGGCTGGAGGGGACGTGCAGAGGAGCGGCTGCAAGAGGCTGCGCGGGAAGAGTTTTACGGGACCTTCCTGCGGGGCAAGGTTGCTCAGGTTGCGGTCTCCGATTTTCATGCTCCCTGGTTTTTGTCCTGCAGCTGACTTCGGTTGGGCTTTTTGTGGATGAACAAGTCCCGATGGGACAACGGCGTGGCTGCAGTCAGGCACGGGTGGATGCTTTGGCGGGAAGGAGGAGTGTGGCCTGGCGCGGTGCCACAGCCGCTCCTGCCCCCCCCGGCTGCTTGGGCCCCAGCCGTATCACACTCTGACTATTTCCCCACGTCCCAGTACAGCATCACTTTACAACGGCAGTATGGAGGACCTGGGGAATGAGCCCCTGGAGCGTGAATGGAGTTTTGTGCCTTGTTAAAGTAGTAACCACTTCCATCACTGTAAGTAACAGTAAAAACCAGATGACACGATACGCTTTTCCTCTGACCTATGGAACAGATCAGCTGAAAATTCGGGTATACAATTTGCCACTGTTGCTGAGCAAAGGAAGAAGGAAGTGATTTGTTTAAATTCCTGCAGGACCAACCCATGCAAAATAAGAAAGAATAGCAAAGAATATTTTCTCCTAATGCCGTAACATTACTTCTTTCTAGCTGTAAATGAAGAAAGTAGAGGCAAAACACGGAATTGTACACATTTAGTTTCACTAGGGAAGAAAAGAAAGCTTTAGGTTTCTTGTCACACGTGGTTAACTCTCTCTCACAAGAAGGAAAACGGAACGGTAGATTCCAGAGTCCTCCCAAATAAGTCACTGGGTTAAATGTGACTAGGCAGAGAGCCTGGCCCTTGCCGTCTAAGACTGTGGTTACCTTTTTTTCTGTTGTTGTGGCCAGTTTAAGGTTTTATTGATTTTTTGCCAGGTATTTTGCCAGGCTAGTAATAACGATTAATTCCCTCTGGCTCACCAAGCAGCCAAACAAATGCTGGTGCCAGCATGAGAGAGGTGGTGAGCACAAGTGGTGAGGAAAGGGTAAAAGATGCTTTACTGGGCAGCAGTACAGATTCATGCTGGCTTTAAGTGACTATCTAACCATGACCTACGTTGCTTCTTTACGTTGTTTGACGTTGCAAAGGGTCCCGTAGAGGGAAAGGAGTGAGTTAAGCCATCCATATGGCATTTCAGGTAGCAACTTGCTATAAGCAAATAAATTCAAGACTTTGGTAACTATAGCTGAAGTGGAAGCTGGAGGTAAATAATAATTACACAATGAAATGTAAGGGTAAGAAAGTCTATCCTGTATAATCAAAACAGGAATATGCACCGCTGAACTTCAAGAAAATAATGGGGAAGGGAGAAGAAAACGTACAGGAGAGGTTAGGGAAGGAACAGAGCAAGGCATTTTCATTTCTGAACCAGAACTAAGGGGCTGTGCTTGTCCCACCAGCGCCTGTTGTGAGGAACGTTCTCTGCTGCATTATGTCTTTTTTGGACAGGATCCTTCTCTCTCCTTATGAGCATTCAGCAATCAATGATCATAGTAGCATTTGTAGTAAATGGAGAGGAAAATGCCACTTCCCTATTTGCAAGATCTTAAAGCTTTTAAAGGCAGACTGGACCATGTAGCACATCTTACAACAGCTCTCCTAGGCCCCCCTTTAGATCAGGCTTCATTTTGCTCACAGTGTTAAAAGCACAGGGTATTTAATCCCCTCCCGGAAACCCTTGCGTTCTAAATAGACAAGGCAGGTGCAGAACGGCAGAAGAAAGAAGATTATTCCCTCTTCCTGCTCTTAGTTATTTACTTATTTATTGTTCCAGACGATGGAGGATTGAGGCACAGATAGGTGAAGAGAACTCCCCAAGGTCACATGGGAAGTCTCCTGGTGACAGGTCACAGTTTCAAAGTTCAAATCTAGTTCAGCAACGTTGGCATTTTTGATGAAGCGTAGTTTTCCAGAAAAACAAACCCTGGTGTTAAGGGACACAGTCTAAATAAATTTGCCTGATAACCTTCATACAATTACAACATTTTTGTGTGTGTACATTTTAATCACATTTAACTTTTGGTTTGTATACAAAGTCTGCAATTAGATAAGTCTGAGATACTCCGCTACTTGCATCTGTCCCATCATCTTCCCAAAACACATTAAAGTAGATGGGATTTCCCTGCTGTTTCTTTTTTTCCCAAACTGCAATTAAACCTGATTAGAAACAGAGATCTAGCTTGAAAAGCTCTATTAATGGAACTCTTTCCCACAGCAAAATATTGATGGTCTGATGGTCATGGTCTGATGGTGGCTGTAGTCCTAAGGTAGTAAACATCATGAAGAATACAACCTAGGAGGGAAGGAACCCATTACACTGCAAGAACATGGGACGTAGGCCTGGTGGCAGGAGAACATAAGGTAAAAGGTGATCTTCTGTCACTGTGTTAGACCTGGTAGATCAGGTCATCGGGCTGTGGGATGGATATGCTCTAAGCGTGATTTCACATGGCTGTAATGGAAAAAAAGAATTAGTTGTCCAGCTTTGCAAAATACAGAGAACTGAATTCATCCGCTGGAAATCACAAAGTGCAATGCTGGCAGGTGCTGAATTAAAATTCTCGTCCACCTATATTTTAATTCTGTGCTTCATCTGGATTTTCCATTCAAAGGGGGAATACATCACACAATAAAGAAAAATGATCTTGGAGTGGCAGTTTTGCAAGCTTCTTTTACCCCAGTTTTATTTGAAGGAATGGTTCCTTATTTTTGGCAGTGGGCTTAGTTTCTGTTTAATTTTTTCTTAAAGATTATACAGTGTTATACAGATAACACATTCATAATAGTTAAGTGCTTTATAATGTAGGTAATAAAACAAGACAAATATGCATCACTTGCATGTGTGCGCGAGTTTGCACAGCGATCACCAGCAGCTGAAGTTCCTCGTGTTAGTGGAAGAGGTAACAGGATGGAGACCTTTTCCTCTTTGAATGAAACTTTCTTTTTAACTCATCATAATAGCCCACATTTTCAAAATAATCTTGATTTACCCTCTATTTTGGGGCACTTGTGTGTGTAGGTACCCCCAGTACCTCCAACTGCTTGCGCAGGCATGCAGAAGCTGAACAAGAAAGTGTATCTGGGAGCCACGACAAGTGAACACATGGGGCTTCTTCCTGCAAACCTGCGTCATGGCGGAGGGGAGTCTGTTTCAGTGACTGAGACTATAGTGCAAAAGGAGTGAAATGTGATGATCTCATTTAATTAATTTCTTTGATGTCAGAGGAAACAAATGGTTATAAAATTTGCAGTTAGGTAAGTAATAGCACTCAGTTTGTAACAAATAAACTGCATTGATAGCTCTGGCTCATTAAAAAGTTCAGGAGAAACAACAGCTGTTAAATAAAGTGGTAAGAGAGAAATGGGGCACGGCAGTACTTACATGATATGCACATCTAGCTCTGGCAAAGGACCTGGCTTGGGAAGGACCTTCCCTCGCTCCCGTGCCCTCAGTGACTCTTCATATCCTTGCACTATGGCTCCCTCTTCTCCCCACTGTGCCAGTGTAATTGTTGGGAAGGCCTCATAGGATCTCTGTCATCATCTTGGTGAAATATAATCTCAGACAAAAAAAAGGAAAGAACATCCTAAACCATTTTTGTCAAAAATCCTTTATAATTTCGTCTTTAAAATATCAAAGAAATATTTTGAAACATTTTCTACTCTTACAATCCAGTTGGTACACCATCCGTGGATAAATAGAAGTCTGTCTTCCACAAGGACCATTCAGCCAATGCCTTCCAAATGCAAGCAAAAATATGTAGAATTGAAAGCTTGTATGACATATGGACAGTGATGTTTATCTGTAGATGAATTTCCATACAATAAGGACAATTTCTTTTCTCTGAACTGGTTAACTGTTCAGAAAATTCAGTAGTCCTAAGATTTTTAGGTATGGATTTTGTTCACTGTATGTCTGAAGAAGTGAATATGGCTTTGTCAGCCTAACACCTCTCCAGACACATGAGTGCAAGGCCATGTTCGTGCTGAAGAGTTTTTTACATTAGCGCAGTCACTCCCTGTAATGACACACTGTAGTGTATCTGCCTGAAGAGTGATGTGTGCCACCGCAATTTATCGTAGTACAAAGATTTTTATAGTACTGCTGTTAGTATAATTATTATATTACACTAGGTTTTCCAGTAGTGCTTCATGTAAAAACACGTGTGATGTCTTCAGTGACTTCTGAAGTAGTTCCACAACTGCAGGAGTGATTACTTTTTTAGGAGCTCATTCCAGGTTTCCTCGTATGCATGTCATGCCTGGAGATGGTACTATACTATTTGAATCCCCCATACCTGGACATTGCTCACACTGAGTTTTGCTAATGAAGAGATTAATCTCTCCCACTCCCTTCCATCTAGACATTCACTTACATGATGCCACAATTTACCTTGTTAAAAATTATCGTAATTCTAAAGACAGACCGAATGCATTTTTGCCTGTTTTACAGAAATGCACTTCTGCCCATGCTCTCTAGTACAGTCACAGGCTCCCAGCCACTGCCTTTGAAGCAGATTGTTGATGTTAAGGGTCAAGGCTGATCGACCGCTCTCCTTTTTGGGAAGCATCCATTGATATCTTAACTAACCTTTGCCGTATTGCACTCTGGACCCATACCGCTCTGCAGTTCACAGAGCAAGCTTTGTGGAAAATACTGTGGACACAACTGAGCTTCCAGTGAGCATTATTTAACACGTTTCCCAGTACTGAGGAATGTTTGGCTCCGTCGCTACAGCCAAGTCCCGTGTGAAGGCTAGGAAGGACACACTTTGCACTGAACCCACTGGGGACTCATGGTGGTACAGATTTGTTGATGGAAGTTGGCAGAAAGCAATCAGGCGATGTGGGGGAGCATCCTACCCTTAATGGTGTTGGCTTTTTGGGGAGGGGGAAGAGAACTGTTGGCAGATGCAGTGTGTCAGTGTATATCTGAGTCCTGGGGAGACTCCTGGAGTGTCCTCAGACTCAGCTTATTTCACCTGAACAGTACGTATATGTCCTGAGAGGTGGCAAGTGGCAGCAACACAGGGCTGCTCTCTGCAGACGGCGTGGTAGCTTAGCACTCCCTGTCAGCCTGGCAGACTTGGTCATGAAGGTACGCAAGTATCTATGCCAGGCTGATCTCACTGAAACATTTTCTGTATTTCAAACTAAGGAGTTTTCAAAATCTGAAAATAAAACTCATTGCCTTTAAAATCACACATGATGGCATGCTGAGAAGAAGGGCTATGCTGTGAATCCAGAGTGCCCCTTGACTCTACTAATCTGTTCCTGTGGTTAGCAGGTTTTGCAGGGGAAAAAAATCGTTGCTGAAAGTGGGGACAGACTCAAGTCGCACACAAAGTGAATGGGGTTATGTTTTCCAGTAGTGGTCCTAGAGGGTGATACACAAAGATCAAGTAAGACACCCATGGACACATTTTGAATCTTCTCCTTCAAACATATCCCACTTATTCAACCAATCAAGCTTCCACTTTGGTTTGTAATGCTGTAAGCAGAGCAAAGTGAGCCATGAGCTTTAGGACGACTGTAACAAAAATCTTTGAATTGGATTTAACAGGTGCCCACTTATCATTTCTATGATTCTTTTTAATTATTGTGGGGAACTGTTGTTTCATTTAGCACACACCATTACTATAAACTGAAAAAAGAGCCAGTGAAATGCTTTATGGCTAGAATTCAGTAGTGTGACCTGGAGGATTTCAATGCAAACTCATTGCTCCAAAGCTGGGTCAAACCAGCAGAGATCAGAAGATGTTGCTTCCTGACTGTCTAGCTCCATCTAGGTACCATTATTTTTTATATTGATACCCCTCTCTTCTAAGCAAAGAAACCAAGACATAGAAACTGTTCCTCAGTTCTGCAAGTCAACCCCAAAGCGAGTTTAAGATGTAGCTCATGTTCTGATTGCTCATGCCACCTCCTCCAGGCACCCCTCACCCACCACAGACGTCCACTGCTCTCTTCATGTAACGCAGACTCACAGCTTTGCCCTTCTGACTCGCACCTGAGTGAGATGCCCACAGAAGAGAGGACTTGAACCCCTCCTGCTATGGTGAGTGAATAAATGGAGCCTTCTAGGGGGCCTACTCCCAAATGCTAGTTCTTGCCCTGGGAAGCTGTTTTCATCCCCCCACCACAGTCAGCAGAAACTCTTCTCCAGAAGCATTCTAAGGCATAGCAGGAGACACTGGCTTCAGAAGCTAAACCAGATTCTGATGGTTTTGCCCCATGTTGGCAGCTTCCAGTTCTGCATTGCTGTTTGCTGTTGTCTTATCTGTATTGCTGCAATTGCGCTGGCTCAAAAGCAAATCCCTGTTTTCAGGGAAATAATTTCTATCAGTTTGTTATCCAGCCCCATGACAGTGACCACAGCATGAGAACAGGAGTGGGAAACTACAGTGTGGGTGTAGGAACTCCCTTAAGCCACCTCCACCATTAAAGCTCTCCATTTACATAGCAGCCAAGGGTGAAGTTACCTGGCAGAGTTGAGTCAAAGGATCTGCTCAGCACTGTGGGAACAGGCAAGTCTCGAAGTGCTGCCCTCCACCCCTGCTCATTCCTCGCACCCACCAGCTTTGGTGCTTCTCTAATCTCTTCCTGAGCCAGTTCAGCTCACTAAATCAGCTGAAGACTATCACTTTTCTTTCCTTGAAGTAGTCTTCTGTTCATTAGCCAACTGACTGGGTTCAGTGAAGTGCCCAGCAAACTCCAGAGACAGCTCAAGAAGGGCCAGGATGAGCAGGCACAAGGAGAGTCCTTGCCTTTGTTGTGGCTGAGAAACACTAAATCAGCTCTCTGCCTCTCCTGAAACTTCTGCCTAAATTAAGCTCATGCTCTGAGTTGCCTGCTAGAGAAGCTTACATTTCCACAGGCTACAGAAGGAGCTTCGGATGGGGATTAGCTTCACTCTGCTAAATTTAGTCTACGTGCATACCTTTTCCTGTACCTGGTGTTGTAATTACAACACTTCTTATTATTGATAACTCAAGCACATAAACTATCGTCAATTGTCTTGAATAGCATAATCAGCCCCAGCAGTGATAGCTAACACCAGCTAGACGACATTTTTTTCCTTGGCACGTGCCAGAGATTTACGCATTTAGCTTGTACTCTTGAAATCTCCGTGTTGTTGTAAACTTACTAGCTAATGCTGAGACATATGCATGTGGGCAGCAGGAGAGTTGGTAGGTTCAGAAAGTCACAAGCTCCCTGTAATTTAATTGATTTGCTTTTTAGCACCTTAAGAAAAGTAGGTAGAAATTTACTCTGCCTGGATTTTAGTTTTATTGATCAGGACTTGGGATAGTAATTAAAATTAATAGATTTAAACAGTGCACGTTAGATGACAGGGGCTTTTGGTTTACAAAGGTGTGACTAGAAGTGGTTTATTTTGAAAATTTAAAAAAACAAGGAAGCATTTTGCATGAAAGCCATTCTGAAAGCAGGTAAAAACTGTATTTTGTGTGACCATGAGTTGTCTTACCCTTTTATAACTTTACTGTGACTGCTCTGCCTGCTTGGGCTGGTTCTGTGCCTGAGAGATGGAGGTCCTTATCCTAGCTATTCTGAAAAGTTCATAGAACTGAAGACAAAAAATTAGTGAACATTATGTGGTAGGTATCAACCCCCCTATTTTCCCAAATCATCCCTTTAGTTACAGATTGGCACTCTACTGACTCCTGTCTTCAGCAACTGTCATATTTATTTATTTCTACATCAGCGAGTAGATTAAAAGCCCTTAAAACTATGCGTTGTCCTAAAATTATTGTTTACTTTTCCTTAGTACAGCTGATGGACCTCGTAGTCACTCACTTTTGCAAAGCTATTCCTGATTGAAATTATTGAATATGTGATGCTGCTAAATGCATTTCAAATTGTATTGTATCTGCCTGCATTATTTCACAAATGATGTTCGATATCATTGCAGCTGGTGTATCTACTTGGGGATGTGGTGCTTACCTTTCAAATCAAATAAATACACAAAACTGATTACATTCCACTTTCTCTTTAGTGGTTTAATCATTGTACAAAACATAATTAAATTGTCTTGCCATATGATAGGAGGTATACTAAGAGGACATTTATAGCCCTGCATCCCTGATTGTTGCTTCATGTCATAAAGGAGCTTGACATCTGTCTCTGTTTGCACAAGGTAATGGTTTGCTCATTGTCATGAGTTCTAAATAGCAACTGAATGAGCTGTGTGAGCATGGATGATTATCTTCATCAATTGCTTATTGCTGTTACTCTTTGCATTAACCCTTTCCTTCTAGTTCCGTCCATGCTAAGACTTCACCAATGCTAGAAAGGATCTGGCAGTGCAGTTAGACTGTGAAAGTATGCCAGCCAGTGCTCTTGGTGGAGGCTCATCTTGTAGAGCAAATCCTGTTTCTGGGACAGTTTATGTCACCTCTGCATATACAACATGCTGTATCACCCAAACCACCTTCAATATCTAGCACGTGCGTGGCTATGTGTAGTTAGAGAACAGTTATGCTATAGCATAATTACATGTTTCCATACGGTAAGTGCTACTGGTACAGTGTAGTATTCTGATAAGCCTCAAATCGATGTTGCTGTAGCAGCAGCACTTCTAAGAATAGACCAGGGCTCTGCTTTATTTTTGGTGTAGTAAATGACAAAAAATACAGTTGTGACTTCTGGGCAACTTCCCAGTTGCCTTTTAATGTACCATTTGTGAACTGTATTATTCTCTAAATATCAATTATAAGATGTTAGCTATTGAAGGAATGCAGAAAAAAATACGCAGAAAGAGCCCATCCCTCTTCCACTTGTTTTTGCCGTGAAAAATGCCTGTGGGCACTGGGCTTGGGCAACCTTTCCTTCCGTGGATGGCTGATTGGCAAAGGAAAGCACCTCACTGAAGGATCTGTCTGGCATGAGGCTGACACTGTGATTCTGAAGTTGGACATGACAGAGGCCATCCTGGCTTGCTCAGTAGTGAACTGTTGACATAGGGAATTTAATTGGAGAAAACACAGATCCTTACAGACATTAATGGCAGAATACCAGCACCTGACACTTGATCCTGAGGGCAATTTGACTAATCCTAAAATACAGGCTGAGAGGATGAAGTGCCTGTAGGGGAGCGTACCTCTCGCTAGGATTGTAAAGGCTTCTGGTCAGCTGGCTTAAAAAAACTTCTCAAGGGGGGAAATGTAGGAGACATAAATACACACTTTAATGATGGGATTTTTCTCATCTACCTTTAGATAAACAGAGCATAGGCTTATAGTTGTCTAGTCACCTTACAGTGAAAGGAAAAAGAGAAGTTATTTTGATTCATCTGTTCTAATCCAGATGTCTGTTACAGGGAAAATTGCATTGTATCCTAGAAGTGCATTTTCCTTCCCTTCACTCTAAAAGTGGGCTGAATCACTGGGGGGAAATGAAAAAGATTAATTTTCAGTCTGATCAGTGACACAAGAAAAGTGGGTAGGGGCACGTAGCAGGGGAAAAGGAAGAGGTGGGGTCACCGTTTTAGTACTAGCCCTTCTCAGCTCAGTGTAAGCCAGGCATGAAGCTGCGCCTTCAGCGCAAGGCGAAGGTCATTCATTCCAGCCGAGTGCCGGGCTGCAGAGGTTGGCAGGCATGTGCTCCTATTGTGCCCCTGCCAGTTTCAAAGGAGAATTGTTTTAGCCAAAACAACTGCCAAGGTCAAGTGACTGCCTGTGTATTTATAGCAGCAGGGCAGTGCCATTAAGCAGCATTAAGAGCCCAGACTAACAAAGGAAAATGAGCAGGTCTAGGAATACCACCTCCAGCTCGGGTTCCCTCTGCTGTTCATGTGCTGGAAGTCTGGTTTACAGCTGTCATGAATTCTGTCACGATCCTGTTAGCGGACATAAAAAAAAGAAATCAGATTGGCTTACTGTATGAATGAGACGCAGTGGACCCCTGCAAAGAGTGTTCTGTAAAACTGGGGTTGGCCAGTACTTAGGGAACTGATGGCACTTCAGGATGCAAAATGGTACTAGTGCTATCATCAGAGAAATAGAAAAATAGAAAATCTAAGTGCTTCTGGCTGTTAAGGGCCTCAGAGGTACTGATTCTGGGAGTTTAATGCTATTTAGAGTGGTGTGCTTCTTCACTAATGTCTTAGAAGGTAACATTTGGTATTGCAAAAGGTTATGGGTATTTCTATCTCAAGCAGCAAGGTAATAGCAACACCCCTTAAACAAGCAGTTGTGAAGTATTTGTGTCAGGAGCCACCGAGGGTGTCTAATTATTTAACTAATCATGTCTGTATCTCTGATGTTTGCACTGTGCTGCCCTCACTGACACTAGTATAACCATCACCTACCTATTTCAGGCATCTGTCTGGGTCGGGAAATAAAGGTTGCTTTCCTTCTAACTGAGTCTCTTACAAGCCCTGTGTTGCTGCCACTCCCACGCAGAGTGTGCAGAGTCTCCCGATTACTCAGATCCCTTTCCAACAGGTGTGAAGATTGAAAAATATAGTGGAGATGGCCCAGCTTATACTGATCTATGGTGTACTGGATTTGCGTGGCAAGGTTTTGGTAGCGGGGGGCTACAGGGGTGGCTTCTGTGAGAAGCTGCCAGAAGCTTCCCCTGTGTCCGACAGAGCCGATGCCGGCTGGCTCCAAGACGAACCCGCCGCTGGCCAAGGCCGAGCCCATCAGCGACGGTGGTAGTGCCTCTGGGATAACAGATTTAAGAAGGGAAAAAAGTTGCTGTGGAACAGAAACCGCAGCTGGAGAGAGGAGTGAGAACATGTAAGAGAAACAACCCTGCAGACCCCAGGTCAGTGCAGAAGGAGGAGGAGA
>JAVJGG010000024.1:9814902-9871462 GCA_035590195.1 Aviceda cuculoides
GCAGGACCCAGTCCCCTGCGGCAGGACCCAGTCCCCTGCGGCAGGACCCAGTCCCCTGTGGCAGGACCCAGGCAGGACCCAGTCCCCTGCAGCAGGACCCAGTCCCCTGCAGCAGGACCCAGGCACAGCCACCATCTCAGCTTCTCTCCCGGGCTGGGGCTGCCTGCGCCAGAACAGCCGCCCTTTCCCGGACGGAGGCCGGTGGTGACACGGTGGGACACAGCCTGTGACACCAGCCCGTGTGAGGTAACCTCACACGGGGAATTACTGCTCGCGGGGCACTCTGGTTTGCCGTACCGAGGAGACAGTGCTCGGAGCTTTTTAACATTCACACCACCTAACCCCATTTAGGATGTAGGGATCCTGGACTACCTGGCAGACCTGAGCCCGAAGGTGATGGCCTCCAGCAGGAACATATGCTTAGCAAGGTGAATTCCGACTAGCATCCTTGCTTCGTGTTTTCACGCTGACACACCATCCATCTGCGTGCAGTGGGTAGGCAGATTTGCTATCCCTCATTCAGCTCTAAGATGGATGGGCTTCCAGAAGTAAGTCGGAAAACAAATAGCTTCCACCCTTGGGCACGGTGAGGTGAAATCTCGTCCATGTCGAGGGTGGTAGACACAATTTTTCACTCATCAACTTTATGTTCAGTAAGTGCGTATCTGTGATGGATCCACAAACCAAATCCGAAAGATGGCCTTTGTTATTTGAGCACTTTACTTAGTCTTTTTTTCAGACATCTGTACCTCACAAGGAAATACTGCAAGTTTTTGCATTATTGATTTTCAAAATGAGTTCTTTGTCTTAATGCAGATGAAATGAAAGAGCTAATAGTGTGAGAGCGTATTTTAAATTTTGACTGTTTATTTCTATGGCTCAGTTCCTGATCAGAAAGCCAGATGGCCTGGAGAGGCTGGTAAATGAGATACGGAGTCTTTTATCTTTAAATCAGCAAGTGGCCAAATTCAATTAGTTACCATCCCAAACCTACAGCTATCCTTTTCAATAAGAGTAGGTGGTCCCTGCCCATGTTACTAAACTAGAGGTCAGTGTTCAGCTGTCAGTGGCGTGTTCTGATTTGTGCAGTGCACAGAGATGATAAAGAAGCCAACATGGGAAAGCAGAATAAAATCTAAGTAGCAAGAGACAAAATTGACTCCACTACTCAGTAACATCACATCATGTGTGTTTCACTTATGTAGTGGTAAAGGCCTAGAAAAATAATTTTAAAGTGATTTGTGGGATCAGCTGTAAGGGTGGACTACTGCATACTGAGACGGCTATACTGCACAGGGATGAACAGCCTAGAAATCCATAGCCAGTTGACAGCTCTGGTTAAAATACGTTAATAAAGGCATTTATCAAGATCCACACAATGAGGACTGTGCTTCAAGAAAAACCAAGTTGTTCCATGAAAGGGAGAAGTAGTAGGTTTCACTTCTAATGGCTCTGTCATCTGTAGATTCTCTGAGGTCTAGTACATGGTGAGTTAATCAGCCTTTCCATCACTCGGGGCACTACAGGCTCTCTCTTCTCTACCCAGTCCCTGTCTCCTGAAGCTTCTGGGATCCTCATCTCTCTCTTTTCTATCAAGATGGTTGAAATTGGCCAAGCAGTTCAGCATTTATGGAAGGAGGAGGAAGGAAAAATTAAGACAGGATGGGATAAACAGCATGATCTTCATTAGTCTTCCTTCCCTGAAGAAACAAGCTGAAAAGCCTCATCAGAGGAATTTAAAGCTGGACACTCCAATTACCATTTTAGGGTTTATTTTCCAGTGCTTTGTTGTTTATGCTATGATGCTTATAAACACTGGCAAAAAAACCCCAACAACCCCAAACCCCACTAGATTTAAGATGAAGCAACTTGAGCTTTTTATTTAATATGTCTGGCTGGCACATGCTGGCATTGTGAAAAGTTTATTAATAATTTATGTTTGCCCCTTGGTAGTTTTATCTTTACTCCTTTTGATTCTGATATTGCTGTGCCAATTCCAGCTAGATGGTTAAGCCTGACAAGTGTACAAAAATAATCGGGAGGATCAACACCATAGCAATCCGGTTTGCATCACAGGTGCAACAGATGATACCTTCTGAGTAACCCATTTAACATCATTAGGAATAACAGACTTGCCTTGCCCTAGGGGAGATGCTTTTAGGCACTAGCCCAGTACCAGCACTTGCGGCAGGAGGAATGGGTGAGAACCTGCTTTGGAAGCAGATGTGGGCTAAGGTGAATGGCAAAGCTGTAAGTTCAGATGCGGGCAGTGCTGAGGGGGGTGTAGATCTAGGATTCCTGTGTGGCCGACTGGTGAGGCAGATGTGCTTTGGTCTGTGGACTGATGCTACATTCGAAGTCTGGATGGTGTTGGTGCCCTCCCTCTGCTCCCTCGTCCCAGCATCTGAAGGTGGTTAGCTCTTTAGTTATAAGTCAGGCTAGATTCGAGAGGAAGGGCTGTATAAGGCAAGGCTGCGTTCCTGACAGAGACTGGAGATAACCAGGATGAACTCAGCAAAGCCCTTCTACCCATTTGTCTCTGCAAACCATCCAGGCTGCCCCTGGGGACAGCCTACGCCTGCCAGCAGACCCACATGCAGAGCAGCTTATGAGTCAGGGCCAGAAAAACCTCCCGGTATGAACTGTCCCACCATCAGCAGTGTGACACCCACCTTTAATACAGGAGAGAGAGTATGGGGTTGGGAGCCAGCTTTTCTGCAATAAGGGGACTGTAAACATGATACAAGACAAGCCCTGGAGATACAATCACACGTGGTGATGAACAAAAAAGTTCTTTAAGCAGGCGGTGGTTGCCGATGGCCTGTTGCGATGAACAAAAAAGTTCTGTAATCAGGCGGTGGTTGCCAATGGCCTGTTGCTGTGGCTTGAGCGTGCCTGTGAATTATCCGGCAGGGCTGTCCCCCTTCGCAGCCTCTCTGTTCTTTCCCTGCGGGCTTTCGTGTGCTCCTGCAAAAGTGCAGGAATCCTCCTCTGAGACTGCAGAAGGATTCAACCCTCTACATCAGGTTATTCCAGCCAGGCTGCTGTTCAGCATTCCTTAGCAGACAACATTTGATGTTATGGAGTAAAAAAAAACACCAAAGAAACCACTTAATATCCAATATTATTGAAGCCAGACATTTTGGGGAGGAATATTTTTTGTTAGTCCCCGGTACTCTGCCTGAAGTCAGAGCCGGGCTGGGAACAGCGTGTGGTTTGAATGCCAGATGGAGCAACGCTGGACGTATTGTCTGGACCTTGCTTACATTTGGCCACTAAGCCTGGCTCAGTGCTTTTCAAAACATTTGTTATACACTCCACGAGTAATGTCCTTTGATTTCATGGCAGGGTGTGTTTTTCATATTCCGGCCTTTTTGATTCGCTTTTCACTTAAAATGTATTTCACGACAATTTTTGTTCAATTTAATACAGTGAGGGCCGGAAGGTAAAAAAAGAGAATATGGAAAGTACGACTGGTTCTGTTAGCAGGTAAAATATTTTCTGTGTGCACAGATACGAGCAGGGTTTGCTCATTTTAACTCAACCAAGCCTAGTTGAAGGACTCCAGCTCCTCCAGCACTGCTTGATTAGAGATGCTAATAGCAGCTTCCCCTCTTACAGAGATCCTCTCCCAGGAGGGAATTAGGGTTTCCAGAGTGTGCAAAACAAAGCTGAGCTGCTTAATAGTCTCATTGTTCTGCTCGCACTCAGCAAAAGGGCAGTTCCGGGCTGAGGAAAGCTGGGGTAGAAATCCCATAGGAAAGATTTACCTTCCGCAGCTTCCACTTCAGCTTTGTTGCTGTGTGAGTTGTGGCTATTTCAAAGCACAGAGCTAACCCTGGGCTGAACCTTGGGAGACAAACCTCAGATTTTAATTCGGCTTTGTAGTGATGTGCAACGGTATGTCAGAAGCTGAAATGGCAATAGCTCCACAAGTTATATTCCTGGCTTTAAAAAAAAATATTTCGCCCCAAGCACTGAAGCAGCTGTGGATGCTCATTCTGCTACCTGTTTTTGTGCTCTGATGCTGTGCAGAATCACAGTACAGCAGAGTCTTTGGTAGGATGTCTGAGGATTTCTTTTCTCACCCTCAGCATCCAGTATCTGAGCTAAAAAAGAGCAATATTGTTATCTGGGACCAAAAGCAGGCTGTTCTGAGAGGCAGAAGCAGTGCTTGTGTTTTGCAAACTTCTACAAGAAATGTAACGTTTCCATACCAAGATGAACACACCAGGCAAGTAAAATGAAAAAAAAAAAAAACCCAAACGAAAAAACCCAACCAAAACCAAACCAGGCCTGTTTTTATAATGGAATTGTGTAGCTTTCACAATAGAGATGTATGATGTTTAGAAATCTGTAACTTTTTAGGGAGAAGGTTGGAAAGTGCCCACTTGAGTGTGCTGTGCGTTATTATATACTCTTTCATGTCAATAACCTGAATTCTCATTGCACATTTAATTAACAGAGTGAAAGTCCTATTTTGCAGATAATTGGGATATATATGTTAAATAGGAGAAGAGCCTTGTTTAGGCTACATGCTTCTTTTTTCTCAGTGAAGAATTAGTTTAGCACTTCAGTCTCCTATTCATGCATTATAAAGGCTGGAAGCACAGATGGTACAAAAAGGAATTGTAGGAGATTATGAATGGTTCTTACTCTTTACTGAAAACACTCAATTTACTTTGTTCTTTCATGAAAAAAAATTGCATGTTAGAGCATGGTGTAAAGTGCTAATATTTTTACATATGTTTTTAAGCTTTTTGGAGTATTTTTTCACTTTCAGGTTCCAAAACCAAAGATCCTATGTTGTCTCATCTTTTTTTTTTTCCCTTTAGCCTTAATGAAGTCTTGCATTTCTATAGCCTGCATTTAAGATTTGACTCTGTCATCCTTATTCACACCATGTTGTGCCTTACACTAAGACCTTGATAAATTACCACTTAAGTAATGTATTTTGATTTCAGCAGATTTTGGACTAAGCTCCTGGAATGTTTGCATACTAGGCAGACAGTGCAGAATTAGGTTCTTATCAAAGGAACAGAGTAGCATCCTATTACCATTTTCCAAACGGGAAGATGCAATGTGATAGTTTGAGAACCAGGGTAGGAAGTAAATGGAAAAGGCAGTCCTTGCCTACAGTATAAATACATCTAGACCACCTCTTGCTGAAGTTTCTTAGTGATCATTTGTGTTCATAGTGTGTTATTTTGATTCCTATTGCTGCAGCTTTCTAATTGTGCCGTCATAAATTAATGATTTACCCATACAATGGCCATATGTTTTACTTGCCTTAGAATATATCTTTGAAAATCTTCCTGAAAACTCTGCTTGTGACTGTAATTATTTGATAGAGGATGAAGCTTACTCTGATTATAGACCGCAAAGGGTGGAAGTAAGAGAAACTCTCTGAGTTGGGAGAAAATCCATGGGACGGTCCTGATTAAAGCCCCCCACAGTATCTTAGCTGACTTCTATAAAGCATTATGTCACTTTAAACAGTTTATATGCTGTTAGAGAGTGATAAACACGTCCCTGTGTTTAACTTAGTATTCCTGGAAGGCCCTTTGCAAGTTGCAAAATATCCTAACTGTTACTGGGAACTTTTATACCTAAGTTAAGACAAAGCGTGTTTAGTTGCTGGCTTCCATGTACAAAACCAAGAAAACCGCAAGAAAGGAAATTACAGTTTAAGGACCTGGTAGAAAAATTCGGGTTCTGGAGTAGGAAAGCAAGCTGTTGGAGAGCACCAGGAGGTAGGCCAGTCTTCAGCAGGAAAAGAAAGGGGAAAGTCACTTCAGAAGCAGGGATGTGGCTGCTGTGCCATAAAGTCTGATTTTGAGGCTTTTCAAGCCTAAGGCCATAGCGCTGCAAGTTCAGTGCCGTGGCGGGGGGGACAGCCCTGCCCAGAAGTGCCCTCAGCCCCTCAGTCCCTCCGCCAGCTCCTCGTTGTCCCCTGCTCCGGTGGGGTGGGTGTCTCCAGGCAGGAATCTGCCTTATCTCTTGCCCCAGCAATCCCCTCTCCTGTCTGTCCCCAGTTAATGGGCAGTCGGGGTGGCAGTGCTGCTTTTTGGGCCAGCATCCTTAACCCTTTCCTTTGCTGCGAGCTGCACGCCCCGGTGGAGGCAGGCAGGGGCAATGGCAATGGCCATAAAACCGCACAACATACGAAAATGTTGACTTAGTTTGGAAGAAGAAGCAATAAGAAAGGAGATCAGTAAGAATTGCGAGAGCGAAGAACCCCAGGAGTCCTTTACTTGGCGGGACAATGCTGTCCGTTAATTTTATGTTTTGTTTCTAATTTAAGAAGGGGTTTGTGTGTTAATTATAAGTTGGAATTTAAACCATACTTTGTGCACGTGTGAAAGAATGTGGATTTTAAAGAAAAGAAAGAGCGTTTATCTCATATAAGCTGTCTGATGCCACCCAAAGCAATTCAATAGTTGGTCATGACTTGTATTAATGCCTGTTAACCCCAGCTCTTTTGTAAAATACAGATGGTGAAGCTCCCCTTCCTGCTTTTTGAAGCAAAAAGGGTATTAGCAAAGCAATAGGGAGCACATCAGCAAATGAAGCCTTACAAAACCAGACTGTATTTTTCTGTCAATGCACCAAACAGGAACCTGGCATCTTTCTGTATGTCCTCCTGCAAAGGTTAGAAGAAAGGGGAAAAGGCTGTTTATCAAAACCTCTTGTATCTGCTAGCGGTAGATTGTTTTGCCCTTCAGAGGCAGATAATTAAAGCACCGCTAACCTGGGGGCTGTTTAGTACCCTCGACCACCCAAGATGTGTGGGAGACATTTTATAAAGCAAGATACACAAACGCATCCTTCTCACAATCTCAAAGTGGCTTTGCAGGTAAGAGAGGTCTTGGAAAGACATACACTTGCTAGTGATTCCCTCATCAAATAAAAATCGGTACCAGTCGCATGGCTTTGTTTATTCAGTGGTTGAATATTAGCTAAGCTACAGATAGGAAAGAGTGACTGTCTAGACCAGCAATCCTTGCTCCAAACTCTTGTCCCCCTTGAACCTTCCTTCTCTCCCCAGGCAGCCAAGGAAAATTCTGGTGACAATTTCACCCCACCAGGGCTTTGGCTAATATTAAGGGAAGAAACCATGGGAAGGTTTGAGAGTTGTCACTCGGAGCTGCTCCTGTGTGGGGAGACTGCTGGGAGCATGTTGGGAGGGGAGAGATCTGACAGACTGAGGGGCCTCTTCCTGCAGAACAGAAGTGCACGATGTTTGACAGCATATGCTGTAAGGCTTCAAATCTGAGGGTTAGCAACATGGCGTGGGATGAAGAACCTCTTGCCTGTCCGGGTTCATATTCCACTGACTTGAAGGGTTATGCCCTATCCTGCCTCTTCCCTTACTCCCAGTTTCTTAACAGAGAAAATAGCAATCAGTCAATTTAATTTTAAATACGTGAAGAATGGATGAAAGGAGACGACCGAACATTCCAGACCACAGAGAATATTTTTCCTCTTATTACTTATTTGTTGGGAATTACTAACCCTTTACATTTAAGGGCTTTCCAGTCACATGGACACTTTGCATTCATTAAAACAGTATTTTCTGCTGCCATTAGCTTTTTCATTCTCCATGAGTGGTTGCCTTTCTACTGCTTTCCACACTTATATGAACAGTCTTTGAAGCATCCTGGATGTGTCGTTGTCCCCCCCCCCAAAAAAAAGACAGCCCCTGGAAAGTCCTCTTTTGGTTTCCTTGCATATCTTCTGTTCTCCCTTAAATTGCACTGCTACTATGTTGTTAAGAGCTGAGTTAGAATAAAGGAGTCAGAGGGGCTCACTGACAACACACAGCTGTTCCCCTTAACCTCAAAGAGGCTTGCACCAGCCTTTGGTCTCCTCCTGAGGGAAGGGGAGGAGGGGGGTGCTCCTCTCCCTGTCTCTTGGCTCTGCTTCTTTTATTTACTGCAGATTTAATGCCACTAGTTGGCTTATTTCAGTTGTGCATTCCTGGCTGTGCATACTAATCACTCTTGATTCGCACTTCCCGATACTGAGGCAGACACTGTAGGTCATGCTGAGCGTTTGGGCTCTGCTGTGGATGGTGTGGGAGCAGGAAATCCTTCGTCCAGCGTCGCTCAAGTGCAGGAGCCACACGTCCAGAGCTCCAGGAGAAGCACGTCTCTCCAGAGGCCTGGGCTCTCCCGGTGAGCTGCAGTCCTGGTATTCACGTTTCAGGATGCTGTGGAGCTGGAGAAGTGACCGACCGGTTCTCACTGCAGACAGTCATTTCCCCTGCCTGAAATGAGTACCAAATGAGTAATTCAGCTGAAATTTCCTCTCTTGCAGATTTTTCTTTCATATTGATGCTGGTTTCAGAAGTATGATCAGTTCCAGCTCAGGCTTCTGTTTCACTCATGGTTAAACTTGTCATTTCCTTGCCATTTTCTGAAAACTTTGTTCCATAACTTCTCCACATTATCTTCCAGTAGCTGTTGTCTTTTAATTGTCATAATCTCGGCCCACCACTGTCCTAATGACACTCACGGTATAAAGTTAGTCAGATAATTATGGTATTGGGAGAGAAAGGAGTGTTGTTCCTATTTCTGCCTTTGCTACTGGCAAGTATGGTGACCTTGTCCTTGGAAGCTTGTCTTTGCGTTTCCTCCTCCGTGACGTGTTGGTCTCGAGGTTATAAATCACGAGGGAGTAACCCCAGTGGCCTCTCAAAGCCAGCCCAGCCCGGGCTCTCTGCCAGGGCACTGTGCCTTTCCTTATGGGCGCTATCGGCAGATTCAGGAGGTGTGAGAGCCGTGGGGCGGCTGCTGCTGCGCGGACGTCTTCGTCTCCTCCCGAGAGCCGCTGGAGCGGGGCAGGTGCCGGCTCGGCCTTTCTGGTTGAGTAAGAACCGTTCTGGGTGTGCCATCCTCAGTTCTGCAGGAGTTTTAGAAGCGGTTGGCAAAGCATTTTTCCTTCTATAAGCTGCTTTAGCGCCAGCCATGAGCTATGAAATTAGCTCCAGGAAAGATTTGCACCAAGAGCCATTATCAAAATATCAGCTCAGCATTACCCATGCCAGTAAAAGTACAATGGGGCAAGTGGTAAGAATTTAAAAGATTGAAAAGAGGAATGCTTTTATTTTAGCCAGCCAGTTTACACTGGTTTTGTTTCCTTATGTCATCGTCTAATGCATCATACGTTGCTCTGGTATGATGTCCGTATAGAGACACATAATTCCATTGGTGCTACTCAAAATGGGAGAGCAGATGTTGTAGTATTAGACTATTTTGTATTAGCTGAGTTTGTAAGATGCAAAGAAGACCGAAGCATATCACAGCAAGCACATCTTTACAGGTGTGACTGCAATGGCTTTAACTGAGTGGTATGTCTAACTAAAACAGATTAACTAGAGCCTTACGTGAAGTTCACACACTGAGCTGGAGATGCAGACACTAGGAATGTATTCCTTACAAATGTATTGGCCCCAGCTTGTCCCATCTGAGTTATGAATCGTTCCTTGGAGGAGCTTCTCTCTCTTCATTGCCTGTGCTCCTAATTGGGCATCTCAATTGTGGGGGCACAAATCTGAGTCTTTTTGCCCCAGATACCTACCTGTCTTCTAATCCTTGGTGTAGCTTGAGCCTTCTGTAACAATCTGCCTCCAACAAAGTACTTTTTGGTTCTCCTTACGGAGCACTAGCCACTTTCAAGTCTTCGTAATTGTTTTCCTGAATAAATCTCTCTAGTAGTCTTTTCTTTTTAGCTGTTTTGTGACTTGTGAGTATTGCTACTGAGTTTGTTATCAAAGGCTCTATTCTGACGTTCCTAATGGCATTTGTGGTGGAAAATACACACTTAGCCTTCCTGTTATGCTGCAGTCCCAAGGATGATGAGATCTGACAGCAGGTATCCGGATATAACCAGAGCAGAGGTCTCCAATCTTTTCCAGTATTTTTCCCATGGCACAGACTGCATTTAAAGCTTTCGGTGAATTGATTTTAAGAGCCAAGATCTCATTTGTAAACTGACTCATCTCCATTCAATGAAAATAAAGGACATGCTGAACTCTATGGAGCTATGTTTATTCACTTCTGTGACCAACAAGGGAGTAATTGTGTTTGGAGTGAAATCAAAGACGAGGTGCACAAAGCTTTGTCCTCACATGAAAAAGAGTCCAGGTACTCCAAGAGCCAATGATGCCAACTCTTGTGATTTAACCACAAGTTTCAGGATATAAGTAGGAATACATATACATATAATTTTTCTTAAAGTCCATGGCACCTGAGATTGTGTGACTATATGAGAAAATCATCTCTTCTAACTTAAAGTTTGAGGAAAGAAAATAATCCAACTGTACTCTAAAGAAGCCAAGCCAGAAGGCAAGTAGTAGTTCAATGTTTAAAATTAAGAGACAAAGACTTACTAGGAATTTGTCACAGCAGAGTGAGAATGGAGCAATCCACCCAAACTTTCATCCTGGGTCACAGGAGTGGAAATAGCTGCCATTCCTGTAAGACAGATGTTGCTTTTGCTATTTCTATTTGCTGTTGCCCCAGATATCCCCAGGCTGGCAGAGGCACCTCACAGTGGTTCTTTCCCACTTGTCAAGCTGGCAGCTGCATCGTCATCATGTGCAGACAAGATTTAAGAAAAAGAAAATGCTTCAGAAGTTTATTCTTGGTCCTCAACAAGCTCTAGGGTATGTGGGAGGGGATTTCCAGCAGTGCTTCCAGGAGCTTTGGGTATCTTCAGTTTGTGGAGTGAATTCAGCTCTGCCTGGATTTGTGGATAAGGTGGGAATTCAGGGGAGGGTGATCATGCAGGCGCAGAGAAGCAGGCTGCAGGGGCAGTGTGAGGAGCCAGATAGCAAGGACAGGGAAAGAGAACAGCCTGTGGATAAAGACAAGAGAGTGACATTTTTGGAAGCACGTCATTTGACTGCTAGCAGGCTCAGTGTGACAGTGCCTGTGGATTTTGGACCTGATCTGGTAACAGGATCAACAGCCTTAAGCTCAGCTCTGAGACTGCCCATAAGACTTGCAGGAAGAGATAAGTGGATCCCTGAGTGCCATAAATCAGGAGGGGGAAGTCGCTGGGAGTAACTGGGGTGTGCCAGGTCCCCCTGCTCCTTGGGACTGCCCATGCTCGCTCAGGGGACCCCCGCTTTCAGCCAGGGCTCTCGGCCTCAGTGCAAATTTTGGTCTTCGTGCAAGAATTCACATCCCTCTGTAAGTTGTGGAATATGAAGATGCCAAACATTTTTTCTGGGAACTTTTAAGATAAAATATTAACACGTGTTTTGGTGCAGGCACTCCAATCTTGCTTCCTCCTTCCTATATCCAGCGAGTGCCCTCATCAGCAGCCCCGGGGACCGGTCTTTCTTCCTCTCTCCTTTCTCTCTCTCTCTCAAAATACCAGAGACACAGCACAACTCAGATTTCATTCAAACTCTCCGAACACAACTCATGTGCTCACTACTTTAAAAACTTTGATAAATATATAGCTGGCATTTGTAACAAGCAGAGCTGCAGTTAATACAGACATTTTCCTGCTGGGGCCATGGGAGGCTTCAATTTAAATCAGAACATTGCTTTTCTTACATACTGTCCATTGCAGAACTGGTCAGACTTTCCAAGTTGCAAAGTTTTCATGGTAATTAGCCAATTTATGAAGCAGAATTATGTTTCTTTGTCTTCTTAATTGGCATGTTCTAACCCACTACAGTCGAACTGGTCTGTTACGAAACCAACCTACTAAACAGTGAATGGCTTTGCATAATTACCCCAAAAGAGTATTTTGTGAAATGGTAAGAGTTTACTTCCCCCATCTACCAGTACATATGTGCATGTATGTATATTTTCCTTTTAAAGTATTAAGTGCTTATACACATACAACAAATTTAAAGAGCACAGAGAACAGCGTGCTCACAGAAACGTGGCACATTGACACACATCTGTTGTGTTTTAGTCCGATGCAGAAACTCATTTCAGTCCCAGTGAATTTTATCATCATTTTATCATACAAAGAAAGGCTAATTCTGATCTTCTGTATGCCAGATACTTACAATAAAGGTATGCTAAATTAAATAACAAGTTAACCTTCTGCAATCTCTTGGTGTTATTAGAATGGCATTTCGCTAAGCGAAGGAGGCTCTGCCTGACCGAGGCACTGCTCGTGGAGCACAGCCTTGCACTTGGGACCGTTGAGACACATCCCTGATTTCTGTCATCAGTCGGACACAGGGCAGGGGGGAACCAGTCAGTGGGGCACTTGCAACTAGGCCAGTGGCTGCGAGTTTGCTTTCTTGAAGAGGCTTGATGTGGATTCGTGTGGGCTTTGTACCTAGCTTAACATCTCCTTCCTGGAGGAGAAAAAAACAGGAGACGCTAAGTGCTGGGATAAACTGAAGAGCTCTTTCTCATGAGTCGTTCGGATGCAATGTGTGGTACTTTTTAAAAGGATGCTGCTGTTCTCAGGGGACTGCTCAACAGGACCCAAAGACATGTTTACATTCAAAACTTAAGAAAACCTAATTTTGCATCTGCTTCCAAAAATGCCCAAGCTCAGGCCAAGAGTGAGAAAGCAGAAAAATTGTGGGTTTGGTTTTTTTTTAATCCTCCCAGAAAGTGTCAAACACCTAAGGAAAGGTTAATGATACCAGCTCTAACTGGCTTGTGTTGACAAGCATCCCCTGGGCACCCTGCCTCTGCCCGAGCATACACTGTTCTGCAGCTCAAGCAGGCAGCCAGTATTCAGCAACTACAAGCTGTCTCCTTTTGAGGGAAAGAGAGATGACAGAGTCAAATATTTATTTGATACAGTTCTGATCGATTATAGAGACCATATAGCAAAGGGCTGTTTGCCTGGGCACAGGAGAAGCTGGGGAGAAAGATACCATTTTTTTTTCCTCACTGTTTTGAACCTTATTTTAAAAGTCTCCCAGGGTCATCCAGCAAGTGTCCACCTAGTATTTTTGCTGTCTCCTGTGGCTTTTCTGTTGTTTCCCCTCCGTTGGTCAAAGACTGCCCAGCTGCTTGTAGTTTCATTCACCCTGAAGAGCAGCCATGTGTTGTGCCCCCCAGCTTCAACGCGAGATGCCCAGCTCACCGAGGAGCATTCGGAGAAACACAGCATTTCCCCCTTCCGTTCCCCTGCTGTGTCTGACCCCAGCAGGAATTTCTTGCAGGGATGCCAGCAAACGCTTGGAAAATGGTTAAGACCACAGGGTGACATAACTTGTACTGTCTGATGCTGTCTGCTTGCTTCCTTCTATTTTCCATTCCACCTGCATCCGTGTGTTGCCTCCTGTCTGAGATAAGAAGCTGCCTGGGCCGCCACCATCTTTGTTCTGCCTGTGGATGGTTCTTGATGCAACGGGGTCCTGATCTGTGTGGGCTTTTATAAGCGCTCTGGGCATACATGGAAATAACAGTGGGAATATTTAAGATCCACGTTGGGCCAGGTGAGCTGTCAGAGCGGCCACTTCTGACTTCTTCCGAGTGGAAGGTTACTCTCTCATTGAGGCACCTGCTGCTGCTACGTGCAGCCCATTACCGCTGATAAAGCCTCTGAGCAAACACGTGTCAGATTGCCACTCCGAAGAGGGCATGTGCCTTATACAGCTAGCTGCTCTGTGATATAGTAAGCAACGATTGGCATGTCATTACGCAGAAATTATTGCTTCCAGAGCCAAGCTGTTGTGTAGGTCCTAGCTCTGCCGGTAGCCAGGGATGACACTTTCCTACTGGCTTTCACTCAAGTGTCTTAGAGTGCTTTACAAACAAAGATTACTTGTGCTTCACGGCACCTCCTGAGGCACATAATATTACCTATTGCCAGATAAGCAATGACACAAAAAGGAAAAAAAAATTAGCTGGTGCTATTAGCTGCCCAACCCAGAATAGGAAATGCCTGGTTTTCACTGCTGGGTTGAATTTGTTTGGGTTGGAGCTGCTCACCACATCTATGGTGTCTGAAAACAGAGGGACCACAAATGAGCAGCTGTTTCTGCAAGAGCTAGAGGGTCTCGCGTTGTTCTACCTAAAGTAAATTACCCACTGAAAAAAGAGCCCAAAGCCCTTGCTGAGGTCCCAGCCTTCCACCAAGCTTCTGGACTGTGCCTGGACGTGATGTTCTTATAGCTCCATGTGGGTGCTGAGACATCTGTTACAATTTATTTCTGTAGCAACAAAGCCAGGGCAATTTCCAGCAAACAAGAAAAAGGAAAAAAAAATATCTCTTGTGAACTTTTAGGACGACTGTCAAAAAAGCCTAAGATACATATAACTTATTTACATTCCTTTACAGGAAATTTTTTGTTAAGATTTCAGGTGACAGCAATAGATAAGGAAAGGCTCAGATGAGAAAGTTAATGGGCTGAACGCTTGCTGGAAACTCATATGAACAATGAAGTGGGTGAACACAAGGTTATTTCCATAGTTACATGGAGAATTATATGTAAACCAAAGCTGGACAACCTTCATCTCATGATATTTACAGCAGGATCTGACGCTCCCATCTACCCGGACTCCAGGAGGGTCATTTTACCTTGATGCCACTTTGTGACTGGGTTAGCGTCTGGGAGAGTCTTGTTCAGAGCAGATTTTGTGGGCCTGGATGGAGCAGGACGACTTGCTCCCTCAGGGAGGGCAGCCTCACCCACGGTCATGCCAGAGGCTCCTGTCCTTTCAGCGTCCTCCTCTCCGCACACTAGTGGGTCATCCCCTCCTCCTACAGCTATGCACGCAGTGCAGGAAGGGTTCAGCAAATGGCTTAAGCAACGCTGCCTCCCCAGAAGCGTTTGGACCGCACGACAGCCTAGAGGCTTCCAGCTTACGACAGCAGTGCCCGGAGATGTCCTGCTCTGCCCTGGGGTGTGGAGAGGTGTGTCGGATAAGCACGAGTCCAGCTGTTTGCAGCCCTATCTCCTTTGTAGCGAACACAAGAAAAATCTAGCCCAGAGGCAGCCATCCGCTGAAGCTGACTGCTACCCGCTCTGACTTCAAAGGTGGTGATTTTGGGAGATGGCAGAAGGCTTTGCAATACAATATTCAGATGAGGATTTGGCAAAGCATCATTCTTCTCACTGTCACAATCTACTCATCTCCCAGATGGCAAGATATTTACCTACTAAAAAAAAGAGATAAGCTGCAGATTTTTTTCTCTGTCTGCTTGTTCTGTATTTTTTTCAGGGGGGAAACCCAACAAAACACCACAGAAGATAACATAATATTTCTAAACTGCTTTGGATTGGCCTCTGTTCAGTCCCTCAGTCCTTGCACAGCCAGGTAATGGTACCTGTGAACATGAGGCATGGCTTTACTTGGTCTGAATACCATAATCACAAATAGACTGGGGCATTCACAGCAAATTTAACTGCTCAGGCCTGAGGAATGCACATGCTTTATAACAATTCAGTCACCCATGTGCAGAAAGAAAACAAAATTCATTACCCACATGGTTGGCTGCACAGCATAAATAGCAAAGGGCAAGTGTTGTAAAAAAAATTGCTGAAGTATATATACCATTGGTGTGGTACTATCAGCACAGAAATGCTTACAAAGTTAGTTATCTTACAAACAGAATTAAGGACAAAAGCTTTGGATTAATTGCTGCTGCAAATAGCTGCATCAGGCAAATGCAACATTAATCATAAAGGTAAAGCACGGCAGGAGTCAAATAGTTTTGGGGGAAAAAAAGCCGTGCCTTTCAATGTGATGGGACTATTTTACTAACAGCAAAGATCCTGATCCCTTATGGATCTTCTGTTTAGCAGTATACAATTGATGTGGAATATCTGCAAAAAATACTCGAGAGGCAGAAAACACATAGTAGTAGAATAAGCAGTTTCCAGAAAAGGTTTCTAGTTCTATTTTTGTTTGCTTTCCTGTTTTGTCTGCACCCTCAGTTGCGTAAGAGTTACTCGGAAACAATAACAAGACAATGCTTCTAACACTTCACGTGATCATGTAATATACTGAGGGGGAAATGCAGCAGTAATTCAATCCTGTATTTTAAACAGCTGACACTGAGCAATCATCTCGTCTTGTGCCCCCCCCACCTGCATGGGCTAAGCAAAAGTGTACGACTGACATGAAAGTCAGGTTACTGTCCTGGAGTTATAAAATGACAGAGAAGGAAGAGAAAAGGGGAATCCACTTAAGATAAAGCCATTGCCAATCCACACAAAGGGATACTGATTTATGTAGAACACCTGGGTTTTTTTTCCCCTTTCTTTTGAATTATCCAAATAGCAAAGACAGCCCCAGCTTTCATTTGGAAGAGGCAGTTTCTAGCCTCAGAGTCACTCCCTCCCTCTGCGAGGGAAAGCAAACAAAACTAGCAAATGCCCAGATAAATCTTACCAAGAGTCAACCCAAGGGAGATAACAGAAAACAGCCTTAACAAAATTGCACTATTTCAAGAACAGCAGACTGCTTAATGACTTCAAACACCAGGAGCTGATCACGCTACCAAGAAGATTAAAAATAAAAAGTTCCTCTGGGTTGTTGCACCCCAACTTACAGCACCTTCCCCCCGCTCATATACCAGTTGTTCCATAACCCTACTGAAAACATTCCCCATCCTTATTTTCCTTAAAAATAAATCCGCCTTTTACACCAAGCCAGCGCATCCTCCGGGATGACTCAGCTGCCTGCAGCTCTGCAAGGCTGCTGCTTAAATTTGGGTGCCATGAGAAGAAATCCCTTTAAAAAGAAAAAATACCCATAAAACAAGTGGTTAGAAAAAAGGCAAGGGTAGAAAAGCTTGACTCATAAGTGCTTCACCTTATTGGTCTGTGCTATAGTTAGAAAGGAAGAAAGGAGGTTTTAGAGAGGCTAGCTCTTAAAAATAGGCAGGAGAGTGGGCTTGAACGCTGTCTGACAGCCCAGCTCTGCAGAGAGCTCGCAGCATGAGCATTGCAAGTGCACTGCCATCTCCCTTATTCCCCATCTCCGTATCTTCCTTTCACAGTTTAACAGATCTCTTTTCTTTCTTCTAAAGAAAGCACTTCCAAGGTATTTCCAAGTTAGGCGCACAAATGAAGAAGCAGGCAAACTAAAACTCGCAGAAGGGACTGCTGTTGGGTCTGTGCACAGTCAGCCTGTGGGGTGCTGCTTTTCGATACCACAATGCTTAAAGGTCAGGATGCAAGAGGAGGTTGAAAAGGACTTGGAGTATTTGACTGATATCTACCTTTACACTATACCAGATAAAGGGTTATGAGAAATATGTGTTCTTATTTGTATGAATGAGTCATTTTCTAACTGCCTCAGATTAGTAAGAAACTTCTTCAACTGACATGTGTCTTCAAAGTCAGCTTTTTTATATTTCTGCAATGTTTGGCAATGACTGCCTTCAGAGAAAACCTTCAGGAAAATCGGTTTTCAAACCGGGATCTGTGGCTCTACGTCTGAATGTGGACATATGTATGTGGGTGTATCAACAACTCAAAAAAGCGAGCACAGGAAGGCTGTTTTGTTGGCTTATTCACAGAAATGAGTCAATACTTTCACTGACTCTTTTTGCTGGTTTGCATATGGAAAAAGTTTGGAAGTTGCAAGGGCTCTATGCCAACCGGATCTTCCTTTAGTGTTCCCAGGTGGGCCAGGATTTTAGAAAAAAAATTGGAAAGACAATTCATTTGTGGAAAGGTCCCCTAGGAAAAATGCCAGAGGGGAAGAGCTAATGGAGATGTACACAGAGAGCTGGCAGCATAGTGCCTTCGTATTCTGCCCGTCAGATGTTCGGTGCTGAGCTCAAAGGTTTTAAAGTACCTTTTATTCCTAGCCAGGCCTCTGAGATCTGCACAGTGCCAATTCATAATCACGTTTTTCCTCTGATGCCAATTTCTCCCATGGTACCAATCCATAAGCACACATGCTTCCCGTGAGGGGTACTCAGGCTGTTGAGGAACTTCAGAAAGAGAGTGAGTCATGTGTGAAAGGCAAAGATGAAACAAAAAAAGAGTATTGCACTTACATAGGAAATTTACATCAACTTTTTCTTTCCTCTTGATTAGCGTATTCATAGCTTGGAAGTATTCAACACAAAAGTAGTGCAAATGAATTGATCGTATTCCCCTGCATACCATGGGAGGCCTCTTGTATATTTTAATGCTGACACCAGAAATACTCTGTGGAGCACCACTTTGCCTTCTAGGCTTGTGGCAAGTGCTACTCTCTTTTATTAAATTACCTGGGGAAAAAAGTTTTCAGGCGTCAGGGCTTCAACAACAATTTCTGTGTTAAATGCATGTTAAGAACTCCCTCTTTGGGGTTTGTGTGCTTTATATAATTAGCCTGAAACACAGGCAGCCAAGGCAGTTATATAGAAAAGGTGTGAAACAATTCCTCAAAGCAAATATTAATTTACAGTGGTTCATAATAAAATATTCACTTCCACCACTTGGTATTCATGGCAGATGAATGGTGTTGGTGTTACCAACAGCATTTCCCCTCTTTGGCTTACTCTCTTTGCCCAAGAGGGCCATGAATAACAAAAGCAAGTGAGAAATAATAACCAAGCAATACTAGGTTTCCCTGCTTTATACACCTATAGTCATGTGTGCATGCCAGTGTTTTTAGAAAGAACAGCCATTCCCCAAATGTTTGTGTGAAAAACAGAATCAAAGTGTAATTAGTGTTGGAAGGGACCTCTGGAGCTCCTCTGGTCCAGCCTCCTGCCCAGCCTGGGGTGACTTTTGCAGTTAAAGCGGATGCTCATGGCCACGTCCAGTCAAGTTCTGAACAGCTCCAAGGATGGAGATTTCACAGCCTCTCCGGGCATTTCCAAGAGCCTGACTCTGCCTTCTCACACATGAAGTAGTGGAGGATACAGACAGATGTCCCCAGAGGTGTCTACAGGCTGAACAAACCCAGCTCCCAGCCTCTCCTCGTACACGGTACGCTCCAGGCCCCTAACCGTCTTGGGTCCCTCCACTGGTCTCCAGCCGGTTGGCCAATGGCTTGTCAATCCATTTACATCAAACGGGAGGATTGCAAACCTGGCCTCAGGTCTGGATCATTCAGAGCAGGTGTATGAAGCTTTGTGGTCGGGAGAGGATTAACTGTCCTGCAAATGCCTCGAGTGCCCTCATTTGAGGTGTCACAGGTGCTGTACTCAGCTGGATGCGTTCAGACAGCCCTGCTACATCTGTATGGTCACACCAGGGCATTCACAGGATCCAAACTGATTTTAAGTTGTGCCTCTGCTATGCATATTGCATGAGGAGGTTGTGGTTGGGGGTGTAGCATTCATGGCCCCATCTAAACTTGGGGTGGTTTAGGTCGAGGACAGTTTGAATCGTGATAATCTCACAAACTTCCTTTGCACTGACCAAATTAAAAAACCCAGTCTCGTCCTTGTTAAAGCCAACGGGCAGATATGCTTACACCAGGCTCAGCCAAAGCACTCAGCGAAGCACGAAGGCTGCAGGCAATAAAGAGCCACCCCCGGGTACGCAGTGCAGAAGAGCTAAGTCCTGTTTGCTGTGGGTTTGCTCTGTCACAGAGGCGCAGAGCTGCCTGGCAGGAGTGCACACAAAAATAAGGCCTTGGGCCCTGAGCTTCCTGGAATGCAGTAAGGGAGACATTCCCCAATGTAGGATAAAGACACTATATGCCTACATACCTATTTTGAAGTGAATAGATTTAGGTCAAAGAATAAATATTTCATGCTACACTGTCAGACTACCCCAGCAAAAAATCAATGACTCCCATGATACTTTGTCTTTGACTCCTTTTAGTATTTAGAGACAAGATCACCAGACCAAAAACATCTGGAAAGATGAGGAAAAGGTTTGTGCCATTACAAGGCATCATATTTTCAAAACTATTTCTAGTCTCAATCTGTATAAGCAATACAATTTAGTTTGCATTTTATGACTGTTATTGCACAGTGCTTTGAGACCGGGTTTGGGTTTTCTTGGGGAAGAGGGAGAAAGGATTGCAGACTTTGAACATGGCTTCCAGAAAGGAGGAAGGAGAGCACCACACTTGGGAAAATGGCTCCAGGCAGGGGTGAGAAACGCTCTGATCAGTGAAGTCCAGATCGATGGTGCCTTGCTCCGTGGATATCACAGAGCAATCTTAAACCCCACCCCTGTGCTTCTCATTTAATTTGCACAACAAAGGTATGGTTTGTATTCTCCACGTCATTATACCGGTGGGAAAGGGAGAACTTCTTACACAGTGATGAATAATCCCCCGCCGGCCGACCTGCCTGAATGGCACAGAAAATCTTCTCGCCCCATTTAAAAACATCCCAGCCCCATCTGTGCTCGCCACGGGTAATTTGCCCCCTCGGAGGGTGGCTGCCCTGGGCTGGCCCCTTTGATTTACAGGGCGGTAGCGAGGAGCAGCCGGTACTCGCTGAGGTGTGCGCTGACCTCTGGTGGTCAAACCCCCGCACAAACCTGCATCTACTGCGGGCTGGAAACCTGGTTTTCTCTTGCGCGGGGGTGACGGCAAACCAGCAGGAGAGGGAGCAGAGGGCTGGGCAGAAATTTCTGCTCCAAACAATCCCTAGAAAGTGGGACTGATAATTTGTTTGTGGAAGGCCGGCCAGCCGCTATGAAGAAAAAATACAATGAGCAGTTGTAGATGTAGTAATTCCCCCAGCAAACCTTTATTTTGCTCGTCCTTATAGTGATGGATTATAATGATGTCACCTACAATAAAATACAACTGTGGACGTAATTATCGGAGATATTGAACTATAGGAGCTCTTGGTCAATGCCCTCATCGTCACTGGAAGTGACTGCTGCTTCATTGACTTTTTTTCTGCCAACAGCTTCACTGCGAGACCTTTTGAGACGAAGGAATAAAGGAGCAACCTAGTGTCTTTCATGGAGGGCCTGCTCTCAGCCGTGGCTACGTCAGCCTCGGATATGACACAGCGCAGCAGCATGGGAATAAAACAGGTTTCAAGGAAGCAAGTGTGCGTGCCCTGTCAACGTACTCATCTCACGCTCTGCACCAGCGCTCATCTCCTGGTCAGTGTGAACCCGACTTCAGGTCTCCACCTCTGAATTTCTGTTTACTTGTCTGCATGTATATACAGGCTATACTTAAATTATAGAATTATTTTTTCATTTATTATAAAATCATTAATTTAATATTGTAAAGAAATGGGGGCATGAGCCGGTTCATGGAACAGGAGAGGCGAGAGTGCTTCCCTGGGATTTCCCGGTACCAAGTTCCCAGTCAGAGGAGCGGACGCCTCTGCTGTGGGCTGTGCTGGGCGAGGGCACGGTGCGGGGCCAGCACACCCCTCAGGTCCCTTTGCCTCTGTGAGGAGCTGCTGTGGCAGGGGCTGGTCAGGGGCTGCTGGGAGGCACGGTCCAAGCGTTGAGGACAGGACATCACAGGGAGCAGCACAGCATCCCATCCCCTGCCCACTTTCCCAGGTCTCTGGAGAAGCCGAGCCCGTAGGGAGAGGCCAGTGTAAACGGGCTGTCTAAACCAGAGACCAGCTGGGCTGTCTATCCCAACTCTGGTCCGGGTAGTGAACATTACCAGATTTTACCAGGGTGTGACAATAGTCACATACCATATCAAATGCCATTCTTTGGAGTCCTTGGCACCAGGTCACTCCACTGCACCGGACACTACAGCCCCTCACTTTCTGGCTGCAGGTGTGGGAGCTTGTGCAGCAACGCTCCTGCTAGATCCAGGTCTGCTTCAGCCAACGATCAGAACCCGCTCTTCCACACATCTGCACAAATCCGTGCAAAATTGACAGCACTAAAATGGCTAATCCAGCTCCAGAATGATCTGGGATAACATTTAACGAGGTGGATTGTTGCCGAGTGTGTATAGGCAATATACAGGTATTGCCTAGTGTATCTTAGTAATATTCTATTAATTTTGTCCACAGATGTATCAGCTCACATGAGTTTCTCGCTAAGGTCAGAACACTTCTTGTCAGAAGTAGTCAAAGCCACAGGATTTTCCTGCTTCCAGGCAGTAGAGTGCCCTCACCATTTCCTCGGCTCATAATGGTGGGAAGACATCCTCTGTTCATGGGCACATCTTAAAGCCAGTCTCCGCTCGTATCATTCTTCCTCTGATGGCTCTTCCAGGAGCTTGTTCCTGTTGGCTACAGTCATGCTGGTGAGAGAAGTGTCAGTGCTCTTCCTCCAGGTCTTAAGGTCCTGGACCCTAAGAAGGCTGGCAGTTTCTGTGCTGCTGAAAGCTGACCATGGTACTCTGACCACCAACCATGCTTATTTAATGGACTTCATTATTTGTTACATCTTTTTCTCAAACTTCCCAGCAACCCTTAGTGAAGCTGTTTTCAGGCTTTACCTGCCCGTGTTTGTTACCCTGTGTTTGAAGTTATGCAAGGTTCTTCTCTAAACAGTGTAGACTTAACACCTACCTGGAGGGGATCTGAGAAGTCTGCTGGAAAACTGAAAAATAAGCATTTCCCACAAACCTATTGTTTGGCTGCATACCGCATGCTCTTTTATTCTAACTCTTTTTCTGGGGTCCTGCTGCATCCCAGCCTGGTGAATGGGCTACACTGTACTTGCTTTCCTGAAAGTTACTGGGAGTGCTGGAAGGATGCTGATAATAAGTGAGGTCAGAACGGTTTCTAGGAGAGTCAGGACTGTGGCCAGCTTCCTCTGTATGGAGAAAATGATTTGTTTGCTGGGGTTTCCAAATGAGTTGGCCTTCAGTCTTCAAGACTCCATTCATTTTCATCAGGGGTGTGCTGTCTACTGAAAACCACCATGAAGGGACAGACATTAAATGGTAAAGGCTGTGGAAGTTCGTGCATTATCAGTTCTCTTCTTAACAGCTTCAACTTGAAAGTGTTCAAAAGATGCTTTTAAGTAATCTACTGAGACCTTGTCAGCATCCTGACTCGTTAAGAACGCGTTAAAAGCAGCGTAAGTGGAAAAAACGAGCGAGCCCTTTGCATCCGCACCGAAGAGCCACGAATCTAAAGAAAGGCCATATGAATTATGTGCACGTAGCCTTTCGCCAAAGTCGTTTTCAGGCAAGGCGAGCGCTGGCTGCGGGTCTGCCCAGAGCACCACCAGGTGGTGGGCACAAGGCCACGGCCGCCTGGGGCTCTCCTTTGGGGAGAGGACGGACACTTTTAGGGGCTCCTGACACAGGTCGACAGATGATGCTGAAACACCCGTCAGGCTTCAGCTGTGGAACGGAGACCACAGGCTCATAGTCCAGCCGGGGCAAAGAAGGTGCCTCCCCCAGAAAGAGCTGCGACCGGCTGGGCGACAGGCACTGCAGGCAGAGTAGATAGTGCTCGTTACAGAGCAGCTGGCTGTAAAGCAAAGGGGTTGTTTCCCTTGCCCGCTACAGGTTTACTTTTTAAATGCCTTCTATATTTAAAGGCTGGAGGATTTAGACCTGTGGTTAAATTCCCGCTTTTGCACTAGTACCCACTTTTGCATGAACACCCAGGTGTTACAAGATTCGTGCTGCAGCAGCTTCAGCTGGTGTAAGGTTTAAAATCTGAGAGCCCAACTAAATTCCTTTTTTTTTTTTAAAATGAAATTAGATAAAAAATATTATAGAGGATAAGATAGTGGTGTCTCTTACTGTTTGCTTGAGTATTTCTTTGCCTGCAGCTTTGGGCCATAAGACAGCTACTAGGCATTGGTTCAGTTCCACTGAAACAAAATTTAAGCTAATGAATGTTCATATATATCTTGACCAATCCCCTGTTCTTGTATTCCCCAACGGTTAAGGTTTTTCAAACAGAAAACTCACCAAATCAAGAAAATGGGTCTGTATTCATTAGACCAATGTCCAAATATACTGCACGAATATTTTCTTCGCCTTTGCAGCCAAGTCCTTGCACAGGCAGCACACTAACAACCATAGTGCAACCGAGGTTTACATACACAAAAAAATTATACTGGGATGTAAAATTTTAATTCCCTCTGTCTCTAAATTAGCATATATATCTGCTGGTGTAAGCACTTCAGCTGGTGTAACTACTTACGTGTTCATTCCACTTCACAGTGAATTTGATGTTGTAGCTAAAAGGATATGAAAATAAATGGAGTTATACTGATATATGCTTAATTGTAATCTGTGATGAAGACTTACCTGATTATTGCACTTACAAAACAAATCCTGGTTAAAGAACCACTTCCATATTCTACAATCTTTACTATTCCAGTTCTTAAATTTATGAAGCCTTCTGAGACTCACTTGGAAAGGTGAGTGCATTTCTCCACAATATAAATCAATATTCTATTTTATGGTGTCAGATAAAATATCCGACAAAAGAAATAACCTTATATAACAAATACAGTTTTAAAAAGCAGGAGGCTTTTTTTCCAGTTTGAGGCAAATCGTTCCATGCCCCATGCACTTCATATTTTTGTAATTGTAGGATATGTTGCATTAGCATTCATTTGTTTCATTATCCTGAATCTTATGTTACTGTGTGTACAATGATTACTCAATGTTGTGATTTATCGGACCCAGGTGGCCTGCCACCACAACTGACCACCAACTAGACAAAAAATATATGCTAGGAAAATAGCAGTCTTCTCAGGTGTTCCCTTCTTGCCCCTTTCCTCCATATTTTCTCCAGCCTGGTTCTAGTGAAACCAAGCTTCAAAAATAAATGAGCATAAGTCAGGGCTGCATGTGAGACCCAAAAAACTGGAGCTACTGGTCAGAAACCGAGTTGAAGCAGCAATGAGTCAGGCCCTTATTTTGTGTGCTTGATAACAAAGCCCAAGCAGCCATGCTGTTTGGAGACATGACTAAGAACAGCTGTGCAAATCGGTCACTGTGTTGCGCTGAGGCACCAGGATATTCTGTTTAATCCTTCCCATTAGTAAAAAAATCCACCCAGAAGAGGTCAAGAAGCTGTAAAAGTTGCAAAGCCTCTTGTCTCTGATGCATTCTTTGTGGTCTATTTTTACAGAAATCTCTCTTAGTTCAAACTGTCCTGAGATTAATGGTTGAGGGAGGGTTAGTCAGCTGTCCCGGCCATGGAAAAGTAATCACGCCACTCAGTCAGCACAACAAATTGATAAGGTGCTGCGCAAAGTGCTCTTTCATCTTCTGGCAGCCTGGGCCCAAGCCTGTGTCAAATGTGCTTGGAGGATGCCACAGGAATTCAGCCCAGTGTAAATATCTGCCACAAAACATCTCCCAGTAACGTCAAAGCAAACTTACTCGAAGGAAATGAGCCCGTCCTGTAAATACCACCAAAAAAGCCATCTTATTAGCTGGTGGTGGTATTAAACGTTGTTTTCCTGGAACATTTACACCACAGCTAGTAACAAATAAGCCAGAGCACACTGAAGCTTTATCATTTGTCATTGCATTTGCCAGGTAAATTAGGGGTTTGCTCAACAACAGCAGCTCTACAAACTGACAAAGGCCATCCCCATGCTGCAAGTCCACAGGAGATAAGAGGTTGTGGGGGCACAGCACCTGGGTATGGGCGGGCAGTGCCTTAGCAGGGTCCCCGCACCCCTTTGGGGACGAGGTCGGGCCGGTGCCTGCTTGCTTGTGCCAATCCTGCTCTGTTGCGCCCATCTGGGAGCTGCTCAGGCTGATGAACCGGGCAGAAAAGTCCCCCTCTCTCCTGCTTTTTTAGAGAAAGGCCCCCCTTTCTCTTTTAGCTCACTGTGCTGTCGGACAAGCTGATGCAGAAAGCGATTCATTCAGCTCAGACCACTGCGTGTCACTTTGCCCTGATTCTGACTAGCATGGGAAGTAGAAAGCATGGGTTTAATTACCTTGCCTCTGTAGGTTTTATTTGAAACCATCAGATCCGGGCTTTAACTCTTCGAGCATCTAATGATGTTGGTAGGCAAGTCGTGAGGGATTGAAAACCCCGAATGTGTCTTGCTTCTCTATGAGGGACTCTGAACCTGAACTCAGGTTTTCAAAGATAAAAGAGAGAGAGTTTGAATTTCCTGTTAATCAGTTCACACAGCTGCCACTCAAACTGTTGATGGAAAAGGATAGTTATTACTTGCAGAATCCTCACCCCTTGTTTCTGGCATTTCAGCAATACAGATTGCAGCATCTTTCCTGGAGACCTCTGCTTCAGGTGCTCCCTGGCACCTGGATGTTGGGAATCATTAGAAAGAAAAACTAAAGAAAACAAAGAGGATCGTGATATGCCTGTAGGGGTCCATGGTATACCTTGAACCGCGTGTACCGTTCCGGTCCTCTCAGTTCAGAAAAGACATGGTGGAACCGAAAGGGTCAGAAACACAACAAGGATGATCAATGAAGTGGAAGGACTAAATGAGGTAGGACCCCTGAGCCTGGAAAAACAGTGCCCAAAGGAGCGTATGACAGATGTTTAGAAGATGTGTGTTGGCGGGGTAAGAAACTGCTTCTCACTGTCTCTCTAATGCGAGCTAACAGGCATCACCTCGAACTGTCAGAGGAGGCTCAGAACAACCAACCAGATGTGAGAAAGTCTGAGGGAGCTGGTACTGTTCAGCCTAGAAAAGAGAAGGCTTCTGGGGGGGGGAATGATTTATCGATGTGTATAAATACCTGAAGAGAGGGTGCAAAGAGGACAGAGCCAGGCTCTTTTCTGTGGTGCCCAGTGACAGGACCAGGGTTGATGTGCCCAACTTGAAACACAGGACGTTCTGTCTGAACATCAGGAAACACTTTTTCACTGTGAGGGTGACCAAGGGTGAGAAGAGGTTGCCCAGGCAGGTTGTGGAGTCTCCATCCTTTGAGATGTTCAAAAGCCATCTGGACCCAAGCCTGGTCAACTGGCTGTAGGTGGCCCTGCTTGAGCAGGGGGCTTGGGCAAGAAGACTTTCAGAACTTACTTCCAACCTCAACCATGCTGTGACTATGTGATCCTTCACAAAAAATGTACTTAAGAGGTCATTCCTTGCTGCAACATCTGGTGGATACTATCAATGTACACATATTCAAAAAGTGATTTGAGAAATTCAGAGAACGAAAATACCTCAAAGTCTGGGGTTGTGAGACCACACCTCTGCCTCAGAAGGCCTCTGAATAGCAAAATATAGATGCTGGTAGAGCTTCCTGGGGGAGTGTACCATTACCTGCTCCCCACACACCCTTTACTAGCCACTTTGGGACATTCTTCTGTGGAAAAGGGCCGGTGTACTGCTGGGTAATAAATAGGCAGAGTGTGGATCCAACTCCCAGCTCAACAAAACCTTTTAATGGCAAGTCCTCACAGCAGGTATCTGTTTTATTAAGCCATTAAGAATAGATCATAACTAAACCTCCTTTAACCTACCGAGTTAGAGGAACATTTGGTCTCATTGAGTACATATGCCCTTTTTTTCTCATACCGTGTCCTTATGTTTTGTTACTCAAAGCTCCTGGCTGCCCAAGCTATACCCAAACTCACAGCAGGAAAGGATAAACAGAAAAGCAGACTGAGGAGGCACTGCAAGCCCCTACTAAATGCTGAGGTCAGTGGGGACAAATCCTGAATGCCATCTGACACCACAGTAAAAGGACAAATAATGATCCACAGACATAGGAATAGGGATGCAGTAAGTAGCAGCAAGGAGCTACAGTTGTATTGGTATGTGACAGTCATGAGCCTGACATGGAAATAAGTCAGAGATTTTCCTCTTTAAAAAGAAAGTTGAAAAACTGGGGTGATTGAGCCAGTGTCACAAAAACTCAGTGCTGAAGAAAATGGGGAGCCTAAGAAAACTTAAATCTGTTCAGTTTATTGAGGCGTGACTTTCAAAGACATACAAGTAGTTTCTGAGAGAAAAATAGTCAAAGATTACATTAAAGTGCTCCTTAACCTGTCAAAATCAGAACAAGGGCTGGTGGCCAGCATTAAACAAACACACATTCAAGTGAGAAATAGAACCAGGATGCCTGATGATGACAGTGATTATCCACAGAAGCAAACTCCCTCAACAACCGTGGTAGTCAAGCCTGTAGACTGGAAGTCCCAGCAGGGAGATTTGGCCCAAGCATTCCTCCACTTTTTCACTGCAAGGCACCCTGTCCTCCTTCCTTGTAGCCTTAGGAAAGCAGGCTAGAGATGTCTTCAGCCTTAGTATGGTCTGATGCAGTCACCTCTTCCCAGGTATATTGTTTCCATTACTTGTAACTCATATTTTTGCTTGTGTTACCTTAGTCCAAGATCACTGAGTCTTCCTAAAGATAAAGCTAGTTGTTATCCTTTCTACCACTCTTCTCTCCAGAATAAAAGAAAAAAAAAAAAGGAAAAAAAAGATGCAAATCTTATTGCTTTTCATGCCCTGAAACTATGTTACAGAATTTTTGCAGGTGAAAACAAGGTGAATGCAACTACTGTGCCTATGTGTGTGTGTCTTTCTTCCTCCTCTCTCCTTAGCAATCTTTGAATCCTTTGGCTACTATCAACCACAAAGGGTAGAGGTTTCAAGAATAATTAAGATGCTACAAGTTTTGTGAAAATAAGTAGCCAATACTTGATTAGTATTTTTACTCAGGAAAGAGTTGTATTGCAAGCCTACATTTTTTAGTCAGTAGAGAACCTGCATAAGAGAGTGCCTTTATAAATAAATGCCCAATTATACCCAGTATCACCTGGAAATCTTACAACCTTGGACACCAAAGTCAAGTAACTAAAAACATAAAATCCTTATGAAACGAGGTGTCATTAGTTTGGCTGCTCAGGGAATTGCTTGTTTCTCTTTGAAATCCTGTCTTTCAAAAATGTCAATAATCTAGATTATTGTTACAATATCTGATCACGTCAAGAAGTCTTTTTCTATGTACTCATTCATATTTAATGTGTATATATAAAACCAGCTCTCGTGTAAAGTGGTAAAGAGCATGGCTTTCTCATTAAGTGTGAGGTTTTACATACTTTATTCTAAACTCCATGCCTTTATAAGTCGATTTGTTGATTAGGACTTCTGCAGTGTGTTCTGCTTCCCAACCAGAAGAATAGGCTTTCTAGCCCCCTTTCTTTTTGGCAAAGGACTCAAGCAATGCAAAAGAATCCTCAGAGCCCCAGAACCGCCTGTGCTGGGTTTTACTTGGTGTAGGAGGCAAGGGGAGCAGACTCTTACTAGCACGCGTGGTTTGCCAGTTGAACCAGTCTGGGGCCTGGTGTCTATGAGAAGGTCAGCTACTAAGCCCATGCATAGCTTAGGCTAAACTGAGGGTCTTTTTCTTAATAAGGGAAATCTGCACTTACAAGATCAAATAATTGGACAAGGCTGTGCAGTCTTAAGCCTGTTTTATAGGGTCGGAAGGGGGCAGTTAAACATAGTAGAAAAATTCTCTGTTTCAGGTTGAATGATCATTTTGGTATCTCTCCTTCCCCGGGCTGCTCCACTGCAGACCGCTCACCAATTTCTGTCCAGGAAGTGTCACTGGTTTTGATTTAGTGGTTTACCCCCTCCAATCTCTGTTTTCCTGGGGTTAGAGGACGTACAGGAACTGGCCCCTCAGGACTGGCCATAACAGCTCCAGAGAGCCCCCTCCCTCAGCCCCGTCCGTCATGCATACTGCAGAGCCCGTTTTCAGAGAGACTCCTCTAGCAGAGTACACTCTGGAAGAAAATAGTTGTGTGTATGTTATGAATTAAAGTTGGCACATAAATTGCTTTTGGAACATTAGCTTGTGACTACCATTGCTTTTTAAAATTTTAAAGCTTTCTTTCTTTCTTTCTTTCTTTCTTTCTTTCTTTATTTCTTTTTAAAACCTGGATGTGTTTAACAGGCAAGTCAACTTTGAAACTGCACTTAGCAACGTTATCTTTCTGTTGTTTGGAAATAACTGTGCCTCCATCCTGAATAGATGTAAAACCGTGTTTTCTTTTACGTTTTCCCTGTCTCCACTGCTCTTTAAACAAACTGTGGCCAAATGATTGTGCTAGTGCAGTGTTTCATAACAAAGTAGAGCCTTTCACATGGTGTTGGCTATTTCTAGGGCAACACATGTAAGAAATCACTCCTTTCCTTTTATTTCTGTTGGAATCAGATTGAGTCCCTATTACCAAGTGACTTCATACCTCGAGTACCAGGAATATGAGTAGCCATAAAAAATAACCCAGATCTGGGTTGATCAAGCTTAGGGCAGGTACTAGGAAGTTGCTTAATTCTCATCCAAATCCTTCCTTTTTTTTCACCTATTTTTTAAAGGTTCACTGGTGTCCGTCTAAGACAAATAACTGGCAGACCTGGTTTAGAAAGACAAGTGATCCAAACAACAAACTATAGGCTGTTGCATTTAATCTGTCCTTGTTAAGGCAAAGTTCTGCATTCTTTCTATAAGGAACATAAAAAGAAACAGAAAGTTTATTTAATAGAACTTTTGATGACATATTGAACAAAGACAAACTTGTGGCTTGATCACTTCAGCCAGTGGCTTTGGAATGCAAAGAATCATTTTTGTTCATAGACACTGTGCACAGCAAAATCCATAAAAAGCTTGAAGCTTTAGTGGCGCAACAGAAGGGGAAAGGGAGATGTGGCAAGAAGCTGAGGTCATAGAGTTCAAGTCTAAATACCCTTAAATATAGGGAGGCTCTATTGCTGTGTTATTTCTGTACCTTGATTTAAGAACCTCAGTCTGACCATGACCTACCAGATCATGAATGTGAACTCTGCGACTCAGTCCCAGCCTTAGCACTGGCTTGTTTATGGTCAGTGGCTTTTTATCTCTTTTTTTCTTCCTCTTCCCCTTCCTCTTCTCCTTCCCCTTCCCTTTTACTTTCTTTCCCCTTTTACTTTTGCTTTTCCTTTTCCATTTCCTTTTTCTTCTCCTTTTCCTTCTCCATCTCCTTCTCCTTCTCCATCCCCTTTGCCGTCTCCATTTCCTTCTCCTTCTAGATGTAACAAATTTTTAACCAGGTCAGCAGACATTGTGTTGTCATTTGCGTGCTTTGTGAAATCTTCCCACAAGCATTTACCTCACCACTTCCTTGAGTACATGGAGCCACTAGGAGAAAAACAAGCTTCAGCATCTGCCAGGTTACAATTTTTCTTTCTCCCAGTCCTATTTTCTTGTTAATGGTTTAGCCTACTCCTTGATATGTTTTAAAACTCTCAGGATCCAGCTGTTGAAATGCGTGTTAGCTTAATCAAAAAACAAATAAACAGCAAAGATGTGTGGGAAAGGAACCAACCGTACTCACTGTGAACACAGCAGTGTGCAGGATGGACATCTTTTTCCTCTAGTTCCTCTTGTGATTCAAAGTTTTTTTACCCATGAACCAGAGAGTAACATTTGATCTCAGTTTGACTTCTGAAATAGGTCACTGTCTGGTTGGGGAGCAGAGATGATGTGTCTGCTTGGAGATCAGCTTCTTGTGGCTAAGAGGGAGCAGATAGGAAAGCATAAATCAAAATAAATATCTTTGCCCCTACTGTGGCTGAAGTGGGCTCCTGTGGTATCCAGGGACAGCAGAGGATTTGGAAAGAAAGGTTGCATTGTGATAGTACTTTTCCCTTCGTGGGTTTCTCAGAATCTTGCATGGGAAGATGAGGAACGGCTCTGAGCACAGACTTATTGGGATGAATCAGTGTTTCTAATTCCATATAGAATAGCCTCTGTGAGAACCGGAGAGGTTAGTGTCAAAACAGGGAGCACTGGTGTTAGAAACATTGCTGGTTGTTTCACGGGGAGTGAGAGTAAATAATGCACACAAACAGACAGGTTCTGGGCTCTCATTACAGCTAAAAGCACAAAGAACAACATTAAAATGGTTTACTCTCCTGTTCTTCATGTTTTAGAAACTAGAATACCTTGAGGGATGAAGCAGAGAGTGAAGACTGCAGTGTGGAAGAAGTGAAGTCTCTAACTTCTGACACAATTAATGGGATGATGGGTAAACTTAAAAATTTGCAAACCGTGAGATGACAAGTTCAGCACTAGTGTTTCTAGAAGTAAAACAGATAAGTGAGTCAAAAAACCCCAATGAAAACAAATTAGTAAATGTCAGTATTTTCCTTCCCTAAGGAGAAATACTTGTATTTAAACAAACCGGACGTACACAGTTCCATAGGGCCAGATGGGTTGCTCTCACAAGAGCTGGCCGATGTCATTGTGAGGCCACTCTCGATTATCTTTGAGAGGTTGTGGCAATCAGCAGGGGTTCCTGAGAACTGAAGGAAAGCAAATGTCACCTCTATCTTCAGGAAAGGCAAGAAGGACCATCTGGGGAACTACAGGCCAGCCAGCCTCACCTTCATCCCTGGGAAGGTGATGGAGCAACTAATCCTGGAAGTAATTTCCAAATGTATTAAGGATAAGAAGGTGGTTAGGAATAGTCATCACAGACTTACAAAGGGGAAATCATGCCTGACCAACCTCATAACCTTTTGTGATGAGATGACCAGCTTGGTAGACAAGGGAAAATCAAGATATTGTTTATCTTGACTTCAGCAATGCATTTGACACTGTCTCCCATAACATTTTCATAGACAAACTGATAAAATATGGTTTAGATAGGTGGACAGTGAGGTGAACTGAAAACTGGCTGGCCTGCCAGGATCAAACAGGTGCGATGAAGTCCAGTTGGGACCAGTTACTAGTGGTGTACCTCAGGAATTGATACTGGGGCCAATACTGTTTAAAAATTCTGTTAATGATCTGGATGATGGGGCACAGTGACATCACCCTCAGCAAGTTTGCAGACAATGCACAACTGGTAGGAGGGGCTGATAAACCAGATAGTTGTGCTGCCATTCAGGGGGAGCTCAACAGGCTGGAGAATTGGGCTGAGAGGAATCTCATGAAGTTCAACAAAGGGAGATGCAAAGTCCTGCCCCTGGGGAGGAATGACGCCATGCACCAGTACACTCTGGGGACTGACTGGCTGGAGAGCAGCTCTGTAGAAAAGGAGCTGAGGATGGTGGTGGACAAGTTGACCAGGAGCCAGCATCCTGGGCTGCATTAGGTTGCAGCAGGTTGAGGGAGGTGACCCTTCCCCTCTACTCAGCCCTGGTGAGACACACCTTGAGTGCTTGGTCCAGGTCTGCGCTTCCCAGTACAAGCGAGACATGGACGTACTGGAGCAAGTCCACTGAAGGGCCACGAATATAGTTAAGAGGCTGGAGCACCTCTCATATGAGGAAAGGCTGAGAGAGCTGGGACTGTTTGGTCTGGAGAAGAGAAGGCTTGGGGGACCTTATCCATGTGTATAAATACCTGACGGGAGGGGATGAAGACGAGGGAGCCAGGCTCTTTTCAGTGATGCCCTGTGTCAGGACAAGAGGCAAAGGGTACAATTTGAAACAAGAAATTCCACATAAGCATAAGAAAAACCTTTTTTTTTCACTGTGACAATGACCGAGCACTGAAATGGGTTGCCCGGAGAGGTTGTGGAGCCTGCATCCTTGGAGATATTCAAAATCCAACTGGACATGCTCCTAGACAACCTGCTGTAGTTCACACTGCTTTAAACAAAGGGTTTAGAGTAGGTGATTTCCAACTTCAACCCTTCAGTGATTCAGGTATTGTCTTATACTTCAGATATTGTCTTATACTGTAGGATTTTTAGAGGCCCATAATATATTGTAGGTGTTTTGTTTTTCATTGACCAGTGAAAAAATTCCAAGTAAGTTTGAGGGGAAGAAGGATGGCAAAGGAGAGTTGAAGAACTGACAGAAGTATCACTTGTCTACAGAAATGTTTGTGGCTCCTGTTTGTGATACGTTTGGTAATCCTCAGGGGTGATGTGCTATAAAAATGTTGATAATTTGATTTCTTTCTTATATTTTTACTGGAAATAATAAATGATCATGAATCCTGTTTTACTTTCAATTGCAAAAGTCTCCATGAAGATTCAATGGATCAAAGACTGAACTGAACATACCATATCCAACAAAGTCCATAGTGCAGATACTATTACACTCCAGATGAAAATTTCCCCCCTCAGCATTGAAAAGTAGTGGGAATTGCTTGAATTCTCATAAGGCAGAGGGTTATACATACTTCAAGTGTTTTGTTTCTTCTTAACTATTCTAAAAAAAATCCTACAAAAGTTGAAACAGAACAAATGTAAGAAAAATGACTCTGCAAAACAGCACTGTGGGATTTTTTCTCGCAGTGTAAACTATACCAAGCTCACAGGAAGAGAAAAAAATTCTTCAGTAATTGCCCTTGCAGTAAACCCAGCCTGAGATGCAGTCATCGGACTGATATTTTACATCTACTCTACCATGGGAAACAATACTGCGAAACGTTGGGCTGCGGCATGGTTTGTTTTTTCAGCACGGCGATTTCAGATCTTTAGCAGGTGCCCACCTGCTCCAATTTTGGGGTGCTCATAGTCCTCCGCTCCTCCATCGCCTCACCAGCCGCTGCCCGGGAGGGGCAGGATGACCCCCCAACCCCATCTCAGCACTTTCCGGCTCTTGCCTGGCAGGAGATCCACCACGGTGCGAACCGGGCAGCTCCGTGCTGCTGGGAAGGTCCGCACCGGTGGGTCCCAGGAGAACGGCAGCAGGCCGGCCTGGGCCCACGCCTCCGTAGGCAGCTGGCTGAGGACACGCTGCCTTCTCCGTGCCTGGGAGAAAGCTGGGTGGCTCAGAAAGTGGGGATATCTGCGAGACCAGCTGCTTAGGGAAAAGTAGAAAGCGAGGCAAACTGAGAGAAGAGGTCCACCCCTACTTTCGTACTTGCGCGAAAGCTTGCCTGGCCTTCTGAAGTCAGGAACAGCTGGAAACCTCCTGCAGCTTTTAGAAGGTTTAGAAGAACTTAGACTTTGGTTGCCTGATGGTGGTCAGTCAGTCACTCTCACATCTGTGGTGCTCTCAGCCATGAGGCAGCTGTAGCATTTTCATTGCAAAACTGTGGTGGGGAAGATGTCTCATACCCCAAGTGTTCTGTGGCCTCACTCCCATTCCTGTGGATTAATGGAGCGTCTTTCAGTCCTAGCTAGAAAAAAGGTTTTTTTTTTCTAGTTCTTGCTGCATCAGTGAGTGGCCTGACACACCTGAACATGGGAAGTCCATTTTAACGGTCGGAAAAAGCAGCAGTCCATGCTGGATGTCTCTCAGAAGGCTCTACTGGAAGGTAACTAGCCAGCACCCTCTGGCAGACGGGAGACCAAGACTGCCCAAGGAGCTAGCGTGTGACAGAAAAGTCCCTTGCTGTACAGATAGGTGAGGAGATGCTGGTGTGATTGCTTCATGTCACGCTGGAGGAAGAAGCAGCTGAGATGCAGAAGGAAACTGTGAGCCAGACCACAGGTATACAGTGAGCATGCAGCTGTGCAAACAACATCAACACGTGTTCACCGACTTTCATGAGCACAGTCTGCATAGATACACAAAACCTTTGATTCAAGGTTTCAGGCCAGCCAGGATGTGGTACAGTTTGCATTTGGTCAGGGCCAGATTCAGAGCTGGTGTAAGCAGAGATGATCCACGGGCTTAGACAGGCCAACTTGCACAACCTGAAGAACCGGGCCCTGCTAAATAAAGATTGCATCAGGTCTCAAGATGTTTTTGTGAAGCTTTTTCTGGCTTTCCATCTTAAAACAGGCTACAAATTCTGTGTTAATAAGCTCCATGATTTAAGTTATGCAGCTGCAGCTGAGTCCTTATTCGTTTATCTGATGGGGACAGAGATTTTTCCATACCTGCATCGGAAAGTGGCATGGATTGACTTCAGAAGTAGAGTTCTTCCCTGGCCCTACTTGTGTGAACCCCAATGCCAAGGCAAGCCTGTGTGTGTGCGTGTGTGTGTGTGTGCACACGCGTTCACCTGCATGACAGACCAGTCGCCACAGAGGCTGCCGTCTGCCCGGCTCTGCACTGGTGCAAATCTGGGATAATTCTGGTAACTTCAGCAGAGTTGCTCAGGAGACACACAGGCAGTCAAGGCCACGATCTGTTCCACTTAATTAAATAAATAAAGGTTAAATATCCTGGAAGTTCCATTTTCCAGTGTCCTTAACCTTGTCTTTGCTGGTGACCTCCTTATTTATTTATTTACTTATTTTCAAACTGAGCTTTTCAGGGCCATTGACATAATTTTTCCAGCTTTTCTAATACGGAACATCTGTGGTCCCTATGCAGTGTCCTCTATAGGTCATGGGAAAGCTTTATCTTACTAATAAGCTCCATTCCTCTATATATTCAAGCCCAACTGACGGGGCCAAGTGTGTTTATAAATAAATATTGTCTTGTAATGACCATTTCCATATGTCCCAGAGGAATAGAGACTTAGTCTTTCGAGCTGGCCAGCTGCCTCCTTTGTAACAGTGAGAACAGTTTTACCCTGTCTGGTTAATGTTTGATTTATGTGGAAATGAACTCCCCAAGGTGACAGACCAGTGATACCGAAGAATGCAATGCTCCCAGCTACCCTTAATAGTTGCGGAAGTTTGTTCATCCATCCACCGTTTTTCTCTTCATCAAACAAAATGATGGGTGTGTTTATTGAATGTATCTATTTGTCCCTGACTAGCTCTGTCTGCCCCAGCCAAAACAGGGACAAAAGCATGAGACAGGCAAGTAATTTCCTTTGAATGCTATCCTATATCTTTCAGTAAGAGAAATGACCAATGATGGAGGACATTGCTAAGTTGTGGAACAATACATTTGCTGGGAAATTCAGAGAATGGATTGCAAAAATATCTGATTGATTGAATATCTGAATGACTGGCCCTTCCTACTGATGAGTGCTGCAAGAACTATGCTGCAATATGCCTTCTCTTCTGAATAAAGCATGATCTAATAGTTCGTTATCACTGAAGGATGACATACTGTCTCAGTGGCTTATTTCTTAATATTGTTCTATGAGGGAGAATATGTTGTATTTCTTACATGTGTCTTGATCTCCTCTGCATTCTCTTCCATCCAGGCAACGGTGCAGCAGAGGTCAGAATCCATCTTTTAAAGGCTTTCAGAAGAAATCCATTGCAGTTTTTAGAAGCTCAACATACAAGACTAATGGAGCATATCTGTTAATCTTCACTGCTTAAATTGTTCCTTTAGCTACATATATGTATGTGTTTATGTAGATATATACATACAGAGTAAAGAATGTTTATTCTAATTTTCCACTCTCCCACACCACACACAGCTTTGTGGTGTGTGGAAAGGAATGAATGTCTGTAGATTTCTATGGTTTGGTTTCTCATAAAGCCAGTCTGATAAACAGCCTTCAGGCTTGATCACTAATAAGAATTGATTTCTATGGCCATAATTTCATCCTATCTTATAGTCTGTCAGAAATAGTTTGGCTGTTCAGCTGGTATGATGAACATATTTCCAGCACAATTTGGCATGAATCCAATGAAAGATGCCATTAAGAGAAAGACAAATGTAAAGTATCTCTGTCTCAACTTCTGTGATTCCTTGATTTCAGATGGAAACAAAAGTATGAAAAGTTTCACAGTAGTGTCTTACCATGACTTTAAAATCTGGGTTAAATCTTTAGATTAAAAAAAAAAAGTCTACCATCTTCAGTCAAATTTCAGGCCACGAATAGTTAAGAACGAATACCATTCTGGGAATGATCAGACATTCCTGTCCCAGAAAGAAATAAACCCCAACCCCCCTTCTCCTGGAAACTCGAACAGTGAAAGAGGTAAGACATGGAATTTAAACCTTATCTCCCCATCTTCTCACAGTCTATGGCTTTTCAATAATATTTTTTTTTTTTAGTATTTCTTGGAATTCAGTTACATCTCTCATTTTTTTTTGCCAGGCGGATCACCAGAGAAGACTGCCAGTGCTGGGCGACTGTGTGCCACCATGGTCACATCGCTTCAAGAAGACGGGTGAACTGAGCCAGGCTGTGGGGCCAGACCAGGAGCTCCACACTGACACCAAGTTGCCCACGTGGGAACAAGAGGCAGGAGAGGACAGGGCCGATGACAGTCAGAGGAAAAGAGCGGGGGTGCATGTGTCTAACCAAAACTTAGACTAGACCGAGGAAAGAAAAGTCATTTTCTAGGACTTCATTTTATTGTACACAGAAAACAAAGAATTCTCTTTCTCCTCAGTGTGTTGGGGTTCAGCACTCAGTAAAGAAAGGTTATATCGAAATAGGGCATCTATTTTGGGTGTCTAGGTGTTTCTCCATTTTTGTGACAAATCCAATTTTGGCTGATGCATGAAGGACTAGACAGAGCCTCCCTTTCCTGTACTCTGGGACTTGTTCTAGGGGAGAGTTCAGCAGTAAACCGCCTCCTGTGAATTAAGTTACTACAACCTTATCATGTTTTCCAATTCCTTTCATATAATATAACAATGAATGTTAGAAGGGGATGTGTGCACTGTGGTCTGGTTTTGATACTGATGACATTTTGCAATGCAATCCTGGCTTCTCTGTTTTAAATGGCAAAAAGAAAGCCATATCACCAAAAAAAAAAAAATACTGTTTGTAGGTATTTAATTTCAGGTTCATGAACTAGATAAAAACCAAACCAAAACAATCACATCCCCCAAAAGCCCAATTGATCTCTTACTACTGGGATCTGTTCAATTTTTTGTTACGCAAACGGCACGATGGCCTTGCTTTCTGCCGGTGGGAAAATCTCCTGAGAAGAAATGTGTTTCTTGCTTCCTCTGGGAATGCTCAGTACCCTGGAGATGCTTCTTGCTTGACATTTTGTTTCTCAAGTGATTACTGGGCCTTTGCTCAGATGAGAGAAGTCATTTTTCTTTCCCTGACTTCAAGTAGTACATGTAATTACATAATTGTAAGGCTCTTTCCTTTACGCTTAAGGCTAAACTGGCTTATGACAGTGGATATACAGGGGTTTGTCCTCCCAGTGCTTTTCTGAGCAGGACTGAGCTGGGCTGGGCTACTTTGGCTACATTTTGGTGGCAGGTAGCACGGTGAGCTCAGGAAATCCCATTTCAGTCCTGGGCCATTGTCCATCCCTGCTCTCATACACTCTCCCACAGAGAATTTGGGGGCCAGAACCAACAGACTTGACTGCAAACCAAGGCAGCACCCATGGCAAAAACGGTCAGTGATGATTTGTGCCTGCTGTAACTACAGCGTACTTATTATGTCGTTGAACAAGAAACAAACTCTGCTTTGTTTATAAAATGAAAATATGTATTTGTTCTATCTTCTAGAAATACAGCATAGTTAGTGTGAATGGTGCTTGTAAAACACATTGGAATCGCATCTGGAAAACCTGACGTGATCCACAGCAGACCACATTGTGCCAGTTAGGAGTTAGGATTAGAAAGATTCAGGTTATGTCAGAACTAATCACAAATTTTAGCTAACGTGAACCTCTACTTTCTACCTGATACTGATTTCTGATATGAGCTGCTTGCAATCACAGCGTTTGGAAGGCACTTTGCAGACTCACAGGAAGAACACATCTCATAAATGCACATAGGTGATCCAAACACTGTACCTAAATTTATTTTCATTATACAGTTTTCACACCTGTCATTTCAAACAGCACCAGTCTACCCTGCAGTGTCTGGAGTTCTGTCTCTATTGAAAAGGAGACAATTCTTTCAAAACAAGTACTGAACCATGAGGTATAAAATAGGGAAAACCAAATCTTGTTCACTTACTTGATTACTGATATGGGATTTTTTCATTATTAATTGAGGTTCTGTTGCTACATAATCTTCCTTTTTTTAGCCAGAAACCTAAGAAACAGAAGTACACTGCTGCCATACGGAAAGGGCAGCTAGGACCTTTCTGCCATTCTCTTTTCCAGCAGAGGTTGCATTGAAATGTCTAAACAAAGATACTTGAGTTTGTCTGTAAGTTTAGAGTTAAATAACTCCCTGGGGCTGGAAGGCACACACCCACGCTGCCTGGGAAGGGCTGCTTCAGGATTAGGAAAACTCCTCTGCTAGACAGATTTATGTATGGAGATCCTGCCACTTTTCATTTCGAGTGCTCTTCCTGCCTGGACTCTGGACTCTTAAGCGTATATTTAAGTTTAGAGGCTTCCTTGGGAATCCTAATTTGAACAGGACTTAAAGCAAGTGTACAGAGATTGCTGAACTGTTCAGGATATTGAAGGTGCTCAGGTGTTTCTGTCTATCTCAGTGGGTAACAGCATCCTCAGTGTTTTAATTACATTCACATTTATTCATACTAGCAGACAATACTCTATAGTTCACACTTTATTAGGTACCGGTGTCTTATCATGTCCTAGCCAGCACAGCAACTAGAATCCACTACTTGCAGATCTCCCTTTCAGAAATCTTTGATCTGAAATAAACCAAAATCACATTTACTTTACTAAAAAGAATAGTACATTTAGGAAGAAATGTTTTTAAAACTGTGAACAGCTGACATCCACTTCTGCTTTCCTTAAAATCCAGCCATCCCTTGACTTCTTCAGTGCATTCCCACATTAGCCTGGTTCTCTGGAGGAGCTGTCTTCTCCTCCCTTGGATGATGTGTTCCTTCAAGTCTGCTGCAGTAGTTTGGTCTCCGGTATCCCTGGACTCCTTCTTGCCCTGTTATTGTCTCTTCACAATACTCCGTGTGTGCCGAAGATGGCTTGTCCTATCATTCTTGGTTTTTCTCTTTCTTTTGCCCAGCAGCCCTTCGTTGAGCTGATTCACCATAGCGGCACAGCTGACACCATAGGAACTGTTTCAGCGTTCACTATCCACTAATTATTACAGACAACCCAGATTGTTACTGCTTAGTCAGAGGGCGCAAGGAACTATTCCAGTTCAGAGTGTGTGCAAGACCCTTACATGCAATAATCAATTGTTTAGCAAGAGGAAAAGCAAAAGCTGTGGAAGGGAACAAGGAATCTGGCTTGTCCTTCACAGTCCTTTGAACTGTGCTCTGGCAGCTCGGAGCGAGCCTTCCCTGGGGGGACATTAGGCACATGTGCTTTTGAGAGCAAGAAAATCCGGGGCCGATCCTCGTCGTTGCTGTGAAGTTCGCATGGCCACGGCGTGCGACCCAGCTGGGAGTGAGTCCCTGCCTGGTGTGAATGGGGAGGCGCGGGGCTGTGTGGTCGCTACCGCTTTTCATGGCTGAAAGCACATGTCCTGCACGCTGTGCGCGCTCCCCGTACGGCATTGGCATCGGCATCGGCATCGGCATGGTCGGTGGCTCATGGAGCGCCCTGGGGCCGCGAATGGCTGCTGAGAGTAAGTGTTAGCCTTTAAAAACCCAGGTTTCTGAATGAAACCATTTGGTAAGCTTGCCATGTCTTTGCTAATAACTATTTCACCCCTTGGAAGGTACATTTGTACCCTCTGTTGTGTGCGTGCCATGACTGATGCTGTTAGGCAGATGGGTCTGTATGTATGGCAGTTTTACTGAGTTGAGCCGCCACAGCCTCTTGATGGTTTCATGCGCCAAATTACTATGGGCAAGCTTTTCAAAGGGAGGTCTGAAACCTGTTTCTACTAAAACAACCCTTCCGTTTTCACAAAAAAGTTCAGGAACAAAATATAAATGATCTTTGCATGTGTGTTTGCACATGCGCACTTGTACATGCACACATTTTTCCATTACACTTTATTTTCCCAGTGTAATACTCCAAATGACATTTCTGAAGTACCCATATGAAATGCCTGAAAATCCTAATGGGGAAATGAAAATAAGTTTCACTTTGCAACTACCCTGCCCCATTTTCTGTCCAGATGGCACACTGGCACGTACCAGCCTTTTTCCGCCACTGCATACATGTGTAAGTCAAGTTGAAAACTTCAAAGAGGAATGTGGTCATGTGGAACTCTCTGAGACACTTGACAGAAATCTAAACCAACACATTGCAAAGAGTTACAAACAAAAATCGGTCTCAAAACCAGTGCTTCTCCTGTGACATCATGTCACATCAATCACTGCTAGGTTGCCCTAATAAGGATGAAAATTCCCCCTTCACAGCCTGTTCTTCCAAACAAAAAGTGCATCTTCTGCTGTGTTGAACCTTCCTTAATGTCTGCCAGAACAGATGGAGCTGGTAGCTTTGCTCAAAGGTCAATGCAGTTAGTTGAGACCCTGGATGGGAGAGAAGTGCATCACAGTGATGGTCTTTTCCTCTCTAAAGCACATGAGGGGGTCTCTCAGACAGGAGGATTTGTGGCATACATGCATATTCTATGATTCTATGATTCTATATATATATGTATATATATGTATACACACACATATATATATATAAAATCTGTGTGTGTGTGGCCAGAGACTAAGCTTTAAATGGAATCTTTTGGCTGGAAAATCAAAGTAACAATAACCTGGAGAATCCCTACCACCAAATCTGGCAGTGCAAACACTTACCTCTTTATATAAATTTATACATATATATATACCTATTTATATAAATACCAAGTTAAACAAGCTTTTCTCCTTTGATTTGATAATGTACACAAGGAGAATTTAAGTTTGAGGAATTTACTGATGAATTAATAGTTCTGTCCTTGAAATGGAATAGGAAAGAATGTGTTAATATACACAGATGTATTGTGTTGGAAAGACGTAAGGAGTGCTAGCTGTGTGATTTGCGGTGAATTACAAGCACTGTGCAAGGTGTGGCCACCTACTTGAAATGATCTTTCTATTTTGTGGACATTGCTATCAGCCTCTCAATGAGTGAGTATTCAGATGCTGACATTTAAAATGAGAAAAATACGGTTGACTTAGGCTGCATGTTTCCAGGCTGAATTATTATGCTTGCGCATGTCTGTGTAGGGTCTCACTTTGAACATCACCATCAGTAAAGTTTCTGTCACCTCTGCTTTGAAGACTATTCCACTGACCATTCAGTGCATGCTCAGGAAATCTTTATTTTAGTCATCTTAACTTCTCATTTCTCTGGTTTTGTGCCTTAGTAATGTACTTAGGACTAAGTACATTAGTCCTGGACCTTCTCCAACTCCCCCTGAAAGCAATGTACGGCACAGCCCTTTGTATTTTAAACGTAGGATTTTCCATTACTTATAAACGTGAGAGGTTTTAAACTGTTGTGATGAAATGTTTCAGGGGTTTGTGTACGATTTGGGTTGCACTGCTTCCAAGTTTAATTAAACAGGGGAGAAACATTTGTTAGGACTGAAGCAAGGAAAAAAAAAACCCAGAAGATGGCTCATTTTGGCTGCAGCCTTCATTCATTGACCAAAGGGGCACAAGTAAGGGTCAAGTGGCTCCGCTGGCAGAAGCTGCTTTGTGGCTTGCGTGGTCATCCTACTACGCCTGGTTTAACTCTGTGAGTGTCTTATGGGTGACGTGAAGATTTCCTCTATCATCCTGGTGTTGGTAACTTTGGCTGCGGCTGAACAAAGCTCTCGAGCTTTAACTCGAAGCTCTGCGCGAGTTAGCTCTGGCGCAGAGGCAGCAAGGGTGTAGATATTCCGCCTGCAGCTGGGTCGGCGTTGTCACGCCCGTGCCCCTACGGGGAGGGTGGCAACCTCTTACTCCACGTTAATGCTTTTGCAGGGATTGTCTGGCCCCAGAGAAACTCATGAAACTTTGTTATTCAAGCAAAAAATAAACACAGTTTTAGTATTAGGCATAGCCTTATATGCTCAGTGATGGGACAGCTGTCCTTCAAAATCAAGCACAAGGTGAAGTGTAGTACTGAGCTGGACCTCAGTAGTAAATGTAGTCATGTCCAGCCATATGTTGTCTTGGAATCGTTCCTCAAGACATACCATAATAAAATGGATTGTGAAAGTTTTTTTTTAATCCCTGAAAAAGGACACACTGAAAAACTCAGCCTCAGTCACACAGCTTACCACAAACCTTCACAGAAACATGATGCAATATCACCAGAAATTTTGTTGTATTCGAGCAGTTGATCAAAATGTAAACTCACTCTTTGCTCGTTGCCTGTTACTTTTTATCTTTAACCAGAATATCTGAATTGATATTTGAACAGATTATTTTCCCTGAAGGAAAATAATTATTGATAATGACATGCTTAATGCCAATATAAACTGAAGGATACTCATGTCTTTAAAATTAGGTTAAATTAAATATTTCAAGAACCACATTCAGACTTGTATTCCATTTTTCATGTTGATGTATAGACAATACAAAGGGGCTGACTATAAGGAGAGCTTCAGTTCAGAAATATTATTACTGACTTAATTTAACACAACAGATTTAGAGAATATGGTGAGATTTTGTATATGGAAAAAACGGCACATCACAAACAATTTAATCTGACTGGCCAGGAATAGTATCTGTTTATAACACAATTTAAAACACTAGCTAAGGCTGAGCATAGAACATCTTTTATTATTTGATGTATTTTGGAAATGCTGTGAGATGCAAATCTGACCACCCAAGGGGCTAACAATTATCACTCACTCTCGCTCAAACTCAGCAGAGTTTCGTTTACTGGGTGTTGCAACTCTTCAGTTTTGTCCTGGCCTTGACTGAACCTGAAAACTGTGACAGTCAGCAGAAGCAACCCCTTTTTGATAGACCAACCCGGATCACCCAGCACCGAAGATCTAACATCAAAACATACACCCTGAAGGATAATGAGGGTTATCCTCATTAATTGCATCCTTCCAGGCTGGGCCATGGAAGGATGCAATTCATTTTCGTGGCTATCGTGGTTACAAAAATAGCACTTGAGGAGAGCAGTGATATTCCCCGGGTGAGGAAGACACTGAGCCCCAAACCGCGACAGCCCTTTGCAGTCACTCCAGTGCCATTCCTCAATTTAATGATCTTTGCAGTAGACCTCAGACCATAAAACCAAGAAACATAATTTCACTTTGGCCCACACAGAAGCTGGCTTTCTCATCCTTGCTACGAAGCCAAAATTTAACAACAGTAGGATGCAAAGTAAACTCCTGTAATGATAAGATACCCTAATTTTTACAAATTATCCCCAGGGACATTTGTCAGTACTGTCTGAAGGATCTGTAGTTAGCACTGAAATGCATTTGTCAAAATAAATCAACATTTTTTTTCCCCCATGTTTGTTTGTTTCCTCAGTGGGAGCTTAATTTAAGACTTTTGAATCAGAGGAAGCCTTTCTCTTGACCAAAACTCATTAACCCTCCCTATTCATAAATCTGGAGTGCAGAAGGGACCACTAGATCATCCCGTCTGACCTCCTGAGCAGCACGGGCCGTGACGTCACAGCTACTCCTGCACTCAGCCCAGAAAAGTATGTTGAGACTAACACACACCCTCCAGAAAACTACAGCATGTTTGTGGGTAGAAGCAATGTCTTCAGCTGGATCAGCACTTTTTTAGAGTAGAAGAAAAAAAAAAAAGAAAACGTGTTAAACCTTTGTTAAAGGAGAGGAGAGAATCCACCACTTTTTTGTTTGCCTCTGAATTGTTAACAACCTGAATGTTAAAATTTTGGGGAGCAATAACTACAGTATGGACAATGTTTTCCTTGAATGCATGGGTTTTGTCTTTCTTATGCTGTACCATGTCTTGATGGTCCTAGCATATTCCCTTCAATGTTAACCGATAACTTACCAGTGGTCTGAAAGGAGAGTCCTCAGCCAGAAACCTACTGAATACTTAGCATTTTTAAACATTTCTTTTCATCCAAGCCCCTCGGTAATGTGTCCTGACCGTGAGTGCCTCAGTCTCAGTGGCTGTTTCTCTTGGACAGCACTGATCTTGTCTCTGCAGGCTAAATCTCTCTACACTGTCCAATAAGGGAATGTGGGAACATATTTTATCTTTACTGTCCAGTTATCACATGAGAAATCTTTTTTTTTCAAGTTCAAAGAATTCTTAAGGGAAAGTAGGAAACATAATTCAGGGAGATAGTGCCGAGAAGCATTATTAATGTGCTAGGGGTATTAGAAACGCTTGCCTATCCGCTTAGATTAGTCTGGATGTGATGTAAACACACATATGTGGAAAATGCATTATAACATAAGCATTTGGGGGAGAAAAAGTTAACTCTCACCTGGCTATGCAAGTAACCCAGGCAAGAAATTGGGTTTAAAGAAGTGGGAATTTACTCCGTCATTTCGTATTTCGCTGCCATCCACCACACACAGCAAGAGCGTCCCCCACCAGCTCGACGCGAAGAACGACACCTTCCTGTGAAGGACACTGTCCAAAGCACCCGGGGAGCCACACCGCTTCCCAGTCTGCTGCTGGAGACAAGTCCCCAACCCAGGGCACTGCCACCAGGGTCCTCGCTGCCTCCGGCCCCAGCCCCGCGTCCCCGAACCCCAGCATCTCTCGCCACGGAGGCGGGCGGCCGCAGCTCCTGGAGTCAGCCACCACCCAGCTCACCGCGCACCCCCGGCATCACGCTCGGTCGCGGCAAGCGTCAGGGGACCAGGCTGGCGTTGTGGGATGCCGTGCTGGGGCTACGAAACCCTGTTGCTAATAGTAGCACAGCACAAAACCGGAGTCGAGCAGGACATGATTTATTGCTTGATGGTGCCTTCCAAACCCCCACCAGTGTTTTGAAAATATCAGGCTCCGCAGAGAATATAATTTCTCAAAAGTAATGAAAGCTTTGCTCCTTTCATCGTATAATGTCTAATGTTTTTTTTCTCCAGTCAAAGTTCCTTTCTGGTCTTGGACTAACTACTTTTTCAGCTTGCAGCAACAAGCATTTGCTAATAATAATCACTGGAGAGCTTGGAAACTGGTTTCACAAAATGTCCTCAGTTTTAGTTTGTAAGGGAAGAAAAGATATGCAGAATTAATCACGTTTTTTCAGTCAGCAAGAATGGTGCGTGCCTACTGCTTTCCAGATGGAAAAGCAAAAGCATGATTCCTTGCCTGAACTTTATGCAATATAGATAAAGGCACGTTCTTTTGTGAAATACATTCAAGAGGGCTGTGAGGTAAGTTGAGTCCTGTGCCTCTGAAATGACCTGATGGACTACACTAAAACACGGCGTTAGGGTAAAGGCCTATTGCATACATGAAGTATTAAATAAATCTGAACGTACTTCTGGCTCTCTTGCTGTTCGATGTCTCGAGTATCCCAGAAAGCCTGGGTTAACCCTTCTGCGGATGGAGCCAAGCGGTTGTATTCCCAAGGGCAAACCGCTGCGGCGCAACACGTGCCCATGAAGCAATATTCGGGATGGGGATCGTTTTACAAGGCCACAGAGATGCCAAGTGTTACGCAGAGGTTTAAAGTGTGGCTTGTGGCAGGCTTTAGGGGGGCTTGGTACGCAGAGCAGGATGCGGCTGGGTGCGCTGGAGGGTGCCAAGAGGGGTGCTTGGTGTAGGCAGGAGTGTCACGGCCCTGATGGGAGACCAGTGGCCAACTGAGCAGCTGTGGGAGCCAGAGAGGGTGCCCCAGGGCACCCAAAATACACCCAGCTTTTTCTCCTTGAGTCACGATCCCACTTCCATCAGCTTTTAGCGCTTAGGTGCCCGTCCTGCCTGCGTCTTCAGCAGCCCTGGCTCAGCCCGGGCCTGAAGGGCCACCCCGCTGCCTCCCCTGCGGCGCAGACCACCCTGCCAGCCCAGCTCAGCCAGGTCCCCCCCGCAGCCGGCAGCCCCAAACCCCACCTCGAGCCCCGTCTGCCTCAGCAGCGCTCTCCTCCGTGCCACGGGCACCGAGGGCTCGTCCCCGCGGCCAGGCTTTCGGGGCTCTGGGCAGCACCCCGCGACCGCACCTTGCACGTCCCGGCCAGGCCTGGCTGCAGCTGGGGGTCTCCAGCGGCCGGCTTCACCGCGGGGTTTGATGGCATCGCTCCGGGCAGGGAGGAAAGGCAGAGCCCGCGTGTCGGTGGTCTGCCGGCCCCCCCCCGAGACCTGATCTACCCCCCCCGGCTCAGGGTGCGCCTCTGCCAGGGTCCTGCCTCTGCCCCTGGCTTGCAGCGGGTGTTTCGAAAGAGAGCGCGAGAAATCCTGAAGGTGACAGCTACAGAATAACCTGCCAACAGGGAAACTTTCCTCCAAATCCTATTACTCAGAGGTTGGCTTCGACCCCGGAGCTTTATATCCCCGGAAAGCTCTGTCTGTGTTTGTTTGCTCCCTATGTCCCCACCACGGTAACTCTGAGTCTTCTGGGCATCCAAAGAGAGGACAAAGGGTCTCACTGCTATTTTTCTGTTTAAAATAGGGAAGTTCTTTAAGTTAAGGCTAGAAGGAAAAAATAAAGTGCAGTCCCAGATAAAACACCTGTCCTGAAAGGACTTTATAATCACTTTTCTACTCTTAGGAAACAGTTTTGCTCCCCAGCAACATCTGCCTGGTAGGCTGTTCAAAGAGCCAAAGCATATTAAAGGCATGGAATAAGCGATGTCATATAACACAGTTCCAGTTACACCGTGTCACAAGGGGATGGGAACGGTAGGGCCACAAATACGTGTGAGGGGACAGCAGTCAGCCGGTGCTTATACATTATTGCTTCTAATTTTCTAAATCATTATCAATGAGAGAGATGGACGGTTAAATGCCAGCATGAACTGTCCGCAGTATTTGGCAGAAATCTCAACCATCCTTCTTAACTTGGCAGTGTACTCCAAACACAGAAAACTTCAGATTTAATATAAAGCCTCTTTCATCTGATAAAGTTGCCAGGGAGAATAAATAACTAAACATATCAAACTGGCTGGGTCTGAAACCTGTCTTTCAGCGAGGAGCGCAGCTCCCAGCCCCAAAGCCTCCCCGCTGCTCTCCAAGCCGGCCGGGCGGCTTATCCCAACTGCTTCTGCCGCCGGCCTCTTCCAGGACTGCAAAACTCGCCCGGGAAAGGGGCTTTGCACTACGGGGTTTTGTGCAAGGAGCAGGGACACAGCACATACGAACTTGACATTCACGACACAAGGATCCGCCTTGTGTATCTATTCAGCATCCTTGCATATGACTGAGGTGTCTTAGTGTTGTCTCAAAATACCAATATCCCTATAAGAGCCTCATGGGAAAGAAAGAACAGTAGGTGTGAAGTAGAGAGAGAGATGAAGGCAAAATAAAAATTGGAAGGAAGAATGTACTTAAGGAGAAAATGAGAAAATGGTTGTGGGTAAAAAAAATCTCAGCTGAAATACTGAAAGAGCATTGAGATGATATAAAATTATTACTCAAAAGACTGTGGAAAAGGCTAGGGTACAAGAAGGACTAAGAGTACAGAAGAACGAATGCAGAATACAAAGGAAAAAAGGGAAAGAAATAGAAAAAAAATCAGAGATGGAAGAAATCATTATTGTCACTTTTTTATTTTGTAGAAAATTTGCTTTTGTACAGCATCTGGCTTAACCATATATCAAACAGACAGTCTCAAAGAAATTCACACCCCTGGAAATGGAAGCCAGAGACAAATTGTATATGCTTTGCTCTGACTCTTCTTGCAAGCTACAGATGTTCATTGTTTGGACACACAATGGACAGATTAATATCTCCACATGTTCACCATCCATCCTTCCAGAACATTAATGGGCAGGCCAAGGAATGAATGCTTTTAGCAGAAACTGCAGTTTCCGCCACTGCTTCGGATGAAGTATTTTCTCAGTATTCACGTCCGGGAAAGCACCTGCTCCAAATGTAGGGAGCCTACACCACAGAGCAGTGCCACCACCCAACACTGCACCAAGCCTGCAAACCGTCCGTACGAGTGGTGATGAACCGACTTCCAAAGAGAATGAGAATCCAGCACTGCTTTTGACTATTTTACCTGATAGGAATAAGCAAATATTGAAAATTACAGAAGTATTTAAGTGATGGAGTGGCTCAGAGAGTCAGTACCAGGATAGCACTTCTCTTGAGCCACAGACATGGTAAGACAACTTTTGTAAGAAATTTGAACAGGAATTTGTCCATAGTTATACTTCTTATTCACTGAGGAAAAAAGCATGCATCAATTTAGCATTACCAAACGTGATACAATTAGTTGTCATACATTTATTTATTCTTGTAGAAAAACTTGTGATGACATTTTTGGGAAGGCTCTAAATAACAAATTCCCATTTTAATTTGAAGAGAAAAGCTGCTTTCCACCAGTCCTCAATGCCACATCATATAAAAACACAGGTGAGACACTGCTGAAAAACAGCAACTCAGCAGCAGCACCCAAGTCCCCCTGAAAATTATTCAGATAGTTTTGAAAATACGATCTTTAATATTATTGGCATGGTTCCCTCTCATTCCCACTCATGAATTCCCACTGGCAAAAAAGTAACCTTCTGCTGAAGCAATCTTAGTCCTACAAAAAATACCGTAAGTGAAGGAATTACACTTGTTGCCTTCAGCGTATGAATCTATAAGAGAAAAGAAAACAGGATTTGGTCTTCCGCCAATACGAAGAGGATGATAAGGAGGCGTGTGCTTTTTCAGCTTGACTAATTGCAGTGAAATGGATGCTCGGGTGGCAGCCAGGAGGACTTGAGTTTCTCAGCTTGGGCTCCAGCTACATGAGAGAGGCAGGCTGTGCCGCAGGGGACCTCAGCCCGAGAAGGAGAGCCCTGCTCTGCAAGAGGCCGTGCCGTCTCGCTGGCTCTTCTGCCGGTGCTGCCCGGAGCTGTGCAGTTTTCCTGTGGGATTGTCAGGTCGCTTCGGCTGACCCCAATTTGCTCTCCAAATGCCTTTGCCATAAACCAATGGAAAGAAAAGACCTGGAAAACTGAAGGTAAAATACTGGCTCTTCTCCAGTGAAATCACTGAGGAATTTAGCTACTCCTTTCAAGAGAACAAGGAATTCACCCCCAAAAGATCGATATCCAAATATCCCCCACAAAATCTATGGGAGCTGTTGTACGCAGCAGTTTTGAAAAAGCACTCGCTTCTGCCTGCAGGCAGTTAACACACTTACATGGGAAAAAACCACATTTTGTGGCAGCCACAGAAGAAGATAAGAAAGAGACCCTTGATGGGAAAAATACAATTAAAAAAATTAGCATGCCATTAAAACAAGTATAAATACACATTATATTACATGAGTGAACTGTGTTTTCTTTAGTGTACGTGCCATTTTTTATTAATTCATACACTAAGTGTTAAAGTGTTTCTTAATGCCATTAGGTGGTGCTTTCAGTAAGTAACAGAACAAATAGTTCTCGCACAGTTCTTTTCTGCATCGTGTTCTCATTTTCTTAAGTAAAAGAAAATTTAAACAAAACACCATGGGTGCCTCCTCCTTCTGAAGCCCACCGACCTTGCACAAAGCTGCGTATCACGTTTCTGAGGCACTCTGGCTCCCCTCAGGCGTGATAAACTGCACTTTGGGCACGATGAGGGAGGGATTGGTTCTCCGCATGGAGTTGCTCCTCCGAATGGAGTTGTTTCTCCTCATGGAGTTGCGTTTCCGCAGGGAGTTTTGGTGGGACAGCTCGCTCTTCTGCAGGGTCTGGATGAGAATGGACGGCTTCTCGTCGAGCTCTCGCGCGCTGCAACGTGGTGCTGCCACTTTGACGGTGTTGCCAAACTTGGAGTAGTCGACTGCGTACACGCCTTCCTCTTCGGTGACGATGGGCACAAAGCGGTGACCCCACAGGATCTCCTCTGCTATGTAGGAGGTTCTCGCCTGCGTCGTGATGCCAGTTGTTTCTACGACTCCTTCAAGTATCACGATGAGCTCCAGGTCCTGGAGCTCCAGGTCAGCAGCGGAGATATCGTAAAGAGGACTCCGCTTGTCTATGACATGACAAATGATTAAGGGAGCCACGAGGAAAATATTGTTGCTTTCAATAGGGTTATCCACGGGGATATCTACTTGGTGAATGGGTATAACTTCTCCTTCAGGGGTTGTAGTCTTCCTCACAACCTGGATTCTCACCGAGGCACTAATGATCATGCTCTTCCTCAGGTCTCCCACCCGAAACATGAAGCAAAGTTTGCCATTCCGAACTGCAATGACCGCCTGCCGGCTGAAAATTAAGGTCTCGGCCCGCCTGTGAGCTTGTGCAGTTTTCATGAATATGCAGCCCAGCATGACAGCATTGATGATCAGTCCCACAATGTTCTGCAGAATCAAGACCGTGATGGCCAAAGGACATTCCTCTGTCATCATCCTGCCCCCAAAACCAATGGTCACCTGAACTTCAATGGAGAAGAGGAAAGCGGAGGTGAAAGACCTGGAGAAGAAGATACAGCACAAAGTTAACTCTAGGACATCGAACACAAACTGAGAAGCTACTAACATATACTTTCTAGAAACAAACTTAAGGACCTATTTGTACAGTCCTGCTACACTTAAGCCTTCTGCTAACACCAGCAAAAGCATTGCATGCTTGGTGACTCTGTTTCTGTATGATTGGTGCAGTATCCGATGGTGACAGGGAAGACCTCAGAGCCTGGGCTCCTAAAAGACCCTCCGTAACGCTAGGTGACCTGAGAAGCTCACTAGATCCTGGTTCGGGAACACACGCCGCCCCCTGCGTTAGTCGCCAGTGCTGTAACGCCTGGGCTTTTCGCCTTCTCAACCCCATGAAGCCCTTGGTGGAGAGCGGTGGTTTGGCAACAGCGAGCAAGCAGCTGGCACACCGAGATTCTTCCACCCGCCTGTGCAGGGAAAGGAAGCGGGGAAAACTGCAGCACATCACTCGTACTACCCGAGTCGTGCCCCCCCGTTAGCAGGATTTCCTGGAGGGAAAGGGGACACTCCCCGCTTCGTGACACCTCCCGAACCCGCGCTCGCCTTGCGACTCAGCCCGCACCATCAGGCTGCAGAGAGGCCAGTGGCCTCCCCGGTCCCCTCTGCGCGGCCTGGCAGGAGGACAACGCTGTCACCCAGGGTTTGGGTTTAGGTCACTGCCGCGGCGAGACTAGCTGGAAAATTTCAACACAGGAGTGCATTGTAGAAGTGCGGGTTAAGTTAAATGTCCCTAATAGGCCACAGCGCTGAACATCAGAGGATGCTGCCCACAAACTGTCCAATATACGTTAGTTACAGTAGTCCACAATGTCATATCCCCTCTATACACCAGGGTCTTCAATTTCCTTTTATAACCAGACACATCCTTCGCCAAAGCCTTTTACGTCCAAAATCAGTACCTTGGGGTTTATCTGGTAGACTTGCAGCACAGAGTCTCACATGAACTAACATCAGAGTCACCCTTTTAACACAGTGCAATCCACCAACATTTGGAGCGTTGCCCTGCTCGACATGGCTTTACCTATGGAAAATATGTCCTGCCCATGAGGATGATTCTAAACCATTCACTGGGTTTGGTTTACTTTTCAATTAATCTGCTTTTAAATATTTTTTTTTTTTCCTAGCCATATTTTCAGTGAACCTGGGGTCACGAGGAGCCTTCAAATAGCATAGGCAATATCAGGGGTAATTTTCTGTAGAATGAGAAGGTTCCTCTTTCAGAAAACCAGCCAGTCTCTGCAGAGATATCTTTTGAAAGAACTTTGTCTTCTTTTGCCTTTTCTATTTTTTTAATCTTTGGCATATTCCCTTGTATTGAGGGGTTTGTTTTTGCATTTCACTCTGAAGAAATCGGGGACAAAGGAGTTAATAAATAGAATCTATGGAATGTTTTCTTATGCTAATGAATACTTAGTTACACACAGAATGAAGCTTCTGGTTTAAACTTAATTCAGCTTAATTCAACTTAAAACTCTGTGGAGTAAATATACTGATTTCCCTTAACATTATTCCTTCTTAAAAAAAATAAGAAAAGAGAATCCACCTTTTTACAGTGGAAGTAACTGAAGCAGCAAGTCTGTATAGCATTTTGACCATGCGAAGAGGGGGCTAGAAACTCCAAATCACACTATTCCCAGGTCCTTCCCCTTAGAGCTGTGTTACAGTTTTCCTCTTTGGATAATGTTTGCTTTCTGTGGCAAAGAGCTGTGAGACTTAGAACTTTCCGCAGTACTTTGAAAAACTGAAGTGCTGTGCAAGTTCTAGGCACTGGTTAAAATCTCCAAAACCAGGTTTCCCAGAAATCTGTAACGGCACCTACCTAAGAAGAAAGCTCTCCTGAAATATCTGTGGGCCTAAATCTCGTCAAAGTAGGTTAAAAAATATTTGCCATTATTTTGACATACAAAGCATTGCGATATTAAATATACTTTACATCCAACAACTCACCATTCTTAAAAATGCCAGCAATCATATCACTATTTCACGACTTTGTCCAAAGCGGTAGCCAGATTTAACAAGTCTAAGTATTTCACAGTGAAGGGAAAACATTTTCCAGGGCTTGGCCACAGACGCTTGAGCAGCTGTTGGCTGAACCACCCCAGGTACTTGCGGGAGGGAGCGATGTGCGCTCTTTGTCAGGGGCTGAACCAGAAAGTTCCACCGATTCGTTTGCTCTGCTTTGTCACCCCCTCGCAGGCTGTCCTGGCAGCGGAGGTTAGCGGCCATCCCGGAGGAGCGTGGGGCTGCCGCAGCCGGGGCTATGGGGAGGCAGCGAAGGGGCAGAGCCCCGGCCGTGGGTCCGCCTCGTCCCAGTAGCACGAAGCCCTCGGCAGCTGGCCCAGGCTCCGGGGTGGTCCATGAGCCCCGTGGGGAGCCCCGTGGGGTGGGCCAAGCCGAGGGGGCTGCCAACCAAGCGGAGCGATATCCCCCCCGGCTGACCCTCAGCGGGGTGCAGCTGCTTGCTCATGTGGGTTGGACACATGCCACGAGTCCCAGACACGCCGGGGGTGACACCCCAGCGGGTGCAAGCTGGGTCATGACGTCTCATTTCAGAGGCGACTGCTTGTGGCCAGTGATTGGAAAAGAAATAAGACAGCACGCCACCCCCCCCCCCGCCCCAAGTCCCCAACCTAGTGAAGGTTAGCTTGGAAAAATCCCCATTTCCTTTAGCTTGGAAAATCCCCATTTAGCAAAACGTGTCAAAACAAAGGGAGAATGAAACCTCCGCTCCCTCACGAGCCAGGTACAAGGTCCCTTCAAACTTGGTGAGGTGCCTCAAGACTCCGTGCAGGAGAAGGGAGAAAAGGGAAGCAGATACTCTGATGTCTCAGCGGAGCCTGCAGGCCCCCCCAGTCCCTCACAGCACTGCGGTGTGTAAAGGCAACTGAGCTGGGGCAGTCTGGTGGTACCGAATCAGGATTTTTCTGCTTAAAAACCTAGTGCTATAAAAAGAGATTTTACTGATGATGAAGCGGTCTTACTGCTTACCCCACCTCCAATTAACAAACACGCTTCTATTCCGTGTGTGTACGTGCCAGTTTATTAGCACCTTGAAAATTGTCGTGGCTTTGGGATGGAGAGTAAAATACTCCAACAGGTGACATTTAATCTAGTCGCCCCATAAGCTTTCACTGTCTGACACACCACGCACACCATGGAAATGGTTCTTCTGTCAAACTGCTGGCCGATGGCTTCATCAAGGTATTTCGAAGCCCCCCCATACTTAGCTGTCTCACGCGAGCCATCTGGAAAGACATCCCGTTTTGCCCTAAGCTCCTTTCTTCGTGCTGGCCCTGCCTGCCACCCGTGGCTGGTGCGCTGCCTCCCAGGCACCGCCGGTGGGGTGGCCGCCTTTCCCTGGCGGGGCGAGCGGCTCGCGCTGGGGATGCCCCCGCTGCTGTAGACAACGTTACAATACAGATAACACATACCCACTCTTGCAGCAGGCTCTTATCTCGACAGGCAAGGTATGTTACCCACAGAGTGTGGAGACACATGAAAAGCAGCAGGTCTCCCTCTCTTTCAGATCCTGTAAGGAATCAAAGAAATCTACAGTACAGTATTTTCCAAGCCCAGAAGGCTCGCTGAATTTACGTAATCTAGAGGAAAACACTGCACTTTTCAACTGTCTCAACCAAACACAACGGTTCATGTAAAACAAAAGCTGCATATTAGGCATCGGCAGGACAGCAGGCAGCTCTGACCCCCCCGCCTCGTCCCACCGACCGTACTTTACCTGACACACGTCACGCACGGTGTCCACTTGGTGCTGTTCGCGGTGCTCTCCGTGCTAGGGTCCATGTCGCCGTGGGCAAAAGCCACCAGCCACCACATCATGGCAAAGAGCAGCCAGCTGCACAGGAAGGACATAGTAAAGATGACCAGCGTGTGACGCCACTTCAGGTCCACCAGGGTGGTGAAAATGTCTTGCAGGAATCGCCCCTGCTCGCGGATGTTCTTGTGCGCCAGGTTGCACGCCCCGTTCTTGGCGATGAAGCGGGCTTTGCGCGGCCGGTCTCGGATGCGCGGCTTGCGCAGGTTCTCGGCAGCGATCCGTGCCAACACATACTCTTCGGGGATGATACTCTTCCGAGCCAACATCCTCCTGCCACCATAGTCCACTCGGCGAGATGCGAAATGGGGGGTGGTCCCTCTGGCGCGTCTCTGCAGGGCTCACCCTGCCCTGCAAAAAGAGAGAACCTCGTCACATCTGTCACCTACGCGCTTCAGCAAGAAGCCCCGGCTGGGCAGCCCCCACCGACAACCGCTACATTAAATGTCACCCTGGGACTACTTATTCTACAGTGCCCTCCCTCTTTCAGACCGTCCTTTTTATCCGAGCAACTGGTATCGGCTCGTAACAGAAAGGGAAGATGCTGTTTTGACACTCCTCGCGGGAAGGGAGGCCGCGGAACGGTCTTGCGAACTTGGTGCAAAGCAACCTGACGTACGGCAGGTGGGTTCCTGGGGCTGTTTCTGCAGGAGACGCCAGTGCCCGGGGGGGGTCCGCCGCACGGAGCACTAGGGCAGCGGCACCCCTCGGGACCCGAAGAACCAGACCGCCCGCCGTGAGCCGAGGCCGGCCGGCGGGGGGACGGCGGAGGCTCCTTTCCAAGGGCTGCAGCCCCGCGGTGCAGCCGGGGCCCTGCCGACAGCCCCCGCCCAGCCCCCCGAGGGCATCAGGCGAAGGAGCGGCGCTGGCGGGGCGGCCGGCGGGGCA
>JAVJGG010000024.1:9872122-9977860 GCA_035590195.1 Aviceda cuculoides
GGCGCGGCGGGGCGGAGGCGTCTGGGGGGCCGCGGCCGGCCCCTCGGGGCCTGCGCTGCTCTTGGCCAGCTTGAGTCAGGCGGTTCTGCAAGGACAGAACGAAGACGCGGCTTTTTATGGTGGGGCAGAGGGTCGGGCCCCTTAGAACGCTCGGCTGGCGGAGCGGGCCTTGGCAGGCGGGTGTTTGCGTACGGGACGGGGATAGGAGAAGTTACGCACAGTGGCAAAAAAGCAAACAGTGAAATCGCAGAAGTTCGTTCTTTTTCCCACAGGTCGAGGTTTACGGTTTTGGCTCTTGTGCTTAATGGAAACTTGCATTCTTGGAAATTGCGGCTTTTTTTCCGAAGTCTTAGGGTTTGTAGTAGGAAGAATAAACAGTACATCAATGTTACAAAAAGATCTAAATTTAGATTTTAATGAAGCAAAGTGCAGAGATTTCATCGTGTCACATTAACTCCCCCATGGCCGAGGAATGCGTGCGTGTACAGGAAGGAGGTTTCTAAACTTTTCTGCCTATCGCTCGAGCGAATGACCTATACGGTATAAAATTTATACAGAACAAAATACCTTCCTTCTTTCTGTAAACTAGAGAAAGAAAGAAACACTTGACAGGCCTGCTGTGATCAGGAAGGTTTTAACTGTATTCAGGCTTGGAAAAATTGAGAAGGCACATTTGACAGGCAGTATAATCCTCAGCTTGAAGATATCCACCCTGTTGAACACATGCAAGTGCTCAACTTTAAATAGATGAGTGATTCCTGGAAACTTTTCTAGCACTATGCTTTTCTAATACCAGATATCCAGTAGTCAGAAAAGAGCCAGACTCAAAGCCCCAGTCATATTAGGCAATTAGCTAAACATTTGTGTATGAAATTAACTTTAGGCAGAAGACCAGCTCCAGTCTGAAAAATCAGCATCTAAACCAATTGCCTTTAGATTCCAACCAGACTCTGAGTACACGTACGTAGCAAAGTCACTTGGGTGGGTACCTGCAGGATCAGCGTCGGTGCTAGCTCTCGCACTTCGTGGGCTGGCCTTGGAGAACTCGGGACGTTACCCTGCCACAAATGGGGTGGCAGAGGCTGGTCTTGAGGGGCTGACTCATTTCTTTGATGCAGCTTCCAGAAGTGCATCTCACATGGGTGTAAGTACTGGAAATAACTGATTTGATACACATGAAAAAAAATTCCATTCCCTTGTCCTTTTCCTTATCCTTTTCCTTGTCCTTTCCCTGGTTTAGCTCCTATGAAGTCTTTGTTCCATGCTAGGGCTAGAAACACGACTGATGTTCCCCAGCATGGCTGCTAGCTGCATCTCAAAAAATAAAGAACTGCTTGGCTACTGCATGGAACCCCCCACCCTCCCCTTTTTCGTAAGATCATTGAATTGTATTATTTTGCTTCTGACACAAATTTGCTCATGTCAGATGCCCAATTGCACAAGTTTCCTCTGAAGTTATTGAAAACCACAGCTTTATAAACAGGGAGGCAGAAACACCAGGAAATGTCACTTTTATTTCCTTGCCACCTTAGAGCGTAAGCCAGCACCGCGGCCATATTCAGCCTCGGCCCCTCCTCGCTCTGCCAAGGCCCCTCAGCTGCCCGCCTGCTCCTCACCCGTCTCTGCCGGCAGTGACTGGGACTGTGCGACACAAAGTTAGCGTGCGGATTAGCAGCTAGTCTGGCAAAATGGATTAAAATCATCTTTGAGGGCAGGTGGGAGTAAGGAGGGACCTTCCTCAAGCTGGTCAGGTGGATCAGAAACCTCTGCCAGCGCTGGTCCCGGCAGGGACCCCGACAACCTCTCGGTCCCGCTTGTTCCCCGCTGACCTGCTGGAGGGTTCCTCCTCCTTAATCGGGCACCACGCGGAGCCTGGAGTTTTTGCGGCTGAGATAGGAAGGGGTCCCACCAAGCACACACAAATAGTCTTGGCACAACCCCAGTGTGACTAAAGTTATTGATCGTTTTACTCATCATCGTACGTTGGAAGAAAAGTGCTCATAAAATCCCGTCTTTCCCTCTCCACCTGTTCAATACCGAAAGAACTTGCCCCTCACAGGAGGGGATGCCTTCCTCCTCTCTCATGCTCGAGATTAGCTTCGAGGAAGCCCTGCTGGGCCATGGCCACTGGGATGTGAAGATGAGGAGCACCAGAACTATTCCCTTGTCCTGGTTCAACATTGTGAGACATGCTTTTGAGCACAGCATCCACTTCCCCAAGTTACAGTGTGTGAATATGCTCTGGAGAGTGACAGCTACTAAAAATGTTCCCCTTTGCCCTTTTAAATACTTGCTTGGTTGCCACATGCACATTTAAGCCTGAGATTTAAGTAATAGCTGGGAAAATCTCCCAAAATGTCTCCTAACCCATTTTGTAAGGAACATAGTGTCTGAGTGCTGTGAACACAGCCTTTTTGGGCAAAAAATGATCAGAATTGATGGCAGGTTTCAGTCCAGTTTTGTTACAGCCCATCATGCATCTCCCTTCTTGCTGCTTCATTTCCCCTCCACCCACAAGAGTTACTGATATTATGGCAAATATCACTTTACAATTATGCCTATCTAAAAAAGGATTAAGTAATGTGCTTAGACATGAATCTGAAATTTCCACATTATAGCTGTGTCCAGCCCCTTTCAGAAAATCCTGCTTTGTAACAAGTTTTGTTTGAAATTCTAATCTTAGCTTAGAGATAGGATGACTTTGCAGGCGTCCAGAGATGTCATGCACTCAGCACGAGGCTTCCACAAAGACACAAAGCTGATAAGCCATATTCGGATAGCATGGATGAACTCTTCCCCAGCTGAACTGGCAGTAGATCCATCAAACATGAAAGAGCAGAAACTGCAAACTAAGGGTGTCTGTTACCCTGAACCAGCTTTTTTTTTTCTGTTTCATGCAAGAGCAGCAGAACAAAAATAGCCTTTATCATCAAAATACATGTAACTAGTGCCCCTCATCCAATATTACTAAGTTACATACTGAAGTTTGTAAATGTTCCGTGGGTTTGCTGGCAGAGAGGTTGTTTCCCACTAAAACTACCTGGTTTGGAAATGATGCATCAGCCTTGTTTGATGAAATCTGGTACTCTGACTTCTCTCCGCGTGTCAGGCTACGGGGTGCAGGCTATCGACCGCCTGCAAAGCTAGCAATATGTTGGTAGTTCTGTAAATCTCTGTTATGGTACTTCCAGTGCTGACAAATGGGCTCTGGCGCATTCGTCACCGGGAGTTTAGTATTTTCCATCCCCCTGCGTGTAGTCACCAGGTAGCAGATGGGGTGACACGTTGTGGTTTAGCTTCTGCAGTTCAGCGAGCTGGCGGGCTCTGCCGGCCACAGCAAAGGTATCCCTTACCTTTGTGTCTGCTCCCTGCGTAGCGCAGGGAAGAAGGACACCCACGTCATCCTGGGTGAACTGTCGTAACTGGCAGCAGCCGTATCCCCTAGAGCGTGCCCTTGGCTCTCCAGGCAGGCCTGAGCTTGCCGTAGTTCGAAGAGCGTTAGGCTGCCTTCAGACCAGCTCTGCTCGCAGCTGGCTCCGCGGACGTGGCGGGCAGCGATGCCGCAGCCCAACCTGTCCAGAGCTGGGCCCCCGCTGCTGCTTGCGATGCAAGGCCAGCTCCCCCACTGGCTCCCGTGGGCTCTCCTGGGAAGCGCTGCTGTCCTTCACGGGTGGCCCTGGCAGCGCAGGGGGTCAGCACACGGGCCACCAGCATGCAGCTGGGAGAGGGGGCACGGTCCTAGAGAAAAGCACGTGAGAGAGCAGGCGGGGAACCGTTCTGGGCTGGGGCCGCAGCCCCCGGCCTCCTGCACAGGCAGCAGCGTGGGGGGAGAGGAAAGGAAAGATTATCACACCCGGTTTACATGGTTCCTGCAGTCATCTGATTTACGAAATCCAACATCTTTTATCCTCTGTTGCCCTAACTCCACCTCTGCTCCAGGGACATGCGTGAGCCAAGAAAGGGGTAGTTGAAAAAAATGCCTTGTGCTCCAGGGTATACCTTTCATTCACTCTCTGCCATAAGCCCTGGCCTCCTTCCCCTCTAGAGATGACCACATCATATTAAATCCTTGCGCAAAACCCAGCAAGATTTCTTGCAGCCCCACACTACTTATCAATCTCCCTACCTTTGCCTTTAATTTTAGCTGTGTGTGTTTCTTCCCAGATGTCTCGCTTATGGTGTAGGCTGAAAACCAAAGGCTGCGCTTTGCTGAGCCTCAGTGCTGCAGAGACTCAGCCTGTCACGATGCCTCCGTATTGGGAACACTGGCACCGCTTTGACCCCGTCCACCTTCTAGGTCATGGTATCCCTGACCCGCAAAGCTAGGTAATCCTCTCGTTTTTCAGGTCACGGCGGATATTAGCTCCCACATACTTCCGTTTAAGCCTTAGCTCAAAGTACAGAAGTACTGTACTGCCACATCTGGGACTTACCCAAGTCAGTCGCTGCTGCGACGTGAGGTGCAATAGTCAAAGCGGTGCAGCCTCTGTCTGACACCTGAAGTATCCTGAAGTACGTCTGTCACGTTACGTGCCCCTTCCTGGAGCAGGAGTTTCTTCCAAGGCTCTGAGAAGAGACCAGTTTGGGATTGTTTCTTTGCCTCCCCATGCCATAATTTATGGAAAGGCTGTAAATCAGTTTCTAGGTAGGTTGAACACGGTTGTAATAAGCCTCTAGCTGTGTTGCTAATTCACTGGAGTGTTCTTTCCCTTAGGTGCTTCTCCCCTTTGGCTCGCTGGCTATTTCCCTGATGACTTTTTTTCCTGTGGAAAAACTGGCTGCCGATTCATCTCTCTGTGAGGAGTCTCATTTCTGAGTTTGTGGGCCAGACCAACCTCAGAATAGGCTGAGTAGGGATGTGAACTCTTTGCCTCCTGTGGCTGGTGGAGATGTGGATAGTCCTCTTCCCACTCTTTGCCAAACTCTTACGATCAGTCATCCGATGGAGGCATCAAATGGTTTAAGTTCACTGGTGGGTGAAACCACAGTGTAGAAGGACTGATGTACTGACAACTCCAAGCCCTCTGATCTCGGGTGGTGTGGTGACACCTGGAGAAGCAGATGGCCCCAAACCCAAATGTTTCAGCCACGAATATCTGCAGTACTCAGAGCCTCTTAGAACCTCACGTTCCTGCCTCCGATGGAGAGGTCTAATGGTCATAGCTAGTATTGCTGAAAGAGTAAGGGCTTAATCCAGCTAGTATGATAAAAACACATATAACCATTAAATATGAATCTCTAACTTTCTGTTTTTCAAAGAACATGCTGCTTTGGGGCATCTGTAACTGTGATACTGAAGGGTGGTGGTTCTGGACCATGTCATTTACGCTAAGCTGCATTAGTTCCTTAGTTACACCGTTAAATATTTTACTGGACATTTAAGTGATATTTATGGATGTAAGCTGGTACAGCCAGAAAACCCTGAAGTAAATTAAAGGGAGAGTTAAGAAATGTCATGGGAATAGCTATGAGACACTCTTATGGGCAGTGCTAGCTGGCACTGTTCATTACTTATTTATACCTTTTATCCAAAGGATGTGTAACCATGTAATACACACACATGGGAATGAATGCACTGGGCAGCGAAATGTGCAACGTGGTCACATGTGAGCTCAGTGCTGCATTATTATGTAGTAGTTCATGGGATGAAAATCTCTATGTTCAATGAAAATGAAAGAAAGCATCTTGCACATGATGAATGTCAATTACACCAAATAGAAACGAATTATTTATATATATATATATATATTTTAAATGACTGCTTGTCTATAGTCTCTTCAGAATGTGGCTTATTGTATTAGAGAAATAAACAGCTCCTGCCAGGAATGTCTGTTCTCTTTGCATGGGTAGTGTCTAGCAGCAGACAGATGCTATCGATAGTGAAAAATTAATAATAACTATGTAGTAAATAGATTAAGACTTTCCTAAAAATCTCTCTTCTCTTGAAGGATTACATTTGGAAGCTTCTCTGAACTCCACAGCTTTGTACAAGCCAATACTCTAAACTGTCCTGCCAAAACAGCATCATCACATTGCTGATTTGTAAGAGTCAGAGAACTTCTGCCTCACAACAATTTTTCGATAATTTGAAAACCCGATAATCTTTCCCCACAATTCCACACAGAGGTCAGTGCTGGTGGAGAAAAACCAGAGCAGTAAAAAACCAAAGTGGAAATGATTGGGATGTTTGCATGGCAATGAAGAATTTGATTTACAGTTTTGTGTTTTCAGAATTTTTATTAGTATTCTCTTAGTTTTGCCTTTGAATGGATCTATTTCCAAAGAAACTAAAGGGCTCTTCACATGCCATCATTTAATTCCTATCAGAGAATTTACATAATGTATTTTTAATTTTAAATTAGTCTTTCAAAAGATACTACATGAGGCGATAAAATAGTAAATGCGCTGAATTAACTTTTGCTTTTAAACACATTTTATGGGAGAATCATTGCACCAGAGAGATTTTAACAAGTAGCGCTGTGGTTTCACTAGATATTTTAGAACTGATTTTTATTGGCAGTGTCACACTGGGGACGCTGGGCCATGGTGCTTGCAAGGGAAACATACTCCAACTTTTGCCACTAGATAATGGAAACATGATAATGAAAACATGGCCCTTGTCCACAGATTTTTTATAACGGTAGCTGTTTGCCTCAAATACATTATATCTCCATTTGTGATAAATGCCTACATAGCTTGTGTAAAATATATGTGTGATGTTTCCTTCGGCTTCTCACGACGTTAGCAGTACAGTATTTGAATGTATTGGCATCTTTTCACAACAAAGCACTAGAGCCCATTGCTTTAGGAGCAAAAAGAACACAATTAATTAAATCAAACAGTTTGAATAAGAATTTTGAAGAGACCTACCTGACCACACTTAAAATTGATGTCATCTGTGTTTTAAGAAAACAAAACTCAATACAATTACTTTTTGCTGCTAGAGTTTTTACATATAATGAGATGCCAAATCCTTTGGGCCATATTCGTGTTGGTACTAATTGAATTCAGTGGAAGTGTATTAATTTATAGCAGAGGTGTTCTGCTAGTTTACACTAACCTAAAAGGGGCTCATCCAAGCGCTTGAGAAGCTTTTGATAATATAGTCTTTCAACTGAATGATACAGTTGGGAAAAGCAGGCACGCTCTTTCAAATAAAGATATTTTCAGGTCTGCAATGAAACTGTAGCCTACAAACACTTGCGATACGTCTTTTGCATATCAATTTGCCTCACAAAGCAATGATCTCTCCCTGCAGACTGTGCCTTGCTTATGCCCCTGGCTTGTCAGAGCTATCCCAAACTTCTACAGGGAAGCTTCCTGCCTTGCAGGAAATGCCAGTGGATCAGTGCATCCTCTTCGGATTATTCATGGCTAAAAACCCCACTGATTGTCTTTCTCTTCTTCTCAGAGGCTCCCTGAGGCTATAAATGTGGTGATCGAAAAGGCAGACACAAGTTCAAGTCATTGCCCGGACTCCTTCGGCAGACGTGGGTGAGAGACGGGCACCTCCAGTGGGCAAATCGTCCCGTTGACTGATGTGACGTGGATCTTTGCCTGGCATTGAAAAAAGCATACTTCTGTTCTTAGAAACCTTTCTTCTGAACAGAAAGGAAATGAACCTTGAGTTGCTTGTACCATACGCTTCTTTAGAACCAAAGGTAGCGTGTGTGGTTTTGTGTGTAAGCACACACACACAGAGACAACACGCTGTCTGTCAAATAGAAAACTTACCCAGGTGGTTTTAAGAGATCTTCGTAACTAAGCAAAAGGAGTATGAACAGTTAGTTACAAGGGACTGTTTGAAATAACACATAGTATTAATCTAAACCAAGTCTGAAGTTACAAAAAATCAGCAACAAACTCAGCTCAGAATTAGGAATCCTCACAGCTACTGATGATTTATTTCCTTAAAAAAAAAAAAAAAAAAAGGAGCACAGCTTTCCTATTTGGTAAACTGTATTGTTTGAGATGTCAAGTCCAAATAATTGTCATGCTTCCAAAATCCCTGAAGCGTAAATAACAATTAGCAGAACAAAAGTGGTTCAGGCAAAGCTATTCTTAAGGAGATTCTCATCATCTTTCAAACTGTGATTGCCTGGAAAACATCATCAGAATTATTCACCTTAGATGAATCTCAGCATCCACTGTGCTGATGTAGATCCCCAGCACAGTGAATAGATGGAGAGACCTTTTTTAAGCACTGGACCTTGAGGAGGTAAAAGCTTCTCCTTGCTACCTGCCAACAGCGTTGCTTCATAGCAGAGGCTCGTGGACCTGCTTCAAGAGCTGCTTAAAACCGCTACGATGTGTTTCCCAGCCCAATTAAGTTCTGTCTCAGTAACAAACACAAAGGTTGTATGGGGTATTTCTAGTTTAGAAGAAGCAATGACGAGCAGCTAGCTGTTAGGAGCCTGATGAAGGGCCAGACGAGGAAGGCAGCACTCATCTGCGCCAGCCGTCAGGCCCGGCTCGAGGAGGGGAGAGAGAACCCGCCGGTTGCAAGTCAAAGGTTAAGTAACGCTGTTGTGGCTCCACGAGCAGTTGCACAAGCGGTTTCAGTACTTAGGGGGGGCCTACAGGAAAGATGGGGAGGGACTCTTTATCAGGGAGTGTCGAGATAGGGCGAGGGGTAATGGTTTTAAACTGAGAGAGGGTAGGTTTAGATTAGATATTAGGAAGAAATTCTTTGCTGTGTACCAGAACAGGTTGCCCAGAGAAGTTGTGGATGGGGCATCCAACTCCCTGGCAGTGTTCAAGGCCAGGCTGGACGGGGCTTTGAGCAACCTCATCTAGCAGAAGGTGTCCCTGCCCATGGCAGGGGGGTTGGAACTAGGTGATCTTTAAGGTCCCTTCCAACCCAAACCATTCTATGAGTCTATGATTCTATGATTGGCAACAAGGGATCTTACTCCTTCTATTTTGCTTCTTCCACCACAGAAACACTTAACAGAATAAGAAATGCAGATGAGATGAGAAACATAATTTAGGATCTCTCCCAGAGATGATTTTCCTCTGTCAAAAGAAATGTACAAATGGCTGGTGTTTGCATTCAAAGCTCCTTTGTAAAAGAACTTAATAGTTCTAGAGCGTAATATCACAATAATGAAAGCTTGCTTAGTTTAATGCTTGGGAAAAAAAAGCAAACCCAATGAACCCCAAACCATGATAACACTAGAGCAAGTGTCCCCCTGAAGAGGAGGGGTGTCATGATAGAAAGCTAGAGAAAGCTGGGGGAAAGGAGAGTGAGTGCAGAGCTGTGTCGGAGAGGAACTGGAGCAGAGGGTATGGAGCTAGGTCAGGAAGGAGTGGGAGGCCACAGGCAGGATAAGGCGCATGCAGGGACACAAGCAGGAGCCTCAAAGAGGGTGTGATATAAGGAGATGGTGGCAATGAAAGAGCAAGGAGGATGGGGCAAGAGAATAAGGGCTGACTGGCGGAGGCAGCAGTGTGATAAGAGTCAAAGAAGCAAAATCTGCAGGCTGATGTTCCCTTTACCATGTATGCGCCACAGCCTAAGGAAACTGCTCCTAAAGGGGAGACATTTAAAACCTTTACATGAAATTAAAAGAAATTTGTTTCAAAGACTTCATCCCTCCCGCACCCTTCTTAGTAACAAAACAGCTGTGCGACTGTTGGGAACACTCTCCTCCATTACAGGAAAACACAAAAAAGCAAAGATAAGGCTGAGTCCTTAGTGAGTAAATAGCATCATATGTGCAGTGGCTATAATGCAAGGAGATCTGGTATGTCTATAGCGGCCGGTTTATGTTGGCTGTCTCTCTTGGGATTTGTGTATGTTGAATAGGATTAATTGCTTCAGGAAGCAAATTGTGCTTTTAAACTTGGTAGGCAGCTGCGGGATACACTGCAATGATCACCAAAGGCTTTGACCGTGGTTAATGTAACACTAGGGCCAATATTCCTGCACACCTCCATCAAAATGAATGAAGCATGCTGGTAGGTTTTTCTCATCCCATAATATATTTTCTTTTCTACATGTTTAAACAGCAATGTTAAGTTCTATAGCTCTGGAAGAAGGGATGAGCAAAGAAGGTGCTTCTTACACCTGTGATGGCTCTGGAACGAATGTCAGAGGGAAGAGGTACTAATTATTGGGCCCTCTTAAGTGCTACAAGATACCTGACACAATCCCAGGCCTACGGAGGCATTTAGTGTAGTGGGAACTTGGATCTCACTGGACTAGTTGGCACCGCTTAAAATAAATCAGGATTGCATCGTCATCAAAGATACACAGATAGTGTACCAAAGATACACAAAGATAAACAAAGTTATTTGTACTTCATCTTCATACTGACTGAGTCTGACACCAATGAATCCAATTAGCTTTTCACTGAAGACAATGAAATTAGATCAAGAGTGATTTTGTCCTTTTGGATCCGAAATCTGTGTAACAACATGCACTTCCGCTGTAAACATCTGCTTTATTTTTTTATTTTCTTTGTATGACAAAGGTCAACACAGGGAATTAATCCAGAAAAGAGCAAAAACTTTTCACAGCAGTAGGCAGGGAAATCAGAGAAGTACTTCCCCTCATAAAATGTTCAAGACTGAGTTTTTTTGTTTAGTTGTGTCACACAGCTTTTATTTCCAATAGTTAAGACAGACACCCCCTCCCACCAAAAAAAAAAAGATAAACCACTGTATCATTTTTATACTACCAGACTAAATATAATCCCAATTTTAAGTCCTACAACTTCTTGAAAATTCATAGCATTTTTTTTACAAGTACTGTGCCTTATGTTCTTTTAATTACACTAGAAATAGGCTTAAGTGCACTTAGTGTTCCTCCTAAATCTTATAACAATAGATGAATAAAAATCACCTTGACTACTACTAGTGAAGCTGATGTCTCAAGCTGCGCCTCTGGAAGTATGTGGGTGAAACACCTTCTGCGGGTTTACTGCCCATTGTGCAGTTGTCACAGTTCCGAATCTAGCCACACGCGCTAGTCAAATGCAGGCAACCTTTTCAAAGCAGTATGGTGCAAATACGTATCTAAATTCACCTAAATTCTTGAAGATATAGTAATAATTTGAAAATCATGCCTTCTTGGACTAGATCCGATTTAGAGATATGCCAGAAATGTGTAAAAGAGAAGAAAGGTTGTCCCAGGATAAAAAATAATGTGAAGGACTGAAGACATACAAAACAATTACATGGCTAATTACATGCCATTTTAAGTAGAATATTTTAGTGGGTATCTTTAAAAGATTGGCTAATATTAAGTTTATAAATTCAGATTAATTTTAATGCTAAGTCTTAAGATACTGTACAAAATTCCTCTATAAGCCTATCAAAGCATGCATAATTATAGGATGATTTGCATCTTTGATTGAAGAAAATCTGCAGAACAAATATGGATTTAGGAACTGACTGTAGGGATAAGCCACCATTGCACTGAAAAATAGTACTGTGACAACTATAGTGTGCTAACTAAAGTGAAGGACAGGAAGAATTTCCTTGTTTCTGATGAAATTCCTTTCCCTCATTCACTGCTCCTCCACTACAACTTGAAGAGCAAAGTTTATGCCTTTGGAATGCAGCAGATTGCCCCAAGTGTTATGGGTTTAGATTTGGTTTTTTCTTTTTAATTTTTCCCCTCCAGGGAGAGAATGCTTCTGGGGATCTCTCATTTCCTTGACAAACTGCACGATTTGATTGCCGGTTCCAGCATAACATATGCAGTTTATAAGAACAGTGCATTCTTTTGCTCTCTATAAAAGAAAATAAAGTCACTAAAAAGTCTAGGGAAAATGCCAAATTCCCAGGAAATAAAAACTTCTGCCTCTGTGTGTGCATGTGTGTGTGTGTGTGTGTGAAATTTAATAGCTTTTGAATGAAGTGACATTTTTATTGCTTTGAGGCATATATGTATTGCAACAGGTTTTATTATTTTGGAAGATGGAAGTGTGAAGAAAGAAGCTCTAAAAAAAAAAAGGTAAAAGTGATGTTACATTGAATAGAAAATATTTGCATTTCATTTGTTTAAAAATAAGCTATTAAAATGCATCATGTGATTCTTCACATGTCAGCCCGGACAAATGAAGCAAAGATGCCGTCTTCTTGAGAAAGTAGGTTCTCAGGCGTATCATATTCTAAAATGTTCCCTCGCTTCATGACGATGACCAGGTCTGCAGTTAGGATGGTGTGAACCCGATGCTGCCATAAAGAAAAGCACACACACGTTTTCGTTATGCTAATTCTCACAGCAGTTCATTAATGGGCCTAATACAAGGCATACCAAGTTGGTGAAAGGCTATCCTTGTTTACAGTGGTTTTTGGAGTACGTCCTTGTGCTAGATCTTTAAACTGAGATCTCCAATTACTTTACAGCCTCTGTCACAAAGCCTGAAAATACTTAAGCACGCACTTCACTTTCATTCCGCTAATTGCCACTATGGACAGCCCAGCTGTTGGAATAAATCCTACGGCGTCACTGAAATACATCTTCCCCTTTAGGAAATACGGGCGAGAAACATCCTGGCTGTGCCTGCACTGTCCTGTGGCTTCGCATCCTGCTCCGCTCCTTGGTCTCTGTACTCCGACTGCCTACTCTGTGTCTGTCTTGGGGCATTCCTGGGCTGTCTCCTTCTGTAAATGAATTAGCTCCCTCTGAGATTAAATTTGAGTGTGCTACAGGTGATAGTTTAGCCCCATAGGCAACAGGAATGAAACCAGGCTGAGTTTGGTTTCAATGCTGTATGAATACAGCCAGTCAGGTATAGACAGAATGAACTCTGCAAGTGTGGTATTTCACTGTACAGGCTGAAGGTCAGGGATTACTTTATGGGGTAGATTTCTTTGACATGATAGATTCAATGTTAGATGCATGTCTAAGCTTCAGTTAGATAAGATTAGCATAAATAGTCACAAAATTAAACAAACCTAGGAACAACACAATAAACACATTCTTGCACTGTCATCTCAGAAGCTGTGCAGTAGAAAGGAAGCAGAGTGAAAGGAAACTAGAGAGGTAAAAATAACTACCAAGAGCCAGAAGTCTCGTGAACAGTGTGGACTGAGAGAGTCTACTTGTGAGTCTTCACCAAAGTGGTGAACAGGCCGTCCTCTTTGAGGAGTAAGTTTGAGGCAGTGTCACATTCAACTAGAAAGCCCTCAGAAAGGACTAGGACAATATTGGCATCCAAGATGTGAGATACGCGATGCTGGAAAAGAGAAGAGAAAAACAGGTGGGTGAAGGAAGGAACAGCCATGAAGGAAGAGAGGAAGGAAATGAAGCCAACTCTGTGAAGAAAGCTAAATATTATCGTGTGCTATTTCACTTGAGACGCTGGTTTTGGAAAGGCAAAGCAAAAGAAAAGTGAGATTGTAGTCAGAAGGACAATACTGAAAATTTGAACAGCATGTAACTGAAGGAGAATATGCTTACCACTAGCATCATCAGCATTTACACCTCCAAGAACCTCAGAGCCTATTGTAAATGAGCTAGATTAAGTGGTTTGCCTGACACAAACTAGTCACTGACAGACTTGAAACCAGGGTCCAGGAGGCATAACTCTAATCTCTAACCACAGGACTGGATCCCAGGCAAAGCAAATGAAACAGCTGTTGAAACACATATTTATCTCATGGATAAAACATCTGTTTGTCGAGTAAGCCTGCTGTCACAAGGTGGAACTATTCTTAACAGTATTCGCCACGTGTGTGTGGATGTGTATGCATGTATATGTATGCATGTACATGTGCACACTTGCGCAGATATATGGAACTTTGGGGCACTAGAAATGGCAGGAAAACAGGAAAAAATATCATAAACCCTTATTTGAACAGATACTAATTTTTGAGCAATTCCCATTGATTCCAATTTTTAAAACCTTTATCATAAACACAACTTTTTATTCTGAAAGACAGAAAAGATAACCCAACTTGAGAAACCACACCAAACGGATTTTGAAATCTCATCTCCTTTTATAAATTTGTGCCATGACTGTAGGCACTATAAATGCATAGACTTCAGAGGCAAACATCAAATCTAGATTTTGATGCAACTTTCAATAATGTTTTAACCTGTGGGTTTGGTTTAAATTTTTTAGTGAGAATGACTTCAAATTTTTTTGGAGACAGTGTAGATGCTGCAGTTCCCTGTAAAGTCCTTCTTCAGATCCAAGCGTTTTTGTTCAGCCCACTTGATAGCAAGGTAGCATTTACTGCAAAATTTCAGATTGATCGTACGTGTCTTGACTTGTTCTAGTATCTGGGAATATTTTTGTGTTCTAGTTTTATTTTGCAATGGTTTTAGTTTTATATAGTGATCTTTAACTGGTGAAAGGCAAGATTAACTGCCTGAGGAATGAGGAAAGAGCATTTGCTGGCATCAATACTTACCGCTATTGTTACAACTGTGCGGTCTGCAAAGGCAGTCATCACAACCTTCTGTAAAATGTTTTCCTGTCAAAGGAAAAGGCTTACTTCAGTTACTTCATCCTTTTACATTTTAATTCATGTGTCTTCAAGCACGTAAGAGAGAGGATCATATTCCATACTATCTCTGATCTGCACACCAGATTCTCAGTAATGAAATGCCACACCTGTGAAAGCAGGGATTTTCTAAAACATTTCATTTAGTCTTTTTTCCCCTCACCATAAGCATCAATCCCCGAAACACATCAACAGCAATGGCTGAAACCAAACACAGGAGAAAAGCAGAAAAGCTGTCAGTTTTTTCTGCTAAAGAGATCTCATGGCTGACATTGGGGAAAATGCCTCTGCTAGTAGATCCATGCATCGATGGTGCTAATTGCTATACTCACTGTGGCCATGTCAATAGAAGCTGTGGCTTCATCCATGATGAGAATGCTACTTTTGCGGACAAAGGCTCGGGCCAGACAGAAGAGCTGCCTTTGCCCTACACTGAAGTTCTCTCCTCCTTCTGTGACCATTGCATCTGTAATAAAATCAGTTACTTTGAATGTTGCACCACTGAAATGCTATATGTTCATACAATCAGGACCCAGTGATTTTGAGTGGCCATTGTGAAATCTCTGCTTGTGCACTACTCCAGGGTCAAGAAAAATCCCTGTAAAAGCCAATAAGCATAATCTTGACGGAACGCTGGAATGGAGTGATACCACGAAAAGTGAGCAGAGCTTCTTGGGAAAGGAGCAATATATCATTAAGGAAAAAGTTGTCACAAATAGTTAGCAAATCTGGTAGCTGCAGGATATTATCTTAGTAATATGAAATACACTTAATACGGAAGGTAATATGTGTGTTTCCTTCATGAATCAGATCTGAAATGGTAAGGAAAATGCTCTATCGTTGTTCTAGACGAGCTACAGCTCTATTGGCAGAGCCAGATTCTGCTGAAGGAGTGGAGGTAAACCTGCTCTTTTTTAAGTCTTTGCTGACTAGTCACCCCACTATGATGTTGAGGTGCTGAAGGATTTTTCTGCAATGAGTGGAAAACTAGACTAGTGTTCAGCTTTTTAGTAAGAATATTCTCTCTAGCATAGAGACAGAATATTCATTAGATGCCTGTCAACTCCTGCATGATGGTTCAGAGCGTAAGATCCCATGTATCTGTTTATATGTGTGCATGCTCATGCATGTGCAGTTTCATTATTGGCCTATGTTCCATTATTGGCCTATGTTCCCAGAGACTTGGTTCAGACATACCAAGGCCTCCTGGCAATGACTTGACCATGTTCTTCAACTGAGCAATCTCCAAAGCTTCCCAGAGTCTATCGTCAGTGCATTTGCATTCTGGATCCAAATTAAAGCTGCAAAGAAAACCGTAACAGGGGTCTTGTTACTGCAATTACAGTTCATTCAGTCTTCTGCTAAGGAACATTTTGGCATTGTGCATGTCACTTGACTTCCCTTGGACAGACTGTGTAGATAGATTGGACTGAGCTAGGAAGGGTCCTTCCCTTTTCTATCCGTTCCTGTTCCACAGTGCCCATCACAAACACTCCATGCAATGCTGCTTGTCACCCCCTGATGGCATACACCTACCGGATGGAGCCACTGAACAATATTGGATCCTGGAGAATAATGGAGAGTCGGGAACGGAGAGTATGAAGAGGCAATTTGCTGATGTCTATTCCATCAATCACTATCCTCCCTGTTTAAAACAACATGCAGAAGATACGTGAGGGAATTGCACAAAGCACGTGATCTGCAGGTGGCAGACAGAAAGGTAAAACAGCTAGTTTGGGCCGGACTGCAGACAGTGTGCCTCTGATCTCTCAGTACTGTCATGTAAACAGGAGGAAGGTGAATCTATGTAGTAACGCAAGCCAGAGGGAACCCAGCTTATTAGTGACACTGTTGCCTTGCTCTCTTTCTGTGTTCCTCCCGCCCCCCCTTAGAGGAAACACGTGTCTTCCATGCTATGTGATTAATGACAGCACCAGAATGGTAATTTATTTGGGGGCCTGAGCTTTACAGCCGAACAGAGTGAGAACAAGAGCAACTTATGTAATTAGCCACGTCCTATGCCTACCTCTGTTCCCCTTGTCTTTAACAGTTGCAGAAGATATTTAACTTGACACTGTGCACAATTTCTTTTGCATAATATATGTATGTATCTGCAATCCATACACCAGGAGTCAAAACTGTCCTTCAAACTCTAGAAGGAATAGGGTAGCATTAACTTTTTAACAAGATCAGAAAAACAAAAAGGATGTCCTACTCCAAGGCATTTTAATACCATTCATGCTGGTTCCTACAGCTCAGTTTCGTTTGAGTATTTGGTTGTGAATTAGCCACATACTGTTCTGCTAGCATAAGATTACTGGAAGCAGTCTCACTAATCTCTCAACCTTCGTTCATTCCCCGATAAGAAGTTGTTGCAACAGCTGGGATACTTGGTAAAGTTAGAGGACTTTTCCTTCTAGCCACTTCCTTTTCTAGTCACTACTTCAGCTCAATGAGCATATGGATCTCATCTGAAAATCTGATTTATGATGTGCTGGGTGTGGCAACTGCTGATATTCAAGCGAGGGAGATGGGGGAAAAGTACAAGAGAAACTGGTTGGCTGCTCTGTAAGTAGAACAGAGTGAGAAGTGCAGAATGAATTTCTTCCCTTGAATCCTCAAACAAAAGCCAGGAACTACTGACCCCACTGACTTTGCCAGGACACAGGAACATCCTCTGGGTTGTGGGGAAGGGATGGGCCAGGGCAAACTGAATGAGGATATGGTAAGGGGTATTTTCATTAGGCTCACTTCTGCAGTTTCCCTGTGGATTACTTCACTGGGCAGCTGCAGTCCTCCCTGGGAAGTGCCTAACATTAAGTTCATCAGTTCTCTCTCCCAACAGCGAGAACCTAACTGTGAACTGGCAAATACATGGATATTCAAAGCTGTGCACGTATGCCTCTTCTGTCATTCCCAATTGTCATGACACTGCATTTTGTAGGTTACTCTGTGTGGCCCTATTCCAGTGAAAGACTTAAGCCCCACTTAGCTGGACTACCAATAGTCTTATGCTTTTGTTAGATGGTCAGAGGAACTAAGATTTCATCTGCAGGGTGCAAAGTCCAATTGTTTTCAGACTTTCAGAAAGCCTGAATCAGGTCATAAGACTTCAGCATGAGACATCGGTGGTTGCATAAACTTAAGCAACTCCTTTTCTTCACAAATGAAGACATGAAAGAGGGTTAGGAGAAGATGTGGTGGACTAATGAGAGAAAAATTAATATGGCATGCCTTGGGAATAGGAAAATGCATTTTTGATAGAAGCCAGGGTGCTCAAGGAAAAGAAAAGAGCAGATGAGGGGACCTAAGGGAAAAAGTAAATTAGAGAGGAATTGGGAAAACGGGAAAGTAATAAGAGGCAGCCAAGCAAGACAGAAGAGAAATGAGAGGTAGTTTGAACAGAGGGCAAGAAAAGGGAGACACTAAAGAACAAAGAAAGAAGCGAGAGTATGGGAATAAAATGGACACATACAAATTTAAAGAAATAACAGAGACATAAGGAAACAAGATGGACAGCATGAATGAAATTTTGGCTCTAGTAAAGTTACTCGAAATCTTGTTATGTAACTTTTATTGGAGCCAGGACTCCATGCGGAAGGGGACCAGCCTAGAGGCCAAGTATGGATCTAGCTGAGAGAGAGAGGGATGTGCACAAAGGATAAAGAGAGCTTGATTAGAAAAGACTTAGACATTCCTATTGAGGAAAATCAGGGATACAGAAGGAACAAACAAAGAAAAGATACAGAAAGAAGATTAAAGTAGAAGGAAACTTAAAGCTGGCCATAAACATAATTATTATTTGCTTGCACTATTTATATATCCAGGAACCCCGGTCATGAACCATAAACCTATTACCATAGATACATATAGGCACAGAATCACAACAAAAGCAAGTTTTGCTTTTGCTGCATCAGATTTACTTATCCTCCCACAGCCTACTGGGGTTTCCCTAGCAAATGTTCCATGCATAATGGCTAAATTAGAAACATGGAAATCTTTGAAACAAAAAGATGACTTTCCAGTAGGTTTCCATATTCCCGCAACAGTACACATATATATGTATTATAAATGCCAGGGTGCATATTGCTGCATACCAGTTCATGCCAATTAGCTGGGAGAGTGAAATGCTGCAGGAGTGAAAACACAGCAAAATGTTTCCAAAACCTTCAGTCGGTTTCTGCAGTAGTTGTGGGAAATCACAATAAAATAAAAAATAAATATCAAGGGAATGGACTTGTTGAGTTGTAGTTTCTGTTATGCTAATATTTTGACAGCTATCATAAGTTAAGGCAGTTAATTCTTTAGGGAGAAATTTAGAGGCCCCAGAGAGTTGCATATTTTTTCCTCCTATCTCAAAAATGGCATATTGTTTTGTCAGAGCATACGCAAAAAAATGTAAAAAAAATTAGAAGTATAACCTGTGCGTAACATTTCCTGGAAGAACCAAGCGCTACTCACAATGGAACACTTTGTACTTTGAAGGATCAGGCATGACAAGCCCCATTCTAATCAAGTATCTTCTGAGCCAGAGAGGCAGGATATAAACTATCAAAAAGTCTCCTCACTTCTCCTGAAGAAAAAAGGGGGAAGCAGGTCATGAGTGACAACACACTCCAGTGAAAACTAACCATCAAATATGTCCACCATTCTGAAGAACGCCAAAGACAGGGATGACTTGCCGCTGCCAGTACGACCACAGATCCCAACCTGCAAAAGAAAGCAAGATGTTACTTACTTGTAGAGTGAAGCTGTAAATCAGACTTGCAGTCCTTTTGGGAAAGCTGGACTGGATTGCCCTACTGGTGGGTAGAAAGGTCCTTCCCCATGGCCAGTGGCAGACACCGGGGAAAAAAACCAAAACAGCACAGCAAGCACGCTCTTCTTTTCTGCCTCTCAGCATCGTGAGGACTTGTCCCAGGACCATTTCTGAAACTTCAGCATTTTGACCTGGACTCCAATGATGCTATATGCTGAAATGTGAGTTGTTGTTGCATTTTTACTCAGTTCCAGTCTGGTGTTCATCTAATCTCGTCTGGCCACCTAGGCTCACTCTATGGAAGGGAGATGGACTTGGAAAGAAGGGGGACTCTCAGAAAGAAAACTGATCCCAGCCAAGAATAAGATGTCATCAGTGTAAGCTTCTTGACCCATGCCCAGGGACCTCAGAGAGGACCATCAATGCATATAGCTGTCACTGCAAGTTGTTGTTATTCTTACTCTTCTGCCACCTTAGAAAAGAAAACACAATAAGGAAGGATCTGCTCCAGAATGAGGATGATAGGCAATTGCTTGACATGGTACCTTTTGTCCTGGTTTGATATATGCCTTAACGTGCTTAAGAACAGGTTTCAGGTTGTTTTCATATCGAACGCACAAATTTTCAATCTTGATTTCCCCCTCCTGGGGCCAGTCTTTGGGGACTTGAGAGGGATCTGAAATAGTTACAGAAAATCAAATAAAAATGAATGTTATTGAGGGTCACCCTTTATGACATTCCCCTTCCCCTCCTCTCTCCCTTCCTGAAGCCGCTTGAGAAATGGAGTCCCAGTTCCTTGCCAAGGGGGAGCTGGGAACTGCCTGCTGGGCACGTTAGTGCTTAGCTTCCAGATCTTGACACATAAGAAGAGAGGGCAGATGCTAAAGTGGTTCTTGGCAATGAAACGGGGAGAAGCCAAACGAGCAGAGAAGAATGTAGTGTCAGCACAGTGTTAACATGTTCTCCGGTCAGTAACCGGCACAGGAAGGGCAGTGCAAGGAAGGATGTTGTTACTGCCCTACAACATGAGCTGTTGACATTATCACAGCTCATATTTCACCCTGATTTGCAAATACGCAGGCAGGTTTTGTCTCCAGACTGAGGGGCTTGGCTTTCCACGGAAGCTTGCTGACATGTGAGCCTTTTTGGTCTTGCGCTTCAAGCACTTATAAAATATCAATCAAAGCCAATTTGAAATATGTGGAGTATGAACACCAATGTGCAGTTCAGGGAAAAGTTGCTGGGGTCTGATTGCCAACATGACCCTGTCCTGTAGTCCCTATTTGACGCAAAGATCAGAGATTTTGAAGCATGTGACTGATGGTGCATTTCTAATTTTTATCCATATTTTTGTTTTCTAAACAGCTACATGGATGTTTTTTTCATCCCATTTATAACATGTCCTGGTACTTTCTGGTTGTACTCCAGGGTCATGTTCTGTCTCCCTGGCACTTGGTAGGGTTTTTTTTTTGTCTTGACTATCATGGGCTATATATCTCGTAGCTGCTTTTGGCTATCCTTGTCACTTGGATGAGTTGGAGTTCCTACATGTCAATGAGAACAGATTTTGGCCCAGGAGTCGTATACATTTTGCATGATCAAGTCTACTGTGCTTTCACATTACCATATTAAAAACCAAAAAGATTAGCGTGCAATACCCAAGCAGCCATCATAGTTCTCCGACTCCATGTTCAGGAAGCTGTGTACTTTTTTTACTGCACCCATCTGCACCTCCAGATCAGCCAGATTCCTCACCACCCAGTTCAAATAGTTGGTTATCTGCATCACAAAATGAAAACAAGGACAGGGATCAGCCTTCTGTCTGTTCATCTACCTGTTTGCGAATAAACGTTGGATAAATTTGTGAAAGTCTTTGGCCCGACTCAGCACAGTGGGTCTCTTACTGATGTAACAGTTCAAGACTCAGTGCAACAGCATCACATACATAATAAGCCAGTTGTACTCCATCACAAACAACCCTGACATAGTAATTTAGTGCTTGGTATTCCCATCCTTGCTTTTTGAAGGAGAACTATGGAAAGGTTGTACCTACAGTCTGAAGATGTGAATTATTAAGGGAATCTCTTGTTCTCAGCATCTAGTAATCAGTACTGAAAGGCATCTTCTTTAAGCACACAAACACAGGAAAAAATCAAAATTGGAAGCGCTATTTGGAAATATTACATTTTCTAATCTTTCAAAGACTGCAACTAAGGATTAAGAAAGCTCACTATTTACGAATATATTGAAAAGATCTGATGGGCATTTCATTTCTGTTTCTGTCTGGGCATATTTAGATAATTCATTTTTTTCTGTGGAATATATGAGTGTTTTTAGCATAGAAATATATGAGAAAAAATCTATTATCAGCTCAGTGGTACTTCCTTCTTGATTTTTTTTCCCATTTGTAATGAAAAGGATTTGATAATAGTAAAGGTATTACTTGTAGTAGATAATAGTTGATAATTAGTTGTCTAACAATACCTAGTAGCTTAGTCAAACTAATCTCTGGTCAGGACTGACTATTTAAGGCTGAAAATTATAAAGCAATTTCCTAAACATTTCCTAAACATTCCTAAGTCTGTATTTAGGTGCTCATATAAGAAAGAAATGCTGATCTTATTAGGAACAGTTGATTGCCAAGCACCTTTAAAAATTGAGATACTTTACATACCTGAATAAAGGTTTAGAAACTTAACACAGTGAAAACATCCTATACACAAATATATTCAGAGAAAGGTTTTGCCATTTATTTGTCAGAGATTGCTGAATCTGCCAAATAAGAACTTTATTATTAATAAATCATCCAGCCCCACTTCTTTGACAATAACCTAATACAGATGCAATAAGGCATACACTAAATAAGATCTATCCTTAAGACAGAGTTACTTGAGGGGATATTATTTTCTTTGTTGTTCAGAAACCCACTCATTCGGTGTCCAGCTTTTGAGTCAGCAAGTTATGGAAATGGGTACATTTGCAGATAAGCTAAACCCTCTGCAGAACTGCTGCTTGCAGCGTAGCCGGCTGCAATCATAGATCTGGCAGATTTGATAACAGAGCCTGGCATCCGAAAGGCTCTACCCATTATTTCAACCTTCATCACAGTTGTGCAAGGGAGTTGGCAGTGTTTATACAAGGGTAGAGAATAAGTTTATGGATGTCTACTGTAAACACAGTATTGGTACAAACAGATTGCTCTCATCCAGCCCTCTCTTAGCTCCAAAGAGAAATGATACAAAACCTGTGTCAGGGGACACAGGTAATGATCCAACTACATTCAAAATTTCATCAGTGTTATTGTCGGGCAGGAGAGAGACAGGTAATCACTTGATGACTACAACATTTTTTCCTCTGCTCTCCCAGACTTCAGCACATGGCTAATTTACACTAATGATCTGTTTGCAAACACAGACTAAGTACAAAGAAGCCAAAGATGATGCAGACATCCTGGCGCTTCCAGATCTCTGCTAATGAAGCAGGATTACCAGGAATGTTTTCAGAGTGAAGTTGAAGTGCTGGGACTGATTCTCAGTTGCTGGCAGATTCTCACACTGCTACAGCAGCGGCACAAAGGGGATCTAAGGCTACCCTAAGGCAGCAGCTGAGAACTTTCTGTTGTAACCATGGGCTTGCCAGCACTTACGTGCAAAGCCAAATCTCAGTGTTAGACCCATACCCATGTCCCTCCCTCATACCAGTGCCATAAAGCAGCGAGATTTTTGCCATGCCAGCCATGATTTAAAAAATTCTTCCTGCCACTACACTCATTCTGCTTTTGTCCCCACTCTCGTGGTTGATTCAGTGATGTTTCTACTGTGCTGATTGTGCTCACTCTGTGTTCATGATGCACTCTCAGCCTCTCTTGCAGCCGACTGCATGAAACCACTGTTCCTTCTCCATGACTCAGCTCAAATAGCTCAGTGTGAATGATGATGTCAAAATGAATCGGCTAGCATACCACCAAAATCTCCTCATTCCTAACCCCATCTCCTCTGCTTCCCTACTGCTGCCTGTCATGATGAACCATGCCCACCAGCCCCAAAGGTCCCAATCCCCAAATCCATTCAGAATTGCATGGACAATATTGGGCATCTGAGTAGTTTCCCTCCAAAGGCAGAACCGGTATTTTTGGTTCTTCAGAAATTATTTTATTTGGTCTTTCGGTAAAGATTACACAGGTTATGACAATCTGTGGAATAGTATTTCCTGGCAGGTTTTGCCATATACAGGAGGAACCAACACTGTGTTGTGCAAAACAGAGTGCACAGCAGGTCCTCTTACGCATTCTTAATTTTCCTGCTCTGCTTAGGAGCACGCAGGGCCTGGGAATGGTTGTGTTTTTTTAATTGGCTCATAAAGCCTGAAGCAAGTCCAAGTTGCCCTGAACTCTCTCAACTTTGGCTCGAATCCATTATTTGCAAGATTGGTTTTTTCAAGATTAAGCAAGCTGGAAGATAACCCTGTATATGTATTTTTAAAAATATTATAAAATTAATACGTTGGTCTGAAAGTTCTTATGCTTTGCCTTGGTACATACCGTCAGAGCGTACAGGAGACCTAGCCCCACAAACCCCGAGTGAGGCCCTTCGGTGATGGAAGTGACAGCTGCAGTCAGAACTATACAAGCACCGAGGTAATCCTGGAATGAGAGACAGGAGGAGAGTAAGTTTCTATGCAACATTAAAATGCAGCAACAATAAAATTTCTTTAGTTGCAGAGCAGGTTTGCTTCAGTGAGGATTATTTCTTTAATGACACCTAGTCCTTAATTCTGGTTTGGTTTTCCTGGAAAAGGTCAGGGGTTGTACTGCCCAACCTGAAACCCTCTAAAGGAACTTGCTGAACACAAGTGAAACAGGCCGGTATTTTCTGCAAATCCATTTGGGCTAGGGTATCTTGTTGTGGCCACCCCCAAAAAAGCAGGTATCAAAAAATCTAATGAGCACATAAAAAAAATAAAATCATAAGAATGACATAACAATGACCCCCTTAATTCCTGCCACTAAACAAACCAGTTCCACTCTCTCCACTGTCCTTCAGGTCTTCTCAAACACGGGTTTGCCTTCCCAAAAAAGAGAAGTGTCAGTGACTTCACAAAGTCCATGAGGAATTTTGGCAGAATTTATACAGGTCATGCACATGTTTTATTGGCACAAGTGGGCAGACTGACATACAGTGTCTACATCATGCAATGGGACACTGTGCGTGGTGAAGGCACCCCTAAGCCTGCTCTACCCCCACAGCCTGCAGTGAAACAGCAGGTGGGTGTTGGCAGTGTGGACTCAGAAAGCGGTATAGCTGTGTAGTTGTGGTGCTGCAAATGCTACTAAGCCTCGCTCCTGCCACAGCACTTTGAGTTTCAGAGTGATTCTGTGGTAGATACCTGAAGGATCTCAGCTCTGTTGCATGGTGATGGCTTGCTTTACAGAAATTGCTGTGTTAGAGATCTGACTTCTCACAAGCTTTGCAGGGACTTGAACCCATCTTCTTGATGTCTACCTCAGTTTTGAAGTGAATGCCACATGTGATCTCATGTAGTTGTCAAGGTGCCTGATTCATGAGACTGCTGGTATTCCCACTCTCCCACTGCTCCCTGCATTATATTTACTTTGGATTACAGGGCTAGCATTTTCCATCCACTTTTTTCTTCCTGTCTGATAATATCCTGCCTGGAATCTTTCCTTCTGAGATTTGAAATGAGGGCTGCCTATTTCATCTGTCAGTAAAAAGTGTTGATGAGCAGATGACAGACTCGAACTTAACATCTACAGGGAAGCAGAAGCGCAATGGTCTCGAGTCTCCATCAGCAGTTGGGACAGGACTTCACGGTTGCTATTAAATCCTACAAACTTTTGAGTGACCTCAGTACCACTGTGCCATTAGGCAGAGCTAAACGAACTAACTATTCCTTGGCAAGACCACATTATTTCTAATGCTATGATGAAGTGACGCATATTCTTGGATCAAATTCATTCCTCATGTAAGCAAGTCTAAGGCTGTGAGACATTAACAGGCATTGCCACAGCTTATTCCAGGATTGGTTGTTGCTCTGTTATTTATCTGTCTTTGATCTGGAAGCAAGCTCAGCTTGATCTTGGATGCTGTATGAACCTGAAGGCTTCATGCACAAGGGAAAGCTTTGCCATCATAAGAAATGGAGCACAACTTTATTGCTCCACCTGTGTACCAGGAAATGAAGGTGAGGATACAGCCTGTGATATGAGGATAAATCATGCCTGTTACTATTTGTGTCTAGCAGAATCACTTCACTGCTCTGTTTATTCATTGCTTTTTTTAGTGTCAGATGAATAAGAAAATCACGGTGACTTTGCCTGCCTCTCCTTGCCTTGCAGATCAGGAAAGTTCCTCATGTGCTGTCCCTGAAGTGCCCTCATAAAAGCCAGCAGCCTGTCTCAGAGGCAGTGGCTGTGTCATGTCCTACTGTCATTTGTCTTTCAGTTGGAGTCTAGTTCTGCCATCTTTCGTGATACTGAGCGGAAAAAGCACAAACAGTATGACCTCACAGCTGTAGTAAAGGCACTGCAAAGGAGGGGTTTCAATTACAGCTGTGGGATTAAACCTGTTGCTGGAGAGATACCTCAGGACCTGGAAGCTCAGTGGTGCCTAAACCAGCCCTGGCAGAATGATGGCACAGTCCACAAAACTACTACAATCCATGCTCTGCTTTGAAAGTAGTTCCTGCTGCAGCAGGTCTGCAGATGCTGCACAGTAGTAGAGAAAGCCTTATTTCAAGTTATGTAAATGTTTTTTCTTGCACTCTCTTCAGACGCTAGACATCACAACAGCAAAAGATGAGGGAGACTTGTATTTTCTTACCCCTGGCCAAGAAAGCTGAAAAAACCCCATGGGTTTAACATAAACAATCCCAATCTATTTTAAGGAACAGTGTGTATAATCTCATCGCGAGATTAATTCTCGTTATTATCTTCTCTGCATCAGGCAAAGTCTCTGTTTGCTTCCAAGGTTTCAAAACCATGGCTGGGATGAAACTGAACGTACCGTCCTGACCTCCAGCCATCTGTTGGCAGCCGATAGAAATAAGTAGGCAATGTTGTTCGTGTCTGTTAGCTCCAGCATACGTTGTTTAAATCTGGCTTCGTGCCTGCCAAGAGCAAAGTTGTTACATTACAACACATTATATGCTCATACACAAAAGGATGAAGCATTAAACTCTTCTGTCCCTCCCCTCCCCCAAACCAAAACTTTTTACCCTTCTGCTTTTGACAAACTTTGGGTTGAAAACTCTTCCCTAAGAACCGGTACCTGCTGCCAAGGCTCTCCTTAACCAGGCAGAGCTACATGTACAATGGGGAGGAATTTGTTCAACAAGCAATTATATCCGACTAGATTTTGGATCAGAGCCTGTCCCCTCAAAGGGACTGCCATGCCAGGGTGCTAGGGCCAGGTTTTCCTTCCCAGAGCATACCCGCTTTTATAGCTGTGGACTGTGGCTGCTGCTGCCCTCCAGTCCTCTCGCCGGTGAGTGCTGCCGTGGCCCCTCGCTTCTTCCTCACAAGACATTAGCAAGAGCAGAGGGCTCACCTGTCAGCTCAAAATCTGATTTTGGAAGTTACCTGGCCAGCTGCAGGAGTCTTCAACAGGAGTGACACCTCTAAGGTGTCAATAATAGACTGCAGATTGATCAGCCGCTCAATACTTTTCAGCTACTCAGCTGTTTTCTCAGCCAGTCACACATTGCCTAAGCAGCTTGGAAAACTACAGTGAGGGAGAGCTATAGATCATTTCTGAATTACCAAAATGAGCGGTGTTACCTCCACTGGCGTGTGTTTCTCTCTCCCTCACGTAATGCCTGTCACATTTAAAAACCAGTGCAAGGATGTCAGAGTGACTAAGAGCCGAGGTAGACTTTGGGAGGGGAGGGGGAAAGCTCTGTTGGTGTAAGTGTATTAAATTCATGGTGCCTTGCAGTACTTTAGGTATGACCTGCAGTCAGATGGAAACCATTTTGTTGTTTCATATTCTACTGTCTGTTAAATACCTTCACTTGAATAAACTAGCTGAACTTCATTCAGCAGCTTACCATCTGTTTTATCATGGCAAGCTCTTCCATTTTACAGTCTCGGGGCCCTGCTGTGAAGCACCTGTAACCCCTGTTCTGCCAGAAACGTTTTTCTTTTTTTTTTTTTTTTCCTTTTCTCACTGTTACTTTATTTCCTTCTGCACAGCTTGTAAACATGGCAAGCAACCTCCCCAAAACAACAACTGGCAACAGTAATGACGTAGGGAGGAGCAAAGATGCACTGACTATTCTGCTCGTCTGCCTTTCTGGCAGCAAAACTCCTGTTTTCCTAATGGAAAATCTGACATGCTCATCTGTATCTTTTCATCCACATCCAGCTCATCTTCTGTGCAGTTTTAGACTTTTATCCTGTCAGATGACAAACAGCAAAGGTCACTGAAATTGCTTTCTGATCCAACTGTACTACTTTGTGGTAAGTTATATGAGGAGCTGCTCTATTTTATCCTGGAACATACTGAACTCAAACTGCAGAGAATGACTAACAGAACTATTAGTAAATACGAGCTTGCCGGCAAAAGATGCTGGAGACTTCAGGTTTGGTTGACAGTGGAGCACAGGCAGGGAAATGAAATGGCTTTGATTAGCACCAGAGATCCTGGAAAACTCAAGTGATGGTTATGATGCCTAGTCCTTCCACAGGGCTGCCTTTTGCTCTCCGTCATCCAAGACCACATCGCCTTTTTGTAAGGTAAAGAAGAGTTGAACAACTCCCAAGAAGTGCTAAGCTCCTTTGTCTTTCTGAGGAGGTAGACGGTGTGATGAAAGGCCACTCTGAACCTCTCAAGAAGCACCCAGCATCAGGCCTTAATTATAACTTACTGTTTCAATACATCATTCTGGTTGACAAAGCTTGTTAAAACATTTGTTGACCGCTGGCTCACATCTCTTCAACACAGCAAAATTTTTGCTTGTCCTGCCACAGTCCTTACTGCAGCACTCTATACTAATAGCCTGGGTCCTAAAGCTAGCCTGAAGTGATGAAACAGTCTTAAGCTGATAAAATAGGTGTGCAGATAGCATTGCAGTGAGATCTGCACTGGTTTGAAATTCTACATTGTACAGAACGAATGCAAGTTACGCTTACTGGGGTAAGCGATCAAGCTGGCACTTTTGACAGAGTCATGCTAGCTATAATGTAAATATGTGAGGAGAATTTGGCCTATATTTCATGTAGCAAGTAGAGAAAAAAATATATGCATGGAAAGTAGGAAAGATTCTATGAATCTTCTGGAATTTATCTTTCAGTTTTGATTGACAAGTCTAGGTTTTACAATATTAAGTTCTGTTCTGCTGTAGTTTTCTTGGAATGTCTCTCAAGCTGCATACTGACTTTTGGTTGGAGAGTGCTATAATGATGTTTCCCTGCCTGAGGAGTGGGTTAAATACAGAAATGATTCCGGGGCGCTTGGATAGCACAGCTTGTAGGATATAGCAGGGGCGTCTGAAGGAGTGGTGCCTGTGCTTGCCCGGCAAAGGAGAGCTCCCTGCTGTCCAAGTAAGGCATGGTTAAACTAGACACCTTAAAAGTTTGAATATCGTATCCTAAAAAGGTATCATCTTTAATTCATCGGAAAACCAGTACAGATAAATTAGTGTGTTACTGAAAATATGCACAAGTGTTTAGAGGCATGGCAAAACAACAGGAAAAGAAAATCTCTTCCCTTTTTTGAGATGGCTTAATTAAAGTCCACCACATCCAACAATTTGCCCTCAGACATGCTCCAAGTAAGCTGCATGGGCCAGACCAAAACCAAAGCCTCCCTTTAATAATTTGTTTTACTGACCTGAATGCTCTAATGGTAGTAAGGCCTTCAGCTGTCTCAGAGAAGTGACAGAGCAAAGGTAGCTGGGTGCTGTCATCAAGTTCCTGGAGGTCCCTGGGAGTACAAAAAACAGCAGACAGCCATTACAACATAAACATCTCTGTCTGTAGAAATTTCACTGCATAATAGACAAGAATAGACATTTTATGTGTTGCTCATATTCTTTTCAGGAACACACAAAATAGTGGGTTTTATAGTACAGAAAGACACTGACATGGGAATATAATATTTCTTTTTTGCCATAGGAGCCTTTGAATCATCTCCCAGCCACCTCCACAATCTAGCTTTTGGTCACAGTTAAGCTTCTCTGTCCCACAGAGATAATGACATTATCACATCTCTCCTGGATAAAAACCTGCTGTCCATTTTAGCCAGATGCTAATTACCTTTTATTCGCAAACATTCTAATTTATTACTATAATTAATATAATTAACTTAAATTAGAACAGTTGATTTTAAAATTTATAGCATGTTATTTGTGGCTCTTACATCAGGTATAAAATAGAGTTAGTGTATCTGCAAGTTTATCTATTTTATTGCAACTGTATCAGCTGGCCTAACAAAAAGGGTGCCTTTCCATATAAACCTTGCCTTGTTTTGAGTATCTTTAAGTACCACAACATGCTGAACGTAAAATATAACAGACTATAGCAGACCTTCTATTTGTAGTGTTAACATTACCACATTGGTTGAAATAGAGACAGCACTGACAGAGAAATAATATGAATGAGAAATTTCCTCAATTATTCAGCAATGATATTTTCAAGACCTGCATGGAGCGATGATATTTAAGTCTAAAAATTCCAGTCTCCTGAAACAGGAACGTTTTCCAAACCACAGACACAAATACATCTTTCTGTAACACTCTGCCAGTGGCATAGCAGCCAGTTGTATAAACAGAAGAAAGGCCAGATCATTAGATATTTAAACTCTTTATTAAAATCCTACTATGTTTGCACACTGTATTAGATAGACCAGGAGAAATAAGTGTTCCACGATCCTGAATGTTACAGTATACAGGACTGAATTTGCTGCTTATGTTTTGATGATAAATATGCTCTCTTTCAAGTTTATGATGGAAAATACACAGAAGTTTTTGAGACTTGTAATGGAAAATACAACAGAGAGTCAAAGTGCTGCAAGAAATACTGCAAATATTTGCGTTTCTAAAAATTAGTGAAGCTTATATGCCTGGAAAGTACTGCATGCAAGTAAGTTATAATACTGGCTGAAACTATTACTTCATCCTACATATCCCAAGACCATTTTTTCTAGAAATAAGTTAGATTTATTAATTTCTGTTGTGTATTGAAAGAACACAAGTCAACCCTGAATGCCTCACAATTAAAAGAGTTTAATTTAAAGTTATGGACTTGCAGAGCCAATGGGTGCATGTGTGTGTGTGCTGACTTACAGGGGTCATCAACCTCTCACTAGCTTGCATGGTATGGCTATGGGTATAGCATGTGGGAAAACCAGATTTGGAGATGGATGGAGACTTTACTTTCATATATAAAACACAGAGAGAAACTGTAGTGTTTCCCTGGGGGGTCTAATACATCAGATTTTGCCTACTCTTGTGTATTTTAAGCAAGAAGTTTACACAGTGTGCACTGCTATGTGTAGCAAGACAGGGTGACACTCAGAAGACCACAATGGACTCGAGAATGAAAACCAGGTCTCCTGATGCGTCATCCACCTTGAGACATGGCGTACTGCCACATACAGCTTTAGTTTGGAAACCTGGTGGGGAAAGAACAAGGTTTCTGAAAAATCTCAGGGAATTTAAGCAAGTTATTTATTTCAGAATTAAACATTTTTGCTTTCTGCATTCTGATTATAGAGTTTTCTTATAAATAAATCTCGTTGGAAATTCTGAGGAAAGCTGATGAGAAGTAGGGTAAAGTGAAGCTAAATTATTGATATGTTGCTCTGTGCACCTCCTGCTCCATTGATTTAAGGGGAATAACTGACACAATTCTTTCTCAGGCCACCTAAATAAGAGTATAATTTGTGAGGCCAACTGTACTGGTACGCTCAGTTGAAAATCACTGTGTCTCTTAACCAGATGCTACAGAACAGCAGCTAATGCTTTATCATGTGCCTACTGCAAAGACAGGGCCAGAAGTGACAGTTGCTAATGATGGTAGGTTGTTTCGGCCTCCCTGCAGGTCAGCAGGCACCTTAATGGATATTTTTAAGTATCAGAAAGTGGAGTAAATCCAGCCAGAAATCTGGCTGATTAAAAAAGAAGCATGACTGATTGAATTTAAGAAAAAAGGTCAAATGGCTTATTTAAGATGTTTTACTAAATTATATAATGAATTTAGCACTAGAAGTATGACTCTAAGAAATCATAACACTCTTTTTGCTGAAAAAATGTACTCTTTATAACCAGCCAAATCATTCTGAATATGAAATGTTGCAGCAGAGTGGAAATGACTGTGGAGGTTTTTTTCCCAATATGAAGAAAAAGCTATGACTGACGTTAATCCAGGAAGTTATTTTCCATTCTCTGCTAACCCTCAAAAGGTCAAAGAGGAGCTTTGGCCAGATGCGAGCCAGCTCAGTTGATTAACAAACTTCATGCTCATCTGACTCTACAGCCAACAGTGTACAAAAGTGCTGCAACTAGTGTTACTCTTCCAAATACCTCATCTGTAATCGGTCAGCTGGAAACATCCTCCAATGTATGTCTCAGACTCATACCTCAGGAACAAAAGCAGGACGCCATGGCCATCTCCTCCTTATACTAGCTCCTATAACCTCACATTCTATCATGATTCTTATGTACAATTTTTTTCAAAGACATTTTCAGGACAGTTTTTTAATACGTACTTGGAAGCAACCCTGAAGTATTTCTGGATGAAATAAAATGCTATCCCAAGAGGAACGAGGGCAACAAGGAACCATGGAGTGGCATAGGAGATCATTCCAATGGCTGACAGGCAGAGTAAGGTGGACCGAGTAAGAGACTCCAGCGTAGGAGGAATGTGCTAGGGCAAAACAAAGAATATACATAAGGCAAAAATCACTGGTAGTACCTTTAGGTATATGCCTTTTCCTATAGAGGACCATAGGGAAAGTGGAATGATACCACTGTGCACTCATTGATATTCTCCTTGTATCAGGAGCCTTTATGTTTCTGCAGGTCTACTGCTCAAATGTGCAGAAGTTAAAAAATGAGTCAGTAGATTTTTTCGAAAGGTCAGTGTTTCAAAGATCATGGGGAAATAGGAGCCATTTCCACCTTGTTTATATAACAGGCAAGAAAGAAAATTGTTCTTGATATCCCAAATATTTAGAGAAACAGCATGCTCTTTCTCAGAGATTCTTAATTTTCCTTCCATGTTCCCATCACCCTTACATTCAGGATTATTGCTCATCCAAACAATTTAATTCACAGCCATAGTGAAAGCATCCCTTCCTCTCCCTGAATGCTCTAAATTCACATGTGTTACAGCCAGGATGGAACATCTATTTGTCATGTGCTCCCCCATATAGTTAAAGTTATTATATTCTACCCTGTTTCCTGTTTTGAGCCCAAAATCTGGTGTTTTGCTAATCCAGATCTTCCAACAGAAGCAACCAGTCTGTATATGAAGAAATGAAGACCCACCATCTCCCACCATGTTTATTCTGTTACCTGCCCTCATTACTACAAATGTGTGTACCTTCTATTTTAAGTTTGTCTGTCATCATTCCCAGAGCCTGTTTTTGCTATGCCTTTCCCTACTGAATATTTTAATACATCATCTTATCCAGTAGCTAAGTGAAAATTAAAGCCAAGATGTAATAAAACAGAATATATTGATATGTCTACCTGATCAATGATATTTGTATCAGCAGAGAAGCGATTTAGAATTAGCCCCAATGGAGTCATATCGAAGAACCTGTTGAACAAATTAAAACCAAAAAGTTACCTGAAAAGGAATTCCAGTTTTGGATAAAAAGCCCAGTCAGACAGAACATAGAGGTGTGTCCAGCCATTTTCTAAAACCAAGCAGTAAATTTGAATAACCTAACAGATCATAATACCTGCATCCTGACTATCTAAATGTGCCTCTTGGCATTTCCTCCTGAAAAAACTTCTAAGTCTCCTCTTCCAAAAACCTACCATCTTGCCTGCTGCTCTTTCATCCGTGCTCCCTAAAGATTTAAGATCCCTTGCAAAGATCACAGCCTGTCCCTGGCTGCTGCTCAACCTCCTGCGTGGTACTGGGCACCAGGACTCAGTTGTTTCACGAAAGCACTGTGATAACTGTATTTGTTATGCAGGCACCCTTTTGGCCAACCTGCTGTATGTGAGAGGCTGTGGTTATCGTGCACAGAACCTGTCCCTGGCCATCGGAAGAAGCCTGGTGCCCACGTTGTTTGACAGCATGCCCATTGCTCGGAGTTGGAGCTGAGTGCCCTGAAGCTAGAACTGCACTCAAAGCTGTCCTTGACACGCCAGCCTGGAAGGGGGTGCTAGCTATCATCTGACACATTTCGGCCAGATAAAAAAGGGGTCAGAATTTCACATGTTCTGACATGGAACGTTTTTCCCTGATTACATCTCCTGTTTTCACTTTGTGAGGCCTTGAGGGCAAATACAAGAGCTTTTCACAGCAGTACCCTCCCAGTTACAAAGAAGACAGGTTTTGACCATGTAGTTGTTCAGAAGGAATGTTAGTTTTGCTGTACCTGATTGGTCCAAGGATGATCTTGTTGAGAAGATTATGGTGTAGGTTCTTGGCTGCTGTGAGGCCCATCCACTCCACAGTCAGAGATGTGATGAGGCAAAGGACAATCCCTGTTCCAGAGAGGGTGCTGAAGACAGCTACATGGTAAGTCTAATAAAATGACAAATACATCAATCCTAGAAATAAACACCCATTTTTCTTTTCTACTAGGAAGTTCCTAATGTACCAATCAGCTAGTATGTCACATCACGTATATTACATAATTATATTAATATAATTTTGGGGAAATAAAAGAACTATGGGGGAATTGCAGTTCATTAACTTCACATTAGAACACATCATTTGTTTCAGAAGATCTGGCAGTTCTAAGATCCCTCAACCTACTGATAAGTACCCTTCAAGACCTTGAGGTGATAGTACTTAGAACTGTGAAGACAGACTAACTGGACACATGCAAAAGTATGCAAATTGTTAGCCAAGAAACTCAGACAACCAAAGTAGAACTTCTCAAGAATTAAGGCATTTGAGAGATGTTGGAAAGTTCCACTTTATTGAGTTCAAGCACCACTAAAATTCCCAGAGCAAATCCTAATCTGCCAGGACTATAACACATTGAAGCCTTCTGAAAGTTTACTAAGTGGATTCCAGTGAGATATTTGTATGTGAGTCAAATTTACAGTTTTAAGCAGATTGTATTTAAGTAGTACATTTGAAGACTTTTTTTTTTTTTTTCTGGCAGGACATTACTGGACAGCCAGTACTTAGGAAAATGGGGTCATTGACTTAGGTGTTAAAAAATCCTGACGGAAAAGTTTACTATGACATTCCTTCCTTTGAAAGGTCAATAATTTTTCTAACCTCAAACATGCCTCTGTTTCAGTTTTGCATGTTTGAAAAGATTGATAAAATTTGAATTGTCTTATGTTTCAGCATGAACAATTCATCCATCCATCCTAATAATCAATCTTACTATATCTATGTGTCTTTCCAATCTAGCTGGCTTCTAGATGAACAGCAAATAATTACTTTAGAACATTTTTTTCTTTTTTTTTTTTCCCCTGTCAAGCTTCAAGATATGGCCCACCTTATTTGTGCTCTTATCATCAAAGTTCCTGACTTCATTTGCATTGTCCATGGATGTCCATGTAGCAAGCCAGTAATCTATGGCCACTATAACTGAGTGCTTCAACAACTTTGAGAAAATCATCAGAAAGAGCAAGAAAAATCCTCCAGAGGTTAGATATCTCCAGCACGTTTTCCACGGCATCTTTGTCCTGAGCCTCAAGACAGTTGACATATTATCATCTTCATCCTCTTCCTCTTCTTCCTCTGTGACTCAGACATTTGATCAAGTTAGCTTGGATTCAGTACTAAGAATTATACCTGGTTTTATTGGATTTGGTTGACTTTTATTTTGTTTTGAATTTTAATTTTAACGGCAAAATTCAATTTGTCATTTATGAACAGCAAAAACTTCAGATATATTTTTATAAGACTTCCCCTGTGCTCTTTGAGCAACTCTATAGACTGTCAGTCTTTGACTTGTTACAGTTTTTTTAATGCAATATTTTTGTAAATTAGGTCTTCAGTACTGACTATTTATAGTAGAGACTAGGCCTTTCCCAACCTGTTCAGCTGCTTTTATTATACAGTCAGCAGAGCACTTTGGGTCACATGGAAGATTCTAGAAAGCACTCCAAAGCTTTCCATCCAGATGCTCTGTCATCTGTTGCATGAAAGAGTTCAATTTTCCCTTCATTCAAGAGTACTAAAGTTTTGTCTCTGATAAAGTCATAATTGTTCAAATTATACTGAAATACAATTGGTGGAAGACTTCTGCTATGGAAATATATATTTCATGGGTGCATAAACATGACATCTAAAAATTATTTTTTTCCAGATAATAAGAATATAAATATCACAGCTGTGCAGGCCACACTTGGAGAAGAGAAATGTTGATGTGCTCTTGACAGCCTGTACTAACTACATTTCCACTAATTTGTGATTTTGAACATTAAAAATGAATTAGTAAGTGATTTCTTGAAAGTTGAAATTCTACACTTCTCTACACACAGAGACTTTGTGTACATTCCCTAGGTCACATAATAAGTGTGGATGACCTACAATGCAATGTCAGGTTATATTTCTGTCCTGAAGTTACTGATAAGTGGGTTTTGATCTGAATGATGTCTGCTTTTTGCAGGCATTCTGGGGACTATATGGACATGCCTTTTCCCCCCCATGTTTTCTAACCTAACCCACAAAAAAGATACACGTTTTTGGCAAGGCTTTCTTGCACAGACCAAAAGAAGGAGCTTGGGAATGACCTCAGTTTAAACTCCTCCAAGAATTTAACTGATAAAGAATCTTCTTTAGATGACTGCACATAGCAAGAGGTATTCTGCTTGGCTCTGCCAAAGACGTATGAAGTCAACATAATATTTCTATCTCAAGGGCTTTGGGGTCCAGCTCTGCCTATTGTACAATGATTGGGAACTTCTTCAAAATGGAGCAATCCAGGACTTACAGGCATGTGACTTAAGATGAAAATCTGTCATGAACATTGCCAGATGAAACATAAGGCAGTGATAAAGAGCCTTTTAATAGCCAGTGTGCATTGTGTGATCACTCCAGCCAGTATCGCCATGATAATCCCCGCAATTAGTGCTCCTGTTGAGTTAAGGTGAAGCCTGCACTTCACCTCTTCTCTTCCCTGGCACAAACTTACTGCTTGCCAGGGCTGACTACTCCCTGTAGGCCTGGCCTAGCATCCCAGGGATGTTCTTCATGGGTCTTGTTGCCAGCTGCCAATATCCAACCATTCTGCCCCCTGCCCCACTTTAAAAGTGATGTGAATCTGAATCTGCACCTCTAAAAGCATCAAGACCTGTGGTGAACAAGAAGCGAAGCTTGAGAACAAAGCCTAAAGCTTCTCCCATAAATAGTCCAAGCTAGAAAAACAGCAGGTTAAATCCATATCCAAAAAGGAATTGAAAATAACTACAAGTTTGATCCCATGGTGATACTTTAAAAGCCCGGAACAGACCACTCACAGATATGTCATGAGGGATAGGGCTACAGCTGATCTAACATCATTGTGCTAATGACTAGGCAGAGCTACCTCAATTTGCTCTAATTACAATTCTTACTGTTGTTTTACTTCTATCTCACCCCTCAACACATCCAGACAGTATGAGTTAGCAAAGAAATTAACTTGTTTTGGTACACCCTTATCCCTGCACAATGTTTAGACAAATCTATGGAGAACCCCTTAAATAAGTCATACTGTAAACAGGTCGAAGTACTGGACTTTCCACTGTTATTACCAAGTGTCATCAACGTCTTCATACTTCATTGCTAAGAACTGCCAGCTATTCAAGTGAAAAGGCAATGAAACATGGTAATAGAGTAAATAAAGTGAAATGATAAAACATACCTTCATCTTCATCTTCCAGTTGTGATTTGGATTCTCTGGGGTACATGGCCCTTCTAAGGGTTTTTCTCTCAAGAGTAGTCTGGTCAGCTTCCATATCCTGTAATAAGGAAACTTGTTTATTAATTTGAGAGCTTAGCTGTCTGACACTGTGGTAGCACCAACAGTAACCTCAAAGAGACTTTATTTGGATCATTTAGGTCACAGAATGCAAAAGCACAATATTTTAGGATTTATATTTCAGAAAATCCTGCTTTGTCCACTTCCTTCCCTCTCTTCTGGAATGATAAAACCTTCAAAAATAGTCTTTAGAGAATCCTAAATACTCACAGCAATAACAGAATAAAAGGCTAAGAGGTGCTTTAGGAAGTCTCTTAGTCCATCCCTTGCCCTAGCAAAGGATCAGTTGTGCACCGCATTTCAAAAGGATGTTTGCCTCACGTGTCCTTACAAACCACCCATGACGGATATATCACACGCTTCCTGGACAATCTACTCCAGTCCTTAAAGTTCCTTACATTTCATGTGTTTTTTCCCTAATGTCTAGTTTAAAACTTGCTTTCTGACATGGTTTGGGTTTTTTAGAAATTAACTGAAAAATATTTCTTTTCCAAAAGGTCATCCTTGCCCCAAATGCTCCTATTTACCTTTTCCAATTCTTGATCTTGGCGATTCATCAAAGTTTTCCAGTGTTCATATAGCTCAGTATCCTTGGTTTGGATATCCTTTAGTGTCCCTTCTCTAAGCACCATTCCATCCTTCATTGCTATGATCTAGGGGAGAAAGCATGCAATAGGCCTGAGTATAGATACAGATACCATGATCACTGACCTGGATCCTACAAAACTTTTCTCAGTATTGGTGAGATTACCATCAAGCAAATTTCTGTGTTCATTTTATTCAATATTTTATTAATAAATTCCTAAGTTGGCAGTTAGCCACATGACATATGGAATTAAGAAGGAGGGAGAAAAGCAATTATGTCATTAAGCATTCTGGTGCTGACTTCAAGTGTACGTTCATCGTGAGCAAATCTGCATCATGCTATCTCTTCTCTTACCCAATCAGCATGTGGTAGGTATTGTAATTTATGTGTCACCAGAACAAGAGTCCTCTTGTCTTCTTGCAGGAATTTCAAAATCCCTTCCTGCATTAAATGATCACTTAAGTGAATGTCCAGCGCAGAGAATGGGTCATCCTGCAATCAAAATATTAGAACAGGATACAAAAATTAGTTTTATTTCTCTCAAGAGTTTTTTAAAAACAGAAAGCATCTTGCCATTACTAACGTTTCATCCCTCTCTAAGACCTAGTCAGAGGGCTCCGCTACGAAACAGTGAGCTAGAATCCACTGCTCTTCAGTTCATAGCAATGGACTCAGTTAATTTTTTGTGTCTAGATGTGTGCAGCGCTGGTGCCACACTGACAGTGTGGAGTAATTCTGATCAGGAACACAAGAACTGAAATTTCCCATCCAGATTTGAAAATGCCAGGATCCAGAGCCAAGCTTGGGCCTAATTTTGATGGGAAAAGAGCACAAGAAAGTTAGTTAGGAACTGTTCTAATTTCCTCCAAACTAAACTGCAGATGCGCTTGGTCTTCACTTTCAGTGAGTGTGACTAGCAACAAGACAACATGCAAGTAAGAGTATTAATAAGAAAACACTTTTCCTCTAAAAACAGAAGTCCCTGGTTAATTTTGAAGAGGCTCAAACAGCCCCTTCATGAGCAGTAGCCTCCTGAAATTCCTGACATGCCTTGAAATTAGTAACAGAGAAGGGGAAGTTTGTCCAAATCCACAGCACTCTGCAGGAGAGTGCTGAACCCTCAGTCTGTTCATTGCTCACAAGTAATTGCATTATGGTGCTTTTCCTGAAATCAGAAGTCCTGCTGATTTCAGTGGGACTATGTTGATAGTAGGTCACCACTGAGAGTGAGCAGAATTTAGACAATCTGTTATATTCCTCCAGTGTTAATCTTGGTAAGAAATCCCACCTTCATCAGTCTCCCAGTATGTTTTGGTGCTGCCTCTGGTGGATGTCTATTTCCTAGCTCTATAATTTGGATTTGGAGTTGAATACAAGTCCTATAATTTTCTAAATCTAACATAAATTTTTCTAAAGGTAAATGGAAGGAATGACAGTTTTATTACTAACTTTCCATACTGCATGTGAAAAAGAAAAATCTTACCAAGAAGACAATGTTGGTGTTCTGATAGAGTGCTCGAGCTACACAGATTCTCTGTCGTTGGCCGCCACTTAAATTAATCCCCTAATGAGTATAATGGATCAGAAATATGCATCTTTGAATAAACATTATGATAGGACTTTGGAAATGTGATTTTTTTACATTTATACAGAGTTCAAATAAAAATAAAAAGCTTCATTAAAATGCTAATCTTATTGATAAACAAGCATAATCCTCATACAGTATAAGAAGAAAAATTATTATCCAGCAACTAATCATGGGTAAGTGTAAATTATGAAGAGATTCTCTAAGCACAGTAGTCTTCTTAGAAAAATGCAGGCAATACTAGCATCAAATTCTGCAAGCAAAATATAGGAGACTGATAAAAAAATCCCATTTGAGAAACAGCTGAAGAAGGAAAAAAGTTTTCAACTTTTTTTGCAGTAATCCTGTTGAATTACAATTATTTACCAGACTGGCAGCCCAATACAGACTAGATCTGTCTGAGTGATGTCAGAGAGCACCTTCTTAATACATAGGCTAAGCAGACAGAAAAGCATTCATATTATTTACCCTTTCTCCAATTTCGGTCTGATCACCAAATGGTAGTAAGTCAATGTCAGGCTGCAGAGAGCATGCATCTGTAACAGCTTTGTACCTGTAAAAACAATATGGTGATTGCAATTATTTAACCAGCTATTTACTTCGCTAACACAAAAACCTCCACCTCGAATTCACTGCTAAGTTATTATGGCTCTGTGATAGTTGGATAATTGCAAAAAAAAGTAGGGCAAAATGATTATTCAGCAACTAATCATGGAGCATTGTAAACTAAGCATTGTAAAAAATGACATATTTATTAGAAATCTTTATTGGCAAGCCTACTTTTTAAAGATCCAATTATGTAAATTACTGAGTACATTCCTCCCTATCACAGAGCTGTTTTGCTGGACTCTGGAGTATTTGAAGCCATTTTCCAATGAGTTATTATTCTTCCCCCTTTAGGTGCCTCTTCATTTACTTCAGTGTGATATAACAGGACAAAGGATCCTTACAATACTTCTGATCTTGCCAGAACCAGGAAACTACTTGCAAAAACTTGAAATTTCCTGTGAGATTTCTAGGTCTGTGGGGTATCGCAGACAATCTGCTAATAAACAGCTGCGATCAGACTACTTGAGTGGTGTAATACAGCCTTGCTCCTTTGGTCTGAGTGAAGTTAGGCTGATGGATGCAGTAGCTGAAGAATCTGGTCCCTGAAATTTTAGGTGCTTGTCTGGATTTTGAGATATTTGGTCATTGCTAAGTTTTATTAAGTGGGAATCGAGTCATACATCTTAACAAAGCACACACTGAGTGGAATGGGATATATTTTTAATAACTTAAAACAAAGAGAGTGTTGCCTTTGAAAACATCAGTAATTTATTTTCCTTAAGTCAAGTCACTTTTTCCACTGCATTTGTTAGCTGACCTTTTAGAAGGACACAAGAAGCAAGTGCTGCACAGACATAACAGAAGCTGTGCACCTCATTTTTCACAGTGCCTTCTCCTGTATTTCTAAAGGAAGAATTAAGGTTATTGCCTTCAGGCACCCCATCTTCGTACATGCAGTGTTTTTGTGAAGTGGCTGCTCCAGTAACCTGATCACAGCAGGATTAGCACTTAAACTGAGTGGAAAGATGCCTAGAATCCCTATTTCCAGAGTCCTCTGGGAACCTCAGGCTCCATTAAACAAAAAAAATATGTCAGTAGTCTCCAAAGATGGGATTCATCTCACCTAACTTTAGCTGCTTGAAAAATACACATGTGGCTTCCACTGTGTTCCATGGAGAGCCACTGCCGCTGTGCGATTTCTTACAAACATCTTAGAGATGCCCTCTGGTTAGAGGGGGAGCCTTGAAAGACTAATTTAAAACAGAAACCTTCCTTTGAGATGGCTAAAGTCAGGTTAGCTAAATCCACCCCAGGGTTAATGTGCATTGATATTTTTCAGAATCTACAAACTTCCTCCAGAAGGAGAAGCTGCCAGGTGTTTTTGCAAGGGGGTTGATATTTACCTCTGTTTATTAAATGGGCTCCCAAAGATAATGTTCTCCTCCACGGTTGCATTCAGCAGCCACGGCTTCTGAGCTGCATAAGCCACTGAGTATCTGTTTCTACTGTAGACAGATAAAGAGCATTAGTAAAAAGCAAAGCATCCACATTATGAAATGTCTGACAATCAGGTTTTTTTAAATTAAATTTATGAATGTGCATTCATAAAAATACAGGGAAACACATAGGCAAAGCAACTGTTACAAAAGTGAATGGAAGAATTTTTAATTAGATGCTTTTGTTAGAACAGCACCCACTCTCTCCCCTGATTGCAAAATCTACACTCCAGGTTGTACTCTATGCTACTATAAATGGCTGGTACCTACCTCAATCTAGTAACTGCAGTTGCAACCCAAAGGCAATTTATAAATAATCAAAATTACTAAATTCTCACAAGAATAGTTACTTTATGTCAAAACAGGTAGTGAAAAGGCACTGTTCAAGTGGCATCAGTACACTTGACTTGCTTCCTTCTGAAGTTTTAGATTATTTTACGTGGCCATACACATGAAATAAATACTTTTTTTCTCAGTGAATGCTTTTTTCCTCTAAGTCTCTTAGATCCTCAGTGGACTGATATGATATTGGAAAAGAGGACAGTTTAATACAGATTGGGAAGGAATCACTACAGTCCCCCAAGTATTTATTAGACATACTTGAAACATGTCTAAATACCTAATGACGTGTACAATAGGGGTATGAATGTTCTTTACTTCTGGTTGTTTTGCCTATGTACACCAGCAAAAAAGGTCATGTAATCTCAGACATTTTTCCAAGATGCCTGAGATGTGTGAGGAAGGAGGGGTGAACTGGTACCAGGTTGTGGATCTGAACACTCATCTTCCTTCTCAGTCTCTTTGATGGTATTGCTTCAAACCAAACATTTGATACAGCTTTGTATGTAAGCATCTAGGATTTGCTATTGAGAGAGAGGGTGCTAGGGTATGAGAAACAGCTGGTTAGTAGTATCCCCAAAATTTTAGGAGTTTTAGCAGTTCAGTATGCACTAGGTTGAAAGACATCCTCAGGATTATCAGGTAGCAAATCACGGCGTGGCTCCCAACCACAGCTATGTATGCCACTACTTCTCTATCATTTATGATGTATTTTTACTTTAGCTTGTCCTTCTTTTAAACCTGCAGGCCCTTTCCCTGAAGCCAGGGGTGGAGTCACTTCTCCAGCCGTCAAGCCGGGTCACAAGCAACACGAAACCCAGCGCTGATCAGAAAACATGCAAACACATGGGAGGGTGCACGTAACGGTGTTTTATATCTAGAGGCCCCGTCTTGCAAGATATCGGAATGCTAAACTCCCAGTGATGTCAAATGGGAGCTGGGAGCACTGAACATCTTTTGGACAAGGCTGAGGTAGTGGTACAATGGCTGGAGAAGATTGGGATCCACTGGATTTAACACAATCTGTCAGTTAATCCTACGGTAAATGATTATCGACATGATAAGAAAACACAGAGATGGCTGAAGGGTTCAAAGATGAAGGTTTAAAGAAATTCTGAAGAAATGAATGAGTGTATTATGATACACTAAAAACAGAAATAATACCTTCTGGATGCTTCAAAAGAAGGTTCAGTTTCATTTACACTGTAAGTTATGGTAAATGATATTTAGTAAGCAGGAAATATAGAAAATAAAATTTTGTGCTAGTTTTACATACAGGGAAACTGAGCTTAAGTACATATTTTAAGAACCTAACATCAGTTTGGGGTTTTTTTTCTTAAAGGGAAAATAAACAAGGTCTAAGTAAAAGCATGTAACTTTTCTAAATACAACAGTTTCATATCTATAGTGCAAAGTGGCTAGACAGGCAAGTTACGTTGTTAGAAAATGTATTAAAAGTGAAGATTGTATTGTAAAACCTATTAAAAACAAATTATTAATATTGCCTAGGCATATAAAAGGTTGACAAGCAATGAGTTAGCTTCTCCACATGGTTCTGCCAATGACCTGCAAAAGTTTGTAACTAATGTCAAATTTCCCTTGGATCCAAGATAAGCTTTGCAGATACACTTTTGAATCAGAACAGATTTTGAACCTCTTTATAGCAGTAAGGCTGCATCAAGCCATGCATGGCACCACAACACCTAGGCTTTCCTTGTCAACCTCCACTTCTTCAGTATCATATCCATGAAATACATTTTGAAGAGCATGCAATGGCAGTAATGACATGAATGATTTTGCAGCTCCCTCTGTTTGTTAATTGACTTATTAACGGTGTTGAGGGCATGGGATGCCAGTCAAAGCAGTTCTGGACCAGCGATGGTGCTCCTGTCCAGGCATAGCGACACATCACTGCAAAGTACAAAACCTAAAAGAGTAGTTTACACCAGGTAAATAGAAACAGGCATTAGAAGGGACTAGAAAACTGATACTAATGTATTATTTGCCTGACTTTAAAAAAACCCAAACAAACAAATCCTTCCCTCCCAAGCCTGTGAATCCTCCAGATGAAATATTTTACTGCTGAGACAGAAATGTCTGCTTGCCTGCTGGGATACCAGTAACTGCAGCTGCACTCATAAGCAGAGGATCCAAGTCTGGCAAAGGGCATAAAAATTCTAACAGCAGAGCCCTTGTAATGACAGACTCATGTATTAAGCATGTTCCCAAAATGACAGAACCGAGACATGTCGCTTTCTGTGCTGCACATCAGCTCTCAAGAACTTTGATAATTCATGCCTAAAGTGCACAATCAGTGTGTTTCCTTCATGCACCAGTCGCCAGAGAAGATATTGCATCGGAGGTGAATAAGCCCTGTTGGTTATCTCAGAAGGGTCAGAGAGCCGTAAATTGAGGCTCATAACAGACTTTGCTTCACCAGAGTTGGTCCTTTATTCAGCAAAAGTTTCCAGTCTTGTCTACAACGGGAAAAAGTTACAAGAAAGCAAAAGATTGAGTCTAATAAGAGATTAAAAAGAGGTTGGAAATTAGGTCAAGCCAAACAAAAAAGAAGAAAACCTAAATTTCCTCTATTAAAAAACCCCCAACTTTTATCAGCAGAGCATTGCAATGGTAGAGAAAGGGAAAAATCTTTCATGTATACAATTGGGAGTGCCCTCTGAATTACAATATAATAAAAACTGGGCACAAGCCTTGCAAGATGCCTTGCATTCCATACCAGATTTAATATGCTTGCCATTATAAACAAATAGATTATCTGAATGAGCAAGGACTAATTTTAGGATCTCAGTTTCTTAAACTCTTCTTCCTTGGTTAGAAATTTCATTCCATGCTTAGCTTGACAAATACACTTTAATTCTCCCAAATTATGAGTGAGATTTCTGTGATAACCCATGTTCATTGATAATCGCATGAATAAACACATATAAGACCTTTACTGAGCTGGGGCCTTCACAAATAAGGGGATTAAGTATTTGGTCTTGTACTTTACTACCCTACTGAATCTGAAAGAGTGATATGATTGGAGGGCATGGGAGTGGGCTGAAACTGAAGCTCCTAAACCCAGTATTTTATTTGCCCACTGAGATTAGTAATCTTTTCTCTAATTTCTTTATGTATTTAAATGTGGCTATTTATACTGATTTTTTAATCTGTGCTGTAAAATATATATATTCCCCAAAATGGGGTGTGGTAAGTTCAAGTCTGAAATGGTAAGAAAGACCAAACTGATTAGATTGATTCGCTGTTGTTATAAGATTTTGAATATATAAGCTGAAATAATATAGAAATGAATTTGAATCAAGGTTTTAAAGAAAACTCAAAGAGAGACTTTGTTGAAGTTTGGAAAACTTTTATGCTAACTCTGGATGTTTTAAAATAGATCAATGCATCTCTAACCAGGCCCAGATTCCCTCAGCCTACAAAATGAAAAGGGAGGAGAATAAAGGCATACAAAATCTCTAGGATACCACTGTAATGGCAGAATGAACCATTTCCTCTGCTAATATAGGCAAGAAATTTGAGGCAAGACAAGGACCGAGCATCTACAAAAATTCTGTCCATCAGCTTGGAGGAATTTATTCCCATCCCTGCAACCAGCCATAGCAGCACAGCAGTGCTAGTAGATAGGTACGCTGCCTTTGGCTGCTGACATTTATCTGGCCTATCAGTTATCCCTTCAGTGCCCATCATGCCCTTCAGCGTTTTCTGTGAGCTACTGTGGTTGCAACCTCTTGGTAAGCAGTTGCACTTGGCAATCCTTCTGAGGGGAGCACTGACTTTTCCTAATTTTTCTTGAAGCCTTCCATAGCTTGAGGGCAGAACAGGCCATTTGGGAGGATCTACTTCATAATTTTTTCTTTCCCATGCTTTTCACTTAGTACACAGCAACCTGTTTGCACAGAAACCAGTTCAATGTACAGAAAATATATACCAAGTGAAGGGCTTCCACTTAGCCACTCTTCTTTGCTTGGCAGTCTGAGAAGATGGTTGGTGTGCATGAGGGGAATACATGTCTCTGCATATTCCCCACATCTGTCCTGTATGGACTTAATAACTCAGGTCTGAAACAGGCTCAGCTACATCACTGCATCCGGATAGCCTCACGCTTCAGTGTTTAAGAAGTCTCTCTAGCTGATTGCTCACTGGGAAAACAAAAAGCCAGCTCCTTGTCTAAGGTTTGTAATATATCTGAGGCATGTCTCATGTAAGTGGGAAGAACTGAGAACTGTCCCATAAGATTTGCCCTGGCCAAGATCTCTTGCAGAAAGTTATACTAACATGCTTGCTTTCCCTAAGATCCCAAACCAGTGACAACCCTGGCAGCAGGACATGGAGCTCTCACTGCAGCCAACCACAACAGCAACCACAACAGCCCAAGCAAGATGGGCTTTCACCATGATGCATTGCAGGACTACCCCAGTACAACTGGGGCTGAAATCTTACCCATCATTACTATTACTGTGGTGTTATACTTTGTTGGGGAATTCACCTAGCCTGCGTTTCATCCCTGGATCAGTAGCTGCGTTAGTCATGCGTGTGAAATCACATGGAAAGGAATTTAAGGGAGTAAATAGGACTTTTATTACGGGTTTGTAAAATATAGGATCCACTTAGTTCAATACCTGAAGCATCCTTCTGTATTCATCTGTCTGTCAGGCAGTCTGAAATTATCAGCAAAATATAACCATGTTTACATCAGCTATACCACAGTACCAAATTATAGTTTGCAATGAAAAAAAGTCACTCAGTAAGGCCCGAGATGCTTGCTAAAACCTGAGTTGCTTGGTGATGTACAAACCGCTAATCATCTGACAATATGATCTTAATCTCACTTGAACAATATGAATCTTAAATGTATTTAATAAACTTTCTCTAGTATCTTTCTAAGATTTCTTGTTTTCTCTAATCTTCCCAAGATTCCATATCTTTCTCTAGGACAAATCTGAGTCTTTCTCAAATATATCTTTGAAAACAATTGCGAGAACAATTTCAAGGTACACTCTATTTGTATTTTCTTAAACTACTGAGAAAAAAAAATGCCTGATTGTGATGTCAAAAGCTTCGTTATATGTCTCAAAGGTATTAACTGTGGTAAGTCACATCTTCTTCTTCCTTCAAAGCTTAAACTCACATATAATTAAACTAAAGTTAGTCTTGCCTTGGCTCCAACTGTACCTGCTACTCCAGTGAGATCATACATTTAAAATAGCAGACAGTGAAATATGGCTAGAGAACAAAAAATGCCACGTGTACTAGCACAGGAAAAGAAAAATATCCAGCTTGCAACATTGCTGTAAGAAAAAGATGACAAAGGACGTTACTAGTCAAGGGATGTGCCACCAAAATACTGGTCTCTGTGACAAAATTCACCCTTTCGCCTCGAAAATTAATTAAGAAGAGTTTGCCTTAGTAGTTTTAAGGAAACAGAACTGATCTTTAAAGTCAAAGAACAAGTCTTGGGGCTACAGCATATCCCTTCCACGGCCTCTGCCCTGCCTAGGCGGGAGGAGCGGCTGCTGCCCCACTTAGTTTCTGCAGGAAGTTCTCATTCACTGGGTCTGAATCCACGTGGATCCCGAGGCCAGACCTCACTGGCAGTTCCCTATTCAGCAACAGCTTCTTCACTGCCTTTTCTCTTTAGGTACTCCGTGTCCTCTGGCTGTGTTCTGAATGTGTTACTGTGAAGAGTCACACTGACTTCCTTAGGCAAGGCTTGGGCAGATACCAGGGAAAGGGAAAAGCATTACTCACGTGTTGATATATCACCTTTTTTTCTGCTAGCAGCAGCATGACTGAGTGGGAAATACAGCCCTTTCTCTACCCTGGTACCCCACACATACCACTTGACTGAAGAAGCTCCAGCCTGTCATGCTTTCACTGGTGTGTACAGTAGCAGTATAACAATGCTGACTTCAATTATAGTGAGTACTGAAGCCTATTTGATAACAGGAATAGTATATGCTTTCTATTCAGGCCATTTGCTTGGGCTAGTATATTAGCTATTAATAACCAGACTAGCCTCTTTCCCTCCCTGAGGCACTCTGCTCTGCCTGCTCTGAACCGTGACGGAACAGCAACGAAAATCCTTCATAAGTTTGCAGGTGATGCCTTCCAGAGAGGATCTGGGTGATGATAACCATTCAACATGCAGTTTTGAGACAGGAAGTTTACATTTCTCACAGCAAATCCCAGCTACCTCCTACTTAAATAAATACAGCAATTAACAGCTATATGAAACATACTTGCTCCAGTGGACTTTTCCCTCCAGCGTCTGCATCTCTCCCAATATAGCAAGGAGAAGTGAAGACTTCCCACAGCCAACCTGACCCACGATCATTGTCATCTGACCTATGATAACAATAACAAACACATTTTCAAAAAAAGAAAAAAAAAGTCCTACTCAAGTCTGCAAGGCGCAACTAGATCCAGTTCTAGAGCACTTGAACTAGTTGGTTACGTTTGTTAGCATCCACTACATAAATGGGCAATATCCATAGAATCATAGAATCACAGAATGGTTTGGGTTGAAAGAGACCTTAAAGATCATCTAGTTCCAACCCCCCTGCCATGGGCAGGGACACCTTCCACTAGACCAGGTTGCCCAAAGCCCCATCCAACCTGGCCTTGAACACTTCCAGGGAGGGGGCACCCACAGCCTCTCTGGGCAAATTATTGTGCATGTATTCATCATGCATATTGCAAGTATTCATCTATGGAAGTATACATTAATGGACAGTACAAGTATACACTAATCTCCAAAGGAATGAGACTATTGCTTTGACATGTTATCATGTACTGTACGGGACTGTTGTTACTTTATGGAATTTATTTAGGGTCAAGTGCTATGAAGTGGGGAGTGATTATTCAGTCTGTGATTCCATTAAAATTTGGGCCAATCTAATTAGTGACTGCAACTGAAGGAAGATCCATTACTCTTTTCTGCTTTGTTGTACTCCTCCCACCACCACCACTTTCCTACCTTTAGTCCTACTCTGTAGGGGCAATGGTGCTTCTCAGATCTTCCCATAAACTAACTGAACTCACTAACTGTGCTAGCTAGTGCATTTGCCAGGTAAGCTTCTTGCCAGCTGGGGAGCTCATGGTTTTATTCCTTCCAAAGGAGGTAAACTCTCAGACTGGTTGACCCAGCTTGTAAACCCATGGCCGTAGATTGTAAACGCCTTGGAGTAAAGACCTTCTCCTGGTGTTGTATGAGGCACTGGGCCAGCACAAAGAAGTGTTCATCCATGTATAAGACACCCAATGCTACAGTGAAACAAATGATACAGACTTTCGGATTACCTATAGTACTTTGGCATTACCTATAGTACTTTGGGATTATTAAAAATAATAATGAATTTTTTTACAACTATCTTTTTCATATTTATTCTTACTCTTGACTTTGTTCCTAATGTTATAAACACTATATAAACTGTATAGGTATATAAAACCATGTAATTTTTTGTTTATTTATAGTACTTCTGGTTAATGATATAGCTATATGACCAATACAGTTCATGACCTTGTATACATTTTTAACCTTCATTTTTTCTCATAAAAATCTAAATATGTGTTTTTGTGTTTTTCACAACATCAAGAAATCGAATTAGTAGCAATTTGATAATACATAGTTAATGTTTAAGGTGTGCATTTATCCTACCTGTTGGGATTCTGATGTTTATGTTGGACAACGTAGCTAAACCACTTCCCCATGAAAAGTATCCATTGGTCACCTACAAAACAATTACCACATGTCAGATATATAAACACATGAGGAAAAAAACATAGAATGTCTAGTTTGGATTTAAAATGTTACTGAAATAAATCTGTGATTAATGGACATGGTGAGGTATGCCCATACACACACAAAAAAAGTTAGGTTTGTAAAGACTGCCAATCTCAGAAAAGTTTGTAAATAAGGAAGGTTATATACACAAACATATATACTGTTTGAAATGCAATAAGGGGGTGATCTTGAGTTAAGCTCTACCAAACACTTTAATTCTGTCAAGTAGAAGATTAAAGACTAAGAATAATGGCCACAAGATCTCACATGTGACAATCTAAATAGCATAGCTTATCAAGGAATGAATCATCCGGTATATTTTGATACTTGGCCTCTTGTGAATGGATTCCCAAAGAACAAATTGAATATTCACAAGGTTTATGCTGGACATAAGAAAAATGTTCCCCAGTGTATGTTAGCCAATTCCTTTGGAATTGACAGGGCCAGAAACATTCCTTGCACAGAGTACAAGGACATATGTGGGGAAAATTTGGCCAACAGGACTTAAAAAAATGTCTTAATAAATAACATGTCATAATAAATGTCAAAACATGATTCAAAAGTTTTGATCTTGGTTCTAAGAGTGAAAGAGAAGTGCTGAAGGGAAAGTCCAAAAAAATCTATATTAATTTCTGCGTATCAGATTATCTAGTTTTTGTTCCTTTAGACTCATGATGCCTCTGTTTCCTGGGAAGACAGAGAATCACTATGAAGAGCTGGTCTGTAACAAATTCTTCTCACTTTGTTTTTGGCTGGGGTGCTAATTTATCTAAGGGCTTGTTCTTGCGAAGGTCAACCTGCCTTTGGAAGAGCAGCAGCAATTGGGCACTATCCCATACTGCTGCAGGAGGACCTGCTCCTCAAAGAATGAGAAAATGTTTTGAAACCACCTTGATTGCGATATCATCTATCTCCACAGGACGTGTTTGTTTCCTTGTTGGCTGTTCATAGCTTTCAAGCTGATACCTCAAAGGCTGCCTCCTGTTGATGGCCTTGGTGTGCTACATAGTGAAATGAAGAAAGGAGAAAAGTGTGAATTCTCAAGAGGGGACAATATTTGGTTCCTTATAAAACAGACAATCCATTCCCTTTCTTACCGTCATTCTAGGTCACAGGAAGAAACTAGTGCTTTTCAGTATGTATGATAATGAAGACATACTACTGTGATGCACATACTGTAATGCTTCAAACACCCTTAACTGAAGCATGGGGCATATCTTTCTGATTTTGGTTTCCTATGCATAATGACCCCAGATTTCAGCTGTGTCATCCCTCTCAAACCACTAGGTTAGTCTGCCCTACCTGAGGTAGCTCCAAACAAAGCTGTGTCAGTAAAAGTGTAAGGACGTGGAGAGTTACCAGTTTGGTTCTCAGAAGCAGAATAGCTGCAGGAGCGAGAAGCATATCAAATTAGCTTGTGCAGAATACTTCACTTAAGAGTGATTGTGGAGCTAGCTCATTCAGAGCCACCTGTGGTATTTGTAAGCACCACTATATTGAGCTAAATCGGGATAATCTTCCTGATTCCTTACAGCTGGGCTGTCTACAGTGAATGATTTAACCTTACAGATATTACCTTTATTTCTCCCTCTCCCCATCATCTAGACTTTGTTTGTCTCTCTCTGTAGGGCTGGGCAAAAGGTGGACAAAAGAACAAAATAAATGCTGAAACAATTTCATTTTTGTTTCCTTTATTATAATTGTTAAGCTAGAAAAACAAGAAACATGTTTTGGGTTGGCAAACTAATTTAAATCAGCTCAAAATAAAACTTATTTTGTGCTAATCCTTTCCTTCTGTTGCTGTCTTCAACTTTCAGTCACATTTCAAATGACATAATTAGTTTGAAACAGTTGAAATATGTAGCTTATTTCACAATGTTTGGTGGTGTTTGTCCCACCTTCAATTCTGAATCTCCCAGAACAGGAATCAGTCCTACATAAAGATGCCCAACATATAATGGGTTGTACTGGCAATATACAGTACAAACCCCCAAACCACAAGAAATGCACCTGGGCCTTTTATAAAAACTGAGAAGGATGGATTTGAACTATGTGTAAATGTGTTGGTGTTATGGGATTTTTATTACTACTGGCAATTCAGCAATGCTTAAATGTGTTTGGGGACCCTTCATGTCATAGAAACACAGAGATCCCGACATAGAAGAGGCAAAACTGGTCAATGTTAGGGCCAGGCTGGAAGCCAAAACTCCCAACCCCTATCATCTAGGCCATTAGCCTTGTATGGGGCTATATGGCCTCTCTGCTTTGAAATTCAGTGTCATAAAACAGAACTTACAAGTCCTGTGTGCTTCTTACAGGATTCATAAGCTACAGAGCTGTCCCCACCTCTCCAGCTGTCATCTCCAATCTCATCACTGAGGAGAAATTCATTCAGCTTCTGTACACTTGAAAGAAAGCAGGACAGTGAGTTAAATAAACCCAGGTTTCCATGAGCACATTTCCATTTTTGTGCAGCCCAGCCAGCAGGATGTATCAGTAGTGTTCCAAAAGAAGTTAATGGGATACTTCTGGTTTCCTATTGGACTGTCTGCTACCCTGATAGCAAGTGAAAATTTATTTATGTGGAAGAAGGACAGATGAAAATAATTAAACATCGTACTGGCAGCTGGGAATGAGGAGGAGAGCTATTCATGTGAGTGCCACTAGAGCTCCGTGGGAATGGTTTCCATCTTGGCAGGCTTACCTCTTCTGTGCCTTTCTTATGCCTATGCACAGTCAGGATGCATAAATGAGTCATTCACTCACCTACATCCTTTGAAAATGCCAATGCACTAGGTGCATGCTGAACACAGCTTTTGCATACGCTGCATGCAAACGGGACTAAATACTACACAACCTAGCACAGCCATGGCCAGCCTTGGAGAAGTACAGTGAGAGCTCTCCTTGCCTACTTCTTAAAAGTGTCCACTGGAAATAAAGCACACAGGTTCAATTCATTCTTCATCACAGAAGGATCTGATCCCCTTTCTGCCCCACTCCCTTTCAGAGTGCTGTAAGCACCTAGCTCTTTATCGTTCTGGGGAAGGGATGAACAAAAGCACTTACTGGTCATGGTGAAGCTATGTTACTTTGCAAAAACTCAAATCAAGGTGCATTGAGCCAGAGACTGACCAAGCAGAAGGACATATGACTTCAGATCAGTGATTTGAATGTTAATCTGCAAATGGGAAAGTAGTCCTGTTTCAAGGCCTGTCTCAGCATTTCATATGAAATTATCAATACATGTTCAAGCCACAGAGATACTGGTTAGCAAGAAAGCACTGCTATTGTCATTATTTCCTCCTGCCAGTATACCTGTTCACATCTCCTCTTTTGAAAGGAAAATGTATGTGTTTAACTCCCATATCAGAGTTTAAGTCTTACATAAGTGCATCAAACAAGAATTCATCTTGTAGAAGATAAAGACCTCGTTCTGACCATCTGCCTAAGAAGACATCAACCATTACTTTGCATTTGAACAAGGACAGGTACCCTCAAAAGTTTTCATGGTACTAGAAGTACTCTTTAACATAAAATGGAGAATCTGACCAAAGTATAAGCACTCAACCATAACACAAATGAGCGCATACTCATATACATGTATTTGATTGATGATAGAGCGGTGGAGTGGCCAAGCATGCATTCTTCATTCTTCACTTGGGGGACATGATGTTCATGGGAGAAAGATGTTAAGAAGTAAGTTTGCCAAAGGGTAAAGTTTGTTTTGGCAAATATGGTCTCTAAATAGTGTCCTGAGGGGTGGCCAGCAGTGTTAAGGAAAACGTACACACCATTTTGATATTAGGGCTATGCTAAACATAGTGCAGAGATGTAGAGGCTGGGATGATTTATAAAGGAGCCTTGAGATTTTCCACTACTCAGAAATAATTTTCAACCTAGGGAAAACGTCTCATGTGGCCCTGCTGCTGCTTTGACAAAAATAAACCCTATTTAATTTTTTTTTTTTTAAGTGAGTGTGGTGCTGGCAGATGACAGCTGTGGAGCCTGAAGCCCCCTTGACTGCTATTTGTTATTACTGTTACCCACCAAAAAGAGGCAGTGGCAGCAGCAGTGCAATACCTTACCAATGTGCCTCAGTCTTGGCAAGAAGGAATTACGTTTCTGGGTGTGAAGGTTAGTTCAGTCTTTACATCCTGCTCATGCTTGGCATCTGACACGTTACTGCCAGTCAGGTGTCAGTTTGCACCTCTTGGGACGTCTTGTCAGTGTGTATGTCTACATAACTGCCCCATGACCATGACTCTTTCCATACAGACCACTGACGCAACAGCCAAAAGTCTGAAATTTGACTTACTACCAACCAGCTCCCTTGAGATTAAGCACTCTGTAGCCCAGCACAAAGGAAGTTGTTTTGTTGGGCTACTTGCAGCAATAAATGCCTGGAACATATAAGTTTCTGATGAAGCAATGCATTTTATGAGTTCTTTTTCCTTTTTTTTTTTTTTTTAAATCTTTTCCACTTTGTGCCAACTTCCTCACTGTCCTGCCATGCAGATCCCTAACCCTCACAGAAGAAATTCCCAAATGTCTGCCTTGCCATGCTTTCTCTCCCACATCTCTTTACTGCCATTCAGGGGAACAGCATTTCCTCTATAAGAGAAGTGCTGTAGGGCTCAGTTTCCCTTGGGTAACTAGTCCTTCAGTGTCCAGTGTTCCTCCATCCACTCTCTTTCCTAAGAAAGTCCATGCTAGTGCTAGACAATGAGAGACAGGTCAATACCAAATGCTCACGTAAAGCCCAATGCACCCTTTGTGGAGGTAGACTTAAGCCAGTTGCTCTTCCTTCCAAGACCAGGGCCAGTCTTGGTAGATAGCTTCACGCCAGTCTCTCTCATCTCCCTCTTTGTTGACAAGAGCTCAGACAAGTACTAGGTAAGGGCGACCATGGGTGGCCACACTGTGAGAAGAGGAGCATATCCCAAGGAAGGACAGTCCAGCTCTGAATCTGACCTGCCAAACTTGGTGAAATTATCAAAAGAATAGAACATTTCTTTGTATCGTGCAGTAAAAAGAAATGGTTACTCTGATTTCTCTCACATTTTTGAACATCTGAGTCCTGCCTCTTCCTCTTCCATGTGAGCAGGTAGAAACCACCTTTTTCTCCAGTACCTTTCCTGTTGTATTACTGAATGTAGGTGTTCAAGAGTTGGAGAAACAAGAAGGGCCACTTACCTTATGATAGCCTTGACTGCAAAACGAACCACAGTGGAGAGCAGGAACAGTGGTGTGACCAGGATGTGAAACAGTGAGAGTGATGCAAAGGCCTGGGCGGGCTGCAGCGGCTTGACATTGGTATAAGCATAAGTCACAAAGGTCTGTCACATCAGGAAAAGAGCATGTCAGGATAAGGACTCTTGAAAAAGATGGACAAGGACAGCAAGCAAAGTATTTTGCTCAACTAAGGCCAATAACTATATAGCTCAATTTGTTGGGAATCCCAGTAAGCTGAAGAGAAAGGTGTCTTCTGTTAAAGTGCAAAAGATTTTAAAAACTTGCCAGTGATTTCAAGAGACTTGCACATTTAAGAATGAAAACATTTTCTTTGTAAAGTCAAAGCATTTAGTTTTGCAAAGTTTTGTAACTGACTTCAGGGTTTAGAGGAAACTCACAAACCAGAAATATCAGTAAGAATCTAATAAATCTTATGGGTTTTTTCACAGATGCAGAGCTGTGGTCATATCTCATCCAATCCTGGTACACACAGTCAGCATACTCTGAGTAATGCCCTCAGCATTTGGTCTATGAAGACTCCTTACTGGCCGGCATGCCATAGTTCCTCCAGTGCATTAGGTTGAGATTGAAACCTGGCCAGAGGACAAGCAAAATTTATTTCTCCTTAAACTGCAGAGTATGCGTTCTTGAAAATTGAAATGGTGGCTTATAATGCACTTTGAAACAGGAATGATTTTCACTGCTAGACAATAGAAAAGCAAAGCCACCCCAAACCCCTCCAAAATGAGACCTTCTCAAAATGGGTCTTCTTTCAAGTTGCAATGATTTATTTCTTTCTTATAGGAAAAAATTATATTTCTTTTTGTTTTTACCGATCCAAGCCACAGCTGGTGAAATACCAGCTCTGTGAATGGGCACTTCCAGTGTCATGCTATTCTACAGTTAGCGGGGGCACATTAACTCATCTGCTGGTTTTATGAGGAATATGCCCTACAAAAACAATGGTGTCTTTTCTTTCTTTCCCCCCCTCTCATTTTCTCTGCCTTTTTATAAGGAAAAGTGGAAAAAACATTATCTTACTGCAAGAACAGCAGCTATTGGTATGGCAGCATTCATAAAAACTGTGAAAGAGAAATAAAATAGGCATCAGGTTATATGAAATAAGAAAACACAGTTTTACCATTAGTTGTATGGCACTAGAAGAATCCAGTTATTTCCAACTCAAGTAATTAAAACTCCCAAAGGAAAATTCCTCTGCAGGAAGAAATTTTCTTCCATGACAGAGAGATATCTTAAACACACAAACAAATAAGCCAAGTAATTATCTCATTTGTATACTTTAGTGAACCGGGATAAAAAGTTTTATGTGCACAATTATTATGCAACACAATGAAAACATTACCCTCTCAGCTCTTCTGCATTACAGAAAATACAATTTCATTCAGACACTAATTTATCTTTCCCATAATCAGAGCTGCTAATATTGTCTGGAGCCTCCTTACTATAAAACAATTCATAACTGTAATGTCATTACGAAAGTGATTGATAGAAAACTTCCTACAAAAAAAACCCCCCCAAAACAGCAAGGCATGCTCTGTATTTTCAAGTTTCTGTGTTATATATTTGCCATGCCTTTTTATTTGAATAACATTTCACACACACAAAAAAAAGTCATAGGCACAGCTGCACGTGGCTTTAGTTGAAGCCAGGAGGAATGTTGACATGGAGAACAGGACCCATTTCTGAGCATTAAAAACATAGTTACTTACTGGAAAGAGATGTATGAAGTGCAAAGGTTTTGAGACTGGTGAGTTCCTTCATTCTTGTTTCTTCCACGCTAGTACAAAATATGTGCTCCCAGGCATACAGCTTTAATAACTTAATGCCTTTTAGTATCTCATTGGTTTTCTTTAATCTTTCAGTAGAATAGTCCTTCATTTCAAAAGAAAACAAGGATAAGAAATTGATAATGGTTTGTAGTTTTAATGAGAATGCTCTTTTCCCTTCACTTCTGTTGTAAAATTCATTAAAGATTTATAATTTTGTTTGGTTTTTTGTACAGGCTTTCAGTTGCCATACTGAGTAAAACAATATAAAATTCCATGTTCTTTGGAGATATTAAAATGCTTATAATCATGAGGGGAAATTAAGTGACCTGTTCTGAGAAGAAATATAAACCAAAACATCCGAATCCTTCAAACAGAAGGTGAAACTCAGGAAGGTGGATTAGTAGGTCAGAGGTGTCCATAACAATAGACAGAAGACTTCGTGTGTGTAATTGCTGATACAAGGTTCATTCTGGGATTCATACAGACTAGTCAGCAAAAGAAGTAAGATGTTTATTCATATATTTAGCTAATTGCCCCTCACTAGAAAACAGTAATTCTAAGTTTTGGTACAATTATAATGCAAAAGATGTTATGAGTCAGACAAACTCAGAAAAGAGCAAAAAGAAAGAGTCAGACTATTTCTGAAATTATGCAAAGATAAAACCTCTCTTGGTATAAATTGGCACAACTGTACAGGATTGAAGTGTGCTGAAGATTAAATTAATGTATGTATCATTTGCTTACTGAATATTAAGATAACAAGGATCTTTAAATATTTGACAACTCAAACATCAAAGGTTGATTAAAAAAGTTCAAGGATCACAAGAATAAAGTTAAAAATTAGACAAAGTACCAGAAAACATTTCTAATTGGTGAACTAAATTAGACAGCAAAATAAACTTACAGCACGGAAGAATGTACAACAGATATTAATCCAGCAATGCCAGCTGATTTTTAGAGAACACCAAAGCTTGGGGTGAGAGCATAAAGTCTCTAGCCATTTCAGAGGGTGGTTGTACACATTCTTTAAAACTATCCTCCTATAATTCATCAGTCATTTGTACTGTTTGCTAACATCTCATGAAATAAAACATCTGAACGTAGGAATAACACCCTTTCATGGAACTGAATTCATATGAAACCATGCTAGTTGGGTGAAAAATACTCTCTGCAGAGAAGACAGGTCAAGGCCCACATACTTTTTTCAGATTCTTGTCTGACAAATGTTAGGAAGGAAGAGATACTGAGCCACAGAAAAACAGAAAGGGAGGGATGATGGAATTAAGACACAGCTTGCCCAAACCTCTGCAATGAATGTTCACTAACAACAAGAACCCCTGATTCCTCGTTCTCATTTCTGGATGTGCTGGTTCTGGCTGGGGTAGATTTCATTTTTTTCATAGTAGCTAGTATGGGGCTGTGGTTTGGATTTGTGCTGAAAACAGTGTTGATAACCCAGGGATGTTGTCGTTCCTGCTGAGCAGGGCTTACCCAGGGCCAAGGGCTTTTCTGCTTCTCCCCCCACCCCACCAGCGAGGAGGCTGGGGGGGGGCACAAGGAGCTGGGAGGGGACACAGCTGGGACAGCTGACCCCGACTGGCCCAAGGGGTATTCCAGACCATAGGACGTCATGCTCAGCATGTAAAGCTGGGGGAAAAAGAAGGGAGGGGAGGACATTCGGAGTGATGGCGTTTGTCTTCCCAAGTCCCCATTAGGTGTGCTGGAGCCCGGCCGTCCTGGAGATGGCTGAACACCTGCCTGCCCATGGGAAGTGGGGAATGAATTCCTCGCTTTGCTTTGCTTGCATGCACGGCTTTTGCTTTACCTGTTAAACTGTCTTGATCTCAACCCACAACTTTTCTCACTTTTACCCTTATGATTCTCTCCCCCATCCCACGGGGGGAGTGAGCGAGCAGCTGTGTGGTGCTTAGTTGCCAGCTGGGGTTAAACCACGACGCTGGATCACAAACGTCACTGAAATAATCTACTTACAAGAGTGCTCTTCTGAGCCTCAGCCAGCTTTGTAGCTATGAAGTACTGTATCGGAGCTAACAGTACGATGACAGCGGCACCGACCAACGCACTCATTCCAAGTAAATTGTAGAGTAGGATCACACCCATTATTATCTATGAAGAAAAAAGCAATATAGAAAAAGAAGGAGATTTCAATATGCCAGAAGGATAGCAAGAAAAAAATATTTTTCCTTCTAAAACAAATGGTTCATAGGAATCAAGTGAGCCCTTACTTCAGAAGGTCATGTTTGGAAAGTGTGGGAAATGAACCCAGAAGCCTTTATTTTTGACATTAACTGCATAGTTTGTGTTACTGCCTGGTAGTCCTAATTCCAGGTGAGGTTTCCACAGAACTAAAGGAGCACTAAAATGATGGTGCTTGCCCCAAGACATTTTACAGAATCACTGGCCTTAAGTCTTATTTACACTAGAACTCCTTACATCACTGGAAGTATTCAAAGGTCTTAGGACTGTCATGAATCACATTTGCATTCTGCCATAGTGGTCCTCTTGCACCTGCAAACAGAGGCACATCTAAGACAGGCACTGAAGCATGATGCACACGTGTTGGGAGTGACACAAACCTTACCTTGTGCACCAATACCATGTAGGTCTGCAGGAAAGTACCAAGATGCTACCTTAGCCCTACAAAAAGTTTGGGGACACTTCCCACAAAGGTTTACCTGGGAATGTCTCTGATGAAACTACCGTGATTCTGCTTCCTGTGTTAATACAAGCTCTACTAACTAAGTATTTTTATAAAAAGCTCCACTGCATGGTACAGGATATACAGAACTAACTAGTTGCCTACTTTGTATTTTTGCGCTCTCTTCAATGAGTCAGTTCTGTCTTTAAATCTGCATTCTTATTATACAGTATCAGAAATAAAAATCAGTGGAGTTCAACATTTTGAAAGCATTATTTAGCTTTTCAGGCTTCTGTAATGTAAATTAGCATACCTACATGCCATTTTCTTAGCAGAATAATACAAGGTTACAGGTAGCAGTTTATACTTGGGGTAAACTGAAGCCCCTACTAGGGGCCCGATCCTGCAATGAGTTTTTGTTGTTGACAACAGGCCATAATTGTTGATACACAATGTATTTTCTAAGATTCATCCTAACCTTCAGCAGGCTATGCTATATTGCCTCACACTGGAAGGATATAAGTTCAGTATTTGCTACAAGCTTTTCTGCCTGAGGAGGGGGCAGCCCTGACAATTGCTGTTTCTTGAGGCATCCCTTGAAGCTCAACTCTTTTGCATAGGGCAAGACAGGATAGTCCCAATGCCTTTTCCAGAGTGGTATAGTTATAATCCAGCTCATAGTTACGAATGGCTAGTTTATTCCTTCTTTTTTGCAAAAAAGCAGCCAGTTGAGCTAATCAGGCAGAAAGACATTACCATAACACCAGTGTCATTGGTATTAGCTGCATAATACTTTGAGAAGGAAATAGTAAGTATTCTCCTTTCAATTTTATTGTTGGAGCAGACGTGTATGGTAATCACTATGACTGATAGAGCTAAAGAGCAGAAGGAGCCCTCTATAGCCTAGGCCACAGGTGCTCCTTCACCAAGTTCTTCAGCAGGGGTAAATTGATGGGTGATGCTATGATCATTCCTGCGCAAAGCTATGGTCAAGCTACCCTGTGTTCCCTGTCTCCTGATTACCTGAAAGTGAACTACAGGAACCAGCAAAATCATCAGAAGTTTCCTCAAACCAGCCTTTTACAATAGTGGTAAGGGAGGCCATTACATTTCTACAGCGGCTGAGACAAAGACTTTATTAAAGAGCCAAATGAGTGGTGAATTTAGGCTACATATAATTCTTCACTAGCCACAGGAATCAGACCGCCTGTTCATTTAATAACATTCAAAGTATTAACAGCAACTCTTCCAAATAAACCTGGGTGTGAAACAGTGACTTAAAATTAAATGCTCTGTATTATTTCTAATTTGTGTTACTGTGCAAACTTTTTTCGTCCTTTTCTCCATAAATTATTTGATGACTCTCTGAATCCTACCCTATCCTAAAATAGACACATAAACCCAGTATTTTTTTCCATTAGTAGTAGTAATATTGCTGACTACTATGATAGATTACCTATGCAGTCCAAGGAATTTCAGCAAAAAAGATCTACTATAAGAGTGGCTTTTATCCTTTTTTAAACTTATTTAATGTTGGTGAGGTTATCTACAGATTAGGACCATGTCAATCCCACCCCAAGTGAAAATTCTGAAGGTGCTACAGGAGTCCTCGCTTCATGGAGAATCAGCATGTCTTAGGTCATTAAGTCATTTAGCACTTTTGAACATTTCTTTCAGGCTATTAATTTTTACTTTTCCTTCCTACAGATCCGCCTACAGATCTTTCCCAGCCTTGTTAAGAACCAGATGTTTACAGTAACTAAGCTTGTTTATATGAGAGCTACTCTGGGCATTCTGTGCTGCACACTGTTGGTGCTGCTGCCAGTTCCTGAGCAGGATTCGATTGCTTTTTGCTCCTGCCACAAAACGTAGTTAAAAAGTGGACACTGTAAATGCAATACTTAGCACTGGTCAGATGCCTGTGATGCTGCCATGTGGCAGAAATAAAAGCAATGACTTGTGTCAGTAGTGGAAGAAATATGAGCAGGGAAAGGATGACAGGTCATGATTCTTAAAGTCACAGACTACATCCATGACATGGAAATCCTGCTCAAAAAATTCCTCTCTCTTTACTGCAGAGACAGCCTCCCAGCCCTTGGAGGAGATGATGGGGCACATTTCTGCTTGTTAGTCGTCCTGGCAAATGAGTGTGAAGTCCAAGTTCCCCTCTGGATTTTGTAGTAGTCTCACAGACATATACTCTTTTCAATCAGGTTGGAGGATCTCTGAAATCAGGCCCTTACTTTGATGCTCTACCTGAACAGGCATTGCCCACAGATTGGGGCACAGGAACAAGAACCACATTAATTGATTTGTTTCTATGGCAACCAAGTTATTGATTTGTCCCAGCGTCATCTCTCCCATGGACAAGTTGGACGTTGAAAGCCTCAGGATCTTATTATATATCATTGCCTGTAGGAAAGGAATAAAAAGGAAGATATGAAAATGATATAATTATAAAGCAACAGTTAGCAGAAGGACCTTTCAAACTGCGGTATCAGTCTTTACCTAAGATAGCCCTTCTCCAGGTCTCTCACCTGAGACAGAGAGAGAGAGCGAGACAGAGTGAGAGAAAGCACAAGAGAGAGAACTGACTTTAGAAAACTCCAAATCCTCTTAAAAGGTTTGTTGCTTAACGCGGACCTGAAATAGAACAAAATGACAGCAAAACATCAACATTTAGGAGACTGGGCAAAGATCTTTTTTGGACAAACATTTGGCGAGCCTGCTTTTCCGTGACACTGTCTGTCAAAGAGATCCTTGTTTCTGATAAGATAGTTAAACTCATGCTATGAAGTTTTTTCAGGGTGGCTATGTATTCCTTTGGGTTTCTCTCCTTTACCTTTCCATAAAATTTGTAGGAGCTTAAGACAGTTTAAAATTAATCAGGGCTTATATCTACCAGAATTTTAAAGACAAATATTGTGGGCCCAGTTTGCAGCTATGACCAAATATCAAACACTGCAACTTTCAGAAATTTTTAAAAATAATTTGTGCCCTTTGCCCTGTTTTGTCCATGAATCCTGTAGAATTAAGCAGAAATGCCTACAGACCATGGTGAATTACATCAGCTGCATATGGTCCTAAAAGTCCCCATTTTGGCAAGTGGGAGTCACAAAAGCAAAAGGAAATAATCAGGTACGCTTTCTCCACCATGTCTGTACCAGCTATCCTGGGAGAAGGCAGAAAATGTTTGAAATATCTACATCAATCACAGTGTGCACAAACCCCAGAAGCTTCCATGCTGAGATGATACTCCCCTGGTTAGTTACACCTGGCAAAACATCAGTTCCAGCTTCTGTTCTTCACACAGTGCTACTGCTGTCCATGGAGCTTGGTCTGCGGAGATCCCTGCTACAACCCACCCACCTTCTGAGCTGGAGCTGCTGGCTCCAGTTCGTAAACATGGCTTTCACAGAGAGTTAATGGATGCTGGTTTTAGAGACACAGTTTTGGAGATTAATTACTCCTGTCCCATCCCACAGGGCTCTGTGCTAAAGGGCATAAATATTCAGAATCACACACATGATACATGGACAATGTTCCCATAAAACATAGCTTGGCCAAAGGTATTCTGCAGATAACTGCTCACAGTCAGCAGAAGTAACCTCATAGGCAAATGAACAAAGCAGGGGCAGAGCCCAAACGACACTGCTTATCTTCATATACCTAACATCATCTGCAAAGATATGTTCTTACACGCACAGAGAGAGTGTTAAACTTTTGCATGTTAGTATGATGGTTTTCGTTTTTAGCAAAAGCAATTGCTGCCATCAGTTCGGCAGTGTCACTGATAGCACTTCTCCAGTTTTCTGTATGAAAATACAGTGCATCTCTTCTCTCAAACAGCTGTTAACTGAGTCTTCAGATAAAGAACAAGACAAATGAAAGTACAAAGCTGGAGCTAGTATTGGTGAACTTCTTGGCAGATCATGCAAACATCTTTGCTCACCAGTAAAGCACCTCGTAGGTTGATGCCAGTTTCTGTAGTCACATAGTAGGATGCCTGCAGGAATGTCCTCTGCAAGATAAGGGCCAGGAAAAGGAGAACTGCCAAAACATAAACATTCCTGAGGAATTCCTCCGAGGAAAGATATGAATCTGACGGATCCTTCACCTGAAAAGAAAGGAAAAAGTGATGAAAGTGGCATAGGAGGGATTGTATATTCTTGAGATACTGGAAACAAGGGAATTCAGTCATTGCATTACAATAAAAAATATTGATGGTATTATGGGACAGTTATGGAAATCAGATTTCTCACTGTACCTATGTAGCAAAATCATTTGGATACAAATTAAATACTCTGTTCATGTTCCAAAGACTTAGGATCTTAACTTTTAATTGTTCTAAAATGAATTGTTTTTAGCAGGAAAGGGACAATTGGATCACCATGTCTGCCTTATCTTTGGTTTCTCCATTGAATTCTCATGACTTGTAGGATAGAAATGCTACTCTGTAGAAAATCAAGTTCATTCCACCTGCACCACAAAGAAGCTGCAAGAAAATCTTCTTTATTATATGGGATTAGTTACTTATGTTGCATTTGCATATTATGGAAACAATTCCTTCCAGAAATATAGTCTATGATACCTGTGAATTCTGAATAAAATAAGAACATATATGCCAGTATTCCCCACAAAATGGACTTTAAACAGGGGAAAAAAAAAGTCTTGTTCAAATCACTTCATTTGTTTTCATTTTCTACTTTTTATGTTCACTGTTCTGCTCTGTTTCAGGCAGAAAAGGAAACAAATGTACCAAAATACTGCAAGGAAGGCTGTTCTTCTGGTATTTCCGATCCAGCTGGAAGCAGGATGTATTGGAATTCTTCCAAAAAAAAAAAGAAGAAGAAGAAGAAGAAGAAGAAGAAGAAGAAAAAGCCTGTTCTACTGAACTACCCAACCTGATTCTGAGATGAAAGGACTGGGGAATAGTGGAAAGTAAACCACGTAGCTCACCTCACTGCAGTGACCCCAGCCTCACCACACCACACGCTCCTCCCTCGGCCATGGGCAGCTGACACCCAAAAGGTGTGTATATGCACCCAACGGTGTTTTCAAGAGGTCTGATGTCTGTAAGACACCTAAATCCCACCGAAATAATAGGTCTAAGTGGCTCAACCAGCCCAAGACTGCTTGAAATGTGGGTTGTTTTAAGTTCATGATTGGTCAGATAAATATATTTGAAAACTCTTCTCTTAACGTTCTGCTGCATCTAACTTCCCACTACTTACATAGTGAGGATATCAATAATAAATAACATTTGTAGATACCCTTATTAATGTACATTGAGTTCTCAGGAATTAAGGGGGGATAAGCATAAAATTAAATTAATTCACATTAATTGGAACTAGACTGAATTTAAAGGAGAAACACATAATAGCAAGAACAACCAAGAGAAAGTTTATCAAAATCCATAAATTAAAAGCAGATGTATTCTGAAATGTATCCAAGAGAAATAGTGACTGTCACCAAGCTAGGCTCTTGGAGTGGTTTCAAGTTCTTCAATGATTTTAATCTTCCCTTTAGCCAGTGTTGATTAAAACTTAAAAAACTCCACAACTAAACCCACTACACTGAAGAGTACAAAAGATGAAGGAAGTGTACAAGGTACAGATTCCTAAATCTGAGATCCAGAAATGATAATTTTCAAGCTAAAATACTTTGTTTGTTCAACATGCAAAAAGCCCCATTTTTGAGGCAAAATATGCACTTTGCCTTTTAACTCTGTGGCTCAAATCCAGCACGTGGAGGTTCAAGGATGATAAAGACCTTTATTTGATAAGCTGCAAAATTAAAGTCTCACTATTCAGTGCAAAGGCTGAATGAGAGTCTAAAGCCAAATTCAGACCATCAAGAAAATGAATGTCAGGAGCAAGCAGCCAAGGTGAAGAAGAATGGACAGTGGTGATAGTCAAATGCTTTATCTGGAGGGGAAAATGTTATTCCATTACATACCTATCTGCTCCTTCAAATACAAACCACTCTGCATAAAGTGTATGGAGATGTTTCTGTAACAGAAGACTGATGTAGGAAAATTTCTTCATCATGTCTTCTCTGCTGTCAGCTAGTAAAATAATTTTACCTTTATCTTTTCACTAGTTACTAATAAATTCTTTTTCCTGTGATAGAAAATGTTCTGTATCAGAGACTTGCTCAGTGCTTAGAGGTGGCCTCTGGAATTTCAGTCTCCCTGAAACCTGAAATGAGCTGTTAACTAACATGTTTTGTGCATCTCTAGTATCAGGAATGTGACTGAATAAAGTGGATGCTTATCACCTTCTCACACGCACCAATGCATTTCACCACAGCAACGAGAGCGCAATCCGTCGCAAGCAGGGAGTGACTATTCTCCGCTTCCCCGTGGAAAACAGATTTCAGAGAGCTCAAACCGCTCAACGAACTGCAGATGGACAGATGGATAGAAATTAAGCAAAATTCCCAGACTCATCCCTGCTGGATGCACCCCTGAGGCACCACCAGCGGGTGTCCTGCCTGAGACGGGGAGGTGTAGTTAAAGAGGAGCAGAAAAGCTGTTCCTTCTCCCCAGAACTGCAGGGATGACTCCACCAAGAGGCAGACAGCTGGGCAACTGGGGGAAGTCTGCACTACCTGTGTTGCATTCATACCAAAGACTTCCACTACAGAGGTTTATAACTTGACTGTCTCTCACAAAAAATTACTCAATTTGCTTGAAGGAAACAGTGAAATAATACAATGATGATCACAGGCATATAAAAGCACGCAGCCAGAAGTATTAAGTACCTGATAGGAATCTAGAACTACTACCAAACAAAGTCTTTCAATCCATGTTGTCACATTACCTTTTCTGTCATATTTGTATTATTGGTTGTATTCTGGAAGCCCTGGACAATGCCAGAAATGCATAATGGCCCAGCAAAACCCAGCAAGTCAGCCAAGTAACGGAACGTGCTGCTGAGAAGAATTGGTCGTCCAAAAGCGCTATACATGGCTAACCATATGGAGGGACTCCGATTGGGCTGGTCTGCTACCTTTTTCTGGAAAACAGAGAAACAGGTATCAATGCAACAAGAAGAGGCCTCCCTGGCTTTATTATGGCAACTTCCATCTTGTTCCTCTCTGGATGCCCAAATGGTTCCTGAAGGGTGTTTTGGAGTGGGTGAGGTAGCAAACATGTAGATATCAACAGATTTCAGACATTCTTCACAGCAAATTCAAATTTTGCCTCCTCTTGGTAACTGTGGTTTCTCATCTCTAAATCCTACCACTTTTCTGAACCTATGAACACAGGAATGCAAACACAGATTAATCATACTGGCATGTCGCCATTGCTCCTTGTCACATGTGTGCTCAGGAAAAGGTCTGACCTTTCAAGCCCTTGCTTGTATGGGTAATCTTGGCTTTCACAGTAGCTGTGAAACCACTTGATCCAGTAAAGGCCTCTGATGTGAGAAAGGGATTGAAGGAGAAAACATGGACAGACACCTGCAAGAATAGACTTTAATTTAATTTATCTGGATTTTTTTCCATGTCTTGAATGCCTTCCAGGAAGACACACTTCAGCCGATCAGCAGTTACTGTGCTCAACACTACGAAAGTAACAGGCTATGTTGGGAGGTAAGATTAAATCAACTAAAGGTGCTTTCTAGCTTTCAGTTCCGTGGATCTATGCAGTATGATGATTCCTGCCCTAAAACACCAACCAGCAAACATCTCTGTATCTAGTCAGAGGAGTTCTGGTATTTCTGAGGTCCTTCCAAACTAAAGAAGAAAGAGTTTTACTTAACAGATCTATGGTCTGCAGAGTGCTTCCTTGTGCTTCAGGCAGCAGCTTTTTACACTTTAAAAAAGCATCTGTCATTTTTCAAGTAGCACAGATGACTGCAAGTTGTAACCCAAGCCAAGCCCTCCTGAGTGTTCGCAGAGACATTTTAAGTATAGCCCTGTAATAACAACCCCCTGCCCCGGCAAATAAACCAAAGAAAAGCAAGTATGCCTGTACCCTGCCTGGCTGCCTTGTCTTTTTTCCTCTTTTCTCTGTTTTTCCTTTCATGCCACTTCAACAGTGAGATAGAATATGTGCATGGTGCCAAAAATGTACAAGAGTATAGGAGGGCCAGATAGCTGCTTACTGGCTTCTAGAGATTAGGCCAGGCTGGTCATACCCAATGCCAAGAGGCTTAGTACAGAGAAATAAGCAGTATGGGGACAAATTGGAGGTAACACTTCCGAAAGTGGTAAGAATGAAACTGCTTCTTCAGTTGAGGGAAAGCGCACAAGGGCCTCATGCAAGTTTCCCAGGCAAAAGGCTCTGAATCTGTTGCCTAATAGGTTTTGAGCTAGATGGCCCTACAGGAGCTACTGGCATCCCCCTCAGATAAATGATCTGCACTTTAACAGCTTGACACGAGCTAAGCTAACTTATTAGGAAAACACATCTGCTGTCTTTCGGAAAAAAATTGCACATACTATTAGGGACATTCAATTAATGGTAAATTTGGTAAATGGCATTGGTAAATCCTTATTTCTTTAATAAGATTTTACTATTTCAATAGCTGTTTTCACTACTACTACAATTCACATAACTGTCATCGCTACATGAAATCTATTTACTTTTCATTGGAAAAAATATTAATTAATTTAAATTAAATTATCTAATAATCTCTATTGCTAAACACTGTTGGTTTCTTCTTTTTTAATCAGAATTTCAAATGCACTGAAGTATCTAATGGGCAGGGGAGAGAAAGAAGAGTGGATTTTTCTTCTAATCTTAAGCTCTTTTCCAGAATGGTTCTTAAGGCCCAGTGTTATGGGCTTGCAGTACAGTATGTTGTATGTGCCAACCCTACCCTTTATTTAGGTGCTGAAGGATGATCTGTCAGTCACCATTCATTACAGCTCTCTGATGAGCACTGACATGTTTCAGTAAATCCACAGTTGAAAGTTTGGCCAATTTCTTAAGATGCAAATAAAAAGCTCTGTCAGGGCCTTCTGCATGAAAAAAACACGATTACCATGATGATTATTTTCTGCAGTTTCCCAGTCCCTTTAAACTGCTGTGGCTTGGGAAGCCACCTGAAGCCAAGAGCTTCTCCTCCTGGGCAGAGGAGGCTGGAAGGACACGCTCTCCTTTTGGAAATTGAGAAAAAGTATCTTAAAACACAATGTTAAAAATGATCCAGTTACAGAAAAGGAGGGGAGCTGTACTAAAGACAGGAAAGAGTTGCAGCAACACAAATGTGAACTTAATCAGTTTACACAACTATGCATCCCGGTGTTTGTTTACATTTGCCAGGATTACTTTTGTTGGTATAGTTGGTGGCGTTTGTTGTGTGAATTACTAGGCTGGACTGCTGTTCTCACCTGTGGCACTTGCTTAGGTTTTCTTGTCACCTCCTTTTTAAATGACTGTAATTTTCTCTACCTTGGGCACTCAACAGTTGAAATAAGGGCAGTAAGACAGCACTTGCTGGTAAATCAAGCCACCTGTAAGGTAAACCTCAGTAAATATGGAAATCTGTCTGTTCCCTTACTGCTGGAGCTGACAGTGTCAGTCTGATGCTGAAGGGCAATGCTCCATCCCTGTGATTTCTAGCTATCTAACACACTTTCTTTCCTCCTGTTTTTGCCATAACAGGTAAGATCCACAGTGGCACATGAACAGCAAGTATAGGAAATTCTGACTGTCCTTGACTTTAAAAATTGCATTTTCTATTACACCATCCCAAAAGTAAAACTTTCTATTGACTGTCAGAGCAAATTACACAGGATTTTGGTTGATGGGGTAAACCAGATGTAGTATCAATGTGTTAAATCTAGTTTGGGATATGTGATGTATGACGCATTAGTATGTGGTTTGAAACATCCACATCACTTGTATAGAAACCAAAACAAAAGCCAAGCAACAACAAAAACAGGATAAAATTTTTTGGGAAAGGGATTATGTGACAAGTATTACCCACCCCATATAGTACATTAGTCCAAAAATTTGGCTGTAAGAGTTTAATTGCATATTATTAAGGACTTATTTTTCTCCTTAATCTTGTTAAAAAATTCTTTGTCTTCAGCCAAAACGTCCATTAATATAGTAGGAACTGTGAACGTGTATTAAAGAGAATATAGGAATTCAAGGTCATGGGTCTAACCCTATGTGTATGATATGCATCACTGTTTATTCTGCAGAAGCAACCTTCCTATCCACATTGATAACTTCTCCAGAATTCTTAGAAAGGTATGATAAAAATACTGTAAGATGAGGTATTTCTGTTTCTATAGGAGTCTGTCCAGAAAAGCAAGACAATAAAGCACATCCATCTTTTAGAATATTTACTGACGGCAGGAAATAATGAGATAAGGAAAGCCAATTGCAATTTTTTGTGCAGTACTTCGTTTCGGGAAAAAACTCAAACAGCATATTTAAGTAAGCTCAATTATCAAAAGAGCTTGTTTTACCTCTAGTTTTATAGTATCTTCTAATTTGAAAGAACATATGCTATGTTGTTTTCTTATGATATGCTGTGTTATGCTATGTTGCCAAACACAAACTATCTATAAAACCAGTAACAAATGATCTATATCTTACTGTAAGAGCTGGAATGCCTTTTGCAGTTGCAGACTAACAGCCAACTAGAATGTTGATCACCAGTTATTTAGCCTTGTATTGTGTTGTTTTATATTGCTTAATATTATAATAAAATTACTGATAACGGGCTTTAAAGTTCTATAAAATACCATGTAGCATGAAAGTGATATTAAAATTAAATTACTTGATGTTTTGACAAAATTACTTATAACGAAAGAATTTTGAGTGGTGAATGTATTCATAATGCTAAGAACTGCTTGATGAAAATTTGAAGATGTAAGAAAACATAGAACACAATAGCAAATTCAGATCTGTCACTGAGAAGTGTTAGCTTAGGTCTTGTTTCAGTAGGCAAACCTTCATATGGTAGGAGCCAGAAGAATTCTGCCTAAATAATTAAATACAGATTTCAGAAGTTACCCACTGACATCAAAGAAAAAACAGAAAAGGTTGAACCCAATGTTCACAGCATTCATGGTTATGCAAGTGGCAATATGCTATTTAATCAGAAGATAGCAGCCATAAAAAGTTAATCTCAGACCCACTAGTTTACACTCCTATATGCTTGGGACACAGGTTTGTAAAACAGTAATTTTGAGAAACCAGTCATCAAATTTTACCTGACTCATTTCCCTCATGCTATCACTTGTTAGAGAACCTCAGCTGCTTCCAATTTTCACAGCATGCAGAAGGGACAGCAAAACGATGTCACGTGAGCTATCTCAAAGATATTTTACAATACAGAATACTCATGGTCATGTTCAGCATCATTCATCAAGGCATGATAAGAAAGGTTTGGAAAGGAGCAGAAGCCCTCTTTCTGCACAGCCATGGAGCACAGCTGAGATCAGCTATCTCCAGGCACAGGCAGGGGTAACCCCACTTAATCCAGAGGGTGCTGGGGGGCTCCCCTCACCAGCTGCAGAAGATTAGTGCAAAACACACCCTGGCAGCAGAGACACTGACATATCATCTCTTCCAGATTGCAGACCATGCTTCAACCTGAAGAATTCTCCTAATTCTGAGGCTGCTTTCTGACCCAGCCATGCACAAACCAACACATTCCTCCATGGGAGTGAACTGCAGTGAGTTCCCACTGCCTGGCTCTTTGGATTGGTTTTAGCCCTTTGGTTTACTTTAACTTTATCTGTGAAGTATCAGTTTACTTTAGGGTTACAGCCTGTTTTTGAATATTAGGACAAATGTGCTAGAAGCTGTGGTAATCTTAAGACTTTAAACAACTACAGAAACCAAAAAATCTGATGTAAGGCAGCTTTATAAATGGAGGCAAATGTAACTGTATGGGTACATTTATGCAAGTCTTCATATGTGCATGACACATGCCAAGGGAAGCTACACACTGAATGTTTGCATTCATGCACATAAGCAATAGCACATTTAACTTGCCTTTTGGCATCTGAACCCTGTACTTGTGCAGGCACACGCAGTATCTGCAGATTTAAATGACCTACAGAAAAATGCTTGCACCTAGACATCATGCTTGTCATTAAGAATGGCACAGAGACTCAGATGCTCGGGGGCATGTAGGTGCCTAAGACTTTTTGGTCTCTTTAAGCAAGATTTAGGAACCAAATTCTTCTTTAAGGAGCATGGTCTAAGGGATGCACTTCTTTGCTGTGAAAAGCTCAGTTCCAATGACTCAGCAGTTTTCTGCTTAAAGCAGAAGGGTCTCGGTCTCTAGTACTGTAACCATTGACTATTTTGTAGAGAAGCAACCTAAATCTATTAAAATAGAAACAATTGCACTGATTATGGTTTCATTTCAGAGGGCACAGAAAGGAGCCTGTAGCTCCATCATTTGCTGGGAGCAGAGAGCTGCTCTTCCTGGCTTCCCCTTGCATTGCAGTTCTAAATTGTGCACTGCTTGGAAACACATTTATCTGGTGTGTGCACCAGGAACAGGATTTATATGCTTTTATGTGCTATGAAATATAGCTCCTGCGTGCTACATTTTCCAAAGTAGCCTCTTAATGCCTGAATTCTCTCTGTTTACACTTGAGAATTGATATGTATGTAAAAATCAGGGAGACAGGCTCTCAAATTCTCCCTCCTTTCTGCAAAACAAAATATTTCTTTTTTGGCAGAAATCACCAGCTTTAAGCACAAATGAAACACCACAGTTTTGCATAAAAGTATCTAGAAGTTTCTCTGGAAACTCCTGCCCTACGCAGTGAGTTTGCCCAACCTTGGTTTTGTACTGGGACTGGCTGGGATGGAGTTAATTTTCTTCATAGCAGCCCATATCGTGCTGTGTTTTGGATTGGTGACTGCGGAAAACAGTGAAGGTGAGTGTTTCCAGCTGAAACTATGGACAGAATGACTTCTAATTTAAGATGCTGTCACAAGTAGCTAAGGTTTAAACAAAGCTTTCACTTTTAAAATGAAATCTAGCAAGCGATCAGTCTGTTATGGTTTTAGTTTCCAGTTGCTCTCAATCTGGCAACCCTCCCCTGCTGTAAAATCACTTAAAACCAAAGAGTAACCATTGGATTGGAACATTCTAAGCCAAGTTTCAACTTGGAATAAACAGTCTTAAGTTAAAAATTCCTAAAATTAGAATTTCATAGAAGCAGAAAAAAATCAAAGTGACACTATAGTTTCTAAGGCCAAACAGTGACACAAACATCTCCGGTTACCTTTTGTTCCTCATATGCTTCTTTGAGACAAACGTAATTTGTCAGTGCTCTCATTGCAATTGGAAGCTTTCCTATAGCCTTCAGGTCCACAGGTTTCTTGTGAGCAGATATAATAAGAGTATTCATCCACCAGTAAGTCGCCTTTGAGAGCAAATTGACAAATGGCTGCAGAAATCTCACCCCCAGGTCCTGTAGATCCTCTGGTGGCTTTACTTTCTGAGGGTTCATGAAAAAAACATACCTCTGGAGAGGAGAAAATAGACAGCATATGCTCAGGAATTACCTTATTAACAGTAATTTTTAGTAAGAATTATGTATAATACAACTACAGTGTCATATTTACATTTAAAGGTACATTGAATTTAAATATAAATTTGCATGTAAATAAAATCATTTCCATTTTGAAAGCATAACTGGCAAGGAATTGAGCAATATGGTATGTGGACACAGCTCTCTAGCCTACCAGTACCACCTATCTCTATCTGAACAACAACAAAAAAGAATTCTTGAGTTATAATTATATTTTAAATTATCATCAGTAAGAATGTATGCTAACTTATACATTCGCTACATATATAGTTTATCCGCATTAACATAGTATATACTGTATAGATTACAAAAACATATACCCTTACATGCACGAATATGCATGAATATCTATACAAATACATAAGCATTCTCTATGTGTATGCATATACACAGGCACACATACAGACCAAGTCCTGGGGACATATCAAGGACATACATTTTAAAGAGATGCCAGGTCCCATTTATTTCTATAGAATTAACCAGATATTTATGGCTAAGCTAAACTTGGGCCTAAACTGGACACAAGCCAGAGTTACCGGGACTAAAGACCCATCTTCATCCCCAAGATACTTCTGATATTTTTTCAGATCCTGATAAAGAAACCACATACCCTAACTCGAATGACATTGATCTCCACAGCCATCAGCAGCCCATAGAGAATGACCATAATTCCAGTGATGCAGAAACGCAGCTGAGAAAATGGCACACCATCCTGGCAGTATCTGACAAGCTTGATCGTTTTGGTGACAAAGGCCATTATCCAGTAAAGAAAGAGAGCTGTAAAACATGCATAATTTAAAAAAAAAAAATTAACTACACTAGCACTGCAGAAGTTTTCGCTCTCTCAAACAGAACTATTCCATGGCTTAGTGCAATGCAGGCACAGTGATCCTCTGTATCACCAGCCTGCAGGCTGGCGATGTGTGATGCCAGCCAAAGTCAGGAACTCAGGTTCAGGAGATTTTCTTTGCACTTCCTTTTCCCAAGTCACTGTTTTCTTTCCTGGGCCATCACCCTTCAAAGAGATCCAGAATGGTGGGCCTTCACACAATTAGAAAAGTCCACTGAAGGTAATCTGAAAGGGAACTTTGTTATTAAAATGAAGCAAAAGTCACTTAACATGACAAATATCATATTGCCTCTTTGAAAAAGCATGGTGTATATGGAAACATGCTCATTTTGAAAAAGAGTTCATATAGCTTAATTATATCCTGCATTTTGGCTTGTATCTGTCAATGGCTCATTCAGGTTGTTGAGTTATATGTAATACGGACAGTATACTTGTACAAAACACTATCCTGCAATGTCTAGTCACATTCTTCTGACCATCTCCTGACTTAGACAGTAGACTGGGTAACCTCAGAATCAACTGCAAAGAATGCTGAGAAACAACATCAATCTGCACAGGATGGTTTGTGATCAGACTACTTTTAAAAGTGGCCTTTTAAAATAGCTCTTTTGAATGAAGACAAGTTTTTGCCTCAAAATAATGAGCAGTGTTAAAAAATACCTAAAAGCTCATGCTAGAAATACAATAGGCATACAATGCTTTTCCTTTTGTGATCACTTCCAAGAAGTTTTCAGGGTGTACGTTATAAAAGGTACAATAACTCCTACAATAATACTAGTTTAAAGAGCAGAGAATTATTCCTCTCTCTTTTAATATTCTCACGCATTTCACCATCCTTTTCAATCTATGCAAGCTGAATGTGTCTAAATGACTGGGTTTTGTAAGAGCATCTAAATATCAGACTTAGACTTACCCAACAGTAACTTTGGAAAGTTAGATGTTTCAATATTATGGTAATAGACTATGGATACAGTGGCAGCCACAAATCCCATTATAGCTGGTAGAAAGAGATGCAGATGGCGAGATTTCATTTGTCTGAAAATAAATAAGGTACAAATTAGTGAATTTGGTGTCTTTTTTCACCACTGTTACATTCCTAGAGTTCTGCTAATCTATTTAAGAGGACAAATATGACTTTCCTAGAGACAAAAAGATTTTTTCCATGTGAATGTTTTAACTTTTGTCAATATTTACAATATTGACAATAAGAAAAGGACAAAGCACTAAGAACAATCATTTCACCTTCATCCCATTAAAATTGGGACAGTTCATGAAATGACACCCCATCTTTTTGGGGGAAAAACTCCTTATCCTTTTTTAGCCAGCTCATCACTCAATAACACTATACATTAACGAATGTAACTAGCTTGGCTATCCAGCAAACACCATCACTTACGTGTCGGAAACTATGCCCTCTGCTATTTCACACACATGTACGAACAGGAGGGTGAATGTCAGGATCCACCGCAGGTTGTGTCCAGGGAAGTGCAGCCAGGTATTGTGGTGAATCTGGACTTTGGAGCTTTGGCTTCCCCAGCCTGGGAAATAATAGTAATGAAAGAGGAAGATTATCACACAGCCAGCCAGTGAGTGGTCTGGTTATCAATTCCCTATTCTAATCCATAGGTCATGCTTAACAGTATACAATTAATACAAAAACCCTACAAGAATATGGGGGCTGTTGTTACTAATAAGATGACCCAGGAGTGTCTGAGTTGTCATGTAGCCCCCCTCCCCCAATTTTAATCTAACTCTGTAGACAATGGGACAACAGACTTCCCACAACTGCAATCAAAGAGAAGAGGTCCCTAGCCAAGAACAAAGATGAGAAAACCAGAAGAAACATCTCAGAGTCTCACCCTCACACAACAGGGACTGACAGTTCTTAAGTGATGGCATCATCATGTCTTTCTGAGTCATAGACAAGAGTGGGAAAAGTTTCCAACTGATATAAATGTTGCATCCTCCAACGAGGCCTCAAGGAGTTATATTTACTTCCAACAAATAAAATTTATTATCTCTGTTTCAGGCCTGGTTGGTAGCACTGTCTCAGGGGATGCTGAACAGCAATTTCCCAATCTCTCCTCCTCCGCCACAGCCCAGACTCCTTGTCCTGTGCAATGCTGGCATGTTAAAGCTCCCAGCACAGGACCAGGACTCAGCTGATTTAATCAACAAATTCATCTTGAAGCCTATTTCCATGTCATCACTTCAGATGGCACCTATCCTTTTCAGGCAAGATCCTCTCTGAGCCCAGCAACCTGGCAAGAAGCGGGACACCGAGGACCTGATGGATGTGACAGTGCTGGGGGAGCTGAGGACTGATCAGAGGTTAGCCCCTCATGATGGCAAGTCTGTCCTGCATGTTGCTTTGGCCTCTGTCCTGTCCCACCCTTGTACAGGGCTGTCCTGAGTCAGCCCAAATGGCTGTACATGTCCCTCCCTGTAAGGCAGCTCCTGGAATTCCCTGACAAACTTCCCAAAGACCATAGAGAATCCCAAGAACAGCACATTTGGGGGGAGTAAAGAAACAAATCAAAAGAAAACACAAACAACTGAGTTTAAAATCCAGGATATGCTTTTGATACACAAGGATGCAGCATCTCATTGTGCCTAGAGGCTCATCAGGTGACTCAGAAACACATAAACCAGAGCCCGAGTTTGTTTATTCTTGGAAACTCTCCGGATTTCACCATTTCATCCTTGTTTAATATGCAAAGTACTGCAGGAACAAAATATTCTCTCTTCTCCACATCTGTCTCAAGCTTTTTCTATAGTTTCCTGAGATTTTCCTAATCTAATGTGGCTTTCTTTGACCTTGCTCCTATCTTTGTCTCTCCCAAGCTGCTTTTTGTTTCTATTTCCTTTTCGCCCATACATCTGCACAAACACGCTTCATCATCAATTTTCAGTTTTGGAGTCAGTCAGTCAATACTGTGGACGCCAGTTGGCTTTTAATGTTCTGTTCAACAACTATTTGTCCTGATAATCAAGGTACAAAATAGAAAAAAAGAATTACACACATACATACATACATACATACATAAATACCATAGAATTTAAGCTATTATATTTTTTTCTAACATTGTTAGAAAATAGAGGGAATTTTCAGTGGCTGCAATACTATTTCAAAATTAATTGGCTAATATCTCTAAAAAAATTAAAGCAGCCTGCTATCACTTGATGCATAACACAGAATGTTGTAAAAGATTCTCTCTGCCCTCAGACTTTTCCATCAAACACCTCTGCAGAAAGCCCTGTAATTCAAGGATGACTTGCACCTCACCTCAAAGAAAAAGCCAGCACTGACATAAAGATCTAGCACTGTTGGAGGGAGTTATAGTTATCCGTAACCCTTTGGGGTTTTTCCAGTCTTCAGTTATTCTTTTGTTAGAACTTGTTTCTTATTCCCTTGCTTAATTACTTAATTAGTTTTCAGTCACTGGATCTTGTTACACCTTTGATTGCTAGGTACTGAGCGTCTTAGCCCACAGGTTCCTGTGTCCCTGTTATTCAATCACTTCAGAGTCTTTTTGCATAATGGTAATCCTTAAATCTCTAGTTTGAATATAGTCTCAAATTCAAATCTTCATCATGGAAGAAATATATTGCTATGGATGTATGTGACACCAGGAAGGTAACATGGAAGAACTGACATGCCATTTCTCACGCAGTTGTCAGGAGAATATTTATTTTTATTAATATTTATTGCTTTTTCACAGTTTTTCAAGTCTCTTTGCCTCCTATGATCAGTTAGATTCTGTTTGACAGCTCTGAAAAAGCATTAAATTGTATTTATTTCATCACTGCAAATAACTAGGACAAAGATACAGTATAGAGAAAAAGTATCATTAGAGTACCAGTTTAGATGGGGCTTTTTACAAGAATATATTAGTTAGAGCCACTCCATTGTCCTAAATTCTTCAAGAGAGATTTATAATTCCTTATTTTTGTTCCTGTGGAAAAATATTATCTCTTTTGCTCTACTTCTGTTTACAAATGTTGGCAAAAGAAGTAATTACTCTGTTTTAAAAGTTTCCTACACTTCTCCTAGCCTTAGATCCAAGTTGCACATTTTGGATATTCTCTGATATTCACATCACTTGAAGGGAATTCATACCCACTGCCCTAAGTCTTCTAATATCTAATAATAGCAAAGGTTGCAAGTTGCCAATTTCAAATCTGAAGAAAACTTCTCCAGAGAGAAGTTTCAAAGCATTTGGATCTGATTTCTCTGGTTCTCATCCATCTTTTCACGCTGCTTAGTTCAGATTTATATCTAAAATTCCCAGCATTTTAAGCGGTTGGCATCATGTCCTCTGTATCAAGCCATTTTGTCTCTTCTTTTTCAGAACTGATAAATACAAAGCATCCAATGGTTTGCACCACAGCCCTCCAAGCACATATAAACATAAGTGAGTATAAATACACGCTCAAGTGTTTGTAGGATTGCACAGCTCCATTGAATAACTCACCAATGAACAAAATTGGGAAGGTGATAAATAGCAAGAAGACATGGGGAACCAAGTTGAGGGCATCCACAAAGCAGACATTTCTTAGGACACCAGCACTGATGTTATAGGCTGAAGCATTGTCGTTACCACAAAATGCGAGCCTCATTGCTTCCAGAAGGTCTGACTACTACAAAAAAGAGAGAATAATTGACTACCAAGACTGCTAGCATTCCCTTTAGCTAAACACAAAATAAATAAAATAAAGAGATACAGAAGGAGCGTGCAGAACAACACACAGAGAATAATTCAGTTCTATTTTGAAAATTCTTTTGGGCTCCGTCAAGTATAAGCAAATTAGAATGAAGGCCGTGTTTATGTTAAAATAATATTATTTATATTTAGTTAATAGTATTTATATGTATTTATTTTTATGATTTATTATAAGTACTATTTATTAAATACACTATGCTATGTCTTCTACTGTTCATTATATGCACAGATGTTAGGCTGCAAATGCTCTATGAGAATATAGAGAAAGAACAAGAAAGTTTTGAAAAAAAATTATTTCTATTTCTCATAAGAAAACTCAAATGCACATAAGCTGACTCCTGTGTGTTAGTGCTTCCTTGATGAGCCAATATTCTCTGTGCAACATCTCCGTTCATACAATTTGTTGCACTACGTTCTCAGTGCAAGCTCTGAACCTTTGGTATTTGTGATTTGGTAGCTTTGCATTCACTGATATTTTGTATTTCTTAATTGTCCCATAGAACAATGGTCACATACACTAGTCATTACAGATAATTGCCAAACTCTTGTTCAAAGAAGGTTATATTGAAGATTGCATAGGCAGTAAATCAGCATTCATGGTTGATCTTGCAAATCCTTATGCATGTGCTTAGCCTCATCTAAGCAGTTCTCTGACTTCTATTATTTCTTATGAGATTATTTTTGTACACCAAGATAAGCTCATGCGTTCGTGCTTGCAGAGTGTGGGCCATAGTATGACCCAGACTTACGGCCAGCTTCTGGCTTTTATCAACTTACGCATCGTTTATTTTTTCATTCTTCTTTATAAGAAGATGAAACAAGATTGCAACGAAAATGTTTCCCTGCTGATTTCTTTGCCCAAGACTTATACACAGCAACATAGTGCTGTAGAATAGGTTGTGCAAACTCATTTGCTCACATCTTTTTTTCAAAATTTTACATACTAGAATGGAAAGAATATCTTTAATTCAGCAAAGTATAGGCATACTTTGGTGAATGCATCTTTCTGCAACAACATTGGCATTAATGAATTTTGCGGAATCAGAACAGTATAGACGTGCAAAAAATGCATGAACACAGTTGAAAAAAAAAGTTAGTTGAATGGGGAGAAAAAGGCCTTCCTTGTTTCCTGAAATAGTTCAGGTTAGTTCTATGAGCCTAGTTGTTTAAACAAGGTAAGCATAACAAGCTAAGCATAAACTACTCAAGTACTCCCTTAGAGAGAGCAGAAACATACAGATCTTCAAAAGAATACAGAGTTCAAAGAGGCACTTTGAACCTCTGCTAAACCCCCTTTTGCCTTTTAACTAACTTTTTGCTGGATCTGAAAAGCATAATCCATATTGAAATACATCAGTGAAATTTGTAAAGGAGTTTCATTGAAAAGAATGTGATAAATGCAGTCCCTTTTCCAAACATATCAGCAGTTTACGGTCTGAGATTTGCCAGAAGTAAAGCATAACTCAGAGTCATATGGTGGACCACATCCTGCAAAAATGCATGCATGCACTTACTGTGGTGCAAAAGCTGATGGGCAACCCACTCAATCTTCAGTAGAACACAATTAGATGGAGAGTTTGGCCCATTCTCTATAATGAATAGAGTGATATGACCACTATCATTGTTTCATTTCCTTTTTTAATAAAAATATATTCATAAATGCATATGATTAGTAACACAAAAGAAACATTATGTTCATATGAATTCTGTCTGAATAGACTGAGCAATTATTAGCAAAAAGAATGGGGAATTTTTAAAAAAACTACACAGGGATCATTTGTCTTTAATTTGTAAAAGCTCAACATGTCTCCTTTAAGAGAAACATAATGGTAATGATAATCTCTTGAAAATCAGAAGTGTTGTTTCCTCATTTTTATCGAAGGTCAGAAGTCCAAGGGAGTTCTGCTGGGAATTTTCCTCCCTTTCCCACAAAGAGGACTCTTTTCTGAGACAGTGTAAGATGCTATTGTGGTCTAGTGGTTGGATTGGTACCGAAAGGCAGGAGGATCCTGGGTTCAAATGAGCATTGAATCATTGACTTCCAGTGTAGCTTTTGGCTCTTAGTCAAAAATAGACTTGGGAGAAAGGATTAAAACCATGTCCAAGAGAAGCTAAGGGAACTGTTGTTTTTCTTCCATTTTTTCTGGAAGGGAAATGGAATATAGGCAGTAGATGTTCCTGCGGAAGAAAGGACTACTAACTGCACGGAGAGTGCTATCTGCCAGCTAGGACCTACCATCAGGTTGTGGAGGTTTCATATTACACCTCAAACAATGGTCCCTAAAAGCTCTCAAGAAAGATGCATCTTTCAAGAGTCACATCTGAGTCTTCACAAGAATCTGTGCTGTGCCTAGTTTTGTGATGGAGTATGTCCAATAACACACTCTTAAAACCAACCGTCCTTTGCACGTTGGCAGGGCTGAGTAAAGAATCTGGCCCTATTGTTAATACTGATGTATAGAGACAGTGCCCATCATACTGATGATAATTCTCAAGAGTAGGTATAAGCAGTCTATTCACAATACTTTTGTTACAGGTTCATTTCAAATAAAAAGTAGAATATAATTGTCTTCTCTTAAAATGAGAGAGAAAATCAAAGAGCTTAGGTTGGTCAGTTTGTAAAAAAAAAAGCTACAGAAAATCAATAAGACTGCATTGCCAATGAAATGAGATAGGGTAACTGACAATAAATTCCCAAGTTTTTAAATCAGAATACACTTAATTAATTAGCACATCCAGTGACCATGTTCATTAATCCTCCACAGGCTTAAAATCTATCAAAACATTCTGATCAGTGTCATGATGCTGTGTTGAGCCAATGCAGCTTATGATTTGGCCTCATAAAACACTCACCAGGTACAACTTCCCTTTTTAGCAGCACCCACTTCAAGACACACATCTAGTACAGTCTGGTACTAATAGGGAATAGAAGAGGTAAGAACTGTAGAAGCATTAATAGCCCAGTGATCCTTCCTTCCCCACTTTCTTCCATCCGCCTGTCCATCACCACTGTGCTCGAAATGAACTATGACTGGAAGTGGAGGACTCATGTTCTGCATCTGTTGGTGTCTGCCACCTTTCGTAGACACTTTCTGGTGTTTACACAGACAGGCTGCTAGCAGTTCTCTGTATCTTCAAGAGCGGCGTATGAAAAGACTGCAGGACATTAGAGCTCTAAGAAATAATTTTATCTCCAGTGTGCCTCGCAGGGAGCAAGTAACCACTCCATCACTCCCTTCCCATCCATTTCTGGTGCAGAAGGCAGATCCGATATACCCTGCACAGTTTTGCCCGTGTGGCTCAAACCACTGGACCTTGCTCTGATTTTTGGGAAACTTACAGACATATGGGGCTCTGGAGATGCACTGATGCACAGGCTCATCTCCCCAAGCATAAAGCATGTCATGTAGCTTCTATTTCTTTGCTCAAGTTTCACAGATAAATATACTGGATCAAATTTTTCTGACATATAAGGGAGGATGCTTTGCATTTACGGTCAATGTGAGTGAGACTCCCATTTTGTTCCAAGCTGAAATTAGCCATTACTTTCTGCTGCATCAGGGCATACCTCCAGAAGCTCATTTTCATTGGCCTCAAGGTTTAACAAGCTGTGTTCATTTCCAAAGAAGGACAGAAAGAAAAGCCCCTAAGGCAGAAGAACAAGTCCTTGACTTCTCTAGACAGTATGGGGCAATTTACAACAACGCTTGTGCAGCTCCACTAAAAGTTAACAGGAGTTGGACCATGACAGGTTTCACAATGCAATTGCTCCTCCAAGGAAACAGTGTAACCTTCAGTCTTCTTCAAAGGAAAATTTGATAATATAATGGCAAAACTTTTCGTGCCCATACTCAGATCCCACGCTTGCAAAGCTCCACACGGCTACAGATGAACATGTTCTTAGGGCTGCAAAGAGTGGAAGTAGTATGTTCAAAAGCTTCAGACCAATTTGAGAGTCTAAGCTGCATTTTCAAACAGTATTTCAGTATTGGGAGTTAAGGCTAAAGAGATCTTTAATAGTGCTAAAAATTTTAAAGTTTTAAAAGGCCTCAGCTATACTGACTTTTCACTCAAAAACCTGAGCCTGGAAATGACAACAGTTTGGAAGATCTTGACTGCAGATAACCAATGAAAGGCAGAGTGAAAAGGCACCATTCCCTCCTCTTGTGTAAAACCATAAGATTTCACTTCATGAAATGAAAATGTGAAATGGAAGAACAAATTCAGAAAAATCATGAAGAATTGCAGTTATGCTTACTGTTGTAACTCATCAAAAACTGCAGCTGGAGTTAGAATGGAAGATGGAACGCTTTTATGACTGATCACTGACCAAATTTTATTCCTTTAATAATAATGAAACTATTCTTCCATTGGCTTTAACTCTTCTAGTAAGCCAATGATGGGCTTCAGTCAGAACTAGATCTGTAGGGAGGTGAACAGAGGTATCTTGCCTATGCGAGGAACTGCGGTTTGTTTCACTCAGTGCTGAGCATTGTGCAAGTACATAATTAAATACACTAAAACCTTTTTCTATTTTTCCCAAGCACCAGTCATTGATCATTGCCAAAGACAGAATGCTGACCACACCGAACAGTCTAACCCTATAACAAATAGCCATGCTGAAGATCTTTGAATTAGCCCTAAGCAAGTCAGAACACAGATCTGACCCAAGGTTTCCCACAGTGTAGCCAAAGGTGATTTTCTCCTTACCAAAGAGGAGGAGACAGACTTTTTAGGCCACAGTAAGTATGCAGGGAGAGATCAAAGAGGAAAAACTGGGCTGCAGAGCCACATGAGGAGAAAGTTGAAGAGACTTCTGTTGTCAAGGGATGGAAAAGCAGTTATTGCTGCAACTCAAGAGAGGTTATCACATTCCATAGCAGCAATTGCCCTCCTACAGCTGCTAAGACCCCTTCCGTGGTAAGAGTGGCAGCAGCCCAAAGCTGGGGTTCCTGGAACTGTACATAGGTGAATTAAGCAGCAAAGCCAGACGGTTTTATCACCCGCAGCAGTCTGCTGCTGTAGGCAGCTGCCTGCTTTGCTGTAGGCTACACAGTCTAGTAGAGAGCCACACAAATACTAGTTTGGCCTCAGAATTAATGGTCTTAACCACCATGGTGCTGTTCCCAAGATAAGCAGCCCTGCTCACAGCAAGCTGACGACACATCGGTGCTGAGTTGTTGCAGTTGCCATACTTCAATTCCAAAGTTGGCTCATGAAGGGCTATCTCAAGCACCTATGAGCCATAGGGCATAACAGCAGAGAAATATCCCCTAGTTTCTTAGCAAATCTTTATTTATGGGTCCCAAAGGCAGGGATAGTTACTGGAAAGCAAAGGCCTCTTCTTCTCATATGGATTGCCAAGACCTTTTCTCTAAGTTCACGTTCAGGTCATAATCTTTGGAGCTGAAGGCTTCTTTACAGACAGAGGGCTTTGTCTAGCAAACAGCAATGTCTGCAAAAAATGGGAGCCATCTGACTGCCACATTAAAACAATAAAATGCATAACCCAAACACGAATATTCAGGAGAGAACAGATGAAAGGGTAGCACGTTGTTCTGAAATTTATTGGTCAGATGAAGTTACTGACCACTATTTCTCATCACGTAGTAGCAGCCTTTCAGAATAACTCCTGAGATCCTCACTTAAGAAGACAACGTTATACATAGTCACTACAAAAAATGGCTCCCAGAGATAATTTCCCTTTCTGTTGAATATAGTAGGCCACCAAATTATGCTGGGGTGATTGCACCAAAGTGAGTACATCACCATATATTCACTTCACTGCTAATTTTAGCAGGAATACTACACTGGGTAATAATGTTGCCAAGCATACTAGGTTTAACCTAGCATTTCAGTCAGGGGAAATGCAGTGATGTGATAATGTTTATCGAGGGTACCAGCTACATTCAGCACCCCAATAGGAGTTCCAAGTATCAGGTAATTTTTTATTTTAACACTTAAAGGCTGGAAGGCCTTTGTCCTTCAAAGTTATTGACAAATTGCTCACTATAACATCAGTCTTTACAAAGTCTTGAACTGGTCAGAAATTTTCAGAGGTGTTTTTTCTTTCTCCCTTTGAAAATGGCCTTTGCTGAGCAGTCAGCTACAAGCTAAAGCCATGAGCAAAACAGAGGAGGGGAATGGAAAGAACAATCAGGAGGACAGGCCCATGATGGTGTCAGTGGAAGGCAAGATTCAGCTCTCCTTTACACCATTTGGGAATCTGATTCCCTGTTGGTTTACTTTAACGAGGATGTGAACTATCTGAACAGCAGTTCACACTGCAATGAAATAGCTAAAAAAACTTATGTCCTTTAAGCATTTAAATTTGCATGCTAAAACCCCCATCACTGGCAAGTTGAGACTTTCTGGGTTTGGGCTAAGGTGTACAGACATAGTCATAACATAATAAACAGAAACCAGTACAAAAGAGATTCAGAAATAAATATTCACTGTGAGGAAGAAAAAGGTTTGGGGAAGAAAAAAAATAGGACAAAGTTGCAAAAATGAATATGATGTAGCATTGAATCTAAACACTTACAAATCTCATTTTAACAAGCATAAATGGGGATTCCCAGGGCAATAAGCCAGTTCCTGAGATATATTTTCCACAAGCAATTATTAAGAAGACAATGGGAAAATGGTAGATAATTTAAATTTCCATAAAAATTATGAGAACATCCTCACCAAGTACAAAACTGTAAGATTTCTAGTTAAAGACATTTTAATTACCTTAGGGTCTTTTAAAGTGGACTTAAAAGTCTTCATATTCAAGAGTTTCATCTTACCTGGATTATCACTCTGTTCAGCATGCTCTGCAAGATACTTATGACTATAAAGAAAAGAGTATAAATACACTCCTCAGGTAGACCTTGTTTGGGGGAAATAAGAATATTTTGAGAAACATTTATTTCAGTAGTTTTGTTGCCTATATTTAAAAAAGAATAAAATTAATAGCTGCACTTCCTAATTAAAATATATCAGCTTACAGAGCATACTTGGGTCTCAGCTCAGGTTTTTTTTTGGTCTTACATAAAATGGGCATTATATGCCCATATATGCATATATACATGTATATAGATAGATAGATAGATAGATAGATATGTGTATGCATACAGATGCAGGATGGAGAAAGTACTCAGAGTTTACAAAAGTAGTTAGTTCTTATCTTCTGAATAATTAAGTCATTACGAAAGCAAGAATTTTTCTTTCCTTCTTGAATTTCACACAGAAAATTTTAACTAAGGACAAATTATGAATTTATAGGTTTGGATAAGCACAATGGAAAGCCTAACTCTGAGTTTTGCCACAGATTTTAGGTTAGTGCTCTTCATCTTTTTCCTTTCTAGGTATAAACCTAACAGTTTGTTCTTCTTCCCTTCCTACAAGCACTGGACCTAGCACAATCTGTGTGATCTATAGTCTATGCATTTTTTGCAAAGAGTTCTGCTAAGATAATGGCAAAAAGTGCTGCCCCTTTAAAATCTATTTTATAAAAAATGATCCTGTACAAAATAACATTTTCCTTTTTACTCCAATTTCAGCTGTGATCACCTATTCTAGATAGACACTGCTTCCTTGCTAAGCACTGTCCCAGTTACCTTGGGCCTTGAGGTGATGAATTACCTCTGATACTTGTCAGCATTCCCATCACTGACTGCCGTACACCAGCAGCTCGATCCAAACGTTACTGAAGTCAATGCAAGGAATCTCATTGACTTCGGTAGGTTTTTGGATCAGGCTCCAAACACAGAGAAAAACACAACAACAGTGGTGCTAAACAGGCTATTGGCACTGAAAAGCATTTCACACAAACATCTGCAGTGGTCTCACACATCTAATATATTGCTTTTTTTTCTTTTTTGGTAAGCTTCTTAACACAATGCGATTTCCAACATCAGCATGCTACGCTGCCTGCTGTAAAACCTTCGACTTCACATGCCAAGGCAGGACAGTTTAAAAAAAGAAACGTAACCCTGTGAACAGCACCAAAGAAAACATCAGCAGGAGGGGACAGTAAAGGCTGAGAATGCCTGCAAATGGAAAAGGAAAAGGAAAAAGAGATTGGAGTTGTAATCCCAGGAAAGAATGAGGAGCAGCCCTGTCCCACAGATATAAAGGGAAGGAGGAGGAGGTGGTTAGTGGGAGATAATGGGGGAGGGTCATCGCATGCCCCGTTTGGTTGCTGAATGTTAGATCAAACTCTATAGCTTACCTTTGTAAACACAAAACCAAAATACCAACCCAAATTGTCACCCGGCTGTGCTATGTGATCAATATCATCCCGATGGCAGGATTTTCCTCCACTTAGTGAAGCCGCTCCAAGCCCCGGAGTGGATTATTTTTAGGCTGGTGATGGGAAGATCAGCTGCTGCCTCCTATCGAATTTCCAAAGTGCACAAACTCCTCTTGTCTTTCTCATACGCTGAAGGGGGCAGGAAACTGGGAAGAGACAGGCAAGCAAAAAGCACCAATTTTTCGCCTCCTGAAGCTACAGTCCCCTGGGATTTCTTCTGCTTGCTTTTATTTTCATTTTTCCCTCACTGGAGTAGTAAGATTCCAAGAGGCTGCGTTACAGCACATGGACTCTTAGCAGATGGTTATTCTGAAGTAATTGATTTAGACAAGGTAGTCTAACTTTTGGCAGGCTTGTGGAGATTCAGCCTTTGATTTCTTTTGAATTAATCTTGGATAATTTGAATTTGACAACATAATTTTGCATGTCTTCCATCATCTTGAGCAGAAGAGAAAAGAGAAGTCTACTTGGATATTTCGTTTTACCCTAGATCCCTTCGGACACTTCTGCTTAAAATACAGACTGAATCCCACTTTTTGGTCACACAGATCTGTTTCTTTTGAAACAGATTTTTTAAAACTTGAATTAAAATTCAAAATTAATTTGATGCTCATACCAGGAATATCGTTTTCAATACAATAGCCCTTATTTACAAGGGATAATATTTTTTGGCTGCAAAATACATTGTATATGTTTACTTAGAGAGAAAAAGTCCCAAGAGAGCCTCCATGCAGTCAGTCGGTTTGTTTGATTGTTTTCTTTTGGTGCCATTGAACCAAGATATACCAAGGTTCAGATTTTCCACCATGATAGTTACACTTGAGCCCTACAACTTGAGGCCACAAATAGGAAAGATCCGGGACTTGGTGGTGCATCACAGGACACGTGGTAGCACCAGGTGGTTTTGAGCAGAGACGTTCAGTCATCAGGTACCAGAGCTGGAGGCCCCTGGGACAGAATTTGCTTACATTTTGCAGAACCCAGGAGTTGCATCTAGATCACTAGAGAGCAAACGGTTTCTGATGGATTGAGGTCAAAGATGGTTTCATGCCATGAAAGGGTTTACAGTGAGCTCTGAGTTGAGAATGTAGTTGGATGGCTGAGACCAAACACTGGCAGGACTCATCAAAATCTTGTCAAACACGGCTTGCTCCTTTTTCTCTGATGTTTCTTACATTATGATTGTAGGGATAAGAAAGCAGAAGCCTCAGATCTAGAGAAAATTAGTGCCTGTTGTTACCTTCCACTGACTTGAAACATCAAGGCAGCATTACACTGAGCAACTCAGTGCTCAACAGTCTTGAACGCTTGAACACTTTTACTTGCCTTTACTTTTTTTTTCTTCTTTTATTCCTTCCCTTTCATGTATTAAACTTCAATGCTTTAGAAAAAAGATTGTGGATTGAAAGCTTCTGACTTCTGCTATGTATCTATGTTTCATTAAAGAAGACAAAAAATAAAATCTTTAACCCATCTTATCATCATTTAAAATAGCATTGTCATGTGATATTTCTGAAAATACATGTTATTTCAGGCAGAAGCGAGTAGCATTTATGGTCACAATTTTCTTTACCAAAACACGAAAATTTGGTTCATTGTCATTCAGCTCTGTCACATCTAAGAAATTGTTTAAACAGGAAGGAAAAAAGAAGGTAAAATGAACGTGGAAGCAACCAGCGTGTTCCGTTTTGCTGTTTCTAAACGAAGTGCTTTCATGTCTCTAAATGACAAGCTAAAATGTTGTGAAATGCATTTTTAAAAGGATTAAGAAAAACGAAAAGCTTTTAAATGTCAGAACTCACAATCTGCTCCGATCTGAAGTGTTTTTTAATATCACGGCTTTTCAATCTGCTGGGGGGGCGGTGGGGGCAAGAAAAAACAACAAAAAGGCAATAACAGGAATTCGAAATGTTTCAGGGTATGTTTGGACCTGTAAGGGAACGGCGAACACCCTAGGCCGCTTCCCAGGTATCCCATGTGCCGTCCGTCACCAACTTTCCCACGCCAGCCTCCAGCAGAGGAGCGCTCTCACCGACATCCCCCGCAGCCGCAGCTACTCCGGGCGGACGCCGAGGTGCCAGCGCTGCGGACCCGCACCGGGTACCGGGTACCGGCACCGGGTACCGGGTACCAGCACCGCGGCCCCGCACCGGGTACCAGCTCTGGGTACCAGCACCGCCACCGCCCGCCCGGCGGCCCCGGCTGCTCGGAGCCGATGCCCGGCGGCCGGCAGCGGGGAGGGAGGGATGCGGCAGCCCCCTCCCCGCCGCGGGCCCCGGCCCCGGTCCCCGCCTGCCCCCGGGGCTGGCGGAGCGGGTGTACGGGACCACGGCGGCGGGGCCGGGTAAAGACAGAAGCTGATGGCTTTAGAGGCGAGGGGGAGGCAGTGCAAAAAATTCTAAGCGGATCTTAACGAAACGGCCGAGTTTTGGCTTCGAGGCAGGTGGGATCCAGGGCCCAGCTGACCATGATTTCCACGCTGTGGTGGGCTTCCATCAGCTTGACTGGCTGAACCCCAAGCAACCTAAATGGTGGAGGAATAGCGGGAGTGGGAAAAAGGTTTTAATAAACGAGCACTCACCAATGTGAGGAAAATGACCCGACAGCTGCTGCGGGTATGCATTCATTTGCCATAGCTCCCAGCCGAGCACTCGCCACTTGAATTGTCTTGGTTTATTTAACTCACTAAACAGGAAAGGAAGGGTATCTGTACTCCGGGCAGCGTTCACAAAACAAAATGTTCTGGTTTCAGCTGACAACAGCTCTCTCTGCCATCCTCCGTACCGCAGACCGGTCCATAGGTCTCCCTCTACGTGTACCTTATGGCACGCCAACACTAGCGACCAAGTCACTGGACCGTAACAAGCTACCGCTCGTCAGCCAAACGCAGGTAGCTGCGTGCAGGCTCCTCGTCCCTCCCGTTTCTTAGGTGAAGAGCTGAAATCGCCATCATTTCACCCATGTGTGCAGGCTCTTTTGTATGAACTGTTGACACTGAAGTAGCTGTTTTGGAGAAAACCTCTCATGGATATTTTGCTGAGCAAGTGGAGGTAAATTCCTTGACTTATTTTAAACCTACATATATAATTTATACCAGGGCTTTAAGCTATTACAGCAATATATAGCAACTGTTTGGAGTAAATTATATTTTATGGTCTATCAAGTCTTTATTTCACTTCTAAATTTGTCACAGTGACAGAATCCCCATAGCGCTGTGTCAGAACTCGTGCCATCATATAAAAAGATCAGACTGACACAGCTTTGAGATTAGTTTTATTTACACTTACAACCCTATTTAAAAAAAGAAAGGTTTGCTGTATTGGTTTTAATTAAACATTGCTCATTTTTTCTAAAAAAAAATGGATCTACCAAGAAAATGTTAATGAAGTAGCAAAGACTCCATTTTCTATTTTAATTTTTTTAATGTAATGGAAAGTGCAGCCTGGTCTTTGAATAACTCCTCTGTCCCTTTTAAATATTTATTGTGATTAAGCTTGGAGGGGGGAAGCAGTAGAAGCTTAGTATTATTTGAAATATTTTCCACAGCTTTTTTAAAGTTATTACTCCTGGTTTCTATGGGGAAAACTGTTGTGGAAAATATATACAGCAAAAGTTCAACAGAGCAACTAAAGTAGAGGAGAACTCTATATAGAGAACCAGAGGAAAAACCCAGACCTCAGAGTTCATCACTATAAAAGGTGTATAAAGCCACAGGACTTGAGCAGGGATTTACAAACCTTCTGATCTTTGATGGACAGCTGTGTGTAAGTGGCGCAATGGTGGAGTCAGAGCACCAAACAATGCTACGATTTGTCTTGGCAGCTCTTAATGTTGGCTGAATCTGTGTGCAAAGTTGCAGCTTAGATGCTATACACAGTATAACTTTTCAGATATCCAATTCTATTTGTGGTGTTTGATAAAGGTTTTTTTTTTTTTTTTTAAAAAAAACACATATGGATTGTATTACACTCTTTTTTTTTGCTTCAAAAAACCCACAAAACCTGAAAGCTGTTCTTTTAATATTGGAGGGCTTTTCAAGGCTGTCAAGAACAATGCAAGACTTCTACATCCTCTAAGCATAGAAAAGTTTCATCCTAAGTATCATACAGTAGACTTTTTGTACTATAATTTAAATTCTACCAAACCCATAGACCCACTTGTATTATAAATTACAATGATATTGTGAGTTTTGCTTCTGTGTCTGTATGTGTGGAGCTGGAAGAAAGGGTTGTCTTTGTTTTTATCTGTGCTGTATTGAATTTGTGTCCTCTAGGTTGACAATAAAAAATTCAGACTATTCTTGTGTGTTGCCCAGAAAATCTTCACTTATCCCTAAGCCAGCAAACCTACCAGTCGGATTTCATCCTCTCTGCAAACAAGACAGGACTAAACTAGGAACAGGTTCATTTTCTCCCATTGAACTTAACAAGGCACCTATATTGTTTAGTCCCATTTACAAATTTTGGCTTTTAGATACATAGTAGTCAGAAACAAAAACATGTTTAGGTGTCTAATTTCAGTGTGAATGCCTGAAAGGGGAGTTAGATACTAAACACAGAGCTTGCCTCACCCAGGATTAGATGGGAGATATTTGATTGTTTATGTCTCCACCCATTGCCTAGACTCACTATATGGCATTTTGAGAGAAAAATACATTTTCAGGTGATAATTCTTTTCATCCCAAAACAGGTATGTAAGATAGTGGGAACTCATTCCCCTTCGGATATGACTATCTCACCCCACGGCGAAGGAGAGAGTCTATATGACTGCCATAGGCTTAAGTAATTCTCACACAGGTAGAATTAGGGAAGTGGACTCCTGCTGCTATGCTGTGCTACGTTTGGAAATGAACCTGAATCACTGGAGCATTTTTGAAAATTTTGCCCTGTATCTTTTTCTTTTCTTCTTCTTCAAGGTATGGAAATAAATTTTCAGCCTGAAATATTTTTGCATGTATCTACTTTATGTTATTGTGTATAGCAAGAGAATATGACAAAAGGGTAATAATCATGACAAGTATCTTGTAGAAGCCACCCCCACCATTTTTACTAGACCTGGTAGAACTCCCACAGCCCTTCACCCACATCCCTTACTGTCTCTGATTGTAACTCTAGAAGCTGTCATACTTGAGCACTGCTGTGTTCTATGCTGGGATAAATGTATAGCATAAGGAAAGATGAATTATCAAAACTATAAGAAATCTCTTTTATAGGAAAAGATGAAATTCATTTGCCTGTACTAACCCAGAAATCTGACATTCTCTGTATATAAAATACAGCTTTCTTTTTTTGTTATTTGCACCATATATAATACATTCTTCAAAAAGCAACTACCATCAAAGGATGCGTTCAATCCTTAAGAAGATCCATATCTTCTTTTTCAGGCAAGATATGTAGTGCAGTTCCCTTGCTTTTCAAAAAAACATTCAGCCATAAAGGTTCCTACATCTGCCTTTTATCTAAATCCTCATACTCCAGTCTCTGAAGCTGCATATCTCAAAGCTGGAAGCTTTTTAACAAAGTCTCTATTCAAGTTTCCAGGAACAAAATAGAACTTATATTAAAATTCACTTTCATAAAAAAGGCAAACCCCAAATATATTTAAAATCATTGTGGTTGCGCTTCATGTTGTATTTCAGTTAATAATATATGTCATTTGGGTAATTGAATATGCACTGCCCTGTTCTTTGTGTTATTAGCTACCCCTGTATTTAGTGGGTACTAAATACAGATGTCCTGATCTTTTCTTATCTCTTCTTGCTGATGTCATCTGCAACCCTTGCTGGAAATCAGGAAATGGTAAGGTAAGTCTAAAGTCCACCTCACAGCACACAGAACTTTACTAAATTCCATGCTTACATGGATTAAAATATAGATTAAAAGTTAATCAAAAGGATTAAGATTAATTTAAAATAACTCTACTTTACAGTAGGACATGTCAATGGCACAGCAGCGGAAGGCAATGTCTTAGCAGAAGACACAAAATCCCATTAATGAAAACAAATAAAAACTTCCTAAATTACCCAGGAATCAGCACACTGCAGAAATATTATGTCACAAGGAATGGTGCCCCCACAGACTCTCACAAAACACTTTCTGAAGCTCCTTGGTAGGATATATCTAAGGTACTTCTGTAATACTTCATCATGAGCCTGTGACAGCAGTCTGATAGCATGGTCAAAGGGTTCATATAAGTAAAGAAAAAGTGGGGTAAATTGTTATAACACAACTTGGTCCAATTCCAAGACACCAACAAGATAATACCACATGGTACAAAAATTATAGAAAATAAAGCAGTTTTGGGGGTGAAAATAGCAGTTCCTGTAGAACAGTAGTAGTAAAACACCACCCTGAAGTGTATAATGCTTCAAGGCAGACTCTTGGCAGACAATAAAAGGTTTATTAATATGACTACAAGGAGATTTACATCATATTTGCTGTAATAAAGCAAATGGTCTGAGAATGACTTTCATCAGTGTTCACAGATCTTGTCCCTGTAGCAGTCATGGGCTTGATAGGGAGCACTATCTCACTTTGGGTGGACCGGTGGATTCTTTTATAACTTTGCGTATAAAATACTGACATGCTGAGGCAATCTGAGATCATTGAACAAATATGACCAGAATCACTCTAGACAAATTTTCAGTTTGTGAATTGGTATGTAAATTGACTGCACAGGATCTTGCATTCAGCTATTCTGTCGAACTAATTTATCCCTCCTCCCAGTTATCTCAGGGATAGGAAGAGCAAGCTAGTATATGTGCATGAGTGTGAGTTACATGTTAAGTAACGTATTGCTTATCACTCCAGCTGCAATTAAAAATGAACTCCATCTGTACAACTCAGATCCAAATCTGGTCTGTAGATGTATCATCATCCAGCAGATGTTTCAAACTAAAGTGTGGGTTTTTATCTACAGTGAGACAGATTCTGTGAGCCAACTTGCAGCAACTAACTGCTAGATGTGGCTGAGGGATGTCTGAGAGCAGTCGAATATAATTGGTTTTAGATATGAAACATAAGACAACAGCCACTAGTGATAAGAATCATATACATATGACATGTTATGTCTGAACAGATGAAATGATATCTTCAGGACGTCAAACTACCATTTCCCTCCTCAGAAAATCCTAGACAGAAATATGAGTACACTAATCTGGAATGCAATATGTCCAATATGTATTTCATACATTGTATTGTGTCCTAAGCAGCTGATGCATATGTTCAGATGCGTATTTATTCAGACTAAAAACCCCTCAAACAAACTCACTTTATCTGTTGCTATGGCAATACTATATTGCTGGAAAAAGTAGCTAATGATATTCTGATTTGTGTTGTTCCACAGAACAGAGAAAGAAACTGTGAGAAAAAATGAGGGGAAGAGAAAGGAGAGACACTTTACAGGATGTCTCCAGGAACATTTGTGTCTTTGAGGAAAAATACAGCTGCACATCCTTCTTATCTTCATTGAGCAGACCCTCTTGTAAGACAAGGTGGCTTCATTTGAACTGGATATTGGCTAAAGTAACTCAAAATGTGGGATCCAAGGAAAAAAGAGAGAGGAATCTGGTCACTTTCAGGAATGATGAAGGTGAGCAGGTCCATTGTGGATCCACCGTGTTCTGAAGTTTCTCAGATTTGTATGCTGTCTAATCCTTACCACCCAGCCCAAGTAACTAGTGTTTAATTAAGCTGGTTCAATACCAGCTGATAGGAAAACCATGACTAGTAGAATTGGCTGGAATTTTGCTTTGAGAAGCTCTTGTCTTACTCATTAAAAAAAAAAAAGAAAAATGTTCAAAGTATTTTTGTAATGTTTTTACTTTTAACTTATGAAAAATACAGCCTTTTTTTCTTATTTCTATCTTTTTCTCCCTCTTTTATTTCCTCCCTCTTTTTAGTAGCAAAACACAGAGGGAAAAGTTAGAAAACCTTTTTTTCTGGCATTTTGAGAGTCCTTAGTATCTCATATTTGTTGAGATGAAAATTACGATAAAATTGTGAAAAGTCTTATGTATGAAAAATTTATCTTTCTGATTCCTATGACATTTGTTTCAGCATTTTCAAAATGCAAAATACTAACGTTAGGCCCCATATTTTGAAAATCTTAACTTACCTTCTTAAGAACCAGTGCTAACACTGTTAAGTATGTCCCCACGGAAGCTGGGAGGAGATATAGATTCCTGATACTCCTGAGAATCACATTTTCTGAGGAAATTTCTGGAGCTAAAAAGAGAAAGATACATTAATTGAAGTAAAAGAAGATGGGGAATGTATGGGATGATGTAGTTACTTAATGTACTTATACATTTTATTATGTCTGGGATCCCAATAAAATGGGATCCTGATAAATAAAACCCCCTGAAATACTATTTTATAATAGGTAATATTCCTACTACATTTACCATAGTTCGTGGACACATTTTGAACAGTAGAAAACAAGATTCTTGTTCAGAAAGCTTTCTCTTCTGCAAATATGCATTTCAGCTTTCACCATGAAAATTTATGAAGCTGGTGACAATGGCAGAATAGTTCCCTTATCAAAACATTCTGTTCTTCATTATCAGGTATCACCAATAAAAGTGTTCAATACAGCATCCATCATATTATGTAGATATCCACAACAACATTCTCCTGTAGTCCTGTTGAAGCAAGTTTTGAGGCTGTTGGAATCTTAGAAGCTAAAACATTATGTTCATTCAATAAATCAAATACAAAAGCATTAACAGTCTCAAAGTTATTAACTTTATCTTGCACAGACAGAAGCTGATGAAGTCTCCCAAGGAAGATGAGTTTGCCTACTGTTGCTGTACCTTCCTGCAAGTTCTTGGCCTGTAACTGCTAATGATGATCCTGCTATAATTTTAAAACAACCTCCTTTTCATACATAGTTTGAAGCATTCAACACTGGTACTGAAATGAAGGGTACCAGTATTCAGGCATCTTCTATCTATGTATGGAGCTGTGGAAGAAAGCAGAGTGATACAGGGGAAAGTTCCTCTTCCCTCTCAGCAGTGCTTGCTATCAGACCAAGAGGTGTCATTCCCTCTGAGCTGTAAGAAACGTATTAATGAAGACAAAAAGTTCTTGGCTTGAGCTAACAGAGCACTTGATTAGGGAAAATGGGAAGACAGATAGGAGGAAAATTAGCCTGCAATGATATTTACATGAGCAATTTAGCCTGAAGACAAAACTGCTGACAGAACAGGTGGATGCTGGTGGTCAGTGTGGCCGTGGTCAGCACCAGGAGGAGCTCTGACTCCAGAATGGTATCCCCTTGCAGCTCTCTCTCCACTTTCTGCCTGAGCACAATTAATCCAGCCTAAGAAAAATACTTATTTCCATGTCAAAGATATATTCTTAGGTAGTTTTCACAGTTTGACAGCTAAAGAAGATGTAACGCATTTCAAATACTGTAACAGGTAAGAGATCTAACTGGCACAATTCACTGGACGGGTGCTGTATTGTCAATAGTTACCAATGTTTTCCAGGAGTCCTTTCCTTAGAGACAAGGCACAGGAGTGATGTCTGATTTGCCTTAGACTTCCCAGGAAAGCTCGTTCCTGCACTTGAACAGAGATCTTTGTTTCAGATCACTTAGAACAAACAATTGTGAATCTCCTGAATTGTTTTAAGACGTGGTACACAACATATACCATGTAATACATGCAAGTTGTAGCCCAAATAGTTGAAAGTAGACCACTGTGTAGTACTGAAGCATAGAACATCTAAAAGACCAGCTCTGGACCATGCGTGGACTACAGTTTGGGATACTATTTGAGGTTACATGGTAGGACAAATCGAGGTTTCAGTCCCACATTACCAAAAGGTCCTGAACTGTTTTCAGAGATTTTATTGAAAAACGACAAAAAATCTTGCAAAGGCAAGGGCAGGGGTATCATAAGATGGAAGACAATAAGATGACTAGATAATGTCTGTCTCTATAAAGCAGAGGTTTCTGTGTCCAGCTCTTTTCCAAGACATAGTAAGGAAAGAGTCCAGAGTACATGAGTCACCTAATGTCCCTTTAGTCACTTCTTGGCCATATTGGTCACCTCAGCTACCTGTTTCCCTTCAGGAAGCACTTCAATCAAAATTGCATGATTCGAGCTAATCACAACAAAGCAGGGTTAAATCAATTAAAATTGCATGACTGAAGCTGTTTTTAAAAAATAAATCTATAAAATCATTTTATATTACAGATGTTTTGAATATTCTATGTCTTCACTAACAAAATAAAATAATTCTTTACTCCACAATCAGCATAGTACTACTTTTGGGTAGGGTTAATGAAAAATCAAAATTTATCACAAATGTTCTGTGTCTGTATATCTCTACAAATACGTATTCAATGACCTGCCTTCCCAGCAGCAATTACGAGTGAAACGTGGCTCATGCGCTTGTACGGGTAGTCCAAAATGACCATTTGCTAGCTGATTAGTTAGAGTGTGAGAACCATCTTCCAAAAATTTCCATTGTAGTGAAACAGGAAGATTGTACACACAGACCAGAGCTCTGTAATACTCTCAGCAGCTGCGCTGAGGCAAGTGACCCTACAGAAATGTGACGCAAAATATCTCTGAGTCTGAAAAGACAGTGAGCTAAACACAGGGGCACGAGAGCAACAAGAACTTTCCGACTCTATTGGCCATTGCGCAAGCAATGAGGAGTGGGAAGTAGATTTCCTAATAGCATGAATTACAAAGGTAGTATCAGGAGACCCTGATCTCTGCCTGATCTTTTGTACAGTCTTCTGCGATTCACATGCTCGTAGAGAAATTATTAAGAGGACTATTTATCTGACCCCACAAGATTATGTTCAGGCTGCGGATATGCCTTCTATCTAGGGCTTGCTCCGTGTGTCATCAGCCAGCAATGAGATTGGAAATAGGAACCAATCCAAACAACAACACTTTACTGTACTTCTTTCCCATCCAGCTTGAGCCTAGACAGAGGGAGGGTATTTATGTTGAAAGGAAGAGGAGCAACCTGTGTGCGCAAGGGATTCATTTCACTTAAAGGGAAACTATTATCTGTTCTATACCTGTAAGTCTTGCTCTGTGAGGGATAGGAGTTCCAATTCAACGTAACCATAAAGAAGCAAAAAATACAGTAATTAGAAATTGCAAGCAGTAATAGCATAATGGCATCTGCAGAAGCTATCTCATGTGCAATAATCATAGATAACTGACTGTCAATCTGTCTACAGTAAAAATAGCTGGTGATTTTACTGAGTTCTCCATGGGCGCATTTCAACATCATTGTTAGAGTAAGAAGGGTAATTTAAGCAGAGTTCTTATTGCACTTCTGGTGAGGATTTCCTCAGTTGATTATGACTTGCTTCTGTACCCCGTGGTGTTAACACTGCTGTAACAATGGCACTGGATGGCACTGTTCCCACCACCCGCCAGAATGGCATGCAACTACTAGTTTGGGTTGCTAATTCTGAGTTATGCGGGGTTATACCAGGCTATGTTACAAGAGCAGTTTCAGAAGACATAGCAGACTATGAGCTGTATGAATCTATAATTAAATCGACTGCGTTAGAAAGAGGAAGGTATAAATTGCTTTAGACTCGGTACAAATAAAGCAAGCTCTGTTCTGATTAGGCCACAATTTCAAATTGTGGATTTCTCTTCTACTGAGAAGCAATGTGCAAAGCCTTGCACTTGGCAGACCAAAACCATTAGCAGCAGTCAGGGATGTTCAGTGTCAGGCAAAAAAGAGGCACTATATACACATTCCTGTGCTTCAAATGAAATAATTTGTTAATGTGTAAAATAAACATGCATTTCACAAATAGTTTTGACATATACTGTGGGCAAACAGTGGCAGCAGATTGAGGATGTTTATGGACTCAGGTAGATAAACTGTTTAATGACTCACTACACAGATAAAATGAGTGAGCTGGCTGCTAAAGTTGTAGAGATTTGTAACAAAAAAAATATTAAGAGTGTTATGAACACAATATGAAGAGAAACATATGTGTGTGAAAGCACCAGATGAGACAGCAGAACAAGGGGTAAAAGAATAGCCTGTACTGATAATGAAGAACACCATTCCCTTGAAACTGTTCCCAAAACATTGTTCTCAGCAGTTAAATTGAGTAATGTGATGTTTAGGTCAAGCCCACAAGGCCTGCACTCTGAGATCACAGGACAAGATGACTTATCAGCAGAAGATGCTTCATCCTCACAACAGGAGGATGGCAACAAGGCTGCAGCATATGACATACAGCATTTATTTTGCCATTGGCCTGTTGGAAAAACAGAGATACATTTCAAACAAACAAGAAAAAATGGGCAAATCCAGCAACTGTGCCTAAGATTTAAGGAGGCTAAAGTAAGAAAGAGCCTGAAACAAAGGACTACCGTACAACAAACATTGACTCCTAAAGGGTATAAAAGATCTGTCAAAAAACAAGTCAAAAACCCATGTCAATCAAGAAGAACTCCAGAGAAATGATGAACACATGACAGACAGTGTCCTTTGCTACCTATGTTGCACTCAGGTGATCCTCGCCAGGGAGACACATGTAGGTGCTTCTAACTGTGATATGGGACTGCGAGTGAGTGAAATGTTTGAGGGAATGTTAGTGCATAACATCAACCTACATAGAGATTTTGTAAATAGATAAAAAATTCTCTTTCTCTAAGATCTAGCACTAGGTTTTGTTATGATGAATTTTCCTTTTTTTTTAAAAAAACTTATATTCCCATGTCCCTTGACTCCTTCACCTCTTTCACCTCCTCTCTATTGTAATCTTCTCTGAGACGTGTGTATGATAATGGGTTTGGGTTTCTTCTCTCTCTGTTTTCTTCAGTGGATTGTCTTCCTTGCAAATCATAATTTTAATAAAATAAAAAGAAAGGGAGATGGAAGGTACTTAAAGGGATCCCTTAGGTCACCCAGTGGTACCTGGAACAAATCCTAACATCGTGTTAGTGTCAGCTGCCAATGAGGGAGATGTCACATCCTCCCTAAGCAATGCAGGAGTAACTGCCCTTCCAATTACCATTTCTAATAGCTGGCCTGAATAATCCTGTGATTAACTCAAGCTTATAACTTCTTGTCCCAAGCATACTGACATGACAAAGATTTTTTCTTTTTTCTTGCAGCAATCTTTTACTTGTGTGCTGATTACTATCATGTCCCCTCTCAGTTTCCCCTTCTTTTGATTAAAGAGCTCAATTTCCCTCAACACTTCTTCACAGTTTCAGCCTAAGAAGGCAAATCGGGGAGGATTTTTGGTCCTTTGCTTTACCAGCTGGCAACAACTATCTCATATTTTTGGGGTTCAGCTAGCCTCCCTGAGGTTAGTTGATGGAGGGAAGATGTAAGAACAACAGGATAGAAAAAATCACCTGGTCATGAGTGTGATAGAGGGTTAGTAAAAAAAAATTTGTAAAATGCCAAACCATGACATTTCCTGACACTGTAACAAGACATACAAGTTGGAATAAAAAGAGTGAAAAGCCATCAACTACAGGAAGAAAATATCATTCATGTACTATGTCCCTTGAGTAGGCGGGAACATTTGAGGAAGATTTTAGGGAGGATCACAACTAAATCATACTACACAAGAAAACTAAAAAACAACAATCAAGGTAACAAAGGTCTTTGCAAGTCTGAACTAGGAAAAAATTTCTTTCTGCTTGCACATCTGGCTAAAAGCTTAACTTTATCCATGTAATCAGGACACACTAACCTGGCATCTGAAAAAGCTGAGTATTGTGGGATAACTAGCACCACTAAAACTCATTTTCCAGCTGGGGAAAGCTGCTGATGTACCCTCTCTGAGTGCAATCCAAAGTTTAGGTGCCTTCAACTCTTCTCTAAAGGTAACTTCTGAACGATACTTGAACTATATATTTTGGCTATACAAAGAACCTGAGGTATTCAGGCTTCCAGCTTATTGCCTGAATTTAGGTAGGATGAATCTAAGTCATGGTATCAAAAATGATGTATAAGTGTAAATGTCTGCAACATTGACTTGATTTACAAAGTCGTTTAGATTCTTTTATGGTAAAAATTAAATATAAATCTTGTAATATAAATATTACAAGAATTAACAATTATTTTATAGCCAGACAGGTAATGTCAACACCATTTGTCAAATAATGTAATAGTCTTGGTAATAATAATAAAGACTTCACTTTAGAAGTTTGAAAGTACTCTTAAATATACATATTTCAGTTCTCTCTGATTTCTTCTGTGTACATGAGATTGCCAAAGGGAACACAATCCACCCAGCAGGCATTGAATTAAACACAGTGCATTTCAGTATGCTGCAGCAAAGTAGTTTGCCCCGTTTTATTTCTGCAGAAAGTCCAAGTAATACACCAGATCAAGTGTAAGCTCTAAGTAATCATATTCCTTCCTGTCTGCTTTTAAGAAATCTCAGAACCTTGAACATTTCCTTGGCTTTTTTATAAACATATGTTAAACTTTATTCACCTAACTCTCATGTATGGACAGACTGTATTAGCCCAAGACTTGCATGAAGCTTCCAATAACAGGAACAAGTAATTTGCTAGACTTTCCCAGGCCCATTCCTTATTTCCTTTACACTGGTTTGAGTCCGGCAGAACTCCATGGATTTCACTGGAGCTATCCATGGTTCAGGGCCAGGAAAGAAGATCTGAATCTCTGAACTTTCCTGTTGCTGCAGAGAGCCTAAAAAGAGTAACTCCCGTTTTACCCAGATGTAGCATGTCTCTGAGGTTTCCACAACATGCTTCCATTAAGTCTTTCTTATCTGTTTCTCTAGTATTCATTGTTAGGTATGTCCTAGAAAAAGACAGGGCCTGCAACTGGACCCACCTGCACTGTTACTTATGGAGCTCTACTAAAGTAAACTGAATTAGACTCCGTGCACACAAAATTAAATCCTGGCCCCATTTAGGTCAACAGCAGTTTTGCCATTGTCTTTTAATGTGTTTGGCTTTGACCAACACAAGGCTCTGCTCAAGAAGCTCCAATGTGAGCTTCAGAGAATGACTATTACACACTTTTCCCGTCTTAAAGCCTACAAAGAGTGTTGTGACCAGTGTGAATGTCAGAATGAGCAGATCTCAAGACGGGCAATTTGGAAGATGAAAGGGCAATTCAGAGGGTGTTAAGCAGACCACAGCCATCACTACGAGCCAGGTTTCTTGTTCAACCATGCCTGATACACATTAATAACAGTTACACACTGCACAACAAAACATATCCCTAATTAATTGCCCAAGTTCCACTATGTGCTCCCTGTTAGTAGACTATAACCTTTGAACAGTGATCACAGTGACATCTCAGCACAGACCTACTGAATGCCTCCAGTTTTGTTCATTTGCTCTTACACATAGACTTGAATGAATGGACTTCTTTCTTGAGAGAAACTACAACGTGATACTTTATAGCAACTGAACAGTGGCCAGAAAGGAAATTCACAGATTTTATTACCCCCGGTGGAATCATATGGCATGGAATATGTTTTTAAAATAGACTTATTCCCACTAATTTTACTAGTATACCAGTATTTCCTTGAAATGAGCCAGTTTGGCCCTACTTGTTCAGGGACAGTTGGGCATGCCAGGACTAGGGACAGGCAGGCTGTACAGTCACAAGACCTTGACCACGTTATGTGATGTGGGAATGCGTGCTGCGCTGGCTAGTGGCGATGAGAGAGCTGAAAACCCTTCCTTCACCCTGGGAAACCTGTGCCTGCAGGCCACTTCATGATTACATAAAACTGGGTTACATGTTCCAAAGAAGCAGAAAGCATTATATTCTTTGCTTTGTTCTCCGCTGCTCTATTATTAGAATAGCAAATGCTCTTATCTCACTGAGTGCTGTTACCCACGCAGTCCCTTCAAGAGCAAGACGCCAGTACAAATACGGAAGAAACGAGTCAGAGTATATTTAGGCGAGTAGTACGTGCTCAGATTAGCTCAGAGCTGAGTTTCATCCTTGGATACTGAAGCAGCTGGCTGACGAAATCTCAGGTAGAGTTACCAACACTAGGAAGTATAAAATGCCCCCTATGTTAAAAATGGGGGGAAACAAAGACCCTAGGAACTACCCACTACATCTGCTTTAGCAAGTAGTGTGACATGTAACAGTTTATGTGCTTTGAGACTCAGTTCAGAAGTACACTCTTGATCTGAACCAAAATTTTGATACAGATGCGTTTGAATCATTAGTCAAACACTTGACCCTGGGAAAAAAATGCTGGAATAAATAATCAACAAGTTTTGGTAAGCACGTAAAAGAAATCAAAACAATTAATAGCAGTCAGCAATAACTTACCTATAACAAGTCAAGTCAGTATAATTTCAATCTACGAAACTAGGCCTGCGGCTCAAGGAAGATGAAGTAGATACCACGTATCTTAAGCTTAGTAAAACTCTGGATAAGGGTTCACACAGGTTTCACGTAAATAAACTACAGGAATGTGGTTTACATGAAAATATTTTAAGGCGGGGACAGATGTGGTTGCTGTAGGAATAAATGCAAGATACTGCATTTGGGCAGATACAGCCAGACGCAAAGAGAGAGGCTGGAAGTATCTGGCTATGTACCAGTATTTGCAGAAACAAATCTTAGGTCATAGTGAACCACTGGCTGAATCATGTCAATACTGTGCAAGAAAAGGTAAATTATACAGAGGTGTATGAACAGAGTACAACTTTTGAGGTACATGAAGTAGTAATCCTTCTGCTTCACTCACTTGCCATATTCTGTTTAATTTTGAGTACTACATTATAAACAGTCCAGAGGAGAATAATGGTGATGATCAAAGTCTGGAAGATTTGAACTAGGAGAAAGACTGAACTAATGGGTATGATCCTGAAAAGGAAAAGTCCAAGAGCTGAGATGGTGCCTGTTTTCAAATATGCATATGCCTGCTGAAGAAAGATGGGAAATAATCTATTCTCTAGATATTTTTTGGATAAGACAGGAATTAATTACAGAAAAGAAGATTCAGTAAAGATAGGAAAAGCTTTCCTATCATATGAATCTCTAGATTGCCTGGACAGGTTATGCAGTCAACATTACTGATAGCCTTTAGGACTGGGTTAGATACCTGTCTATGAAGAAGGACAGAGGCATTTAAGATACTTGCCTGAGGACCATTTCAGCCTTATGAGTGAAAGATTTGCTTTTGATGTGAGGAGAAAATAAAAAATTAAGCAGGTTTTAATTATGCATAGACTTATAAAAAAATTCTTACTAGATGAACGCTATCTAGATTTATGATGTATGCCAGATCTTCTAATGACATTTCTTTTCTCTGTAAATGAAAGCTGAATCCAGACTCAGCTCCCTGCTTGGGATATTCTTGGACTATGAGAAAGTACTGAACTGAATTATGTAGCTGAAATATTATTATTGATAAATTATCCAATTTTCACAATGTGATGAACCAAAACACAGATGTTTTTAACTCATTGCTACTTAACAGGTAGAAATTTTGAATATTGTAACAATTATCTAAGAAACTCTGAAATATATGTAATACAGTATATGATTTCTTATTCTTCAGTTGTTAAAGCCTTGTATATTTTCTATGTAACATAATATGCTATACAGTTGCCATCTCTGGCTCCTATAAAGGAATTTCTCAGAGAACTGCACAAAATCATATGATTTAGATTAAAAGTCAGTCCACAAAACTGACATCAGAAGGACTTGTATCTTTCTTCTCAACAAAAAGGACCTTTGTTTGCAGCAGAACTGCACCATGTAGCTGCTGTTTGTTCAGAAGTTTGGCAGTCATTTGATATTGCTTTTTGTTGTATTTATGTCTAAAAGGGTTGACAGGTAGGATCTAGAAAACGAGTTGTGCCAGGTTACAAAGTTAGTACTGACAGCACTTTTCTTTAGAACCTCCTGGAGATTCCTGCTTATACAGCAGAGTTGGCAGGTCTCAGCAAGACCACCAGACTTTGCACTGAAGTCGGTCTTGTCCAGGCACACGTTTTGTTGAACTTGGTCTGTTGTGGGCACAGCAACCTCCGACAGAAGTGTAGTGCTAAACAGGTAGGAACTTTGATGTGACAAAGGCTTGAAACTCTGGAGTTAAAAAAAATTCAAAATTAAGTATATGGGAAGTGGCCTGCAGGAAATACGGTATTTAGCAGCTTACAGCTACTGGTTTAAATCTCATAAAAAAAAAAAAAAAAAAAGAAGCCTGAAAGGTGCTGCCTTGCTCTACATAGTAGAAGAGCAAGCTGTCTATCTCTGCTGGGTTTCTTTGATCAGATGTCCACTTCAGAAAGAAAAAACACCACCACCACCCCACCCCCAATGATTATTCTTCTGAAATGCCTGCCTACAGCCGAATATAACTGGGAGCGTTTCCTTGGGCAGTGGTAGGTGAGGTCCCTCTGCTCCGCAACGCATCTTAAATAACCAGAGGACGGCACCGGTGAACCGCACGTGGTACGTTTCCACCAGGGACTGAGAGCCCAGGTCTCCAGGAGTGACTTTATGATGCCTCAACAGCCTCTACTTTCCATTTTCCAAATGACATTAAAACCCAAATTCCTGTGCAGCCTTGTATTGGCAGTATATTACTTCATTTCACCTGTCCGGTTTCTATAGGTAAGTTCGTATAACTCAACACCGGCTGTTTTTATGCTTGAATACACCGTTTAGCAGGTGGAAAGGGGCAGGCTTCCCTCCCCGCGTAAGGCGGCTGCGGTGCGACCGCTCTGCCCTCTGCCGGGGCCTCCCCACGCGGGAGGAACCGCTGGCGCGTGAGGGCTGACGCCGGCGGCTGACGGAAAAACCGCTGAGTCCTGCCGCGGGCCGCTGGCGCAGCTCTCCAGACGCGGGCCGCGGCGCTCAGCTCCCAGCTGCCAGGCCTTTCCAGCACCGGAGCTCACCACTCCAAACGCCGGCGGGAAACGCAGCCACACCTTCGACGAGCTTTTTTTTTTTTTTTTTTTTTTAACGTGCG